>CATOCB010000138.1:0-600000 GCA_951411735.1 Somateria mollissima
CCCCAACCCCAAGTCCTCACCCCAAAGTCCCTCACCCCAAACTTCTCCACCCCAACGTCCTTCAACCCCAAGTTCCTCACCCCAATGTTCCTCAACCCCGAAGTCCTTCCACCCCAAAATTCCTCACCCCAAGTCCTTCACCCCAAAGTCCTCAACCCCATGTCCTTCAACCCCAAAGTTCCTCAACCCAAAGTTTCTCACCCCAAAGTTCTTCACCCCAACATCCTTCAACCTTGATGTTCCTCAACCCAATGTTCCACATCCCAATGTTCCTCAACCTTGATGTTCTTCAACCCCAAAGTTCCTCAACCCCAAAGTTTCTCACCCCAAAGTCCTTCACCCCAACGTCCTTCAACCTTGATGTCCTTCACCCAAAGTTCCCTCACCCCATGTCCTTCAACCCCAATGTTCCTCAACCCCAAAGTTCCTCAACCCCAAGTTCTTCACCCCAATGTTCCTCAACCTTGATGTTCCTCACCCAATCTTCCTCAACCCAATGTTCCTCATCCCAAAGTCCTCAACCTTGATGTTCCTCAACCCCATGTCCTTCAACCCCAATGTTCCTCAACCCCAAAGTTCCTCACCCCAAGTTCTTCACCCCAATGTTCCTCAACCCAAACTTCTTCACCCCAATGTTCCTCAACCTTGATGTTCCTCACCCAATCTTCCTCAACCCAATGTTCCTCATCCCAAAGTCCTCAACCTTGATGTTCTTCAACCCCAAAGTTCCTCACCCCAAACTTCTCCACCCCATGTCCTTCACCCCAAGTTCTTCACCCCAAGTTCCTCAACCCCAATGTTCCTCAACCCTGATGTTCCTCACCCAATCTTCCTCAACCCAATGTTCCTCATCCCAAAGTCCTCAACCTTGATGTTCCTCAACCCCAAAGTTCCTCACCCAAAGTTCCTCACCCCAAAGTTCTTCACCCCCAACGTCCTTCACCCCAATGTCCTTCACCCCAAGTTCCTCACCCCAATGTCCTTCAACCCCATGTCCTTCAACCCCAAAGTTCTCCACCCAAAGTCCTTCAACCTTGATGTTCCTCACCCCCAATGTTCCTCAACCCCAAAGTCCTTCCACCCCAAAGTTCTTCACCCCAACATCCTTCAACCCCAAAGTTCCTCATCCCAAAGTTCCTCAACCTTGATGTTCTTCAACCCCAAAGTTCCTCACCCCAATGTCCTTCAACCCTGATGTTCCTCACCCCAAGTTCTTCACCCCAATGTTCCTCAACCTTGATGTTCCTCAACCCCAAAGTTCCTCAACCCCATGTCCCTTCAACCCCAAGTTCTTCACCCCAAAGTTCCTCAACCTTGATGTTCTTCAACCCCAAAGTTCTCCACCCAAAGTCCTTCAACCCCAAAGTTCCTCACCCCAAGTTCTTCACCCCAATGTTCCTCAACCTTGATGTTCCTCACCCAATCTTCCTCAACCCAATGTTCCTCATCCCAAAGTCCTCAACCTTGATGTTCTTCAACCCCAAAGTTCCTCACCCCAAAGTTCCTCACCCCAAACTTCTCCACCCCATGTCCTTCAACCCCAAGTTCTTCACCCCAAGTTCCTCAACCCCAATGTCCTTCAACCCTGATGTTCCTCACCCCAAAGTCCTTCACCCCAAGTTCCTCAACCCCATGTCCTTCAACCCCAAGTTCTTCACCCAAGTTCCTCAACCTTGATGTTCCTCAACCCTGATGTTCCTCACCCCAATGTTCCTCAACCCCCAATGTCCTTCAACCCCCAAGTTCCTCATCCCAAAGTTCCTCACCCCATGTTCTTCAACCCCAAAGTTCTTCACCCCAAAGTCCTTCAACCTTGATGTTCCTCACCCAATCTTCCTCAACCCAATGTTCCTCATCCCAAAGTCCTCAACCTTGATGTTCCTCACCCCAATGTTTCCTCAACCACAAAGTCCTTCCACCCCAAAGTTCTTCACCCCAACATCCTTCACCCCCAATGTCCTTCAACCCAAGTTCCTCAACCTTGATGTTCCTCAACCCCAATGTTCCTCAACCCTGAAGTCCTTCAACCCCAAAGTTCCTCATCCCAAAGTTCCTCACCCCACGTCCTTCAACCCCAAAGTTCTCCACCCACCATCCTTCAACCTTGACGTTCCTCAACCCAACTTCTTCCCCCCAACATTCCCCACCCCAAACTTCTCCACCCAACGTCCTTCAACCCCAAAGCTCCTCAGCCTCGATGTCCCCCACCCCAACGTCCTTCAACCTTGATGTCCTTCACCCCAATATTCCTCAACCCAAGTTCCTCAACCCCAAAGTTCTTCACCCCAACGTCCTTCAACCTTGATGTTCCTCAACCCCAATATTCCTCAACCCCATGTCCTTCAACCCCAAGTTCTTCACCCCAACGTCCTTCAACCCTGATGTTCCTCATACCCATGATCTTCACCCCAAAGTTCCTCACCCCAAGTTCCTCACCCCAATGTTCCTCAACCCCATGTCCTTCAACCCCAAACTTCTTCACCCCAATGTCCTTCAACCCCAATGTTCCTCACCCCAATGTTCCTCACCCCAAACTTCTTCACCCCAACATCCTTCCACCCCAAAGTTTCTCACCCCAAAGTTTCTCACCCCAAAGTTCCTCACCCCAACGTCCTTCAACCCTGATGTTCCTCATACCCATGATCTTCACCCCAATGTTCCTCAACCCCAAACTTCTTCACCCCAATGTCCTTCAACCCTTGATGTTCTTCACCCCAATATTCCTCACCCCAACGTCCTTCAACCCCAAGTTCTTCACCCCAAGTTCCTCAACCTTGATGTTCCTCAACCCCATGTCCTTCAACCCCAATGTTCCTCAACCCCAAAGTTCCTCACCCCAAGTTCTTCACCCCAATGTTCCTCAACCCAAACTTCTTCACCCCAATGTTCCTCAACCTTGATGTTCCTCACCCAATCTTCCTCAACCCAATGTTCCTCATCCCAAAGTCCTCAACCTTGATGTTCTTCAACCCCAAAGTCCTCAACCCCAAGTCCTTCAACCCCAAAGTTCCTCACCCCAAGTTCCTCAACCTTGATGTTCCTCAACCCCATGTCCTTCAACCCCAAAGTTCCTCAACCCCATGTCCTTCAACCCTGATGTTCCTCACCCCAATGTTCCTCAACCCCGAAGTCCTTCCACCCCAAGTTCCTCATCCCAAAGTTCCTCACCCCATGTCCTTCAACCCCAAAGTTCCTCACCCCAAAGTTCTCCACCCAACATCCTTCAACCTTGACATTCCTCAACCCAACTTCTTCCCCCCAACATTCCCCACCCCAAACTTCTCCACCCAACGTCCTTCAACCCCAAAGCTCCTCAGCCTCGATGTCCCCCACCCCAACGTCCTTCAACCTTGATGTTCCTCAACCCCAATATTCCTCAACCCCATGTCCTTCAACCCCAAGTTCTTCACCCCAACGTCCTTCAACCCTGATGTTCCTCATACCCATGATCTTCACCCCAAAGTTCCTCACCCCAAATTCCTCAACCCCAAACTTCTCCACCCCATGTCCTTCAACCCCAAGTTCTTCACCCCAAAGTTCCTCAACCTTGATGTTCCTCAACCCCAAAGTTCTCCACCCAACGTCCTTCCACCCCAAATGTTCCTCAACCCCAAAGTTCTCCACCCAAAGTTCCTCACCCCAATGTCCTTCAACCCCATGTCCTTCAACCCCAAAGTTCTCCACCCAACGTCCTTCAACCCTGATGTTCCTCATACCCATGATCTTCACCCCAAAGTTCCTCAACCCCAAGTTCTTCACCCCAAAGTCCTCAACCCCAAAGTTCCTCACCCCAATGTCCTTCAACCTTGATGTCCTTCACCCAAAGTTCTCCACCCCATGTCCTTCAACCCCAAGTTCTTCACCCCAATGTTCCTCAACCCCAAAGTTCCTCAACCCCATGTCCTTCAACCCTAATGTTCCTCACCCCAATGTTCCTCAACCCCGAAGTCCTTCAACCTTGATGTTCTTCAACCCCAAAGTCCTTCCACCCCATGTCCTTCAACCCCAAAGTTCCTCACCCCAAAGTTCTCCACCCACCATCCTTCAACCTTGACGTTCCTCAACCCAACTTCTTCCCCCCAACATTCCCCACCCCAAACTTCTCCACCCAACGTCCTTCAACCCCAAAGCTCCTCAGCCTCGATGTCCCCCACCCCAACGTCCTTCAACCTTGATGTTCCTCAACCCCAATATTCCTCAACCCCATGTCCTTCAACCCCAAGTTCTTCACCCCAACGTCCTTCAACCCTGATGTTCCTCATACCCATGATCTTCACCCCAAAGTTCCTCACCCCAAATTCCTCAACCCCAAACTTCTCCACCCCATGTCCTTCAACCCCAAGTTCTTCACCCCAAAGTTCCTCAACCTTGATGTTCCTCAACCCCAAAGTTCTCCACCCAACGTCCTTCCACCCCAATGTTCCTCAACCCCGAAGTCCTTCCACCCCAAGTTCCTCACCCCAAAGTTCCTCACCCCATGTTCCTCAACCCCAAGTTCTTCACCCCAAAGTTCCTCAACCTTGATGTCCTTCACCCAAAGTTCCTCACCCCAATGTCCTTCAACCCCATGTCCTTCAACCCCAATGTTCCTCACCCCAAACTTCTCCACCCAACGTCCTTCAACCCCAAAGCTCCTCAACCTCGACGTCCCCCACCCCGAATCCCCCACCCCAAATCCCTCACCCCATGTCCCCCCCCCCCCCCCACGCCACCCCCTGACCCCCGTGCTGGCGGTGCCGCAGGTGGTGCTGCCGGTGCGGGTGCTGCGGCTGCTGGGGGCGCACACCCTGGTGCTCACCAACGCCGCCGGCAGCCTCAGCCCCGCGCTGGGCCCCGGGGACCTCATGGTCATCAAGGACCACATCGACCTGCCCGGCCTGGCCGGACGCGGGCCCCTCGTCGGGCCCAACGATGAGCGGTGAGCGCCTCACGGGGGAGCTTGGGGGACGCCGTTGGGGTCATCTCGGGGGGTTTCGTGGTCATTTTGGGGGGGTTGGTGGTCATTTTGGGGGTCTTGGTGGTCATCTTGGGGGTCTTGGTGGTCATCTGGGGGTCTTGGTGGTCATCTTGGGGACGTTGGTGGTCATCTCGGGGGTCTTGGTGGTCATTTTGGGGGTCTTGGTGGTCATCTTGGGGGGTTTGGTGGTCATCTCGGGGTCTTGGTGGTCATCTTGGGGACGTTGGTGGTCATCTTGGTGTCTTGGTGGTCATCTCGGGGTCTTGGTGGTCATTTTGGGGGGGTTGGTGGTCATCTCGGGGGGCTTGGTGGTCATCTCGGGGTCTTGGTGGTCATCTTGGGGTCTTGGTGGTCATCTCGGGGGGCTTGGTGGTCATCTCGGGGTCTTGGTGGTCATCTTGGGGACGTTGGTGGCCCTCCTGGTGTCCATCTTGGTGTCCGTCTTGGTGGCCACCATTGGGAGCATCTTGGGGAGCTTGGGGGACGCCGTTGGGGTCATCTCGGGGGGTTTCGTGGTCATCTTGGGGTCTTGGTGGTCATCTCGGGGGGTTTCATGGTCATCTTGGGGGGTCTTGGTGGTCATCTCGGGGTCTTGGTGGTCATTTTGGGGGGGTTGGTGGTCATCTCGGGGGGCTTGGTGGTCATCTCGGGGGGCTTGGTGGTCATCTTGGTGTCTTGGTGGTCATCTCGGGGTCTTGGTGGTCATTTTGGGGGTCTTGGTGGTCATCTCGGGGGGCTTGGTGGTCATCTTGGTGTCTTGGTGGTCATCTCGGGGTCTTGGTGGTCATTTTGGGGGGGTTGGTGGTCATCTCGGGGGGCTTGGTGGTCATCTTGGGGTCTTGGTGGTCATCTTGGGGTCTTGGTGGTCATCTTGGGGACGTTGGTGGTCATCTTGGGGTCTTGGTGGTCATCTCGGGGGGCTTGGTGGTCATCTCGGGGTCTTGGTGGTCATCTTGGGGACGTTGGTGGCCCTCCTGGTGTCCATCTTGGTGTCCGTCTTGGTGGCCACCATTGGGAGCATCTTGGGGAGCTTGGGGGACGCCGTTGGGGTCATCTCGGGGGGTTTCGTGGTCATCTTGGGGTCTTGGTGGTCATCTCGGGGGGTTTCATGGTCATCTTGGGGGGTCTTGGTGGTCATCTCGGGGTCTTGGTGGTCATTTTGGGGGGGTTGGTGGTCATCTCGGGGGGCTTGGTGGTCATCTCGGGGTCTTGGTGGCCATCTTGGGGGTCTTGGTGGCCCTCCTGGTGTCCATCTTGGTGTCCGTCTTGGTGGCCACCATTGGGAGCATCTTGGGGAGCTTGGGGGACGCCGTTGGGGTCATCTAGGGGGGTTTCGTGGTCATTTTGGGGGGGTTGGTGGTCATCTCGGGGGGCTTGGTGGTCATCTCGGGGGTCTTGGTGGTCATCTTGGTGTCTTGGTGGTCATCTCGGGGGTCTTGGTGGTCATCTCGGGGGTCTTGGTGGTCATCTCGGGGGTCTTGGTGGTCATCTTGGGGGTCTTGGTGGCCATCTTGGGGGTCTTGGTGGCCATCTGGGGGGCTTGGTGGTCATCTTGGGGGTCTTGGTGGCCCTCCTGGTGTCCGTCTTGGTGTCCGTCTTGGTGGCCACCATTGGGAGCATCTTGGGGACCTTGGTGGCCACCTTGGGGACCTTGGGGGACACCGTTGGGGTCATCTTGGGGGGTTTCGTGGTCATCTTGGGGTCTTGGTGGCCATCTTGGGGTCTTGGTGGTCATCTTGGAGGGCTTGGTAGTCATCTGGGGGTCTTGGTGGTCATATCGGGGTCTTGGTGGTCATTTTGGGGGGCTTGGTGGCCATCTTGGGGGTCTTGGTGGCCCTCCTGGTGTCCATCTTGGTGTCCGTCTTGGTGGCCACCACTGGGAGCATCTTGGGGGTCTTGGTGGCCATCTTGGTGGCCTTCCATCCATGCCCTGGGTTGACCTGTCCACCATGACGTAAACCCAATGACGTCACAACATGGTTGACCTGTCCACCATGACGTGGCCAACCCAATGACGTCACACCATGGTTGACCTGTCCACCGTGACGTAAACCCAATGACGTCACGCCATGGTTGACCTGTCCACCGTGACGTAGCCAACCCAATGACGTCACGCCATGGTTGACCTGTCCACCGTGACGTAGCCAACCCAATGACGTCACGCCATGGTTGACCTGTCCACCATGACGTGGCCAACCCAATGACGTCATGCCATGGTTGACCTGTCCACCGTGACGTAAACCCGATGACGTCACGCCATGGTTGACCTGTCCACCGTGACGTAGACAACCCGATGACGTCACGCCATGGTTGACCTGTCCACCATGACGTAAACCCGATGACGTCACGCCATGGTTGACCTGTCCACCGTGGCTTGGAGACCCCCAACCTCCATGATTTTGGGCGGGGTCTCCACCATGACGTA
Organism: Somateria mollissima; assembly: GCA_951411735.1. Taxonomy (NCBI): domain Eukaryota; kingdom Metazoa; phylum Chordata; class Aves; order Anseriformes; family Anatidae; genus Somateria; species Somateria mollissima. Next base: position 7,383 of record CATOCB010000138.1, read on the forward strand.
GCCAACCCAATGACGTCACGCCATGGTTGACCTGTCCGCCACCCGTTGAAGCCCCCCAACCCCACCCCGACCTCCCTATGGTTTCGGGATCCCCCCCCCCGCCCCATCGTTGACCCCATTCCTTGTGTTTTTCCCCCCCAAAAAAAACCCCAAGCTTTGGGACTCGTTTCCCCTCCATGCTGGACGCCTACGACCCCGAGCTGCGGCGCCTGGCCCTGGCCATGGCCCCCCCGGAGCTGCGGGCACGCGAGGGGGTCTACGTGGGGGTGGGCGGCCCCAGCTACGAGACCGTGGCCGAGTGCCGCTTCCTGCAGCGCATCGGCGCCGACGCCGTGGGTGAGTCCGACGGGGGGTCGGGGGGAGGCCAAAATCCCAAGGGGGGAGGCCAAAATCCCACGGATGGGGGCCAAAATCCCATGGCAGTAGCCTAAAACCCATGGAAGTAGCCCAAAACCCCATGGGAGTAGCCCAAAACCCCACAGAGATAGCCAAAACCCCATGGGAGTAGCCCAAAATCCAACGGGAATAGGCCAAACCCCATGGAAGTAGCCCAAAATCCCACAGAGATAGCCCAAAATCCAATGGGAGTAGCCTAAAACCCATGGAAGTAGCCCAAAACCCCACAGAGATAGCCAAAACCCCATGGGGGTGGCCCAAAATCCCATGGGAGTAGCCCCAAACCCCACAGAGATAGCCAAAACCCCATGGGAGTAGCCCAAAATCCAACGGGAATAGGCCAAACCCCATGGAAGTAGCCCAAAATCCCACAGAGATAGCCCAAAATCCAATGAGAGAAGCCTAAAACCCATGGAAGTAGCCCCAAACCCCACAGAGATAGCCAAAACCCCATGGGGGTGGCCCAAAATCCCATGGGAGTAGCCCCAAACCCCACAGAGATAGCCAAAATCCCATGGGGGTGGCCCAAAATCCAACGGGAATAGGCCAAACCCCATGGAAGTAGCCCAAAATCCCACAGAGATAGCCCAAAATCCAACGGGAGTAGCCCAAAATCCAATGGGAGTAGCCTAAAACCCATGGAAGTAGCCCCAAACACCACAGAGATAGCCAAAACCCCATGGGAGTAGCCCAAAACCCCACAGAGATAGCCAAAATCCCATGGGAGTTGACCAAAATTCCATGGGAGTAGCCTAAAACCCATGGAAATAGCCCAAAACCCATGGGAGATAGCCCCAAACCATGTAGGACCACCCCAAAACCACACAAATACCCCAAAACCATGTAGGAACAGCCCCCAAACCCCATGGAAGTAGCCCAAAACCCCACAGAGATAGCCAAAATCCCATGGGGGTGGCCCCAAATCCCATGGGAATAGACCAAAATCCAACAGGAATAGGCCAAAATCCATGGGAGTAGCCCCAAAATCCATGGGAGTAGCCCCAAATCTCATGGATGTAGCCCAAAATCCCATGGAAGTACCCCAAAATCCAATGGGAGTAGCCTAAAAGCCATGGAAGTAGCCCAAAACCCCATGGGAGTAGCCCAAAATCCCATGGGAGTTGACCAAAATTCCATGGAAGTAGCCTAAAACCCATGGAAATAGCCCCAAACCCATGGGAGGTAGCCCCAAACCATGTAGGACCACCCCAAAACCACACAAATACTCCAAAACCATGTAGGAACAGCCCCCAAACCCCATGGAAGCAGCCCAAAACCCCACAGAGATAGCCCAAACCCCATGGGAGTAGCCCAAAATCCCACAGAGATAGCCAAAACCCCATGGGAGTAGCCCAAAATCCAACGGGAATAGGCCAAACCCCATGGAAGTAGCCCAAAATCCAACGGGAGTAGCCCAAAATCCAACGGGAATAGGCCAAACCCCATGGAAGTAGCCCAAAATCCCACAGAGATAGCCAAAACCCCATGGGAGTAGCCCAAAATCCCATGGAAATAGCCCCAAACCCATGGGAGGTAGCCCCAAACCATGTAGGACCACCCCAAAACCACACAAATACCCTAAAACCATGTAGGAACAGACCCAAAACCCCATGGAAGTAGCCCAAAACCCCACAGAGATAGCCCAAACCCCACAGAAATAGCCCCAAATCCCATGGGAGTAGACCAAAATCCAACGGGAATAGACCAAATCCCATGAAAGTAGCCCCAAACCCCACAGAGATAGCCCCAAATCCATGGGGATAGTCCAAAACCCATGGGAGTAGCCCCAAATCCATGGAAATAGCCCCAAAACCCCATGGAAGTGCCCCAAAACCATGTAGGAACACCCCAGAAACCCACGGAGGTAGTCCAAACCCCACAGGAGTGGCCCAAAATCCCATGGGAGTAGCCCAAAATCCAACGGGAATAGGCCAAACCCCATGGAAGTAGCCCAAAACCCCACAGAGATAGCCAAAATCCCATGGAAGTACCCCAAAACCATGTAGGAACACCCCAAAACCCCATGAAAGTAGCCCAAAACCCCACAGAGATAGCCAAAACCCCATGGGAGTAGCCCAAAATCCCATGGGAGTTGACCAAAATTCCATGGAAGTAGCCTAAAACCCATGGAAATAGCCCCAAACCCATGGGAGGTAGCCCCAAACCGTGTAGGACCACCCCAAAACCACACAAATACCCTAAAACCTTGTAGGAACAGACCCAAAACCCCATGGAAGTAGCCCAAAACCCCACAGAGATAGCCAAACCCCATGGGAGTAGCCCAAAACCCCACAGAGATAGCCAAAATCCCATGGGGGTGGCCCAAAATCCAACGGGAATAGGCCAAAACCCATGGGAGTACCCCAAATCTCATGGACGTAGCCCAAAATCCCATGGAAGTAGCCCCAAATCCAATGGGAGTAGCCTAAAAGCCATGGGAGTAGCCCAAAATCCCACAGAGATAGCCAAAACCCCATGGAAGTACCCCAAAACCATGTAGGAACAGCCCCCAAACCCCATGGTAGTAGCCCCAAACCCCACAGAAATAGCCAAAATCCCATGGGGGTGGCCCAAAATCCCATGGAAATAGCCCAAAATCCAACGGGAATAGGCCAAAATCCATGGGAGTAGCCCCAAAATCCATGGGAGTAGCCCCAAATCTCATGGACGTAGCCCAAAATCCCATGGAAGTAGCCCAAAACCATGTAGGACCACCCCAAAACCACACAAATACCCCAAAACCACACAAATACCCCAAAACCATGTAGGAACAGCCCAAAACCCCAAGGAAATAACCCAAAAGTAAAAGGGAATACTCTAAAAAACCCATAGAAATACCCCAAAACCCCACAGAAATACCCCAAAACCATGTAGGACCACCCCAAAATCCCACGGAAATACCCCAAAACCCTACATAAATACCCCAAAGCTACACAGAAATACCCCAAAACCACTCAGAAATTCCCCAAAATGACAGAAATTCCCCCAAAACCCCACAGAAATACCCCCAAACCCCACAGATCTACCCAAAAACCCCACAGAACTACCCCAAAACCCCATGAAAATACCCCCAAACCCCTAAAATACACTAAACCCCTCAAAAACACCCCAAAACCGTGCAGGACCACCCCAAACCCCCCCGAAATCCCCCCAAAACCCACCCAGAAACCCCCCAAACCCCCCAGGACCACCCCAAAACCACCCCCAGGTTAAAAAATCCCAAATAAACCCCAAAACATGCTAAAAACATGCTAAAAACATGCTAAGAACATGCTAAGAACACGCTAGGAACATGCTAGGAACACGCTAAGCCCCCAATATCCCCTCACAACCCCCCAAATCCCCCTAAACCACCCCAAAACCCCCTTTTTTTTCCCCACACCCCTCCCTAACCCATATAGGACCGCGATCATGCTAAGAACATGCTAAGAACATACGTGTCAAATATGACAACACCCGAAAGAGCAAAATAATGATAAGAAGGGATAGAAAATGATAGAAAAGAGTGGGAAAACCCTCAAAACGGGGGTCGGGGGGTGTAGGAGGGGGGATAGCAGGGGGTCTCGGCGGGGTCTTAGCGTGTCCTTAGCGTGTCCTTAGCATGTTATGTCCCTCTTTAAGCATGAGGAAGACCCTATGGCCCAAAAGAAGCCCCCAAACACACTCAAAACATCCTAATAACACGCTAAGACACGCTAAAAACACGCTAAGACACCCTAATAACACACTAAGACCCCAATAATACACTGAAACATGCTAATATCATGCTAATAACATGCTAATAACATGCTAAGAACACACTAGGAACATGATAGGAACACGCTAAGCTCCCAATATCCCCCCAAATCCCCCTAAACCACCCCAAAACCCCCCTTTTTCCCCCCACACCCCTCCCTAACCCATATAGGACCACGATCATGCCAAGAACATGCTAAGAACATACGTGTCAAATATGACAACACCCGAAAGAGCGAAATAATGATAAAAAATGATAGAAAATGATAGAAAAGAGTGGGAAAACCCTCAAAATGGGGGTCGGGGGGTGTAGGAGGGGGGATAGCAGGGGGTCTCGGCGGGGTCTTAGCGTGTCCTTAGCGTGTCCTTAGCATGTCTCGTCCCTCTTTAGGCATGAGCAAGACCCTATGGCCCAAAAGAAGCCCCCAAACACGCTCAAAACATCCTAATAACACGCTAAGACACGCTAAAAACACGCTAAGACACCCTAATAACACACTAAGACCCCAATAATACACTGAAACATGCGAATATCATGCTAATATCATGCTAATAACATGCTAAGAACACACTAGGAACATGATAGGAACACGCTAAGCTCCCAATATCCCCCCAAATCCCCCTAAACCACCCCAAAACCCCTTTTTTTTCCCCACACCCCTCCCTAACCCATGTAAGTCCACAATCATGCCAAGAACATGCTAAGAACATACATGTAAAACACACTAATCCCCCAAAAGTGCAAAATAATGATAAAAAATGATAGAAAATGATAGAAAAGAGTGGGAAAAGCCTCAAAACAGGGGTCGGGGGGTGTAGGAGGGGGGATACCAGGGGGTATCGGCGGGGTCTTAGCGTGTCCTTAGCGTGTCCTTAGCATGTTATGGCCCTCTTTAAGCATGAGGAAGACCCTATGGCCCAAAAGAAGACCCCAAACACGCTCAAAACACCCTAATAACATGCTAAGACACGCTAAAAACACGCTAAGACACCCTAATAACACACTAAGACCCCCAATAATACACTGAAACATGCTAATATCATGCTAATATCATGCTAATAACATGCTAAGAACACACTAGGAACATGATAGGAACACGCTAAGCTCCCAATATCCCCCCAAATCCCCCTAAACCACCCCAAAACCCCTTTTTTTTCCCCACACCCCTCCCTAACCCATGTAAGTCCACAATCATGCCAAGAACATGCTAAGAACATACATGTAAAACACACTAATCCCCCAAAAGTGCAAAATAATGATAAAAAATGATAGAAAATGATAGAAAAGAGTGGGAAAACCCTCAAAACGGGGGTCGGGGGGTGTAGGAGGGGGGATAGCAGGGGCTCTCGGCGGGCTCTTAGCGTGTCCTTAGCGTGTCCTTCGCATGTTCTGCCCTTTTTCCAGGCATGAGCACGGTGTCGGAGGCGGTGGCGGCGCGGCACTGCGGGCTGCGGGTGCTGGGGCTGTCGCTGATCACCAACGCGGCCCCGCTGCCCCCCGAGGACGGGGGTCCGGCCCCCCGGGACCCCCCGGCCGGGCACCAGGAGGTGCTGGAGGCCGCCGGAGCCGGCGCCCGGCACCTGCGGGAGCTGCTGGCACGGCTGGCGCCGCGGCTGGACGGCGGGGGGGACGCCTGAGGGGTTAGGGGGGGACGGGGGGACACGCGAAGGGGGTGGTGACACGGGGAGGACACGCTAAGGGGGAGCAGAACATACATGGGACATGCTAAGGGGGACCAGAACATACATGGGACATGCTAAGGGGGACCAGAACATACATAGGACACGCTAAGGGGGACCGGGACATGGGTAGGACACGCTAGGGTGACTATAACATATATAGGACATGGGGAGGACACGCTAAGGGTGAGTATAACATGGGTAGGACATGCTAAGAGGGACCAGAACATATATAGGACATGCTAAGGGGGACCAGGACATACATAGGACACGCTAAGGGGGACCAGGACATGGGTAGGACACGCTAAGGGTGACTATAACATGGCTAGGACACGCTAAGGGGGAGCAGAACATACATAGGACATGCTAAGGGTGGTGACATGGGTAGGACACGCTAAGGGGGAGCAGAACATACATGGGACATGCTAAGGGGGACTATGACATATATAGGACATGGGTAGGACACGCTAAGGGTGGTGACATGGGGAGGACATGCTAAGGGGGAGCAGAACATACATAGGACACGCTAAGGGTGACTATGACATGGGTAGGACATGGGTAGGACACGCTAAGGGGGACCACAACATATATAGGACACGCTAAGGGGGACCAGGACATGGGTAGAACACGCTAGGGTGACTATGACATATATGGGACATGGGGAGGACACGCTAAGGGGGAGCAGAACATACATAGGACATGCTAAGGGTGGTGACATGGGTAGGACACGCTAAGGGGGACCAGGACATGGGTAGGACATGCTAGGGTGACTATGACATATATAGGACATGGGTAGGACACGCTAAGGGGGACCACAACATACATAGGACATGCTAAGGGGGACTATAACATGGGTAGGACATGCTAAGGGGGAGCAGAACATACATAGGACATGCTAAGGGGGACCAGGACATGGGTAGGACACGCTAGGGTGACTATGACATATATGGGACATGGGGAGGACACGCTAAGGGGGAGCAGAACATACATAGGACATGCTAAGGGTGGTGACATGGGGAGGACACGCTAAGGGGGACCAGGACATACATAGGACACGCTAAGGGGGACCGGGACATGGGTAGGACACGCTAAGGGTGACTATGACATATATAGGACATGGGGAGGACACGCTAAGGGGGACCACAACATACATAGGACACGCTAAGGGGGACCACAACATACATAGGACACGCTAAGGGGGACCATAACATACATAGGACACGCTAAGGGTGGTGACATGGGTAGGACACGCTAAGGGGGAGCAGAACATACATAGGACATGCTAAGGGTGGTGACATGGGGAGGACACGCTAAGGGTGAGTATAACATGGGTAGGACATGCTAAGAGGGACCAGAACATACGTAGGACACGCTAAGGGGGACCAGGACATGGGGAGGACACGCTAAGGGGGAGCAGAACATACATAGGACACGCTAAGGGTGACCAGGACATGGGAAGGACACGCTAAGGGGGATTATAACACGGGTAGGACATGGTAACGGTTATAACATGGGTAGGACACGCTAAGGGGGAGCAGGACATACATAGGACACGCTAAGGGGGACCAGGACATGGGTAGGACACGCTAAGGGGGAGCAGGACATACATAGGACACGCTAAGGGGGACTAGGACACGTTTAGGACACGCTAAGGGTGACAGCAGCACGCGTGGGAACACGCTAAGGGCGGCGACGTGCCCAGGGCAACGCCAACACGCTAAGGACACGCGAAGGAGAACACGCTAAGGATTCCAACACGTGTGGGATTACAGCACGCTAAGGACATGCGTGGGATTACAGCACGCTAAGGAGAACACGTGTGGGATTACAACACGCTAAGGACATGCGTGGGATTACAGCACGCTAAGGAGAACACGTGTGGGATTACAACACGCTAAGGACATGCGTGGGATTACAGCACGCTAAGGAGAACACGTGTGGGATTACAACACGCTAAGGACATGCGTGGGATTACAGCACGCTAAGGAGAACACGTGTGGGATTACAACACGCTAAAGATGTCGCATGTGGGATTACAACACGCTAAGGATTACAACATGCTAAGGAGAACACGTGAGGGATTACAACATGCTAAGAACATGCTAAGGATTACAACATGCTAAGAACACGCTATGGATGACACGCGTGGGATTACAACACGCTAAGGAGAACACGCGTGGGATTACAACATGCTAAGGAGAACACGCTATGGATGGCATGTGTGGGATTACAACACGCTAAAGAGAACACGCGTGGGATTACAACACGCTAAGAACACGCTAAGGACGCCCACAGGGTAAGGGCCACGGGACGGCAACACGCTAAGGACACGGAGAACACGCTAAGGACACAGCCCCGCTGCCACTGCATGCTGGGAGGACGGACACATGTTGTTAGCGTGTCGGGCCTGCCTCTTAATCCCGTGTTAATCCCGTGTTCATCCCGCGTTCATCCCGTGTTGGTGGCCTGTGGCCCGGTGCATGTTAATCCCGTGTCGATTCGCACCTCCCTGTCTTAATCCCGCCTTAATCCCGCGTTGATCGCATGTCGTTCGCATGTTAATCCCGTGTTGGTTCCCTGCCTGCCCTAATCCCGGGTTAATCCCGTGTTGGCCCTGGTCACGTGTCATTGGCATGTTAACCCGTGTCGATAGCATGTGTGTAGCATGTTCCTTTACATGTCAGTCCCGTGTTAATCCCATGTCATTCCCATGTCGTTCCCGTCTTAATCCCATGTTAATCCCATGTTTTTCCAACCCTACCCCCTGTTAATCCCTGTAAATCCCGTGTTGTTCCCATGTAAATCCCATGCTTAAACGGTTTTGCCTGTGTTAATCCATGTTAATCCCCTGGAAAGTGCAATCTGACCCCCGGTTCTGTCCCGTGTCACTCCCATGTTTTAATCCCATGTTAATCCGGATTGAATCCCTGTGTCAATCCCGCGTTAATCCCGTGTCAATCCAGACTCCACCCCGTGTCAATCCCATGTTAATCCTTTGTCAATCCTATGTTAATCCCAATTCTACCCTGTGTCAATCCCGTGTTAATCCAGATTACATTCCATGTTAATCCAGATTACATTCCGTATTAATCCAGTTTCAATCGTGTGTCAATCCAGATTCAGTCCCGTGTCAATTCCGTGTCAACCCCATGTTAATCCAGATTCCACCCCGTGTCTATCCCGTGTTAATCCAGTTTCTACCCTGTGTCAATCCTGTGTTAATCCAGATTCAATCCCCATGTCAATCCCGTATTAATCCAGATTCTACCCCACGTTAATCCCGTGTTAATTCAGATTCAATCCCGTGCCAATCCCATGTCGATCCGGATTCCACCTTGTGTCAATCCCGTGTCAATCCGGATTCAATCCTGGTTCAATCCCGTGTCAATCCCATGTTAATCCAGATTCAATCCCGTGTCAATCCAGATTCAGTCCTGTGTCAATCCCGTGTCAATCCCATGTTAATCCAGATTCCACCTCGTGCCAATACCGTGTTAATCCTGTGTTAATCTTGTGTCAATCCTGTGTTAATCCAGATTCAGTCCTGTGTCCATTCCGTGTTAATCCCGTGTCAATCCAGATTCCACCCTGTGTCAATCCCGTCTGAATCCCTTGTCAATCCCATGTTAATCCAGATTCAATCCCGTGTCAATCCGGATTCCACCCCACGTTAATCCTGTGCCAATCCCGTGTTAATCCAGATTTAATCCTGTGTCGTGTCAACCCCGTGTCAATCCTGTGTTAATCCTGTGTTAATCCAGATTCAATATTGTGTCAATCCCGTGGCAATCACATGTTAATCCAGATTCAATCCCTTGTCAATCCCGTGTCAATCCAGATTCCACCCCATGTCAATCCCATGTTAATCCAGATTCAATCCTGTGTCAATCCCGTGTTAATCCCGAGCCAATCCCATGTTAATCCTGTGCCAACCCCACGTTAATCCCATGTTAATCCCTCATCAATCCAGATTCCTCCCCACGTCGACCCCATGTTAATCCAGATTTAATCCCGTGTCAACCCCATGTTAATCTCGTGCTAATCTGGTGCCAATACCATGTTAATCCCATGATAATCCCATGCTAATCCCTTGTTAATCCCGTGTTAATCCCATGATACTCCCGTGCCAATCCCATGTCGCCCCCCGGGACCACCCCCCCGCGGCCCCACCCCCTCATTAACGCCGGGCATTAATCACCCCTCCCCCAACCGCCCCTCCCCCGCCCCCAATTAACGCCGTGTGCCTAATTAATTCCTAATTAATTCGAGTAGTTAATTAGCTCCCAGCCCCCCCCCCCCCCCCCCTTCCCCGGTTAATTAGGAGGAACGAATTAATTAGGCGCAGCTCCTTAATTAGGCGAAACTCCTTAATTAGGCGCAATTAATTCATTAGGTGTAATTAATTACTTAATTAACGAAGAGCCCTCATTAAAGAGCGCGATATGCAAATGAGGCCGTGGGCGTTGCCGGGGGGTGGGGGGGGAGGGGCCTGAGGGCGCGGCTTGTTAGCGGAGGCGTTAATTAGCGGGGTGGGGGAGGGGCGGGGCTCCTAATGAGCCGGCCCCGCCCCTCCCCCTCTGGGGCCCTCCTGGGGGGGTTCTATAGGGGCGGGGGGGGGTCCTATAGGGGCAGGGGAGGGCTATAGGGTCAGGGGGTCATGGGGGGGGGTCCTATAGGGGCAGGGGGGGGGTCCTATAGGGTCGGGGGGGGTCCCTATAGGGTCATGCGGGGGTCCTATAGGGTCAGGGGGACATATGGGGTCCTATAGGGGCAGGGGGAGGTCCTATAGGGTCGGGGGGGGTCCTATAGGGTCATGGGGGGGTCCTATAGGGTCATGGGGGGGTCCTATAGGGTCATGGGGGACATATGGGGTCCTATAGGGGCAGGGGGGTCCTATAGGGGAAGGGGGGGGTCCTATAGGGGAAGGGAGACATATGGGGTCCTATAGGGGCAGGGGGGTCCTATAGGGGAAGGGAGACATATGGGGTCCTATAGGGGCAGGGGGGTCCTATAGGGGCAGGGGGAGGTCCTATAGGGGAAGGGGGACATATAGGGTCCTATAGGGGCAGGGGGGTCCTATAGGGTCGGGGGGGGGTCCTATAGGGGCAGGGGGGTCCTATAGGGTCATGGGGGGGGTCCTATAGGGTCAGGGGGACATATGGGGTCCTATGGGGGCAGGGGGGGTCCTATAGGGTGGGGGGGGGGTCCTATAGGGGCAGGGGGGTCCTATAGGGTCATGGGGGGGGGGTCCTATAGGGTCAGGGGGACATATGGGGTCCTATAGGGTCGGGGGGGGTCCTATAGGGTCAGGGGGACATATGGGGTCCTATAGGGGCAGGGGGGGTCCTATAGGGTCGAGGGGGTCCTATAGGGGCAGGGGGGGGTCCCTATAGGGACATGGGGGGGTTCCTATAGGGCCATGGGGTACCTATAGGGTGATGGGGACAGTGGGATCCTATAGGGGCACAGGGGTCCTATAGGAGCACGGGGGGGGCTATAGGGTCGTGGGGGGGTCATGTGGGTCCTATAGGGGCATAGGGTGGGCCCTATAGGGGCACGGGGGGGGCTATAGGGTCGGGGGGGGGTCCTTATAGGGCCATTGGTCCCCTATGGAACCTATGGGGCCCTGAGTCCCCTATAGTTCCTATGGGGCCCTATAGGGTCGGGGGGGGGTCCTTATAGGGCCGTGGGTCCCCTATGGGGCCCTGAGTCCCCTGTGGACTCTATGGGGCCCTATAGGGTCCGGGGGGGGTCCTTATAGGGCCCTGAGTCCCTATGGATCCTATGGGGCCCTATAGGGTTGGAGGGGGACCTTGCAGGGCCCTGAGTCCCTACGGACCCTATGGGCCCTATAGGGCCCGGGGGGGGTCCTTATAGGGCTGGGGGTCCCCTATGGGGCCCTGAGTCCCCAGTAGTCCCTATAGGGTCCTTATAGGGCCCTGAGTCCCTATGGATCCTATGGGGCCCTATAGGGGCCGGGGGGGTCCTTGTAGGGCCGTGGGTCCCCTATGGACCCTATGGGGCCCTATAGGGTTGGGGGGGGGGGTCCTTATAGGGCCGTGGGTCCCCTATAGTTCCTAGAGGGTCCAGGGGGGGTCCTTATAGGGCCCTGAGTCCCTATGGACCCCATAGGGCCCTATAGGGCCGGGGGGGGTTCTTATAGACACTATGGGGCCCTATAGGGTCCGGGGGGGTCCTGAGGGGTCCTTATAGGGCCGTGAGTCCCCTATGGACCCTATGGGGCCCTGAGTCCCCTATAGTTCCTATAGGGCCCTATAGGGTCCGGGGGGGTCCTTATAGGGCCCTGAGTCCCTATGGATCCTATGGGGCCCTATAGGGCCGGGGGGGGATCCTTATAGGCCCTATGGGGCCCTATAGGGTCCGAGGGGGTCCTTATAGGGCCGTGAGTCCCCTATGGGGCCCTGAGTCCCCTATAGTTCCTATAGGGCTCTATAGGGTCCAGGGGGGGTCCTTATAGGGCCCTGAGTCCCTATGGATCCTATGGGGCCGGGGGGGGTCCTTGTAGACCCTATGGGGCCCTATAGGGTCCGGGGAGGCCCTATAGGGCCGTGGACCCCCTATGGACCCTATAGGTACAGGGGGGTCCCTATAGGGTCCGGGGGTCCCCTATGGACCCTATGGGGCCCTATAGGGTCTGGGGGGGGCCCTTATAGGGCCGTGGGCCCCCTATGGATCCTATGGGGCCCTATAGGGCCGTGGGTCCCCTATAGTTCCTATAGGGTCCAGGGGGGGTCCTTATAGGGCCGTGAGTCCCCTATGGGGCCCTATAGGGTCAGGGGGTCCCCTATGGATCCTATGGGGCCCTATAGGGCCGGGGGGGGGCACGGCCCTAGAGGCCCCTATAGACCCTATAGACCCTATAAGACCCCATAGGCCCCTATAGGCCCCCCTAGGGCCCCCCCCAGCCCCCTATAGGGCCCCCCTATGGCCCTCGGGACCCCCCTTTTCGGGTCCCCCCCGTGACGTCACCGCCCCTCCCCCCCCCCGCCTGGGTGTGGGGGGGGTTCCCCGGGGTGGGGGAGGGGCCGGCAAAGGCAAGTGAAGGTGGCGGGGGGGGGGGGAGGGGGGGAAAATCCTTTAAAAATACCCCCAAAAAGCCCTAAAATGCCCCAAAAAGAGCCCGGGGGGGAATCCCCGAGGGTTTTTCTACCCCCCCCAATGGGTTTTGGGGCCGCCCCCCCCCCTTTCCTAATTAACGCCCCGCTGTTAATTAACGCCCCCCCCCCCCTTCAAAATGGCTGCCGCGGGGAGGGGGCGGGGTCAAAGGGCGTGACGTCAGAGGGGGTGACGTCAGAGGTCGTGACCCCGCCCCCCTCCCCAATTCCCTCCCCCCCCCCCCACCCCTCCCTTCGCGTCGTGACCCCAAGATGGCGGAGCCGAGGGAGGAGGGCAGCGAGGTGAGGGGGGTTTTGGGGGGAAAAAGGGGGGATTTGGGCAAATTGGGGGGGGGAGGGGGGAAAAGAGGGGTGTGGGGGGGTTAAAGGGGGGGAATTGGGGGGGTTTGGGGGAAAAAGGGGGGGGTTTGAGGGGAAATCTGAGGGGAAAAGTGGGGTTTTTGAGGGAAATCTGGGGGTTCTGAGGGGAAAAAGTGGGATTTTTGAGGAAAAAGTGAGGGTTCTGAGGGGAAAATTAGGGGGTTTGGGGGAAAAAGGGGGATTTGGGGGGGGAAATGGGGATTCTGAGGGGAAAAAGTGGGGGTTTGGGGGGGAAAGGGGGATTCTGTGGGGAAAAAGTGTTTTTTTGAGGAAAAATGGGGGGATTTGGGGTGAAAAATGGGGGTTCTGAGGGGAAAAGTGGGATTTTTGAGGGAAATCTGGGGGTTCTGAAGAGAAAAAGGGGGATTTGGGGGGGAAAAAGGGGGATTCTGAGGGGAAAAGTGGGATTTTTGAGGAAAAAGTGAGGGTTCTGAGGGGAAAATTAGGGGTTTTGGGGGAAAAAGGGGGATTTGGGGGGGGAAATGGGGATTCTGAGGGGAAAAAGTGGGGGTTTGGGGGGGAAAGGGGGATTCTGTGGGAAAAAATTGTTTTTTTGAGGAAAAATGGGGGGATTTGGGGTGAAAAATGGGGGTTCTGAGGGAAAAAGTGGGGTTTTTGAGAGAAAAGTGGGGGTTCTGAAGAGAAAAAGGGGGATTTGGGGGGGAAAAAGGGGGATTCTGAGGGGAAAAGTGGGAGTTTTTGGAAAAAAAGGGGGTTTGGGGGGTAAAATGGGGGGCTTAGTGGGTAATAAGGGGTATTTGGGGTGCAAAAGAGGCATTCTGAGGGGAAAAGTGTGACTTTGGAGGGAAATCTGGGGGTTCTGAGGGGAAAAAGTGGGGTTTTGGGGGGAGAAAGAGGGAATTCTGAGGGGAAAAGTGGGGTTTTTGAGGAAAAATGGGGGGATTTGGGGTGAGAAATGGGGATTCTGAGGGGAAAAGTGGGATTTTTGAGGGAAATCTGGGGGTTCTGAAGGGAAAAAGTGGGGTTTTGGGGGGAGAAAGGGGGTTGTGAGGGGAATAAGGAGGGACTTGGGGTGAAAAGTGGGATTTTTGAGGGAAGAGGGGGGGTTCTGAGGGGAAGAGTATGGATTTTTGGGGAAAAAGGGGGATTTGGGGGGGAAAATAGGGATTCTGAGGGGAAAAAGTGGGATTTTGGGGGGAGAAAGGGAGAATCTGAGGGAAAAAGTGGTTTTTTTGAGGAAAAATGGGGGGATTTGGGGTGAAAAATGGGGGTTCTGAGGGAAAAAGTGGGGTTTTGGGGGGAGGAAGGGGGGTTCTGAGGAGAAAAGTGGGTGTTTTGAGGAAAAAGTGGGGTTTCTGAGGGGAAAAAGTGTGACTTTTGAGGGAAATCTGGGGGATCTGAAGGGAAAAAGTGGGGTTTTTGAGGAAAAATGGGGGGATTTGGGGTGAAAAATTGGGATTCTGGGGGAAAAATTGGGATTTTTGAGGGAAATCTGGGGGTTCTGAGGGGAAAAAGTGTTTTTTTGGGGAAAAAAGAGGGAATCTGATGGGAAAAGTGGGGTTTTTGAGGGAAATCTGGGGGTTTGGGTGGAGTAAAGGGGGGTTTTGGGGTGAGAAATGGGGATTCTGAGGGGAAAAGTGTGATTTTTGAGGGAAAAGTGGGGGTTCTGAAGCGGAAAAAGTGGAGTTTCGAGGAGAAAAATGGGGTTTTGGGGGGAAATATGGGGTTTGGGGGTAAAATGGGGGGTTTGGGGGGAATAAATGGGGGATTTGGAGTGAAAAACTGGGATCCTGAGGGGAAGAAGTGGGGTTTTTGGGGGGAAAAGGGGGTTTTGAGGAAAAAGTGGGGGTTCTGAGGGGAAAATGGGGATTTTTCATGGAAATCTCTGGGTTCTGAGGGGAAAAATTGGGGCTTTGGGGGGAGAAAGGGGGAATCTCAGGGGAAAAGTGGGGTTTTTGAGGAAAAGTGGGGGGTTTGGGCGGGATAAAGGGGGGTTTTGGGGTGAAAAATGGGGATTCTGAGGGGAAAAGTGGGATTTTTGAGGAAAAAATCGGGGTTGGAGGGGGAAATTGGGGATTTTGGGGGAAATAAGGGGAGATTGGGGGGTGAAAAATAGGAATTTTGAGGGAAAATGGGGGGTTTGGGGGTAAAATGGGGGTTTTGGGGGAAAATTGGGGGATATGGGGGGTAAAGGGGGGTTTTGAAGAAAGAATTGGGGATTTTTTGGGGGAAAAATTGGGTATTTGTGGAGGGAAATAGATATTCTGAGGAGAAAAGTTAGATTTAGGAGGGAAAAATGGGATTTTTTGGGGAAAAGGGCAATTCTGAGGGGAAAAACTGGGTTTCGGGGGGGAAATGGGGCAAATCTGACAGGAAAAATGGGGATGCTGAGGGGAAAAGGGGATTTTTGGGGTGAAAAAGGGGGGGATTGGGGCAAAAAAGAGGGATTCTGAGGAGAAAAAGTGGGATTTTGTTTGAAAAAGTAGGTTTTTGGGGAAAAAAGGGTGATTCTGAGGTAAAAATCGGGAATTGGGGGAGGAAGGGGGGCTTGGGGAAAAAAAGTGGGTTTTTGAGGGAGAAAAGGAGGGTTTGGTTGTAAAAATCATCATTTCAGGCCCCAAATAGATATTTTTGTGGAAAAGGGGAGGTTTTGAGAGGAAAAAGTGGGATTTTGGGGGAGAAAGAGGTGTCTTGGGGAGAAAAAGGGAAGGTTGGGGTAAAATTGAGGGTTATGAGGAGAAAAAGTGGGGTTTTGGGGCAGAAAAAGCGTGGTTTGTTGTAAAAACCTAGATTTGGGGAGGAGAAGGAGTTTTGAGGAGAAAAAATGGGATTTTGGGGGAAAAGGATTATTTTTGAGGATAAAAAGGTGATTTGGGAGGGAAGGGAGGGTTTTGAGGAGAAAAAGAGAGGTTTTGGAGGGAAAAGGAAGATTTTGAGGAGAAAAATGGGGATTTGGGGGAAAAAGGGGTTTTTGAGGGAAAAAAAAAGAGTTTTTTTTGGGGAAAAGAGGGATTTTGTGGAGAAAAGGGGATTATGAGAAGAAAATGGGGATTTTGAGGAGAAAAAGCGGGGTCGAAACGGGTGATTTTGGGTCCAAATGGGTGATTTTTAAGGGAAAAGGAGGCAGTTTTGGGGCCAAGTGGGTAGATTTGGGGCCAGATGGGTGATTTCTGAGGGAAAATGAGGCAATTTTGGGGCCAAATGGGTGATTTCTGAGGGAAAAGTGGGCAATTTAGGGGCCAAATGGGTGATTTTTGAGGGAAAAGTGGGCAATTTAGGGGTCAAATGGGCAATTCTTGAGGTGAAATGGGCAATTTTGGGGCCAAATAGGCAATTCTTGAGGTGAAATGGGCAATTTTGGGGCCAAATAGGCAGTTTTTGAGGCCAAACGGGCGGATTTGGGTCCAAATGGGCGATTTCTGAGGGAAAAGTGGGCAATTTTGGGGCCAAGTGGGGGATTTTTGAGGTGAAATGGGCTTTTTTGGGTGCAAATGGGTGATTTTTAAGAGAAAAGGAGGCAATTTTGGGGCCAAGTGGGTAGATTTGGGGCCAGATGGGCGATTTCTGAGGGAAAATGAGGCAATTTTGGGGCCAAATGGGTGATTTTTTGAGGGAAAAGTGGGCAATTTAGGGGTCAAATGGGCAATTCTTGAGGTGAAATGGGCAATTTTGGGGCCAAATAGGCAATTCTTGAGGTGAAATGGGCAATTTTGGGGCCAAATAGGCAGTTTTTGAGGCCAAACGGGCGGATTTGGGTCCAAATGGGCGATTTCTGAGGGAAAAGTGGGCAATTTTGGGGCCAAGTGGGGGATTTTTGAGGTGAAATGGGCTTTTTTGGGTGCAAATGGGTGATTTTTAAGAGAAAAGGAGGCAATTTTGGGGCCAAGTGGGTAGGTTTGGAGCCAGATGGGTGATTTCTGAGGGAAAATGAGGCAATTTAGGGGCCAAATGGGTGATTTTTGAGGGAAAAGTGGGCAATTTAGGGGCCAAATGGGTGATTTTTGAGGGAGAAGTGGGCAATTTTGGGGCCAAATTGGTGATTTTTGAGGGAAAAGTGGGCAATTTTGGGGTCAAATGGGCAATTCTTGAGGTGAAATGGGCAATTTTGGGGCCAAATAGGCAATTCTTGAGGTGAAATGGGCAATTTTGGGGCCAAATAGGCAGTTTTTGAGGCCAAACGGGCAGATTTGGGTCCAAATGGGTGATTTCTGAGGGAAAAGTGGGCAATTTAGGGGCCAAATGGGTGATTTTTGAGGGAAAAGTGGGCAATTTAGGGGTCAAATGGGTGATTTTTGAGGGAAAAGTGGGCAATTTTGGGGCCAAATGGGCAATTCTTGAGGTGAAATGGGCAATTTTGGGGCCAAATAGGCAGTTTTTGAGGCCAAACGGGCGGATTTGGGTCCAAATGGGCGATTTCTGAGGGAAAAGTGGGCAATTTTGGGGCCAAATGGGTGATTTTTGAGGGAAAAGTGGGCAATTTTGGGGCCAAATGGGCAATTCTTGAGGTGAAATGGGCAATTTTGGGGCCAAATAGGCAGTTTTTGAGGCCAAACGGGCAGATTTGGGTCCAAATGTGTGATTTCTGAGGGAAAAGTGGGCAATTTTGGGGCCAGGTGGGCGATTTTTGAGGTGAAAATGGCGATTTTGGGTCCAAATGGGTGATTTCTAAGGGAAAAGGAGGCAGTTTTGGGGCCAAGTGGGTAGATTTGGGGCCAGATGGGCGATTTCTGAGGGAAAATGAGGCAATTTTGGGGCCAAATGGGTGATTTTTGAGGGAAAAGTGGGCAATTTTGGGGTCAAATGGGCAATTCTTGAGGTGAAATGGGCAATTTTGGGGCCAAATAGGCAATTCTTGAGGTGAAATGGGCAGTTTTTGAGGCCAAACGGGCAGATTTGGATCCAAATGGGTGATTTCTGAGGGAAAAGTGGGCAATTTTGGGGCCAAATGGATGATTTTTGAGGGAAAAGTGGGCAATTTTGGGGCCAAATGGATGATTTTTGAGGGAAAAGTGGGCAATTTTGGGGCCAAATGGATGATTTTTGAGGGAAAAGTGGGCAATTTTGGGGTCAAATGGGCAATTCTTGAGGTGAAATGGGCAATTTTGGGGCCAAATGGGCAATTCTTGAGGTGAAATTGGCAATTTTGGGGCCAAATAGGCAGTTTTTGAGGCCAAACGGGCAGATTTGGGTCCAAATGGGCGATTTCTGAGGGAAAAGTGGGCAATTTTGGGGCCAAATGGGTGTTTTTTTGGCCAAAATGGGCAATTCTGGGTCAAAAAGGGCGATTTTGGGGCCGAGCGGGCGTTTTCTGAGCGAAAACAGGGACATTTGGGGCCGCCCTTCAACCTCTGGGGCCGGACGTCCCAGATGGGGGGGGTTCAGGGCCTGGATTTTGGGCTGCAACTCCCTGTTTTTGGGGCCGGCAGCGCGTGGCGCTGGTGGAGACGCCCTACGGGCCGGCGCGCGTCGCCGTGGTGGGGTCGCCCCGGCCGGGCCGCCCCGCGCTCCTCACCTTCCCCGACGTCGGCCACACGCGTGAGTGACCCTAAAAGGGGGGTTATGGGGTCAGGAGGTCACGTGACCCCCCTCCTCACCCTATAAACACCCCCCCCCTCGACCCCAGACGAGTCGTGTTTCGCCCAGCTCTTCGCCCACCCGGAGATGCAGGAGATCGCCCGCGGCTTCCTGCGCCTGCACCTCGAGGCGCCCGGCATGGAGGAGGGAGCCCCCCCGTACCCCTCGGGGTCTGTGCCGACCCCATAAACCTCCCCCCCTGGCCCTATTAAACCCCACACAGCCCCACTGAGCCCCCCCTGCCCCGTTAAATCCCCCTTGACCCCATTAATCCCCCCCCGGCCCTATTAAACCCTCTCGGCCCTATTGGCCAACCATCAACCCCATTGAGCCCCCCTCGGCCCTATTAAATCCCCCCCTGCCCCATGAATCCCCCCTGACCCCATTGAGCCCCCTTTGGCCCTATTAAACCCCCCCCCGGCCCCATTGAGCCCCCTCAGCCCCAATAATCCCCCCTCGGCCCTATTGAGCCCCCCCAGCCCTATTAATACCCCATCAACCCCATTGAGCCCCCTTGGCCCTATTAACCCTCCTTGACCCCATAAACCCCCCCCCCCGGCCCTATTAAGCCCCCCTCAATCCCATTGAGCCCCCTCGGCCCTATTAATCACCCCCCAGCCCCATTGAGCCCCCACGGCCCTATTAATACCCCGTCAACCCCATTAATCCCCACCCAGCCCTATTAATGCCCCATCGGCCCCATAAAGCCCCCATCGGCCCCATTGAGCCCCCCTTGGCCCCATTAACCCCAAATCCACCCCACTGAGCCCCCCTCGGCCCTATTAACCCCCCTCGGCCCCATAAATCCCCCCCTGGCCCCATTAACCCCCCCATCAACCCCATTGGCCAACCGTTGACCCCATAAATCCCCCATCGACCCCACAACCTTACCCCCGACCCCATAACCCCCTCCCTGACCCCATAACCCCCTCCCTGACCCTATAAGCCCCCCTGACCCTATAACGCCCCCCCGGCAGGTACCAGTACCCGTCCCTGGAGCAGCTGGCCGAGATGATCCCCTGCGTCCTGCAGCACCTCAAGTGAGCCGCCCTATAGCGACCCTATAAGGCCCTATAGACCCCAGAACAACCCTATGGACCCTATAGACCCCGTAATGGCCCTATAGGCCCTATAGACCCCAGAACAACCCTATAAGGCACTAAAAGCTTATAGACCCCCGAACGACCCTATAAGGCCCTATAGACCCCATAGACCCCAGAAGGACCCTATAAGGCCCTATAGACCCCAGAAGGACCCTATAAGGCCCTATAGACCCCATAGACCCCAGAACGACCCTATAAGGCCCTATAGGCCCCATAATGGCCCTATAAGGCCCTATAGACCCCATAACGACCCTGTAGCCCCTATAACGCCCTATAGGCCCCAGAACGACCCTATAATGACCCTATAGCCCCTATAAGGCCCTATAAGGCCCTATAGACCCCATAACGACCCTATAGCCCCTATAACGCCCTATAGGCCCCAGAACGACCCTATAAGGCTCTATAGGCCCTATAATGACCCTATAGCCCCTATAAGGCCCTATAGGCCCCATAATGGCCCTATAAGGTCCTGTAGACCCCATAACAGCCCTATAAGGCCCTATAGACTCTATAACGACCCCATAAGAGCTCTATAAGGTACTATAGACCCTATAAGCCCCATAACAACCCTATAATGGCCCTATAAGATCCTATAGTGACCCTATAAGGCCTTATAAGGCCCTATAATGACCCCGTAAGAACTTATAGGCCTTATAAGGCCCTATAGTGACCCTATAAGGCTTTATAAGGCCCTACAAGACCCTATAGTGACCCTATAACGACCTTATAAGGCCCTATAAGACCCTATAGTGAGCTTATAAGGCCCTATAACGACCCCATAATGACCTGATAATGCCCTATGATGACCCTATAAGGCCTTATAAGGCCCTATAGCAACCCTACAAGACCCTATAGTGGCCCTATAACGACCCTAAAAGGCTTTATAAGGCCCTATAAGCCCTTATATGGCCCTTTAATGACCCTCTAAGACTCTATAACGACCCTACAAGGCCCTATAAGACCCTACAGTGAGCCTATAAGGCCTTGTAAGGCCCTATAACGACCCCATAATGACCTTATGAGGCCCTATAGTGACCCTGTAAGATCCTATAGTGACCCTATAAGGCCTTATAAGGCCCTGTAACGACCCTATACGGCCCTATAATGACCCTATAAAGCATTATAAGGCCCTATAATGACCCTATACGATCCTATAGTGACCCTATAAGGCCTTATAAGGCCCTGTAACGACCCTATATGGCCCTATAATGACCCTATAAAGCATTATAAGGCCCTATAATGACCCTATACCATCCTATAGTGACCCTATAAGGCCTTATAAGGCCCTGTAACGACCCTATACGGCCCTATAATGACCCTATAAAGCATTATAAGGCCCTATAATGACCCTATACCATCCTATAGTGACCCTATAAGGCCTTATAAGGCCCTGTAACGACCCTATACGGCCCTATAATGACTCTATAAAGCATTATAAGGCCCTATAATGACCCTATACGATCCTATAGTGACCCTATAAGGCCTTATAAAGCCCTGTAATGACCCTATACGGCCCTATAATGACCCTATAAAGCATTATAAGGCCCTATAATGACCCTATACGATCCTATAGTGACCCTATAAGGCCTTATAAAGCCCTGAAACGACCCTATACGGCCCTATAATGACCCTATAAAGCATTATAAGGCCCTATAATGACCCTATACCATCCTATAGTGACCCTATAAGGCCTTATAAGGCCCTATAATGACCTTATAAGGCCCTATAATGACCCTATAAAGCATTATAAGGCCCTATAATGACCCTATACGATCCTATAGTGACCCTATAAGGCCTTATAAGGCCCTGTAACGACCCTATACGGCCCTATAATGACCCTATAAAGCATTATAAGGCCCTATAATGACCCTATACGATCCTATAGTGATCCTATAAGGCCTTATAAGGCCCTGTAACGACCCTATACGGCCCTCTGAGGCCCTATAACGACCCTATACGGCCCTCTAAGGCCTTATGGGGTCAGGGCGGCGGGGCTGACCCTATATCTTTCCCCCCTGACCCTACAACAGCGTCAGGAGCATCATCGGGATCGGCGTCGGGGCCGGGGCCTTCGTGCTGGCCAAGTTCGGGGTGAGTGGGGACGGGGGGGTTATGGGGTCAGTTATGGGGTCGGGGGGGGGTTATGGGGTCAGGGGGGTTATGGGGTGGGATATGGGGTGGGATATGGGGTTATGGGATGGGATATGGGGTTATAGGGTGGGTTATGGGGTTATGGGAGGTTATGGGGTGGGTTATGGGGTCATTGGGGGGGGTTATGGGGTTGTTGGGGGGTTATGGGGTGGGTTATGGGGTCTGGAGGGGGTTATGGGGTGGGTTATGGGGTCGTTGGGGGGTTATGGGGGGGTTATAGGGTGGGTTATGGGGTTATGGGAGGTTATGGGGTGGGTTATGGGGTCATTGGGGGGGGTTATGGGGTATGTATGGGGTTGGGGGGGTTATGGGGTTGTTGGGGGGTTATGGGGTCATTGGGGAATTACGGGGTTGGGGGGGGTTGTGGGGGAGTTATGGGGGGGGGTTATGGGGTCAGGGGGGTTATGGGATGGGATATGGGGTTATAGGGTGGGTTATGGGAGGTTATGGGGCAGGTTATGGGGTCATTGGGGGGGTTATGGGGTTGTTGGGGGGTTATGGGGTGGGTTATGGGGTCTGGGGGGGGTTATGGGGGGGTTATGGGGTCCTTGGGGGGTTATGGGGGGGGTTATGGGGTGGGTTATGGGGTCCTTGGGGGGTTATGGGGGGGTTATGGGGTGGGTTATGGGGTCGTTGGGGGGTTATGGGGGGGTTATAGGGTGGGTTATGGGGTTATGGGAGGTTATGGGGGGGGTTATGGGGTAGGTATGGGGTCGTTGGGGGGTTATGGGGTGGGTTGTGGGGTCATTGGGGGGTTATGGGGTCTTATGGGGTGGGTTATGGGGTTGTTGGGGGTTTATGGGGTGCGTTGTGGGGTCTTTGGGGGGTTATGGGGTCACGTATGGGGTCTTTGGGGGGTTATGGGGTGGGTTATGGGGGGTTATGGGGTCACTGGGGGGTTATGGAGTGGGTATTGGGGTCGTGGGTGGGTTATGGGGTTGGGGGGTCAGTTATGGGGTCACTGGGGGGTTATGGGGTTGGTTATGGGGTGGGTTATGGGGCTGTTGGGTGGTTATGGGGTCATTGGGAGGGTTGTGGGGGGGTTATGGGGTCACTGGGGTGCTATGGGGTGGGTATTGGGGTCATTGGGGGGTTATGGGGTGGGTTATGGGGTCGGGGGGTTATGGGGTTGGTTATGGGGTGGGTTAGGGGGTTTGGGGGGGGTTATGGGGTTTGTAGTGGGGTTCTAGGGTTTTTAGGGGCTTTATTTTTTGGGGGGAGGGGGTTATGGGGTTTTTAGGGGAGTTTGGGTATTTTATAGGGTGATTCTGGGGTCTTTAGGGGCATTTCTGCTTTTTTAGGGGGATTATGGGATTTTGGGGGTTCATTTTTTGTGGGGTTTCTGTTTCTCTTTTTTTTTAGTGGGGTTTTGGGGTTTTAGTGGGGTTTCGCTTTCTGTTTCAGTGCGGTTTTGGGGTTTTCTAGTGTGGTTTTGGGGCTTTTTAGTGGGGTTTCGTTTGTTTTCAGTAGGGTTTCGAGGGTTTTTAGTGGGGTTTCAGGGTTTTTAGTGGGGTTTCTTGTGTTTGTTTTTTTTTTTAGTGGGGTTTAGGGTTTTTCAGTGGGATTTCAGATTTTTAGTGGTGGTTTGGGGTTTTTAGTGGGGTTTTCTTTCTTTTTGTAACGGGGTTTTGGGTTCTTTAGTGGGGTTTTGGGCTCTTTATTGGGGTTTGGGGTTTTTCAGTGGGGTTTTGGGCTCTTTATTGGGGTTTGGGGTTTTTCAGTGGGATTTTTGGGCTCTTTCAGCGGGGTTTTGGGCTCTTTATTGGGGTTTGGGGTTTTTCAGTGGGGTTTTGGGCTCTTTATTGGGGTTTGGGGTTTTTCAGTGGGATTTTTGGGCTCTTTCAGCGGGGTTTTGGGTTCTTTAGTGGGGTTTTGGGCTCTTTATTGGGGTTTGGGGCTTTTCAGTGGGGTTTTGGGCTCTTTATTGGGGTTTGGGGTTTTTCAGTGGGATTTTTGGGCTCTTTCAGCGGGGTTTTGGGTTCTTTAGTGGGGTTTTGGGCTCTTTATTGGGGTTTGGGGCTTTTCAGTGGGGTTTTGGGCTCTTTATTGGGGTTTGGGGTTTTTCAGTGGGATTTTTGGGCTCTTTCAGCGGGGTTTTGGGTTCTTTAGTGGGGTTTTGGGCTCTTTATTGGGGTTTGGGGTTTTTCAGTCGGGTTTTGGGCTCTTTATTGGGGTTTGGGGTTTTTCAGTGGGATTTTTGGGCTCATTCAGCGGGGTTTCAGGTTTCTTAGCAGGTTTTTGGGTTAATTCAGTGGAGTTTTGGGTTCTTTAGTGGGGTTTGGGCTCATTAAGTGGGGTTTTTGGGTTCATTCAATGGGGTTTTGTGCTTCTCAGTGGGTTTTTGGGATAATTTAGTGGAATTTTGTGTTCTTCAGTGGGGTTTCAGGTTTTTTAGCGGGGTTTTGGGATCCTTTAGTGGGGTTTGGGGATTTTCAGTGGGATTTTTGTTTTTTTTATTGGGGTTTTGGGTTCATTCAGTGGGGTTTCAGGTTTTATTAATAGGGATTTGGGCTCATTGAGCGGGGTTTTGGGGTTCTTAGTGGGGTTTTGGGGTTCTTAGTGGGGTTTTGGGGTTCTTAGTGGGGTTTTGGGGTTCTTAGTGGGGTTTCGTGGTTCTCAGTGGGTTTTTGAGTTAATTTAGTTGAATTTTGGGATTCTTCAGCGGGGTTTCAGTTGTTTTAGTAGGGTTTTGGGATTCTTTAGCGGGCTTTCGGGTTCTTTACTGGGATTTTGGGTTCTTTATTGGGGTTTTGGGTGCATTCAATGGGGTTTCAGGTTTTTTTAGTAGGGTTTTGGGCTCATTGAGCGGGGTTTTGGGATCCTTTAGTGGAGTTTCGTGCTCCTCAGTGGGTTTTTGGGTTAATTTAGCGGGGTTTTGGGGTCTTTCAGCGGGGTTTTGGGGTCTTTCAGCGGGGTTTTGGGGTCTTTCAGCGGGGTTTTGGGGTCTTTCAGCGGGGTTTTGGGGTCTTTCAGCGGGGTTTCGTGTTTCTCAGTGGGTTTTTGCGTTAATTTAGTGGAATTTTGGGTCCTTTAGTGGGGTTTCAGTTTTCTTTAGTAGAGTTTTGGGATTGTTTAGCAGGGTTTTGGGTTCATTCAGCAGGGTTTTGGGTTTGTTTTACTATGGTTTTGGGCTCATTGAACGGGGTTTTGGGTTTCTTAGCGGGTTTTGGGGTTAATTCAGTGGATTTTTGGGATTCTTTAGTGGGGTTTTGGGATTCTTTAATGGGCTTTGGGCTCTTTCAGTGGGATTTTTGGGCTCATTTAGCGGGGTTTTGTGTTCCTCAGTGGGATTTGGGGCTCCTTGGTGGGGTTTTGGGCTGGTTCCGGGGCTTTTGGGCTTCTTTATTGGGTTTTGGGCTTCTTTAATGGGGTTTGTGTTTTTTCGGCGGGGTTTTGGGCTGGTTCCGGGGCTTTTGGGCTTCTTTATTGGGGTTTTGGGCTTCTTTAATGGGGTTTGTGTTTTTTCGGCGGGGTTTTGGGCTGGTTCCGGGGCTTTTGGGCTTCTTTATTGGGGTTTTGGGCTTCTTTAATGGGGTTTGTGTTTTTTCGGCGGGGTTTTGGGCTGGTTCCGGGGCTTTTGGGCTTCTTTATTGGGGTTTTGGGCTTCTTTAATGGGGTTTGTGTTTTTTCGGCGGGGTTTTGGGCTGGTTCCGGGGCTTTTGGGGTTCTTTATTGGGGTTTTGGGCTTCTTTAATGGGGTTTGTGTTTTTTCGGCGGGGTTTTGGGCTGGTTCCGGGGGTTTTGGGGCATTTTTGGGGGTTTTTATGGTGACGCGTTCCCCGCAGCTGAGCCGCCCGGAGGCGGTGGAGGGCCTGGTGCTCGTCAACATCGACCCCCAGGCCAAGGGCTGGATGGACTGGGCTGCGCACAAGGTGGGCGGGCCCCTATAGACCCCTGCCCCTATAGGCCCCTGCCCCTATAGGCCCTCCCCCTATAGGCCCTGCCCCTATAGCCCCTCCCCCCGTAGCCCCTGCCCCCATAGGGCCCCCCCTACAGGGCTCCAAATCCCTCCCGGGGCATCTGTGGGGCTCCCGGGGTGCCCTATACGTTCCTGTGGGGCCCCTATAGAGCCCCTAGAGGTCCCCTATAGAACCCCTGTAGATCCCCTATATGTTCCCCATGGGTCCCTATAGGGCTCTCATACGTCCCTATAGATCCCCTATGGATCCCCTATAGGTCCCCTATAGGTCCCCATAGGCCCCAGGTTCCTATAGGTCCCCTGTTTGCTCCCCATGGGTCCCTATAGGGCTCCTATAGGTTCCCTGCAGGTCCCCTATAGATCCCCTATAAGCCCTAGGTTCCTATAGATCCCCTATATATTCCCCATGGGTCCCTATAGGGCTCCTATATGTCCCTATAGGTTCCCTGTAAGTCCCCTCTAGGTTCCCTAGAGGTTCCCATAGATCCCATATATGTTACCCAAGGGTCCCTATAGGGCTCCTATACGTCCCCATAGGTCCCTGTAGGTCCCCTATAGGCCCCAGGTTCATATAGGTCCCCTGTATGTTCCCCATGGGTCCCTATAGAGCTCCTAGAATTCCCCATAGATCCCCTATAGGTTCTCTATAGGTCCCCTGTAGGCCCCCTATAAGTCCCTATAGGTCTCCTGTATGTCCCAGGTCCTTATGGATCCCCTATAGGTATCCTATAAGTCCCTATAGATCCCCTATACGTCACCTATAGGTCTCCTATATGTCCCAGGTCCCTTATAGGTCCCTATGTGTTCCCTATATGTCCCCTATAGGTTCCCTAGGTTGCCCTCCTATAGGTCCCCTATACGTTCCCTCTAGGTCTCCTGTAGGTTTTCATGCCCCTATAGGTCCCCTATGGGTCCCTATACGCCTCCTGCATATCCCAGGCCCCTATAGGTCCCCTGTATGTCCCCTATAGGTTCCCTTCACCTTCCTGTTGGGCTCCCGTGGGTCCCTATAGGTCCCCTCGTGGTTCCCTATAGGTCTCCTGTAGGTCCTTGTACCCCTATAGATCCCCTGTGGGTCCCTATAGGTCTCCTATAGCCTCTGGGTCCCCTCTGGGTGCCGTGGGTCCCTATAGGTGCCTATGGCCCCCTATGGATCCTGTGGGTCCCCGTGGGTCCCTGTGGCCCCCTATGGATCCCATGGGTCCCTATGGGTCCTGGTGGCCCCCTATGGATCCTGTGGGTCCCTATGGGTCCAGGTGGATCCCTGTGGCCCCCTATAGATCCTGTGGGTCCCAATGGGCCCCTATGGATCCCATGGGTCCCTATGGGTCCCGGAGCCCCCTATGGATTCCTGTGGGTCCCAGTGGCCCCCTATGGATCCTATAGGTCCCTATGGATCCTATGGGCCCCTACGGGTCTTGGGGGGCCCCTATGGATCCCAGTGGGTTCCTATGGATCCCGTGGGTTGCTATAGGTCCCTATGGATCCCATGGGTCCCTATGGGTCCTGGGGGGTCCCTATGTGTTCCTATGGACCCTGGGGGTCCCTGTGGGTCCCAGTGGCCCCCTGTGGATCCTATGGGTCCCTGTGGGTCCCGGTGGCCCCCTATGGATCCCGTGGGTCCCTATTGGTCCCTATGGATCCTGGTGGGTTCCTATGGATCCCATGGGTTGCTATAGGTCCCTGTGGCCCCCTATGGATCCCATGGGTCCTAGTGGGTCCCTATGGATCCCGTGGGTCCCTATGGGTCCCTATGGATCCTGGTGGGTTCCTATGGATCCCGTGGGCCCCTATGGATCCTATGGATCCCAGTGGGCACCTATGGATCCCATGGGTCCCTGGGGATCCCTATGGGTCCTGGTGGCCCCCTATGGATCCCATGGGTCCCAGTGGGCCCCTATGGATCCTATGGATCCCATGGGTCCTTGGGGATCCCTATGGGTCCTGGTGGCCCCCTATGGATCCTGTGGGTCCCTATGGATCCTATGAGATCCCGGTGGGCCCCTATGGATCCCATCCTACCCCCCCCCAGCTGTCGGGGCTGACATCGTCCACCACCGAGCTGATCCTGGGGCACCTCTTCACGCAGGTACTGGGGGAACTGGGAGTTACTGGGGGGTGACTGGGGTCACTGGGGGTGACTGGGGGCTTACTGGGTGTGACTGGGGGTGATTGGGGGTCACTGGGGGGGTCTGTGGGGTAACTGGGGGGGTACTGGGTTAACTGGGGGGGTAACTGGGAGCAACTGGGTTAACTGGGGGGGTAACTGGGAGTTACTGGGGGTAATTAGGGGGGTAACTGGGGGGGTAACTGGGTTAACTGGGATGGTCTGGAGGGTAACTGGGATCAGTGGGAGGTAACTGGGAGGGTGACTGGGATTACTGGGGGGTAACTGGGAGTGACTGGGGGTAAATGGGGGACAACTGGGGTGACTGGGATCACGGGGAGGTAACTGGGGGGCTAACTGGGAGTAACTGGGTTAACTGGGGGGTAACTGGGGGGGGTGGGGGTAACTGGGAGTAACTGGGTTAACTGGGGGGATAATTGGGGGGGTCCCGGGGGTAACTGGGAGTAACTGGGTTAACTGGGGGGCTAACTGGGATTACTGGGGGGTAACTGGGAGGGTCTCTGGGGTAACTGGGAGTTACTGGGGGGGGGGTCTCTGGGGCAAGCGGGGGTAACTGGGAGCGACTGGGATCACTGGGGGTGACTGGGAGGGTCACGGGGGGGTAACTGGGAGGTAACTGGGAGGTAACTGGGAGGCACTGGTGCCGCAGGAGGAGCTGGCGGCCGCCCCCCCCGCGGTGCAGCAGAGCCGGGAGCGCCTGGGGGGGGCCCCCAACGTGCCCCTGCTCTGGGCCATGTACAACAGGTGGGCACTGGGAGCACTGGGAGGCACTGGGAGGGGGTGGGGGAGGGACTGGGGGGCGCTGGGAGGGACTGGGAGGGGGTTATGGGGCACTGGGAGGCAGTTTGGGGGGGTTACAGGGCACTGGGAGGCACTGGGAGGGTGCTGGGAAGCACTGGGGCATACTGGGAGGTGGTTATGAGGTGCTGGGAGGTTACTGGGTGGCACTGGGTGGTACTGGGAGGTTACTGGGAGGGGGCTGGGAGCGACTGGGAGGTTACTGGGACATACTGGAATGTACTGGGAGGCATTGGAAGTTACTGGGAGGGACTGGGGGATTACGGGGATGTATTGGGACATACTGGGAGGGGGGACTGGGAGTGACTGGGATGTACTGGGAGGTTACTGGGAGGCACTGGGAGGTTAATGAGAGGCACTGAGCTGTACTGGGAGGTTATTGGGATGTACTGGTTCATAGTGGGAGGCTACTGGGAGGTTACTAGGGTGTTACTGGGAAGCACTGGGTCATACTGGGAGGTGGTTATGGGGTGCTGGGAGGCACTGGGTGGTACTGGGAGGTTACTGGGATGTAGTGAGAGGTGACTGGGAGGGACTGGGAGGTTACTGGGACATACTGGGAGGTACTGGGAGGCATTGGAAGTTGCTGGGAGGGACCGGGAGGGGGCTGGGAGTGACTGGGAGGTTACTGGGACATACTGGGATGTACTGGGAGGTTACTGGGAGGCAGTGGGAGGTTAATGAGAGGCACTGAGCTGTACTGGGAGCTTACTGGGAGGTTATTGGGATGTACTGGGTCGTACTGGGAAGCACTGGTTCATACTGGGAGGGTACTGGGAGGTTACTGGGAGGCACTGGGTCATACTGGGAGGGACTGGGAGGCACTGGGAGGTTACTGGGGTTTTACTGGGAGGTTAATGGGGTGTACTGGATTATACTGGGAGGTTGCTGGAGGTTACTGGGAGGCACTGGGTCATACTGGGAGGGACTGGGGGGTTACTGGGATGTACTGGGCTATACTGGGAGGCGCTGGGAGATTACTAGGGAGTTACTGGGATGTACTGGGTCATACTGGGAGGTTACGGGGAGGTTAGTGGGGTGTACTGGGGTGTACTGGGAGGCTACTGGGGCTTACTGGGAGGTTAGTGGAGGGTTACTGGCCCATACAGGTGTTTACTGGTTTATACTGGTGTGTATCGGTCCATACTGGTTTATACTGGTCCGAACCAGTCCGTACTGGTTTATACTGGTGTGTACTGGTCCATACCAGTCTGTACTGGTTTGTACTGGTCCATACTGGTCTGTACTGGTTTATATTGGTGTGTACTGGTTTATACTGGCCTGAACCAGTCCATACTGGTTTGTACTGGTCCATACTGGTCTGTACCGGTTTATACTGGTGTGTACTGGTTTGTACTGGTCCATACTGGAATGTACTGGTGTGTACTGGTCCGTACTGGTCCATACTGGTGTGTACCGGTCCACACTGGTCCATACTGGTTTATAGTGGTCCGTACTGGTGTGTACTGGTTTATACTGGTGTGTACTGGTTTTACTAGTCCATACTGGTTTATACTGGTCTGAAATTGTCCATACTGGTGTGTACTGGTGTGTACTGGTCCATACCGGTCCATACTGGTGTGTACTGGTTTATACTGGTACCAGTTTATACTGGTGTGTACTTGTCTGTACTGGTTTGTACATGTCCATACTGGTCCGTACTGGTTTATACTGGTCCGTACCGGTCCATACTGGTGTGTACTGGTCCGTACTGGTCCATACCGGTCCGTACTGGTCCATACCGGTCCGTACTGATGTGTACTGGTTTATACTGGTACCAGTTTATATTGGTCCGTACCAGTTTATATTGGTCCGTACTGGTTTATATTGGTCCGTACTGGTTTATACTGGTCCGTACTGGTCCGTACCGGTCCATACTGGTGTGTACTGGTCCATACCGGTCCATACTGGTCCATACTGGTCCCTCCCCCCCGCAGCCGCGGTGACCTGGGCCTGGAGCGCAACGGGGCCGTGACCCTGCGGTGAGCACCGTGACCCCCAGTGACCCCCTGACCCTTTGACCCCGTGACCCCTTGACCCCGCGACCCTGACCCCTTGACCTTTGACCCCTTGACCTTTGCCCTTTGCCCCCAGGTGCCCGGTGATGCTGGTGGTGGGCGACAACTCCCCCCACGAGGACGCGGTGGTGAGGGAGGGGGCGTGGCCTCGCCGTGACGTCACAATGGGGGGGGCGTGGCCTCGAGGCTGAAGCCCCGCCCCCCTCTATGCCATATAAGGTGGAGTGCAACGCCAAGCTGGACCCCACCCAGACCTCCTTCCTCAAGGTGGCCCACGCCCCCTCCTTTAGCCACGCCCCCTCCCCATTTAGCCCCGCCCCTCCCCCTTTAGCCCCGCCCCCTGGCCTTTGGCCACGCCCCCCTGACCCGTGGCCCCGCCCCCTTTTTGCAGATGGCCGACGGAGGGGGGCAGCCGCAGCTCAGGCCAGGTGAGGGGCAGGGGCCTGGGGGGTCAAAGGTCACGGGGGGGTCAAGGGGAGGGGTCAGGGGTCACCAGGGGTCAAGGGGTAGGTCACGGAAGGGTCACAGGGGTCACCAGGGGGTCAAGGGGAGGGGGCAAAGGGAAGAGGGGGGGGTGGGGAAGGGGGCGGGGCTTGCGGGTCAAGGGTCAGGGAGGGTCAAAGGTCATGGGGAGGGGTCAGGGGTCACCAGGGGTCAAGGGGCGGGGCCAAGGGGTCAAGGGGTGGGGTCAAAGGTCATGGAGGGGTCAAAGGGAAGGGGGGAGGGGGAAAAGGGGGGCGGGGCTTGGGGGTCAAGGGTCAGGGAGGGGTCAAAGGTCATGGGGGGGTCCATGGGGTGGGGTCAAATGTCATGGATGGGGTCAAGGAATGGGGTCAAAGGTCATGGAGGGGTCAAGGGGCGGGGTCAAAGGTCATGGAGGATCAAGAGGAGAGGCCAAAGGGAAGGGGGGGAGGGGGAAAAAGGGGGCGGGGCTTGAGGGTCGAAGGTCAGGGTGGGGTCAAAGGTCATGGGGGGGTCCCGGGGAGGGGTCAAAGGTCACGGGGGGGGTCACGGGGTCGTGACCTTTCGGCCCCGCCCCCTCCCCCCGCAGCCGGCCAAGCTGACCCGAGGCCTTCAAGTACTTCGTGCAGGGGATGGGCTACGGTGAGCCGGGGGGGGGAAGTGACGTCATCAAGGGGGGCCGTGACGTCATGGGGGGGTGAGGGGGGGGCGTGGCCTGGCTCGGCCACGCCCCCCTGCGCTGATAGGCCCCGGCCCCCTGCCCCTCCCCCCCCACCCCCCTCCCCCAGTCCCCCACGTGGCGGAGCGGCGGCGCGGCGCAGGTAGGGGCGGTGACGTCAGCGCTGACGTCACCCGCGCGTGACGTCACTTCCTGGCCCCGCCCCCTGCTTAACCCACGCGTGACGTCACAGCCCCTCCCCCCCCCCCCCCCACGTGCGTGATGTCACCGCCCGGCTAACCCCTGGGGGTGGGGTGGGGCCTAAAAGGGGGGCGGGGCCTAAAGGGGAGGGGGCTGGAGGGGGCGGGGCCACAGTGGGCGGGGCCTAAGGGGGTGGGGGGTGGATGGGGCGGGCTTAAAGGGAGGGGGCGTGGCCTAAAGGGAGGGGGCGGGGCTTAGGAGGTGGCGGCGGCCCCCCACTAACAGCGCTGGGGGCGGGGCTTAAAGGGCGGAGGCGTGGCTTAAAGGGGGCGTGGCTTGAAGGGAGAGGGCGTGGCCTAACCCGGTGTGGCCCCGAAAGGGGGGCGTGGCTTGAATGAAAGGGGGCGGGGCTCAGCCTCCCCACCCAGCCTTAACCCCGCTGTGTGCTCTCTGGGGGGGGGGGGGGCGTGGCTTAACGCGAGGGGGCGTGGCTTGGCCGAGGGGGGCGTGGCCTAACAAAGAGGGCGTGGCTTAAAGGGGACGTGGCTTAGGGGAGGGGGCGGGGCTTAGGGAGGGTTAAAGGGGGTTGGGAGGGGGGGTGAGGGGGGCGTGGCTTGAAGAAGGGGGCGTGGCTTGAAGAAGGGGGCGTGGCCTAAAGCAAGGGGCGTGGCTTGGGGCAAGGGGGCGTGGCTTGAAGCAGGGGGCGTGGCTTGAAGCAGGGGGCGTGGCCCGGAGCTGCCCCCATTGGGATACGGGGGGGCGGGGGGGGATAAAGGAGGGGGCGTGGCTCGAAGGTGGGCGTGGCCCCAGGTGGGCGTGGCTAGCGAGGGAGGGGGGCGTGGCCTAACGTGTCCCCGCCCCCTCCCGGCAGCGGCGGCGGCGGCCATGACGCGCCTCTCGCGCTCCCGCACGGCCTCGGTTCTGCAGCAGCTCCTCCGGGGGAGGGGGCGGGGAAGGGGGCGGGGGCCCGGGGGCGGAGCCTATCGCGAGGCAGCACCGGCGGCGCGCCCTGAGCGGCCCCAAAAGCGCCCGATTCGCCCCAAAAACGCCTCCCCCCCCCCCCCCCCCCCCCCCCCACCTATTGGGAGCCTCAAACCGGAAGTGACGTCGTCGCCTTCAATAAACGGCCCCCCCTCCCCCCTCCCGCCCGTCTCGCTCCGTGCCCGGCGCGCTCTGCGCATGCGCCGTTGCTAGGCGACGCGGCCCGCCCCTCCCGGAAAACCGCTCCGTTGCTTAGCAACGCGCCCCCGCCCCTTCCCTAAAATCCCCCCGTTGCTTAGCAACGCGCCCCCCGCCCTTCCCTAAAATCCCCCGTTGCTTAGCAACGCGCCCCCGCCCTTCCCTAAAATCCCCTGTTGCTAAGCAACGCGCCCCCGCCCCTACCTAAAACGGCTCCGTTGCTAAGCAACGCGCCCCCGCCCTTCCCTGAAAACCGCTCCGTTGCTTAGCAACGCGCCCCCGCCCCTCCCTAAAACGGCTCCGTTGCTTAGCAACGCGCCCCCCACCCCTCCCTGAAACCGCTCCACGCATGCGCCAGAAGCTCGGCCCCGGCTCCCGTCGCCAGTAGCAACGCGCGCATGCGCAGCCGCGCCCCCTCCCCTTCTAGCCCACCCCCCCCTTCCCACTCCTTTCGCGCATGCGCAGTGCTGCCGGGAGGGGGCGGGGGGAGGTTTTTGGGGGAAAATCGCGCGGTTTTGGGCAAATTGCGGGGTTTGAGGGGGAAAGCAAGGCTTTGGGGGCTTTTTGAGGGGGTTAAGGGTGGGTTTTCGGGAGAACTTGGGGTGTTTTGGGTGCGGGAGGGGGGTTTGGGGGGAAATTAGGGGATTTTGGGGCGCTGGAGGGTGTTTTTGGGGCGAAAATGGTGTTTTTGGGTATAGGATGGTATTTGGGGGGGGTAAGGGGTAGTTTTGGCGTGCAGGAGGCCACAAAAAGGGATCAGGGGGAAATTTGGGGCTGTGGGGGCAATTTTGGGGTGTGAGGCCATTTTGGGGTAAATTATGGAATTTTGGGGATATCGGAGGTCGTTATGGGGCAAAAATGGCCATTTTTGGGGCTACAGGGAGGCACTTGGGGGGGTAGGAAGACCTTTTGGGGTGCAGGAGGTCACAAAGGGGAGTCCAGGGGGCGATTTTGGGGCAAATTCGGTAATTTTGGGGTCCAGGAGGCCATTTTGGGGCAAATTAGGCCAATTTTGGGGTCCAGGAGGTCATTTTGGGGCAAAAGAGGCCACTTTTGGGGTACCCAGGGCCATTTGGGGTGGGTAAGAAGCATTTTTGGGTTGTGAGAGCCAGTTTTGGGGGGTCTATGAAGCCATTTGGGGGTATAGGAGGCTGTTTTGGGGCAAAAGAGGCCGTTTTAGGGCATTACAGGGACGTTTTGGGGCAAAAGAGGCCATTTTTGGGGTATGGGAGGCCATTTTGGGCAAGAGAGGCTGTTTTGGGGCCAAAAGAGGCCTGTTTTGGGGCACGGGAGGCCACATAGGGATTCTAGAGGCCATTTTGGGGGCAAAAGAGGCGGTTTGGGGGTGTGAAAAGGCATTTTGGGGCGAAAGAAGCTCTTTTGGGGGTCCTGGAGGCCGTTTTGGGGTGTGGGAGGCCGTTTTGGGGCAAAAGAGGCTGTTTTGGGGGCAAAAGAGGCTGTTTTGGGCAAAAGAGGCTGTTTTAGGGCAAAAGAGGCTGTTTTGGGTCAAAAGAGGCTGTTTTGGGGCATGGGAGGCACATTTGGGGACACAAGAGGTCACAATTTTGGGTTATGGGAAGGCATTTGGGGCGTGGGAGGCCATTTTGGGGGCAAAGGCTGTGATTTTGGGGCAAAAGAGGCTGTTTTGGGGCGTGGGAGGCCATATTGTGGGTCCAAGAACCGATTTTGGGGCAAAAAAGCCCATTTTTGGAGCCATTTCGGGGGCGCGCCGTCCCACCACGCCGTTACCCGACCTTCCCCCCCCCCTAAATTCCATCATCCCCTTGACCAACCGAGCCCCGAAAGGACGGTTTTTCCCCCCAAAACACTTCCCCATCACCCCTTTTGGCCACCGGAGCCCCAAAATGACCGTTTTTTTTCCCCAAAATGGGTTCTCATCATTCCATTGGCCAACCGAGGCCGCGCCGCCTCTTCCAACCCAACCCAAGTCAACCCAACCCAACCCAAGTCAACCCAACCCAACCCAATGGAGACCCTTCAACCCAACCCAACCCACCCAACCCAACTCAACCCAACCCAACCCAATGGAGACCCTTCAACCCAACCCCAACCCAACCCAACCCAACTCAACCCAACCCAACCCAACCCAATGGAGACCCTTCAACCCAACCCAACCCAACTCAACCCAACCCAACCCAATGGAGACCCTTCAACTCAACCCAACCCAACCCAACTCAACCCAACCCAACCCAACTCAATGGAGACCCTTCAACCCAACTCAACCCAACCCAACTCAAGCCAACTCAACCCTACCCAACCCAACCCAACTCAACCCAACCCAACCCAATGGAGACCCTTCAACCCAACCCAACTCAACCCAACTCAACCCAACCCAACCCAACCCAATGGAGACCCTTCAACCCAACCCAACCCAACTCAACTCAACCCAACCCAACCCAATGGAGACCCTTCAACCCAACCCAACCCAACTCAACTCAACCCAACCCAACCCAATGGAGACCCTTCAACCCAACCCAACCCAACTCAACTCAACCCAACCCAACCCAATGGAGACCCTTCAACCCAACCCAACCCAACTCAACCCAACTCAACCCAACCCAACCCAATGGAGACCCTTCAACCCAACCCAACCCAACCCAACCCAACTCAACCCAACTCAACCCAACCCAACCCAACCCAACTCAACTCAACCCAACCCAACTCAACCCAACCCAACTCAACCCAACCCAATGGAGAACCTTCAACCCAACCCCAACACCCAACTCAACCCAACTCAACCCAACTCAACCCAACCAATGGAGACCCTTCAACCCAACCCAACTCAACCCAACTCAACCCAACCCAACTCAACCCA
This sequence comes from Somateria mollissima, assembly GCA_951411735.1. Taxonomy (NCBI): domain Eukaryota; kingdom Metazoa; phylum Chordata; class Aves; order Anseriformes; family Anatidae; genus Somateria; species Somateria mollissima. The sequence continues at coordinate 43,678 of CATOCB010000138.1, forward strand.
ACCCAACCCAACCCAACCAACCCAACCCAACCCAATGGAGACCTTCAACCCAAACCCAACTCAACCCAACTCAACCCAACCCAACCCAACCCAACCCAATGGAGACCCTTCAACCCAACCCAACTCAACCCAACCCAACCCAACCCAACCAATGGAGACCCTTCAACCCAACCCAACTCAACCCAACCCAACTCAACCCAACCCAACTCAACCCAACCAACTCAACCCAACTCAACCCAACCCAACCCAATGGAGACCCTTCAACCCAACCCAACCCAACCCAACCCAACCCAACCCAACCCAACCCAATGGAGACCCTTCAACCCAACCCAACCCAACTCAACCCAACCCAACTCAACCCAACCCAACCCAATGGAGACCCTTCAACCCAACCCAACCCAAGTCAACCCAACCAACCCAATGGAGACCCTTCAACCCCAACCCAACCCAACCCAACCCAACTCAACCCAACCCAACCAACGGTGTCCTCCATGCCCCGTTGGCCATCTCATCCCCCCCCTCTCCCCATTTTGGGCTCGTTTCGGCCCTTTTGGCCACCCCGCGGGCTCGTTTCGGCCATCTTGGCCGCCCCGCCCCCTCTGCGCCTGCGGAGCGGGGTGCGCTTTATTGAGGGGCCGCCCGCCGAAGCCGACGCCGGGGGGAAATTTTTGGGGAAAAAAGAAGAGAAGAGGCTTTTTTATCCCCCCCCACCCCCCAACGGAGGAGGGGCCGGGGGCATCCGGAGGTCAGGCCTCGCTCCTGTCGACGCCGGTCATGGGGTAAGTGCTGGGGTCCTCCTTGTTGTAGAGCCCCTTCCAGTGGGCCCTCCCTGCCAAAAATTCAACGTTTTTCTCCTCAATTCCCCTTTTTTTTGGGCCGTTTCTGGCTCAAAAAGGTCGCGGCAAGCCCAAAGCGCCCCACCCTTGCTTGTTTTTTTGGGGGGAAAGTTCGGGATTTTAAGGTTTCCCGATTTAAGGGCGCGCCCTCAAGGCCCTCAACCCAACGCCATCTTCTCGCTGTGCCCCTAAAGTGTTTTTTTCTATTTTTTTTCTCCTTAATCCCCGTTTTTTTGGTGAAAAAGGGGCTCTTTCTACATAAAAGGTTCATGGGAAGCCCAAACATCCGAAATTTGTTTGGCTTTTTGGGGGAGAAGTTGAGGATTTTGGGGTTCTCCAGTCTAAGGACGCGCCCTCAACTCAACGCCGTCTTCTTGCTGTGCCCCTAAAGTGTTTTTTTTTATATGTTTTTTTTATCCTTAATCCCCTTTTTTTGGTGAAAATGGGGCTCTTTCTACTGAAAAACTTCATGGGAAGCCCAAAACCTCCCACGCTTGCTTTGATTTTGGGGGGAAAGTTTGGGATTTTGGGGTTTCCCTATCTAAGGGCGCGCCCTCAAGGCCCCTCAACCCAACACCATCTCCTTGCTGTGCCCCTAAAGTGATTTTTATCCTTAATACTCCTTTTTTTGGTGAAAAATGGCCTGTTTCTACTGAAAATATTCATGGGAAGCCCAAACATCCCACGCTTGCTTAGATTTTGGGGCGAAACTTTGGGATTTTGGGGTTCTCCAATCTAAGGGCGCGCCCTCAACCCAATGTCATCTCCTTGCTGTGCCTCTGAGTGTTTTTTTATATATTTTTTTATCCTTAATCCCCCCTTTTTTGCTTAAAAATGGGCTTTTTCTACTGAAAAGGTTCATGGGAAGCCCAAACATCCCACGCTTGCTTGGATTTTGGGGCAAAACTTTGGGATTTTGGGGTTCTCCAATCTAAGGGCGCGCCCCTCAAGGGCCCTCAACCCAACGCCATCTCCTTGCTATCTCCTTGCTGTGCCCCTAAAGTGTTTTTTTATCCTTAATCCCCCTTTTTTGCTTAAAAATGGGCTTTTTCTACTGAAAAACTTCATGGGAAGCCCAAACCTCCCACGCTTGCTTTGATTTTGGGGGGAAAGTTTGGGATTTTGGGGTTTCCCTATCTAAGGGCGCGCCCTCAAGGCCCTCAACCCAACGCCATCTCCTTGCTGTGCCCCTAAAGTTTTTTTTTATCCTTAATACTCCTTTTTTTGGTGAAAAATGGCCTGTTTCTACTGAAAAGGTTCATGGGAAGCCCAAACATCCCACGCTTGCTTGGATTTTGGGGCGAAACTTTGGGATTTTGGGGTTCTCCAATCTAAGGGCGTGCCCTCAAGGCCCTCAACCCAACGCCGTCTCCCTGCTGTGCCTAAAGTGTTTTTTTATCCTTAATCCATTTGTTTTTGGTTAAAAATGGGCTATTTCTACTGAAAAGGCTCATGGGAAGCCCAAACATCCCACACTTGCTTAGATTTTGGGGGGAAAGTTTGGGATTTTGGGGTTCGCCGATCTGAAGGCGCGCCCTCAAGGCCCTCAACCCAACGCCATCTCCTTGCTGTGCCCCTAAAGTGATTTTTTATCCTTAATCCCCCTTTTTTGCTTAAAAATGGCCTGTTTCTACTGAAAAGGTTCATGGGAAGCCCAAACATCCCATGCTTGCTTGGATTTTGGGGCGAAACTTTGGAATTTTGGGGTTCTCCAATCTAAGGGCGCGCCCTCAAGGCCCTCAACCCAACGCCATCCCCTTGCTGTGCCCCTAAAGTGTTTTTTTATCCTTAATCCTTTTGGTTTTGGTGAAAAATGGGCTGTTTCTACTAAAAAGGCTCATGGGAAGCCCAAACATCCCACACTTGTTTGTTTTTTGGGGGGAAAGTTGAGGATTTTGGGGTTCTCCAGTCTAAGGATGTGCCCTCAACCCAACACCATCTCCTTGCTGTGCCCCTAAAGTGTTTTTTTTATCCTTAAACCATTTGTTTTTGGTTTAAAAATGGGCTATTTCTACTGAAAAGGTTCATGGGAAGCCCAAACATCCCACGCTTGCTTGGATTTTGGGGCGAAACTTTGGGATTTTGGGGTTCGCCGATCTAAGGGCGCGCCCCTCAAGGCCCTCAACCCAACGCCATCTCCTTGCTGTGCCCCTAAAGTGCTTTTTCATGTTATTTTTACTGTTTTTCCCCCCGTTTTTGCTCACCTCTCCTCCTCTGGCAGAAGCAAAGAGTCCCGAGCAGCCCCAGGAGCAGCGCGGCAGCGGCGGCGGCGCAACCGGCCACCAGCGGGATGGGCAGAGCTGGGGCTGTCCAAAAAACCCCAAAACACCCCAAAAAAAGGTCAGCAACCTCAGAGAATTTTTTTTTTTGGGTCATTTCCCTCCTCTTTTACTGATTTCCCTGCCTCCTCTTTCAATTTTCCCATCCCTTTTCTCAATTTTCCCACCTCCTTCAATGATTTCCTCCTTTCCCTCAACAGTTTCTCCCTCTTTTTCAAATTTTCCCTCTTTTTTCCAAATTTTCCCTCTTTTTTCCAAAATTTCCCTCTTTTTTCCAAATTTTCCCTCTTTTTTCCAAATTTTCCCTTTTTTCCAAATTTTCCCTCTTTTTTTTCAAGTTTTCCCTCTCTTTTTCAATTTTTCCATCTCTTTTTCCAATTTCTCCACTTTTTTTCCAATTTCTCCCCTCTCCCTTTTCAATTTCTTCATCTCCTTTCTCATTTTCTCTGCCTCCTTCTTCAATTTCCCCGCTTCCTTCAATTTTTTTTCTGCCTCCTTCTTTAATTTCTCCCCCTCCTTTAACCATTTTCCTCCTCCTTTAACTATTTTCCTCCTCTTTTAACCATTTTCTCCTCTTTTAACCATTTCTCTACCTTTTTAAACATTTTTCCACCTTCTTCAATGATTTCCCTGCTGCCCTAAATAATTTTCCACTTCCTTTTTCAATTTCTCTGCCTCTTTTTTCAATTTCCCCCAATCCTTCAATGATTTTCCCTTCTCCTTCAATTTTTCTGCCCTATTCTTTAATTTCTCCACCTTTTTTAACCATTTCCCACCTTTTTTTAACCATTTCCCCACCCCTTTAACCATTTCCACCTTTTTAACCATTCCCACCCCTTTTAACCATTTCCACCTCTTGTTAACCATTTCCCACCTTTTTTAACCATTCCCACCCCTTTTAAACCATTTCCACCTCTTTTAACCATTCCCCACCCCCTTAAACCATTTTCCCCACTTTTTAACCCATTTCCCACCTTTTTAACTATTCCCCACCCCTTTTAACCATTTCCACCTCTTTTTAACCATTTCCCACCTTTTTTTTAACCATTTTCCCACCCTTTTTAACCATTTTCCCATCTTTATTAACCATTTTCCCACCTTTTTTTAAACCAATTTCCACCCTTTTAACCATTCCCCCACCCCCTTAACCATTTTCCACACTTTTAACAATTTCTCCACCTTTTTAACCATTTCCCACCTTTTTTAACCATTCCCCACCCTTTTTAACCATTTCCCACCTTTTTAACCCTTCCCCCACCCCTTTTAACCATTTCCACCTCTTTTAACCATTTCCCCACCTTTTTTAACCATTCCCCACCCCTCTTAAACAATTTCCACCTCTTTTAACCATTTCCCACCTTTTTTAACCATTTTCCCACCTTTATTAACCATTTTCTCACCTTTTTTTAACCAATTTCCACCCTTTTAACCCCCATTCCCCCACCCCCTTAACCATTTTCCACCCTTTTAACAATTTCTCCACCTTTTTAACCATTTCCCACCTTTTTTTAACCATTTTCCACCCTTTTTAACCATTTCCCACCTTTTTTAACCATTCCCCACCCCTTTTAGCCATTTCCACCTCTTTTTAACCATTTCCCACCTTTTTAAACCATTTCTCCACCTTTTTTAACCATTTCCCACCCTTTTTAAACCATTTTCCACCCTTTTTAACCATTTCCCACCTTTTTTAACCCTTCCCCACCCCTTTTAGCCATTTCCACCTGTTTTTAACCATTTCCCACCTTTTTTAACCATTTCTCCACCTTTTTAACCATTTTCCCACCTTTATTAACCATTTTCCCACCTTTTTTAACCATTTTCCACCCTTTTTAACCATTCCCCACCCCCTTTAACCATTTTCCCACTTTTTTTTAACCATTTCCCACCCCTTTTTTTTTGACTATTTCCCACCTTTTTTTAACCATTTTCCACCCTTTTTAACCATTTCCCACCTTTTTTAACCATTCCCCACCCCTTTTAACCATTTCCACCTCTTTTTAACCATTTCCACCTTTTTAACCATTTCCCACCATTTTTAACCATTTCCCACCCTTTTTAACCATTTCCCACCTTTTTAAACCATTCCCCACCCCTTTTAACCATTTCCACCTCTTTTTAACCATTTCCCAACTTTTTTTTTAACCATTTTCCCACTTTTTTTAACCTTTTCCCACCCTTTTTAACCATTGCCCACCTTTTTTTAACCATTTCTCCACCTTTTTTAACCATTTCCCACCTTTTTAACCATTTTCCACCCTTTTTAACCATTTTCCCACCTTTTTAACCATTTTCCCACCTTTATTAACCATTCCCCACCCTTTTTAACCATTTCCCACATTTTTTAACCATTCCCCACCCCTTTTAGCCATTTCCACCTCTTTTTAACCATTTCCCACCTTTTTTAACCATTCCCCACCTTTTTTTAACCATTTCCCACCTTTTTTTAACCATTTCCCACCCTTTTTTTAACCATTTCCCACCTTTTTTTAACCAATTTCCACCCTTTTTAACCATTTCTACCTCTTTTTAACCATTTCCCACCTTTTTAAACCATTTTCCACCCTTTTTAACCATTTCCCACCTTTTTTAACCATTCCCCACCCCTTTTAGCCATTTCCACCTCTTTTTAACCATTTCCCACCTTTTTTAACCATTTCTCCACCTTTTTAACCATTTTCCCACCTTTATTAACCATTTTCCCACCTTCTTTAACCATTCCCCACCCCTTTTAACCATTTCCCACCCTTTTTAACCATTGCCCACCTTTTTTTAACCATTTCCCACATTTTTTAACCATTTCCCACCTTTTTTTTTTACCATTTCCCACTTTTTTAACCATTTCCCACCCTTTTTTTTTTTTTACCATTTTCCACCCTTTTTTAACCATTCCCACCCCTTTTAACCATTTCCCTTTTTTTTTTTTTTAACCCTCCCCCGCCCCTTTTAACCATTTCCCACTTTTTTTTTTTAATTTTTTTTCAATTTCTCCACCTCCTGTTCCGATTTCCCCTCCTTTTCCCCCAATTTCCCTCCTCCCCCTCCCTGCTGCCGTTGGGGATCCCCCAATTTTCGGCGCCTTTCCCCCCCCCACCGCCAAAAAAAACCCATTTTCGCCTTCATTTTGAGCCCATAACTCACATTTTCACCAACCCAACGCGCTCTTCCTCCCCCAACTCAACCTCATCTTCCTCGCCCAACCCAACACCATCATCCCCCAACTCAACGCGCTCTTCCTCCCCCACTCATCATCATCTTCCTCGCCCAACTCAACGCGATCATCTCCAAACTCAACGCAATCGTCTTCAAACTCAACGCGCTCTTCCTCCCCAACTCATCATCATCTTCCTCGCCCAACTCAACGCGATCATCTCCCAACCCAACGCACTCTTCCTCCCCCAACTCAACGTGCTCTTCACCCCCAACTCAACCTCATCTTCCTCTCCCAACTCAACGCTTTCTTCTTCCCCCAACTCAACCTCATCTTCCTCACCCCACTCAACCTCATCTTCCTCTCCCAACTCAACGTCGTCATCTCCCAACTCAACGCGCTCTTCCTCCCCAACTCAACCTCATCTTCCTCCCCCAACTCAACGCGATCATCTCCCAACTCAACGTCATCCTCCCCCAACTCAACGCGCTCTTCCTCCCCAACAACCTCATCTTCCTCCCCCAACTCAACGCTCTTCCTCCCTAACTCAACGCTCTTCCCCCCCAACAACCTCATCTTCCTCCCCCAACTCAACGCTCTTCCTCCCCAACTCAACGCGCTCTTCCTCCCCAACTCCAGCCCCTCCAGCCCATTTCGGCGATGAATTTGTGGCCCCTCACCTGTCACGGTGACCACCACGACGCGGCTGAGCGGCGAGGGCACCCAGCGCTCGCTCACCTTCTCCTCGTACCTACAGGAGAAGCTCCCCGCCGTGCTTTTGGCCACGGGGAGGCTGAGGAGGACCCGGTCCCGGGCCCCGCTCTCCGAAAATTGCTCGGCGCCGTCCTTGTAGAAGTAGAACCTCCTCTCGCCCGCCCCGCTGCCGTTGGCCGCGCACGTCACCCCCAAGGTGTCCCCGGCCCGAACTTCGCCCGAGGGGGGGTCCAGCAGCAGGCCTGGAGGGCCCGGCAGGTCTGGCGAGGCAGAAAAAAGGAGGATTTCTAGGCGAAAAAAGTCATTTTTTGGGGAAAAAGCGACGCTCATCGTCAAAACGAACCCATTTTTACTAATTGGGCTTCATTAACGCGTCATCAGCTAATTATTGGGAGTCAACCAAGAGCTTTGGGAGCGTTGGAAGAGGTGGAGATGGCCCTTGGAGAAGACCCTGAAGGGAATTTGACCAATTTCCAGCAAATGAGGGTGAGTTTGGGCAATTTTAATGGTTTTCAGCTAACGAGGGGAGGCGAGAGGGCGTTTTTGACCGGTTTTTGACCCGTTTTTTCTCGAATTTCAGGAATCAGAGCTGAATCTGGGGCTGGATTTGGAAAACGGGGGTCCTCCGACCGCTCCTCGAGGTGGATTCGGGCACCGAGGTTCCTCCAAATGCTCCTCAAGGTGGGTTTTTGGGGAACCAAGGTTCCTCCAACAGCTTTTTGGGGTGGATTTTTGGGAATTGAGGTTCCTCCAATGACTTTTTGAGGTGGATTTTTGGGAATTGAGGTTCCTCCAACCACTTCTCAAGGTGGATTTGGGACCCAAGGACCCTCCAACAGCTTTTTGGGGTGGATTTTTGGGAATCGAGGTTCCTCCAATGACTTTTTGAGGTGGATTTTTGGGAATTGAGGTTCCTCCAACCACTCCTCAGGGTGGATTTTTGGGACCCAAGGTTCCTCCAACAACTTTTTGGGGTGGATTTTTGGGAATTGAGGTTCCTCCAACCACTTCTCAAGGTGGATTTGGGACCCAAGGACCCTCCAACAGCTTTTTGGGGTGGATTTTTGGGAATCGAGGTTCCTCCAATGACTTTTTGAGGTGGATTTTTGGGAATTGAGGTTCCTCCAACCACTCCTCAGGGTGGATTTTTGGGACCCAAGGTTCCTCCAACAGCTTTTTGGGGTGGATTTTTGGGAATTGAGGTTCCTCCAACCACTCCTCCAGGTGGATTTTGGGAACCAAGGTTCCTCCAACAGCTTTTTGGGGTGGATTTTTGGGAATCGAGGTTCCTCCAACCACTCCTCAGGGTGGATTTTGGGAACCAAGAACCCTCCAACAGCTTTTTGGGGTGGATTTTTGGGAATCGAGGTTCCTCCAATGACTTTTTGAGGTGGATTTTTGGGAATCGAGGTTCCTCCAACGACTTTTTGAGGTGGATTTTTGGGAATTGAGGTTCCTCCAACCACTCCTCAAGCTGGATTTTTGGGACCCAAGGTTCCTCCAACAGCTTTTTGGGGTGGATTTTTGGGAATTGAGGTTCCTCCAACAACTTTTTGAGTTGATTTTTGGGACCTGAGGTTCCTCCAACCACTTCTCAAGGTGGATTTGGGACCCAAGAACCCTCCAACAGCTTTTTGGGGTGGATTTTTGGGAATCGAGGTTCCTCCAATGACTTTTTGAGGTGGATTTTTGGGAATCGAGGTTCCTCCAACGACTTTTTGAGGTGGATTTTTGGGAATTGAGGTTCCTCCAACCACTCCTCAAGCTGGATTTTTGGGACCCAAGGTTCCTCCAACAGCTTTTTGGGGTGGATTTTTGGGAATTGAGGTTCCTCCAATGACTTTTTGAGGTGGATTTTTGGGAATTGAGGTTCCTCCAACCACTCCTCAGGGTGGATTTTTGGGACCCAAGGTTCCTCCAACAACTTTTTGGGGTGGATTTTTGGGAATCGAGGTTCCTCCAACCACTCCTCAAGGTGGATTTGGGACCCAAGGACCCTCCAACAACTTTTTGGGGTGGATTTTTGGGAATCGAGGTGCCTCCAACGACTTTTTGAGGTGGATTTTTGGGAATTGAGGTTCCTCCAACCACTCCTCAGGGTGGATTTTTGGGAACCAAGGTTCCTCCAACAGCTTTTTGGGGTGGATTTTTGGGAATTGAGGTTCCTCCAATGACTTTTTGAGGTGGATTTTTGGGAATCGAGGTTCCTCCAACGACTTTTTGAGGTGGATTTTTGGGAATTGAGGTTCCTCCAACAACTTTTTGAGTTGATTTTTGGGACCTGAGGTTCCTCCAACCACTTCTCAAGGTGGATTTGGGACCCAAGGACCCTCCAACAACTTTTTGGGGTGGATTTTTGGGAATCGAGGTTCCTCCAACGACTTTTTGAGGTGGATTTTTGGGAATTGAGGTTCCTCCAACAACTTTTTGAGTTGATTTTTGGGACCTGAGGTTCCTCCAACCACTTCTCAAGGTGGATTTGGGACCCAAGGACCCTCCAACAACTTTTTGGGGTGGATTTTTGGGAATCGAGGTTCCTCCAATGACTTTTTGGGGTGGATTTTTGGGAATCGAGGTTCCTCCAATTACTTTTTGGGGTGGATTTTTGGGAATTGAGGTTCTTCCAACCACTCCTCAAGGTGGATTTGGGACCCAAGGACCCTCCAACAACTTTTTGGGGTGGATTTTTGGGAATTGAGGTTCCTCCAACCACTCCTCAGGGTGGATTTTTGGGAACCAAGGTTCCTCCAATGACTTTTTGGGGTGGATTTTTGGGAATCGAGGTTCCTCCAATGACTTTTTGAGGTGGATTTTTGGGAATCGAGGTTCCTCCAATGACTTTTTGAGGTTGATTTTTGGGAATTGAGGTTCCTCCAACCACTCCTCAAGGTGGATTTGGGAACCAAGGACCCTCCAACAACTTCTTGAGGTGGGTTTTTGGGAACTGAGGTTCCTCCAATGACTTTTTGAGGTGGATTTTTGGGACCTGAGGTTCCTCCAACCACTCCTCAAGGTGGATTTGGGAACCAAGGACCCTCCAACAACTTCTTGAAGTCAATTTTGGGGAACCAAGGTTCCTTCAACCCCTCCTCCAGGTGGATTTTGGGAACCGAGGTTCCTCCAACAACATCTTGAGGTGGATTTTTGGGAGCTGAGGCTCCTCTAATGACTTCTTGAGGTCAATTTTGGCACCCAAGGACCCTCCAACCCCTCCCCAGGCTGGATTTTTGGGGCCCCACCTACCCTTGACGGCGACGTCCAACCCTTGGCTCCGCGGCGACGCCACCCACGTCCCACCCACGTCCTCCTCGAAGCCGCAGCTGAAGGTCCCACCGAAGCCCCTCGGGGTCTGCGGGATGAGGAGCTCCGAGGACCCCCCCGTGGTGGTCCCGGGGGGGTTTTTGGGGTCCGGGGGGTTCCTCGGGATCTCGACCCCGTTCCTATAGAAGTGGAAACGGAGCCCGGAGGTGGCCCCGGGGGCCAGGCAGGTGAGTCGCAGCGGGTCGCCCTCGCTCAGCTCCGTGAAGGGAGGCTCCACGTCCAGGCGGGGGGCTGAGGGGGGCTCTAAAAAAGAGAAAAAACGGGGAAAAAAGGTTAAAATTAAGGCAGGATGGAGCGGGAATTAAATTCGGGAAGAAAAGTGCCGGTTTGAGGTCAGGAGAAACGTCTTGATGGACGTCAACGGGGAAGTGATGATGGAAAATTTGGGTTTGCAACATCCAAGGATTAAATTTGAGGAGGAAAATGCCAATTTAAGGTGAGGAAGGACGTCTTGATGGACCTCAACGTGGGATTGAAGATGGAAAATTTGGGTTTGCAACATCCAAGGATTAAATTTGAGGAGGAAAATGGCAATTTAAGGTCAGGAGAAACGTCTTGATGGACCTCAACATGGAATTAAAGACGGAAAACTTGGGTTTGGAACATCCCAGGATTAAATTTGAGGAGGAAAATGGCAATTTAAGGTTATGAGGAACATCTTGATGGAACTCAACGGGGAGCTGAAGATGGAAAATTTGGGTTTGGAACATCCCAGAGTTAAATTTGAGGAGGAAAATGGCAATTTAAGGTCAGGAGGAACATCATTATGGACCTCAACGTGGGATTGAAGATGGTGAATTTGGGTTTTCAACATCCCAGAGTTAAATTTGAGGAGGAAAATGGCAATTTAAGGTGAGGAGGAACATCATTATGGACCTCAACGTGGGATTGAAGATGGTGAATTTGGGTTTTCAACATCCCAGAGTTAAATTTGAGGAGGAAAATGGCAATTTAAGGTGAGGAGGAACATCATTATGGACCTCAACGTGGGATTGAAGATGGTGAATTTGGGTTTTCAACATCCCAGAGTTAAATTTGAGGAGGAAAATGGCAATTTAAGGTGAGGAGGAACATCTCGATGGACCTCAACGGGGAGCTGACGATGGAAAATTTGGGTTTGGAACATCCCAGAGTTAAATTTGAGGAGGAAAATGGCAATTTAAGGTGAGGAGGAACATCTCGATGGACCTCAACGGGGAGCTGACGATGGAAAATTTGGGTTTGGAACATCCCAGAGTTAAATTTGAGGAGGAAAATGGCAATTTAAGGTCAGGAGAAACGTCTTGATGGACCCCAAAATGGAATTGAAGATGGAAAATTTGGGTTTTCAACATCCCAGAGTTAAATTTGAGGAGGAAAATGGCAATTTAAGGTCAGGAGAAACGTCTTGATGGACCCCAAAATGGAATTGAAGATGGAAAATTTGGGTTTTCAACATCCCAGAGTTAAATTTGAGGAGGAAAATGGCAATTTAAGGTTATGAGGAACATCTTGATGGAACTCAACGGGGAGCTGAAGATGGAAAATTTGGGTTTGGAACATCCCAGAGTTAAATTTGAGGAGGAAAATGGCAATTTAAGGTGAGGAGGAACATCATTATGGACCTCAACGTGGGATTGAAGATGGTGAATTTGGGTTTTCAACATCCCAGAGTTAAATTTGAGGAGGAAAATGGCAATTTAAGGTGAGGAGGAACATCTTGATGGACCTCAACGTGGAACTGAGGATGGAAAATTCAGGTTTTCCACATCCCAGAATTTAATTTGGGAAGAAAATGCCAATTTGAGCCTAGGAGAAACATCTCAATGGACATCAGCATGGAACTGAGGATGGAAAAACCTCTTAAAAACCTGAATTTTGGGCTAAAAGGTCCTTCAGCTGAGTATCCGGGCGGTTGGAGGAAGATTGGCCCACAACGTCAGCCTCGCACTCCTCCCCGCGACCCAAAAACCCCGGATTTGACCCCAAAACACCATCCTACCTTTGACGAAGACCTCCACGGCCTCGCTGAGGAAGGAGAGGATCCAGCGGCCCTCGACGCGCTCCTCGTAGCCGCAGCTGAAGTTCCCGCTGTGGTTTTGGCCGCTGGTGGCCACCAGGAGCCGAGCTTGGTGGCCCCCCCGTGGCCACCTCGGCCCCCTCCATGTCCTTGGAGCCATCCTTGAAGAAGTGGAAGCGCGGCCCCACCGCGCTCGCCGGGGCCGTGCAGAGGAAGAGGAGGGGGAAGCCTTCGCTCACCACCCCGGACGTCACGTTGAGGACCAGCGTTGGGGGTGGAGGAGGGTCTGGGGGCCAAAAAAAGGGGGAAACGGTGTCAAGATTTGACCCCGACCTCGGTTTTTTTAACCCAATTTAGGCTTGGAGGGGATTTGGGGGGGAAAAAATGGGGGTTTGGGATGTCCAAGAATGCAGTTTGGGGAGGAAAATGGCAATTTTAGGTGAGGAGGAACGTCTTGATGGACCTCAACGTGGAATTGAGGATGGAAAATTTGGGTTTGGATCGTCCCAGAATTGAATTTGAGGAGGAAAATGGCAATTTAAGGTTATGAGGAACATCATTATGGACCTCAACGTGGAATTGAAGATGGAAAACTTGGGTTTTCAACATCTCAGAGTTAAATTTGAGGAGGAAAATGGCAATTTAAGGTGAGGAGGAACATCATTATGGACCTGAACATGGAATTGAAGACGGAAAACTTGGGTTTTCAACATCTCAGAGTTAAATTTGAGGAGGAAAATGGCAATTTAAGGTTATGAGGAACATCATTATGGACCTGAACATGGAATTGAAGACGGAAAACTTGGGTTTTCAACATCTCAGAGTTAAATTTGAGGAGGAAAATGGCAATTTAAGGTGAGGAGGAACATCATTATGGACCTGAACATGGAATTGAAGACGGAAAACTTGGGTTTTCAACATCTCAGAGTTAAATTTGAGGAGGAAAATGGCAATTTAAGGTTATGAGGAACATCATTATGGACCTGAACATGGAATTGAAGACGGAAAACTTGGGTTTTCAACATCTCAGAGTCAAATCTGAGGAGGAAAATGGCAATTTAAGGTTATGAGGAACATCATTATGGACCTGAACATGGAATTGAAGACGGAAAACTTGGGTTTGGAGCATCCCAGCATGAAATTTGAGGAGGAACCCGCCCGTTTGAAGCCTCCCACCTCTGACGTTGATGTCGACGGCTCTGCTCTCCCGCGAGTGCGTGGGCCGGCGGTAGCGGTCGAGGACGGTGTAGGTGCAGGTGTGCGGCCCGCCGTCCTTGGGGCCGGTGATGTTGAAGGTGTAGGTGTAGGTCCTCCAGGAGCTCCTGACGTCCAGCCAGCGCCCCGTCCTGGAGAACTGGAAGCCCTGCACCCTGCTGGTAGACCTGGGGGCCACGCAGCGGATGGAGACGGTGTCCCCGATGAGATACTCCTTCTTCTCCGGCGTCACCGTGATGTTGGGAGGAGGAGGAAGGTCTGGAGAAGAAGGTTTTTGGGGGAGAAAATCCAGGAAAATGGGGCCCACCTGCCACCGACCCAAAATTTGTTTTTTTTTTGGCCACGACGGGGGCGTCTCGGAGCCAAATTTAGGGTTTTTGGCAACGATGGAGGAATCTAGGAACCAAATTTGGGCTTTTTAGCCATGATAGGGGTGTCTCAAAACCAAATTTGGGCTTTTTAGCCACGATGGGGGTGTCTCAGAACCAAATTTGAGCTTTTTGGCCCAGATGGAGGCATCTCGGAACCAAATTCGGGCTTTTTTTCCAAAATGGAGGTACCTCAGAACCAAATTTGGGCTTTTTAGCAACGATGGAAGTATCTCGGAACCAAATTTGGGCTTTTTGACCATGATGGAGGAATCTCGGAACCAAATTTCTGCTTTTTTTTTTGCAACAATGGAGGCATCTTGGAACCAAATTGGGCTTTTTGGCCTCAGTGGAGGCATCTCGGAACCAAATTTGGGCTTTTTTGCAACAATGGAGGTATCTCAGAACCAAATTTGGGCTTTTTTTGCAAAAATGGAGGTATCTCAGAACCAAATTTGGGCTTTTTTGCAAAAATGGAGGTATCTTGGAACCAAATTTGGGGTTTTTGGCAATAATGGAGGCATCTCGGAACCAAATTTGGGATTTTTTACAAAAATGGAGGAATCAAGGAACCAAATTTGTGGTTTTTGGCCCCGATGGAGGTATCTCGGAATCAAATTTGGGCTTTTTAGCCACGATGGGGGTATCTCAGAACCAAATTTGAGCTTTTTGGTCCAGATGGAGGCATCTCGGAACCAAATTCGGGCTTTTTTTCCAAAATGGAGGAACCTCAGAACCAAATTTGGGCTTTTTAGCAATGATGGAAGTATCTTGGAACCAAATTTGGGCTTTTTGACCATGATGGAGGAATCTCGGAACCAAATTTCTGCTTTTTTTTGCAACAATGGAGGCATCTTGGAACCAAATTTGGGTTTTTGGCTATGATGGAGGCATCTCAGAATCAAATTTGGGCTTTTTTTGCAAAAATGGAGGTATCTCAGAACCAAATTTGGGCTTTTTTGCAAAAATGGAGGTATCTTGGAACCAAATTTGGGCTTTTTGACTATGATGGAGGTATCTCAGAACCAAATTTGGGCTTTTTGGCCTCAATGGAGGCATCTCGGAACCAAATTTGGGCTTTTTTGCAACAATGGAGGTATCTCAGAACCAAATTTGGGCTTTTTAGCCACGATGGGGGTGTCTCGGAACCAAATTTGGGATTTTTTGCAACAATGGAGGAATCAAGGAACCAAATTTGGGCTTTTTGGCCCTGATAGAGGTATCTCGGAACCAAATTTGGGGTTTTTGGCCCCGATGGAGGTATCTCAGAACCAAATTTGGGCTTTTTGGCAATGGTGGAGGTATCTCGGAATCAAATTTGGGCTTTTTAGCCAAGATGGAGGTATCTCAGAACCAAATTTGGGCTTTTTGGCCTCGATGGAGGGATCTCAGAACCAAATTTGGGCTTTTGTTGCAAAAATGGAGGTATCTTGGAACCAAATTTGGGATTTTTTACAAAAATGGAGGAATCAAGGAACCAAATTTGGGCTTTTTGGCCACGATGGAGGTATCTCGGAACCAAATTTGGGCTTTTTGGCCATGATGGAGGCATCTTGGAACCAAATTTGGGCTTTTTTGCAACAATTAAGGTATCTCAGAACCAAATTTGGGCTTTTTGGCCACGATGGGGTTATCTCAGAACGAAATTTGGGCTTTTTGGCCACAATTTTCGTTGTTTTGGCGCTGAGGTGAGGAAGAGGAAGATGGGACCTCAGTGGCTTTAGTGCCGAGACGTGTGAGGTTTTGGGGTAAAAACTGGGAAATTTGGGTCCAAATGGGTCGCCCGTCCCCAAAATTGTTACCTGTTGGTAACCCCTGGAGGAGGATTATCGGGAGGAAGGCTGGAAGAGAAGGGAAAAAAGTCAATAAGGGGAAGGGGGAGTGCTAAAAAGATGTGAAAAAAGAGGAAAAATGGGAAAAAATGCAGGGAAATGGTGATTTATTGACATGGAGGAAAGGAGAGGAAATGGAAAAGGATTGAGGGGAAAAAGGAAATGGGAGAGAAGGGAAAACAGAAAGTGGAGAAAAAGGGAAAAATAGGAAAAAAAAAAGGGAGAAAAAAGGAAAAACTCAGAAAAAAAATGAAAAGAAAGAGAAAAGAAAGGAAAACCTCAAAAATGGGAAATAAAAAGAGGCGGTGTTTGGGCGGCGCCAAAAGCAACAGAAACGAAAGAAAAAAGTCACCACCCTGATGGGAAATGTAGGGGAGAGGTGGAAGAAATGGGGAAAAAATGTGATGAGATTGGGAAAAAGATAAAGAAATGGGGGAAAAATTGATGAGATTGGGAAAAAAGTAAAGAAATGGGGAAAAAATGTGATGAGATTGGGAAAAAGATAAAGAAATGGGGGAAAAAATTGATGAGATTGGGAAAAAAGTAAGGAAATGGGGAAAAATGTGATGAGATTGGGAAAAAGGTAAAGAAGTGGGGAAAAAATATGATGAGATTGGGGAAAAGATAAAGAAATGGGGAAAAAACAGGTAGAAATGGGGGAAAAGCAGTTGGGGGTGGGAAAAAAACAAAGAAATGGGGGAAAAAAAAACAAAGAAATGGGGAAAAAACAAAGAAATGGGGAAAAAACAAAGAAATGGGGAAAAAAATAAGAAATTGGGAAAAAAACAAGTAGAGGTGGGGAAAAACACAAAGAAATTGGGAAAAAAGACGTAGAAGTAGGAAAAAAGACCTAGGGGTGGGGAAAAAAGGCGTAGAAATAGGAAAAAAGACGTAGAGGTGGGGAAAAAACAAAGAAATTGGGAAAAAAGCACGTAGAGATTGGGGAAAAAATGCAAAGAAATGGGAAAAAAAGGGACGAGAAAGGGGAAGAGGCCAAGGAGCGAGGGAGAAGTTGACGTAGAAAGATGGAAAAGGGGAGGAGGTGGAGGAACGGGCATGGGAATGGGGGAAAAAAGGGAGAAATTGGGAAAAAGGAGGAGTGATGAATGGGAAAAGGAGGAGGAGGAGGAGGAGGAGGGGGAGGAAGGCTCACCGAGCAGGGGGATGAGATGAAGGAGCCCCATGGCGCGTCCTCCTCTTTCCCTCTCTGCTGGGACGGGAACATCTCCTTCCCCCTCCGCATCCGCCACGTCAGCCCCCAGTTGCTGGGGAACAAAAACGAGGGCCAAGAAGTCCAAAATAATAAAAAAAAAATTAAAAAAAATAAAAAAAATAAAAAAAAAATGAAAATTGCGACATCTTCCCTTGGCGCGCAGTCAAGAGCGAACGCCGCGTTGAGCAATTCGGTGAGTTCCACCCCAAAAAGTGCCCGCTGGAGGTGGGTTTGTGGCAGGCAAGCTCTTCCCCGTTGGGGAAATGGGGTAAAAAACCTGTTTTTTGGGGTTGTTTTGGGGTGTGGGTGATGTTTTTTGGGGCGGCGAGCTTCTCCGCGCCGCGTTGAGCCGAAGAAGGGTCTCCAGTCAATGCGTTGACCCTGTGGTGGGTTCGCCTCCTCTTTTTGAGGCTTTTTAGAGGTTTTTGGTGACTTTCGTAGCCCAGAAAAAAAAAAAAAAAACGCGGCGGAGAGGACCAGAAATAACCCTGAATCGGTGATTTTGCTGATGCGTTTTGGGGGAAATTGAGGCAGTTTTGCTTCCCGATTTGTGAGGAAACCTCAGCGGCGACCCCGAAGTTCCTCTTTGCCGGCCCGCCCTCGGCTTCCTCGTTTTTGGTGAAACCGTGACTCATCCGGCCAAAAAAAAGCTGGTTTTTGGGCAATTAATTAATTATTTTAGGTGATTATCCAAAAAGAGCCAAAATCGGAAAATCTGGAGGACCCTCGGGGCCGAGATAGGAGCCGTGATGGATTTTTACCCTTTTTTTGCAGGGTTTTGCTGATTTATTCTTTTTTTATGGTGATTTTTGGAGAAGGGATCGGGATGGTTGTGGGATCGATGAGGGGTGAAAATGTTCAGATCGGTGGATTTAACACAAAAATGTGTGTTTAACAGGTGGATTGAACAAAAATGTGAATTGAACAAAAACGTGAATTTAACACAAATGTGAATTGAACAAAAATGTGAATTTTACAGAAATGTGAATTTAACAAAAATGTGAATTTAGCACAAACGTGTGATTAACACAATTGGGATTTTAACAAAAATCTACATTTAACACAAATGTGTATTTAAAGATGTGAATTTATCAAAAATGTGAATTTATCAGTAATGCAAATTTACCAGAAACGTGAATTTATCAGAAATGTGAATTTCTCAATGTGAATTTATCAGAAACCTGAATTTCTCAATAATGTGAATTTAGCACAAATGGGAATTTAACAGAAACATGCGATATTTATCATTTTAATATGAATACGAATTTAACACAAATATGAATTTAACAGAAAATTTATCAGAAACGTGAATTTATCAGAAATGTGAAATTAACAGAAATGTGAAATTAACAGAAATGTGAATTTATCAGAAATGTGAATTGAACAGAAATGAGTAACAGAAACGTGAATTTTACAGAAGCATGAATTTAAAAGAAACAAGAATTTAACACAAAAATGACTTGAACAAAAATGTGAATTTAACAGAAACACGAATTTAACCCAAATTTCTATTTTTATCTGCTTTCAGGAACAGGAACTGGCTCTGATTGGACCTGAAGACGAGCACTGCGTGCACCAACCACAATTTTTCTTTTTTTTACTCATTTTTTGCGGATTTAAGGTTTGAAGCACGAGGCCCTGTTGCCTTTTCGGTAGAAGTTTTGAATAATTTGGGCAAATTGGGCTGGAAAACATCTTTCTGAAGAGCATCGGGGACGTGTTTCGGATGCGCTCATCCCTTGCGGTGTCCCGGTAGGTTTGCGGTGGAAAAGTGGGAAACCACCCCAAAATAAGAGCCGGGAGGTCCTGGCCCTATGGCGCCACCTCCGGGGGTCTTTGAGGAGGCTTGGGAGAAGGTGGTCATGGTCATGGTCAACTGGTCATGGTCATCATGGTCATGGTCATGGTCATCATGGTCAACTGGTCATGGTCATGGTCAACTGGTCATGGTCATGATGGTCATGGTCAACTGGTCATGGTCATGGTCATGGTCATGGTCATGGTCATCATGGTCAAGGTCATCATGGTCAACTGGTCATGGTCATCATGGTCATGGTCATGGTCAACTGGTCATGGTCATGGTCATGGTCATCATGGTCATGGTCATCATGGTCAACTGGTCATGGTCATGGTCATCATGGTCATGGTCATGGTCAACTGGTCATGGTCATCATGGTCATGGTCATGGTCAACTGGTTATGGTCATGGTCATGGTCATCATGGTCATGGTCATCATGGTCAATTGGTCATGGTCATGGTCATCATGGTCATGGTCATGGTCATCATGGTCATGGTCATGGTCAACTGGTCATGGTCATCATGGTCATGGTCATCATGGTCAACTGGTCATGGTCATCATGGTCATGGTCATGATCGTGGTCATGGTCATCATGGTCAACTGGTCATGGTCATGGTTAACTGGTCATGGTCATCATGGTCATGGTCAACTGGTCATGGTCATGGTCATGGTCATCATGGTCAACTGATCATGGTCATGGTCATGGTCATGGTCATCATGGTCATGGTCATCATGGTCAACTGGTCATGGTCATCATGGTCATGGTCATGGTCATGATCATGGTCATGGTCATCATGGTCATGGTCATCATGGTCAACTGGTCATGGTCATGGTCAACTGGTCATGGTCATGGTCATGGTCATCATGGTCATGGTCAACTGGTCATGGTCATGGTCATGGTCATCATGGTCATGGTCATCATGGTCATGGTCATCATGGTCAACTGGTCATGGTCATGGTCAACTGGTCATGGTCATGATGGTCATGGTCAACTGGTCATGGTCATGGTCATGGTCATCATGGTCAACTGGTCATGGTCATGGTCATGGTCATGGTCATCATGGTCATGGTCATCATGGTCAACTGGTCATGGTCAACTGGTCATGGTCAACTGGTCATGGTCATCATGGTCATGGTCATGGTCAACTGGTCATGGTCATGGTCAACTGGTCATGGTCATCGTGGTCATGGTCAACTGGTCAACCCCCAAAAATCAGTAGAAAAAGGGCAAAACTCCCCTCCAAACCCCAAAAATCGATAGAAAAAGGGCAAAATTCCAAGCTGACCTCCAAAAATCAATAGAAAAAGAGCAAAATTTTCCTTCAAAACCCAAAAATCAGTAGAAAAAGGGCAAAATTCCCCTCCAAACCCTAAAAATTAGCAGAAAAAGGGCAAAATTCCCTTTCAACCTCTGAAAATCAGTAGAAAAAGAGCAAAATTTTCCTTCAAACCCCAAAACTTGATAGAAAAAGGGCAAAATTCCCCTCCAAACCCCCAAAATCAGTAGAAAAATGGCAAAATTCCCCTCCAAACCCCCAAAATCAGTAGAAAAAGGGCAAGATTTCCCTTCAAACCCCAAGTCAGTAGAAAAAGGACAAAATTCCCCTCCAAACCCTAAAAATCAGTAGAAAAAGGACAAAATTCCCCTCCAAACACCAAAACTTGATAGAAAAAGGGCAAAATTCCAATTCAACCCCCAAAAATCAACAGATAAAGGGTAAAAATTCCCTCCAAACCCCCAAAATCAGTAGAAAAATGGCAAAATTCCCCTCAAGACCCCAAAAATCGATAGAAAAAGGGCAAAATTCCCATTTTCAACCCCCAAAAATCCGTAGGAAAAGGTCAAATTTGACTCCACCTCCAAAAATCAGTAGAAAAAGGACAAAATTCCCCTCCAAATCCTAAAAATCAGTAGAAAAAGAGCAAAATTTTCCTTCAAAACCCAAAAATCAGTAGAAAAAGGGCAAATTTCCCCTCCAAACCCTAAAAATCAGTAGAAAAAGGGCAAAATTCCCTTTCAACCTCCGAAAATCAGTAGAAAAGGAGCAAAATTTTCCTTCAAACCCCAAAACTTGATAGAAAAAGGGCAAAATTCCCCTCCAAACCCCAAAAAGCAGTAGAAAAAGGCCAAAATTCCCCTCCAAACCCCCAAAATCGATAGAAAAATGGCAAAACTCCCCTCCAAACCCCAAAAATCAACAGAAAAAGGGTAAAATTCCCCTCCAAACCCTAAAAATCAGTAGAAAAAGTGCAAAATTTTCCTTCAACTCCCAAAAATCAGTAGAAAAAGGGCAAAATTCCCATTTTCAACCCCCAAAAATCCATAGGAAAAAGGCAAAATTTGACTCCACCTTCAAAAATTGGTAGAAAAAGGGCAAAATTTCCCTTCGACCCCAAAAAATGAGTGGAAAAAGGGAAAAATTCCCCTTCAAGCCCGCCAAAATCAGTAGAAAATGGGCAAAATTCCCATTTTCAGCCCCTCAAAATGAGTAGAAATAGGACAAAATTCCCCTTAACCCCTCAAAATCAGTAGGAAAAGGGCAAAATTCCCCTCTGACCCCAAAAAATGAGTGGAAAAAGGGCAAATTTCCCCTTTAGGCCCCCAAAATCAGTAGAAAAAGGGCAAAATTCCCTTTCAGCCCCACAAAATAAGTAGAAAAATGGTAAAATTCCCCTCCAACCCCCAAAAATTGGTAGAAAAAGGGCAAAATTCCTAAATTTCAGTAGGCTAACACTTTTTTCTTTAAATCCTTTAGGTTTTGGGGTCTTGCCGGCGTTGGCTGCAAGCGCGACGGGCGGACGAAGGAACGAAGCCTTTTTTTTGGGGCAATATTTGTCGTTTTGAAGTATTTTGAGCTATTTGTCCTTTTTGGATATTTTACCATGTTGAGAAATTTGTTATTTTTAAATATTTGTCATTTTGGGGTATTTTACCATTTTGCGATATTAGCTATTTTTAAACATCTCTCATTTTGGGGCTATTTCACCATTTCCAAATAAATCCCAACAAAACCCACGAGTCTCTTTTTTTTTTTTTGTCATTTTACCAAAATCCCAGGATCTGATACCGTCTCCTGCCCCCCATTTTAAGCTAAAAAAAGGGTATTTTGGGGTCCAACAATAACAGATTAGACAATTCTTCCCCAAAGACCCTGTGGGGTCCCTATGGGGTCCCTATGGGGTCTTTTGGGGGGTCTTTTGGGGTCTTTTTGGGGTCCCTATGGCGTCTTTTGTTTTTTTTTTTGAGGTCTCTGGGGTCTCTGGGGTCTTTTGGGGTCTTTTTGGGGTCCCTATGGGGTCTATGGGGTCTTTATGGGGTCTCTATGGGGTCTTTACGGGGTTCTATGGGGTCTTTTTGGGGTCTCTATGGGGTCTATGGGGTCTTTTTGGGGTCCCTATGGGGTCTTTTGGGGTCTCTATGGGGTCTTTTTGGGGTCTTTTTGAGGTCTATAGGGTCTATGGGGTCTTTTGGGGGTCTTTTTGGGGTCTCTGGGGTCTTTTTGGGGTCTTTTTGGGGTCTCTATGGGGTCCCTATGGGGTCTATGGGGTCTTTTTGGGGTCCCTATGGGGTCTTTTGGGGGTCTTTTTGAGGTCTCTGGGGTCTCTGGGGTCTTTTTGGGGTCTTTATGTGGTCTTTTGGGGTCTCTGGGGTCTTTTGGGGTCTTTATGGGGTCTCTGGGGTCTTTTTGGGGTCTCTATGGGGTCTTTTTGGGGTCTTTTTGGGGTACCTATGGGGTCCCTATGGGGTCTATGGGGTCTTTTGGGGTCTCTAGGGG
This sequence comes from Somateria mollissima, assembly GCA_951411735.1. Taxonomy (NCBI): domain Eukaryota; kingdom Metazoa; phylum Chordata; class Aves; order Anseriformes; family Anatidae; genus Somateria; species Somateria mollissima. Next base: position 66,180 of record CATOCB010000138.1, read on the forward strand.
GTCTTTTGGGGTCTTTTTGAGGTCTATGGGGTCTTTTTGGGGTCTCTGGGGTCTTTTGGGGGACTTTTTGGGGTCTTTTTGGGGTCTTTTTGGGGTCTCTGGGGTCTTTTTGGGGTCTTTTTGGGGTCCCAATGAGGTCCCTATGGGGTCTATGGGGTCTTTTGGGGTCTCTATGGGGTCTTTTTGGGGTCTTTTTGAGGTCTATGGGGTCTCTGGGTCTTTTTGGAGTCCCTATGGGGTCTTTTGGGGTCTTTTTGGGGTCTCTATGGGGTCTATGGGGTCTTTTTGGGGTCTCTAGGGGGTCTTTTGGGGTCTTTTTGAGGTCTATGGGGTCTTTTTGGGGTCTCTGGGGTCTTTTGGGGGACTTTTTGGGGTCTTTTTGGGGTCTTTTTGGGGTCTCTGGGGTCTTTTGGGGTCTCTATAGGGTCTTTTGGGGGTCTTTTTGAGGTCTCTGGGGTCTCTGGGGTCTTTTTGGGGTCTTTTTGAGGTCTTTTGGGGTCTTTATGGGGTCTCTATGGGGTCTTTACGGGGTTCTATGGGGTCTTTTTGGGGTCTCTATGGGGTCTATGGGGTCTTTTTGGGGTCCCTATGGGGTCTTTTGGGGTCTTTTGGGGTCTCTATGGGGTCTTTTTGGGGTCTTTTTGAGGTCTATGGGGTCTCTGGGGTCTTTTTGGAGTCCCTATGGGGTCTTTTGGGGTCTTTTGGGGTCTTTTGGGGTCTTTATGGGGTCTTTGTGGGGTCTATGGGGTCTCTATGGGGTCTCTGTGGGGTCCCCTATGGGGTCCTACAGGTCCCTATGGGGTCTTATGGGGATCTATGGGGCTCCCTGTGGGTCTCTATGGGGTCCCTGTGGGTCCCTAATGTCCCTATAGGGTTCTATGGGCCCTATGGGGCTTTATGGGATTCTATGGGGCTGGGGGTCTCTATGGGTCCCTATGGGGCCTTCTAGGATTCTATGGGGCTGGGGGGGTCTCTATGGGGCTCTCTGGGTCCTATGGGTCTGTATGGGGTCCCTATGGGTCCCTAGGGGTCCTATGGGGTTCTATGGGGTCTCTATGGGTCCTTATAGGATTCTATGGGGCTGGGGGTCTCTATGGGGTTCTATGGGTCCCTGTGGGTCCCTATGGGTCCTATGGGGCTTTATGGGATTCTATGGGGCTGGGGGTCTCTAGGGGTCCCTATGGGTCCTTATAGGATTCTATGGGGCCCTATGGGTCCCTAATGACCCTATGGGGTTCTATAGGGTTCTATGGGGTCTCTATGGGGTGCTATGGGGTCCCTGTGGGTCCCTATGGGTCCTATGGGGTTCTATGGGGCTCTATGGGTCCTATGGGTCATATGGAACTCTACGGGGCTCTATGGGGCGCTATGGGGCCGGGAGGTCTCTATGGGGTCTCTATGGGTCCTATGGGTCTCTATGGGGTCCCTATGGGTCCTATGGGGTTCTATGGGGTCTCTATGGGTCCTTATAGGATTCTATGGGGCTGGGGGGTCTCTATGGGGCTCTATGGGTCCCTGTGGGTCCCTGTGGGTCCCTATGGGTCCTATGGGTCCCTATGGGTCCTATGGGGCTTTATGGGATTCTATGGGTCTGTGGGTCTCTAGGGGTCCCTATGGGGCCTTATAGGATTCTATGGGGCCCTATGGGTCCCTAATGGCCCTATGGGGTTCTATGGGGTCTCTATGGGGTCTCTATGGGGTCTCTATAGGGATCTGTGGGTCTCTATGGGGTTCTATGGGTCCCTGTGGGGCTTTGTGGGGCTTTATGGGGTTCTATGGGTCCGTGGGTCTCTATGGGTCCCTATGGGGCCTTATGGGGTGCTGTGGGGCTCTCTATGGGTCCCTAATGTCCCTATAGGGTTCTGTGGGTCTCTGTGGGGCTTTATGGGATTCTATGGGGCTGGGGGTCTCTAGGGGTCCCTATGGGGCCTTCTAGGGTTCTATGGGGCTGGGGGGTCTCTATGGGGCTCTATGGGTCCTATGGGTCTGTATGGGGTCCCTATGGGTCCCTATGGGTCCCTATGGGTCCTATGGGGTTCTATGGGTCCCTGTGGGTCCCTGTGGGTCCCTATGGGTCCTATGGGGCTTTATGGGATTCTATGGGGCTGGGGGTCTCTAGGGGTCCCTATGGGTCCTTATAGGATTCTATGGGGCCCTATGGGTCCCTAATGGCCCTATGGGGTTCTATAGGGTTCTATGGGGTCTCTATGGGGTGCTATGGGGTCCCTGTGGGTCCCTATGGGTCCTATGGGGTTCTATGGGGCTCTATGGGTCCTATGGGTCATATGGAACTCTACGGGGCTCTATGGGGCGCTATGGGGCCGGGAGGTCTCTATGGGGTCTCTATGGGTCCTATGGGTCTGTATGGGGTCCCTAGGGGTCCTATGGGGTTCTATGGGGTCTCTATGGGTCCTTATAGGATTCTATGGGGCTGGGGGGTCTCTATGGGGCTCTATGGGTCCCTGTGGGTCCCTGTGGGTCCCTATGGGTCCTATGGGTCCCTATGGGTCCTATGGGGCTTTATGGGATTCTATGGGTCTGTGGGTCTCTAGGGGTCCCTATGGGGCCTTATAGGATTCTATGGGGCCCTATGGGTCCCTAATGGCCCTATGGGGTTCTATGGGGTCTCTATGGGGTCTCTATGGGGTCTCTATAGGGATCTGTGGGTCTCTATGGGGTTCTATGGGTCCCTGTGGGGCTTTGTGGGGCTTTATGGGGTTCTATGGGTCCGTGGGTCCCTATGGGTCCCTATGGGGCCTTATGGGGTGCTGTGGGGCTCTCTATGGGTCCCTAATGTCCCTATAGGGTTCTGTGGGTCTCTGTGGGGCTTTATGGGATTCTATGGGGCTGGGGGTCTCTAGGGGTCCCTATGGGGCCTTATAGGATTCTATGGGGCTGGGGGGTCTCTATGGGGCTCTATGGGTCCCTGTGGGTCCCTGTGGGTCCCTATGGGTCCTATGGGGCTTTATGGGATTCTATGGGGCTGGGGGTCTCTAGGGGTCCCTATGGGTCCTTATAGGATTCTATGGGGCCCTATGGGTCCCTAATGACCCTATGGGGTTCTATAGGGTTCTATGGGGTCTCTATGGGGTGCTATGGGGTCCCTGTGGGTCCTATGGGTCCTATGGGTCCCTATGGGTCCTATGGGGTTCTATGGGGCTCTATGGGTCCTATGGGTCATATGGAACTCTATGGGGCTCTATGGGGCGCTATGGGGCCGGGAGGTCTCTATGGGGCTCTATGGGTCCTATGGGTCTCTATGGGGTCCCTATGGGTCCTATGGGGTTCTATGGGGTCTCTATGGGTCCTTATAGGATTCTATGGGGCTGGGGGTCTCTATGGGGTTCTATGGGTCCCTGTGGGTCCCTATGGGTCCCTATGGGTCCTATGGGGTCTCTATGGGGTCCCTATGGGTCCTATGGGGTCTTTTTGTCCCCCCCCCCCCCCCCCCCCAGGAATGTGTCACCCGCGGGCGCTGACGGGGACAAAGCGGGGACAAAGCGGTGGCCCCCGGGGGGGGAGGGGCCGGGAGATAACGGGGCCGAAAATAGCCCGGGGGGGGGGAGGGGAAAGGGGGGGGAGATGTGGGGCTGCCCCATAGACACCGCCCCATAGACACCGCCCCATAGAGCCTGCCCCATAGAGCCTGCTCAGACCCTATAAGGGCCCTGGGACAGTCTGTGCCCCATAGATCCTGCCCCATAGATCCTACCCTATATATCCTACACTATATATCCTGCCCCATAGATCCTGCCCCATAGATCCTGCCTTGTTTGTCCTGTCCCATGGATTCTGCCCCATAGATCCTGCTCAGACCCTATAAGGGCCCTGGCTCTGTCCCTGCCCCATAGATCCTGCCCCATAGATCCTGTCCAATGATCCTGCCCCATAGGTTCTGACCCACAGATTCTGCCCCATAGATCCTGCTCAGATCCCCATAAGGACCCCAGCACTGTCCCTGCCCCATAGATCCTGCCCTATAGATCCTACCTCATATATCCTGCCCCATAGATCCCCAGCCACATAGATCTCACCCCATAGATCCTGCCCTCTATATCCTGCCCCATAGATCCTGCTCAGATCCCCATAAGGACCCCAGCACTGTCTCTGCCCCATAGATCCTGTCCAATGATCCTGCCCCATAGATCCTGCCTTGTTTGTCCTGCCCCACAGATTCTGCCCCATAGATCCTGCTCAGAGCCCCATAAGAGTCCCGGGACTGCCCCTGCCCCATGGATCCTGCCCCATGGATCCTGCCCCATAGATCCTGCCCCATAGATCCTACCCTGTATGTCCAGCCCCACAGATCCTGCCCCACAGATCCCGCCCCATAGATCCTACCCAATATATCCTACCCTATATATCCTGCCCCATAGATCCTGCTCAGAGCCCCATAAGAGTCCTGGGACCATCCCTGCCCTATAGATCCTGCCCCATAGATCCTGCCCTGTATATCCAGCCCCACAGATCCTGCCCCATAGATCCTGCCCTGTATATCCAGCCCCACAGATCCTGCCCCACAGATCCTACCCTGTATATCCTGCCCCATAGATCCTGCCCCATAGATCCGGCCCCATAGCTCCTGCCCCATAGATCCGGCCCCATAGCTCCCACCCCCCAGCCCCCCCAGCATCCCCGTCCCGCGCCCCACAGCCCCAGCCCCCCAAGTCCCCCGGGGACGCGTGGGCGCCCCCGATAATCCCTGGTCCCCGCCGGGCCGGAGCCCCCCAAATCCCCACGGCAGCTGCTGGGGCCCCCCCGTCCCCTCCCCCCCCCCAACCTTGGCCTTCTATGGGGCGGCTATGGGGCGGCTGTGGGGTGGTTATGGGGCGGCTGTGGGGTGGTTATGGGGCGCTATGGGGCAGCTATGGGGCAGCTATGGGGCGAGTATGGGGTGGTTATAGGGTGGTTATGGGGCGCTATGGGTCACTTATGGGTCACTTATGGGGCACTTATGGGGCGACTATGGGGCACTTAAGGGACACTTATGGGTCACTTATAGGGCAGCTATGGGGCGGCTATGAGGAAGGTGTGGGGTGGTTATGGGGCACTTTTGGGTCGGCTATGGGGCAGCTATGGGGCAGCTATGGGGCAGGGATGCCCCCCCCACCCCCTCCTCGCCCCCCCTCCCCCCTAAGGAATTTTTTTGGGGGGAGGCTCCTCCCCTCCCCCCCCCCCCTCCCCTCCCCCCCCCCCCGCCCCACATCTTTAAAAGCCGTGGGGCAGCGGCGGGGCTGGCGTGGAGCTGCTGCGGGTGGGTGGGGGATGTGGGGCGCTATGGGGCAGGGGGGTGCTATGGGGCTGGGGGATGTGGGGCGCTATGGGGCAGGGGGGTGCTATGGGGCTGGGGGATGTGGGGCGCTATGGGGCAGGGGGGTGCTATGGGGCTGGGGGATGTGGGGCGCTGTGGGGGGTGCTATGGGGCTGGGGGATGTGGGGTGCTGTGGGGCAGGGGGGTGCTATGGGGCTGGGGGATGTGGGGCGCAATGGGGCAGGGGGGTGCTATGGGGCTGGGGGATGTGGGGCGCTGTGGGGGGTGCTATGGGGCTGGGGGATGTGGGGTGCTGTGGGGCAGGGGGGTGCTATGGGGCTGGGGGATGTGGGGCGCAATGGGGCAGGGGGGTGCTATGGGGCTGGGGGATGTGGGGCGCTGTGGGGCTGGGGGGTGCTATGGGGCTGGGAGATGTGGGGCGCTGTGGGGGGTGCTATGGGGCTGGGGGATGTGGGGTGCTGTGGGGCAGGGGGGTGCTATGGGGCTGGGGGATGTGGGGTGCTGTGGGGCTGGGGTGGGTGCTATGGGGCTGGGGGATGTGGGGCACTGTGGGGCTGGGGTGGGTGCTATGGGGCTGGGGGATGTGGGGCGCTATGGGGCTGGGGGGGGTGCTATGGGGCTGGGGGATGTGGGGCGCTGTGGGGGGTGCTATGGGGCTGGGGGATGTGGGGCAGGGGGGTGCTATGGGGCAGAGGGTCTCTATGGGGCATGTAGGGGATGTGGGGTGTGTGGGGCACTGTGGGGCAGGGGGGTGCTGAGGGATGTGGGGCGCTATGGGGCAGGGGGGGTGCTATGGGGTGCAGGTGGGTGTGGGGTGCTATGGGGCACATAGAGGATGTGGGGTGATGTGGGGCGCTATGGGGCAGGGAGGTGCTGTGGGATGTGGGGCGCTATGGGGCGGGGGGGGTGCTATGGGGCACAGGGGGTTGTAGGTTGCTATGGGGCCGGGGGATGTGGGGCGCTATGGGGCACGGGGGGGCTATGGGGAGTGTGGGGGGGATGTGTGGGGCGCTATGGGGCGCTATGGGTCAGGGTGTGTGGGAGGATGTGGGGCGCTATGGGGCAGGGGGCTGCTATGGGGCACAGGGGGGTGTGGGGCGCTATGGGGCGCTATGGGGCATGGGGGTTGCTGTGGGATGTGGGGCGCTATGGGGCACGGGGGGTGCTATGGGGCGCTGTGGGGCGCTGTGGGTCACAGCCCCTGGCCCCCAGCCCCACAGATCCGGATCCTTTTCCTGTGCCAGACCCAGAGACTGAAGGTGCGGGGCTGCTATGGGGCGGGGGGGGGCGCTATGGGGCAGGGGGGGCGCTATGGGGCACAGCTCGCTATGGGGCACGTCACCTCGCTATGGGGCAGGGAGGGAGCTATGGGGCGGGGGAGATGCTATGGGGCGGGGGGGGGCCGCTATGGGGCACAGCTCGCTATGGGGCACAGCTTGCTATGGGGCAGGGCTCATTTCTATGGGGCAGAGCTTTTCCCTATGGGTCCCATCTCCTCGCTATGGGGCGGAGCTCACCCCTATGGGTCCCGCCCCCTTTCTATGGGGCAGGGCTCAGCCCTATGGGTCCCACCTCCTTGCTATGGGGCACGTCTCCTTGCTAGGGGTCACAGCTCAGTTCTATGGGGCACAGCTTTCTATGGGGCTGGGCTCATTTCTATGGGGCACACCTCGTTATGGGTCCCATCTCCTCGCTATGGGGCAGAGCTCAACCCCATGGGTCCCACTCCAAGCTATGGGGCAGGGCTCACCCCTATGGGGCAGGGCTCACCCCATGGGTCATGACCCTTCGCTATGGGGCACAGCTCGCTATGGGGCAGGGCTCATTTCTATGGGGCAGAGCTCACCCCTGTGGGTCCTGCCCCCTTTCTATGGGGCAGGACTCACCCCTATGGGTCCCACCCCCTCGCTATGGGGCAGAGCTCAACCCCATGGGTCCCACCCCCTCGCTATGGGTCCCTCCCCCTTTCTATGGGGCAGAGCTCACCCCTATGGGTCCCGCTCCCTTTCTATGGGGCAGGGCTCACCCCTATGTGTCCCACCCCCTTTCTATGGGGCAGGGCTCACCCCTATGGGTCCCACCCCCTTTCTATGGGGCAGAGCTCACCCCTATGGGTCTCACCCCCTTTCTATGGGGCAGAGCTCACCCCTATGGGTCCCGCTCCCTTTCTATGGGGCAGGGCTCACCCCTATGGGTCCCACCCCCTTTCTATGGGGCAGAGCTCACCCCTATGGGTCTCACCCCCTTTCTATGGGGCAGGGCTCACCCCTATGGGTCCCACCCCTCGCTATGGGGCAGGACTCACCCCTATGGGTCCCACCCCTCGCTATGGGGCAGGGTCCACCCCTATGGGGCGGGTCCCACCCCTATGGGGCAGGGCTCACCCCTATTGGTCCTGCCCTGTTTCTATGGGGCAGGACTCACCCCTATGGGGCAGAGCTTTTCCCTATGGGTCCCGTCTCCTCGCTATGGGGCAGAGCTCAACCCCATGGGTCCCACCCCCTCGCTATGGATCCCTCCCCCTTTCTATGGGGCAGAGCTCACCCCTATGGATCCCTCCCCCTTTCTATGGGGCAGGGCTCACCCCTATGGGTCTCACCCCCTTTCTATGGGGCAGAGCTCACCCCTATGGGTCCCAACCCCTTTCTATGGGGCAGGGCTCACCCCTATGGTCCCAACCCCTTTCTATGGGGCAGGGCTCACCCCTATGGGTCCCACCCCTCGCTATGGGGCGGGTCCCACCCCTATGGGGCAGGGCTCCCCCCTATGGGGCAGGACTCACCCCTATGGGTCCCACCCCTCGCTATGGGGCCAGACTCATTTCTATGGGGCAGAGCTTTTCCCTATGGGTCCCACCCCTCGCTATGGGGCGGGCCCCACCCCTATGGGGCGGGGCTCATTTGCATGGCCCCGCCCCCCCCCAGATGACGGAGGCGCTGGGCGCGGCCGCCCCCTTCCTGCGCGCCCCCGAGGGGCCCCGCCCGGCCCCGCCCCCCGACCCCCGGGGGCTCTGCTTCGTGCCCCACCCCCAGCTCGAGTTCGTCCGCGCCCGCGTCACCGCCCGCGACGGGGGAGGGGTCACCGTCTGCACCGAGAGCGGAGAGGTCAGGGGGCGGGGCCTAAAGGGGTCAAGGGGTCAAGGGGGTCATTGGGGTCGAGGTCAAGGGGGTCGAGGTCAAGGGGGTCGAGGTCATTGGGGTCGAGGTCATTGGGGTCAAGGTTAATGGGGTCGATGGGGGAGGGGAAAATAGGGGAGGGGTCAATGGGGTCGAGGTCATTGGGGTCGAGGTTAATGGGGTTGGTGGGGGAGGGGTCGATGGGGGAGGAGGAAATGGGTTGAAGGTCAATGGGGTCAAGGTCATTGGGGTCAAAGTCAATAGGGTCGGTGGGGGTGGGGTCAATGGGGTCAAGGTCAATGGGGTTGGTGGGGGAGGAGTCAATGGGGGAGGAGGAAATGGGTTCAAGGTCAATGGGGTCATGGTCAATGGGGTCAATGGGGGAGGGGTCAATGGGGTCAAGGTCATTGGGGTCAAAGTCAATGGGGTCAAGGTCAATGGGGTCAAGGGAGTCAATGTTAATGGGGTCGGTGGGGGTGGGGTCAATGGGGTTGATGGGGGAGGGGTCACTGTCTGCACCAAGAGCGGAGAGGTCAGGGGGCGGGGCCTAAAGGGGTCAAGGGGTAAATGGGGTCAATGGGGTCAATGGGGTCGAGGTCATTGGGGTCGAGGTCATTGGGGTCAAGGTTAATGGGGTTGGTGGGGGAGGGGTCGATGGGGGAGGAGGAAATGGGGTCAAGGTCAAAGGGGTCGAGGTCATTGGGGTCAATGGGGGAGGGGTCAATGGGGGAGGGGTCAATGGGGTCAAGGTCAATGGGGTAGGTGGGGGAGGAGTCAATGGGGGAGGAGGAAATGGGGTCAAGGTCATTGGGGTTATGGTCAATGGGGTCAATGGGGGAGGGGTCAATGGGGTCAAGGTCATTGGGGTCAAAGTCAATGGGGTCAAGGTCAATGGGGTTGGTGGGGGAGGAGTCAATGGGGGAGGAGGAAATGGGGTCAAGGTCATTGGGGTTATGGTCAATGGGGTCAATGGGGGAGGGGTCAATGGGGTCAAGGTCATTGGGGTCAATGGGGAAGGGGTCAATGGGGTCAAGGTCAATGGGGTCGAGGTCAATGGGGTCAAGGTTAATGGGGTTGGTGGGGGAGGAGTCAATGGGGGAGGAGGAAATGGGGTCAAGGTCATTGGGGTTATGGTCAATGGGGTCAATGGGGGAGGGGTCAATGGGGTCAAGGTCATTGGGGTCATGGTCAATGGGGTCAATGGGGGAGGGGTCAATGGGGTCAAGGTCATTGGGGTCAAAGTCAATGGGGTCAAGGTCAATGGGGTCAAGGGAGTCAATGTTAATGGGGTCGGTGGGGGTGGGGTCAATGGGGTCGATGGGGGAGGGGTCACCGTCTGCACCGAGAGCGGAGAGGTCAGGGGGCGGGGCCTAAAGGGGTCAGGGGGTCAATGGGGTCAAGGGGGTCGAGGTCATTGGGGTCGAGGTCATTGGGGTCGAGGTCAATGGGGTCGATGGGGGAGGGGGAAGTGGGGGTGGGGTCATTAGGGTCACGGTCAATGGGGTCAATGGGGGAGGGGTCAATGGGGTCAAGGTCATTGGGGTCAAAGTCAATGGGGTCAAGGTCAATGGGGTTGGTGGGGGAGGAGTCAATGGGGGAGGAGGAAATGGGGTCAAGGTCATTGGGGTCATGGTCAATGGGGTCAATGGGGGAGGGGTCAATGGGGTCAAGGTCAATGGGGTCAAAGTCAATGGGGTCGGTGGGGGAGGGGTCACCGTCTGCACCGAGAGCGGAGAGGTCATGGGGCGGGGCCTAAAGGGGTCAAGGGGTCAATGGGGTCAATGGGGTCAATGGGGTCGAGGTCATTGGGGTCAAGGTCAATGGGGTCGATGGGGGAGGGGAAAATGGGGGAGGGGTCAATGGGGTCGAGGTCATTGGGGTCGAGGTTATTGGGGTCAAGGTTAATGGGGTTGGTGGGGGAGGGGTCGATGGGGGAGGAGGAAATGGGGTCAAGGTCAATGGGGTCAAGGTCATTGGGGTCGATGGGGGAGGGGTCAATGGGGCCAAGGTCATTGGGGTCACAGTCAATGGGGTCAATGGGGGAGGGGTCAATGGTGTCAAGGTCAATGGGGTCATGGTCAATGGGGTCAATGGGGGAGGGGTCAATGGGGTCAAGGTCATTGGGGTCAAAGTCAATGGGGTCAAGGTCAATGGGGTCAAGGGAGTCAATGTTAATGGGGTCGGTGGGGGTGGGGTCAATGGGGTCGATGGGGGAGGGGTCACCGTCTGCACCGAGAGCGGAGAGGTCAGGGGGCGGGGCCTAAAGGGGTCAAGGGGGTCGATGGGGTCAATGGGGTCGAGGTCATTGGGGTCAAGGTCATTGGGGTCAAGGTCAATGGGGTTGGTGGGGGAGGGGTCGATGGGGGAGGAGGAAATGGGGTCAAGGTCAATGGGGTCACGGTCAAAGGGGTGGGGTCAATGGTGTCAATGGGGGAGGGGTCAATGGGGTCAAGGTCAATGGGGTCGAGGTCATTGGGGTCGAGGTCATTGGGGTCAAGGTTAATGGGGTCAAGGTCGATGGGGTCGATGGGGGAGGGGGAAATGGGGGTGGGGTCAATGGGGGCGGGGGAAATGGGGTCAAGGTCAATGGGGTCAATGGGGGAGGGGTCAATGGGGTCAAGGTCATTGGGGTCACGGTCAATGGGGTCAAGGTCATTGGGGTCAATGGGGGAGGGGTCAATGGGGTCATTGGGGTCAAGGTCAATGGGGTCAATGGGGTCGGCGGCGGAGGGAGCCAATGGGGTGTTGGGCAGGAAAGGGTTAACACGGGGATTTTTTTGGGGCAGGAAGGGTCAATTTTGGGTCAGGGGGGCTTTGGGGTGAAAAAAGGGGGATTTGAGGGCGTGGGGGGAGGGACTGGGTTAAGGCAGGGGATTTGGGGTGAGAAAAGGCGATTTTGGGAATTTCTGGGGGAGAAAAGGGGATTTGGGGTGGAAAAATGGGATTTGAGGGAATTTTGGGGTGGGAGAAGTGAATTCGGAGGATTCGGAGTGAAAAAAGGTGAGTTTGGGGTGAAATGGGTGGATTTGGGGTCAAATGCTGGATATGGGGAGTTTTGGGGTGAAAAGGGGCGAATTTGGGGGGATCGAGGGCAGCAAAGTTGCATTTGGGGGGATTTTGGGGTGAATTCAGGGGGGATTTGGGGTTGAATGTGGGGTCATTTTGGGGTGAATTCAGGGGATTTGTGGTGGATTCGGGGGGATGAATTTGGGGTGATTTTGGGGTGAATTTGGGGAATTTGGGATGAATTTGTGGGGAAATGGTGATTGGGGGGGTGAATTTGGGGAGAAAAGGGGTGAATTTGGGGGGATGTGGGGTAAATTTGGGGGATGTGGGTTGGATTTGGGGGATTTGGGAGAATTTTGGGGCAATGTGGGGTGAATTTGGGGGTTTGGGGGTGAATTTGGTGGTTTTGAGGTGAAATTGGAGGCTTTGGGGGTGAATTTAAGGGGATTTTGAGGTGAATTTAATGGGATTTTGGGGTGAATTTATGGGGATTTTGGGGTGAATTTAATGGGATTTTGGATCGAATTTAACGGGATTTTGGAGTGAATTTATGGGGATTTTGGAGTGAATTTAATGGGATTTTGGGGTGAATTTAATGGGATTTTGGATCGAATTTAATGGGATTTTGGGGTGAATTTAATGGGATTTTGGATCGAATTTAACGGGATTTTGGAGTGAATTTATGGGGATTTTGGAGTGAATTTAATGGGATTTTGGGGTGAATTTAATGGGATTTTGGAGTGAATTTAATGGGATTTTGGATCGAATTTAACGGGATTTTGGAGTGAATTTATGGGGATTTTGGGGTGAATTTAATGGGATTTTGGGGTGAATTTAATGGGATTTTGGATCGAATTTAACGGGATTTTGGAGTGAATTTATGGGGATTTTGGGGTGAATTTAATGGGATTTTGGGGTGAATTTAATTGGATTTTGGGGTGAATTTAATGGGATTTGGGTGTGAATTTAACAGGATTTTGGATTGAATTTAACGGGATTTTGGAGTGAATTTAATGGGATTTTGGGGTGAATTTAATGGGATTTTGGATCGAATTTAATGGGATTTTGGGGTGAATTTAACGGGATTTTGGGGCAAATCGGGGCGAATTCCTGGTAAATCCCAGGGTTTTTGGGGTGAATTCCGGGGGATTTGGGGTCTGACCTCCCCGGGACCCCCCGCAGACCCTGACGGTGCCCGAGGCCGACGTGCACCCCCAGAACCCGCCCAAATTTGACCGCATCGAGGACATGGCCATGCTGACCTTCCTCCACGAGCCCGCCGTGCTCTACAACCTGAAGGAGCGCTACGCCGCCTGGATGATCTACGTGAGCCTTCCCAGCAGCCCCTGGGGGGGGTGGAACCGGGGTGTCCCCGCTCTAGACCCCTTGGGACACCTAGAACCTGGAGGTCCCATGTCTCCAGGTCCCTCGGGGCACCTAGAACCAGGAGGTCCCATGTCAAAACCCCTTGGGACACCTAGAACCAAGGTCTTCAGGTCCCTTGGGGCACCTAGAACCAAGGGGTGCCACCTCCAGACCCCTTGGGACACCTAGAACCCAGATATCCGGGTCCTTTGGGGCACCTAGAACCAGGAGGTCCCATGTCCAAACCCCTTAGGACACCTAGAACCAAGGTCTCCAGGTCCCTTGGGACACCTAGAACCCAGAGGTTCCCACCTCCAGGTCCATTGGGACACCTAGAACCAGGAGATCCCTCCTCCAAACCCCTTGGGACACCTAGAACCGAGGTCTCCAGGTCCCTTGGGACACCTAGAACCCAGAGGTTCCCACCTCCAGGTCCATTGGGACACCTAGAACCTGGAGGTCCCATGTCTCCAGGTCCCTCGGGGCACCTAGAACCAGGAGGTCCCATGTCCAAACCCCTTGGGACACCTAGAACCAAGGTCTCCAGGTCCCTTGTGGCACCTAGAACCAGGAGGTCCCATGTCCAAACCCCTTAGGACACCTAGAACCAAGGTCTCCAGGTCCCTCGGGGCACCTAGAACCAGGAGGTCCCATGTCTCCAGGTCCCTTGGGACACCTAGAAGCAGGAGATCCCACCTCCAAACCCCTTGGGACACCTAGAACCGAGGTCTCCAGGTCCCTTGGGACACCTAGAACCCAGAGGTTCCCACCTCCAGGTCCATTGGGACACCTAGAACCAGGAGATCCCTCCTCCAAACCCCTTGGGACACCTAGAACCGAGGTCTCCAGGTCCATTGGGACACCTAGAACCCAGAGGTTCCCAACTCCAAGTCCATTGGGACACCTAGAACCAGGAGATCCCTCCTCCAACCCCCTTGGGACACCTAGAACCAAGGTCTTCAGGTCCCTTGGGATACCTAGAACTAGGAGGTCCCACCTCGAAACCTCTTGGGACACCTAGAACCAAGGTCTCCAGATCTTTTGGGGCACCTAGAACTGGGATATCCCATCTCCACACCCCTTGGGCCACCTAGAACAGGGTTTTTCCATCTCCAACCCCCTTGATCCACCTAGAACCAAGACCTCCCGACCTTTGGGGCCACCTAGACCAGGGAAATCCCATCTCCAGACCCCTTGGGCCACCTAGAACCAAGTTCTCAAGATCTTTTGGAGCACCTAGAACTGGGATGTCCCATCCTGAAACCCTTGGGACACCTAGAACCAAGGTCTCCAGATCTTTTGGGGCACCTAGAACTGGGATATCCCATCTCCAGACCCTTTGGGCCACCTAGAACCAAGATCTCAAGATCTTTTGGGGCCCCTAGAACTGGGATTGTCCAACTCCAGACCCCTTGGGACACCTAGAACCAAGATCTCCAGATCTTTCAGGCCACCCAGAAGTGGGATGTCCCATCTTGAAACCCTTGGGCCACCTAGAACCAAGCTCTCCAGATCTTTTGGGCCACCTAGAAGCGGGATATCCCATCTCCACACCCCTTGGGCCACCTAGAACAGGGATGTCCCATCTCCAGCCCCCTTGATCCACCTAGAACCAAGACCTCCCGACCTTTGGGGCCACCTAGACCAGGGAAATCCCATCTCCAGACTCCTTGGGCCACCTAGAACCAAGCTCTCAGGATCTTTTGGAGCACCTAGAACTGGGATATCCCATCCTGAAACCCTTGGGCCACCTAGAACCAAGCTCTCCAGATCTTTTGGGCCACCTAGAAGCGGGATATCCCATCTCCACACCCCTTGGGCCACCTAGAACAGGGATGTCCCATCTCCAGCCCCCTTGATCCACCTAGAACCAAGACCTCCCGACCTTTGGGGCCACCTAGACCAGGGAAATCCCATCTCCAGACTCCTTGGGCCACCTAGAACCAAGCTCTCAGGATCTTTTGGAGCACCTAGAACTGGGATATCCCATCCTGAAACCCTTGGGCCACCTAGAACCAAGCTCTCCAGATCTTTTGGGCCACCTAGAAGCAGGATAGCCCACCTCCACACCCCTTGGGCCACCTAGAACCGGGTTGTCCCCTCCTGGCGGGGTGGCCCTGACCTCCTCGTCCCCCTCCAGACCTACTCGGGGCTCTTCTGCGTCACCGTCAACCCCTACAAGTGGCTGCCGGTCTACAACGCCGAGGTGGTGGCCGCCTACCGGGGCAAGAAGCGCAGCGAGGTCCCGCCCCACATCTTCTCCATCTCCGACAACGCCTACCAGAACATGCTGACGGGTGGGCACCTCCTCGGGGGAACCCCGAAATCGGCCCGTTTCACCCCAAAAAACAAACAACGGGCGGGGACCCCTAAAACAGGGTTTTTTGCCCCAAAAATGAAGGGCCTGGTTGGGGGTTGGGGAGCACCAGCCGACCAATGGTAGAGGTGGTCCAACCCCACGTGATTTTGGAGTCCCACCTCCCCTGCCCCACCTCGGACCCCCGTCCCAAACCCCCGGGGCCGCCTCATGGTGTCTTCTCCCGGCAGATCGGGAGAACCAATCCATCCTCATCACGTAAGTGCCGGCCCCATAGCGCCCCACAAGTGCCCCACCTCCGCCCCACAAGTGTCCCACCTCTGCCCCACGTCCCCAGCGGAGAATCCGGGGCGGGGAAGACGGTCAACACCAAGAGGGTCATCCAGTACTTCGCCAGCATCGCCGCCCTGGGCGACCGCGGCAAGAAGGAGGCCACCAACGGCACCAAGGTGGGCGCGCCCCACACTTGGGGGGCGCGGGGGATGTCCCCCGCCGCCCCTGACCCCGTATCTCCACCGGTGCCACCACCAGGGGACCTTGGAGGACCAAATCATCCAGGCCAACCCCGCCTTGGAGGCCTTCGGCAACGCCAAGACCGTCCGCAACGACAACTCGTCGCGCTTCGTGAGTTTGGGGGGGGGGGGATCTATGGGGCGGGATCTATGGGGCAGGATCTATGGGGCAGGGGTGTGGGGTGGGGCTGGTGGCCAATGGGGACCTCCTGGTGATGTTCTCCTAGGGGAAGTTCATCCGGATCCACTTCGGGGCCACCGGGAAGTTGGCGTCGGCCGATATCGAGACGTGTGAGTGGGGCTGGGGGGTGGGGGCATCTCTGGTGGGTTCCGTGGCCTTCATCCCTCCATCCACCTCCTCCTCCTCACCACCTCCTCCTCCACCGCATCTCTGGTGGCTTCCATGACCTTCATCCCTCCATCCACCACCTCCTCCTCCTCCTCCAACCTCCTCCTCCTCCTCACCACCTCATCCTCCACCACATCTCTGGTGGGTTCCGTGGCCTTCATCCCTCCATCCATCTCCTCCTCCTCCTCACCACCTCCTCTTCCTCACCATCTCCTCCTCCACCACATCTCTGGTGGGTTCCGTGGCCTTCATCCATCCCACCACCTCCTCCTCCTCCAACCTTCTCCTCCACCCTACCACTTCCTCCTCCACCACATCTCTGGTGGCTTCTGTGACCTTCATCCCTCCATCCATCTCCTCCTCCTCCTCCTCCAACCTCCTCCTCCACCCCACCACCTCCTCCACCACCACATCTCTGGTGGGTTCCGTGGCCTTCATCCCTCCATCCATCTCCTCCTCCTCCTCACCACCTCCTCTTCCTCACCATCTCCTCCTCCACCGCATCTGTGGTGGCTTCCATGACCTTCATCCATCCCACCACCTCCTCCTCCTCCAACCTTCTCCTCCACCCCACCACCTCCTCCACCACCACATCTCTGGTGGCTTCCATGACCTTCATCCCTCCATCCATCTCCTCCTCCTCCTCCACCCTACCACTTCCTCCTCCACCACATCTCTGGTGGGTTCCATGACCTTCATCCATCCACCAACTCCTCCTCCTCCTCACCACCTCCTCCTCCACCTCATCTCTGGTGGCTTCCATGACCTTCATCCATCCAATCGTCTTCCCATCCACTCAATCATCTTCTCATCCAATCATCTCCGTGTCCAACCATCTCCTCGTCCAACCATCTTCTCGTCCAACCCCCGTCCCCAAAATCCCTCCGACTGCCCCCAAACCTTCTCCCCCGTCCCCTTCCAGACCTCCTGGAGAAGTCCCGGGTCATCTTCCAGCTGAAGGCCGAGCGCAACTACCACATCTTCTACCAGATCCTCTCCAACAAGAAGCCCGAGCTGCTGGGTGAGCCTGGTGGCTTTGGGTCTTCTCCTCCCACCCTCTTCCCCTTCTTTTGCTCCTCCCTGAGGAGAATGAGGACAATTTGGGCCATTTTGGGTCTTCTCCTCCCTGCTGTCCCACCGGCGAGCAGAGATGCTGCTCATCACCACCAACCCCTACGACTACAGCTACGTGTCCCAAGGGGAGGTGACCGTGGCCTCCATCGATGACGCCGAGGAGCTGCTGGCCACCGACGTAAGCGGTGGGGGGGGCGGCTGGAGAGGTCCTCGGGTGGGTGGTGGGGTCCTCGGATGGATGAGACCATGGAAGAAGGGCTCCATGGGTGGAGAGATGGGTCCTTAGATGGTTGGTCGGGTCCTTCAACCCATAAGACCATGGATGGATGAGACCAAAGATGGATCCTTAGATGGTTGGTTGGGTCCTTAGATGGTTGGTCAGGTCCTTCAACCCATGTGATCATGAATGGATGAGTCCAGAGATGGGTTCTTAGATGGTTCTTGGGTCCTTCAACCCATGAGACCATGGATGGATGAGTCCATAGGTGGAGAAATGGGTCCTTAGATGGTCGGTTGGGTCCTTCAACCAATGAGACCATGGATGGAGAAGTCCATGGGTGGTCAGATGGGTCCTTAGATGGTTGGTCGGGCCCTTCAACCACCAAGACCATGGATGGATGAGTCCATGGGTGGAGAGATGGGTCCTTAGATGGTCGGTTGGGTCCTTAGATGGTTGGTCGGGTCCTTCAACCCATAAGACCATGGATGGATGAGACCAGAGATGGATCCTTAGATGGTTCTTGGGTCCTTCAACTCATCAAACCATGGATGGAGAAGTCCATGGGTGGAGAGATGGGTCCTTAGATGGTTGGTCGGGTCCTTCAACCACCAAGACCATGGATGGATGAGTCCATGGGTGGTCAGATGGATCCTTAGATGGTCGGTTGGGTCCTTAGATGGTTGGTCGGGTCCTTCAACCACCAAGACCATGGATGGATGAGTCCAGAGATGGCTCTTAGATTGTTGGTTGGTCCTTCAACCCATAAGACCATGGATGGAGAAGTCCATGGGAGGTCAGATGGATCCTTAGATGGTTGGTTGGGTCCTTAGATGGTTGGTCAGGTCCTTCAACCCATGAGACCATGGATGGATGAGTCCATGGGTGGAGAAATGGGTCCTTAGATGGTTGGTCGGGTCCTTCAACCAACAAGACCATGGATGGATGAGTCCATGGGTGGTCAGATGGGTCCTTAGATGGTTGGTCGGGTCCTTCAACCCATAAGACCATGGATGGATGAGTCCATGGGTGGAGAGATGGGTCCTTAGATGGTTGGTTGGGTCCTTAGATGGTTGGTCGGGTCCTTCAACCCATAAGACCATGGATGGATGAGTCCATGGGTGGTCAGATGGGTCCTTAGATGGTCGGTTGGGTCCTTAGATGGTTGGTCAGGTCCTTCAACCCATGTGATCATGGATGGATGAGTCCAGAGATGGGTCCTTCGATGGTTCTTGGGTCCTTCAACCAACAAGACCATGGATGGATGAGTCCATGGGAGGTCAGATGGATCCTTAGATGGTCAGTTGGGTCCTTAGATGGTTGGTCGGGTCCTTCAACCAATGAGATCATGGATGGATGAGACCAAAGATGGGTCCTTAGATGGTTGGTTGGGTCCTTAGATGGTTGGTCGGGTCCTTCAACCCATGTGATCATGGATGGATGAGTCCAGAGATGGGTTCTTAGATGGTTCTTGGGTCCTTCAACCCATAAGACCATGGATGGATGAGTCCATAGGTGGAGAAATGGGTCCTTAGATGGTCGGTTGGGTCCTTCAACCAATGAGACTGTGAATGGAGAAGTCCATGGGTGGTCAGATGGGTCCTTAGATGGTCGGTTGGGTCCTTAGATGGTTGGTCGGGTCCTTCAACCAATGAGATCATGGATGGATGAGACCAAAGATGGGTCCTTAGATGGTTGGTCGGGTCCTTCAACCCATAAGACCATGGATGGACGATTCCAAGAGTGGCCCGATGGGTCTGGAGATGGGTCCCCAGGCGGGGGGTGGACGCCGGGTCTTCTCCAAGCCCTCCCCCACCCCGCAGAGCGCCTTCGACGTGCTGGGCTTCACGGCGGAGGAGAAGGCCGGGGTCTACAAGCTGACGGGCGCCATCATGCACCTGGGGAACATGAAGTTCAAGCAGAAGCAGCGCGAGGAGCAGGCCGAGCCCGACGGCACCGAAGGTGGGACCGGGACGGGTGGGGTCAGGGCGTCCCAGCGTGGACCTGACCGCGCGTCCTCTTCTTCTCCTGGCCTCCAAGATGCCGACAAGTCGGCCTACCTGATGGGCCTCAACTCGGCCGACCTCCTGAAGGGGCTGTGCCACCCGCGGGTCAAGGTGGGCAACGAGTACGTGACCAAGGGGCAGAGCGTCCAGCAGGTCTACTACTCCATCGGGGCCTTGGCCAAGGCGGTCTACGAGAAGATGTTCAACTGGATGGTCTCCAGGATCAACAACTCGCTGGAGACCAAGCAGCCCCGCCAGTACTTCATCGGCGTCCTCGACATCGCCGGCTTCGAGATCTTCGACGTGAGGGCGCTGGGCGGGGCGTTGGAGGGCCCGACCAATGGTGGGGAAGCCCGGGGGCCACCACGTCACCACCCCCGTTAGGCGTTGGGTTGGCCGGGTGGAGCTGGTTGGACCTTAGGTGGACGCTCGTTGGGGGTGGGGTTGCGCTCATGGGTCCTGTTGGGCGTTACGGTGACATCGTTGGGTCTCCAGTTGACTCCTTTGAACCCTTGGGTCTCCAGTTGACCTCATTGGGTCTCCAGTTGACCCCGTTGGGTCTCCAGTTGACTCCATTGATCCCATTGGGTCTCCAGGTGACCCCTTTGGGTCTCCAGTTGACCCCGTTGGGTCTCCAGTTGACTCCATTGATCTCATTGGGCCTCCAGTGGACCCTATTGGGTCTCCAGTTGACCCCCTTGGGTCTCCAGTAGACCTTTTTGACCCCATTGGGTCTCCAGGTGACCCCATTGGGTCTCCAGTTGACCTCATTGGGTCTCCATTGGACCCTGTTGACCCCATTGGGTCTCCAGATGACCCCATTGGGCCTTCAGTTGAACCTGTTGGGTCTCCAGTTGACTTCGTTGATCTCATTGGGCCTCCAGTTGACCCCATTGGGTCTCAGGTTGACCCCATTGGGTCTCCAGTTGACCCCCTTGGGTCTCCAGCAGACCCTGTTGACCCCGTTGGGTCTCCAGGTGACCTCATTGGGTCTCCAGATGACCCCATTGGGTCTCCAGTTGACCCCATTGACCCTCTTAGGTCTCCAGTTGACCCCATTAGGTCTCCAGTTGACCCCCTTGGGTCTCCATTAGACGTTTTTGACCCCATTAGGTCTCCAGTTGACCCCCTTGGGTCTCCATTAGACGTTTTTGACCCCATTGGGCCTCCAGTTGACCCCGTTGGGTCTCCAGTTGACTCCATCGACCCCATTGGGTCTCCCGTTGACCCCATTGGGTCTTCAGTTGACCCCATTGACCCTCTTAGGTCTCCAGTTGACCCCATTGGGCCTCCAGTTGACCCCATTGGGTCTCAGGTTGACCTCATTGGGTCTCAGGTTGACCTCATTGACCCAGTTGGGTCTCCAGTTGACCCCATTGACCCCATTAGGTCTCCAGTTGACCCCATTGGCTCTCCAGCAGACCCAGTTGACCCCACCGGGCGTTCCATCGCCCTCATTGGCCATCTCTTGTCCCCCCCACCCCCCCCCTACCCCAGTTCAACAGCTTCGAGCAGCTCTGCATCAACTTCACCAACGAGAAGCTGCAGCAGTTCTTCAACCACCACATGTTCGTGCTGGAGCAGGAGGAGTACAAGAAGGAGGGCATCGAGTGGGAGTTCATCGACTTCGGCATGGACCTCCAGGCCTGCATCGACCTCATCGAGAAGGTGCCACCACCCCCCCGGGGCCTCCTGAAGGTCTTGGAGGTCTTCTGGAGAAGGTTCCAGTTGACCCAGTTGATCCCGTTAGGTCTCCAGTTGACCCCATTAGGTCTCCAGTTGACCCTGTTGGGTCTCCAGTTCACCCTGTTGGGTCTCCAGTTGACCTCATTAGGTCTCCAGTTGACCCCATTAGGTCTCCAGTTGACCCAGTTGACCCCACTGGGTCTCCAGTTGATCCAGTTGACCCCATTGGGTCTCAGTTGACCCCATTAGGTCTCCAGTTGACCCAGTTGACCCCACTGGGTCTCCAGTTGACCCCATTGGGTCTCCAGTTGACCCCATTAGGTCTCCAGTTGACCCCATTAGGTCTCCAGTTGATCCAGTTGACCCCGTTGGGTCTCCAGTTGACCCCATTGGGTCTCCAGTTGACCCCATTAGGTCTCCAGTTGACCCAGTTGACTGCGTTGGGTCTCCAGTTCACCCCGTTGGGTCTCCAGTTGACCTCATTAGGTCTCCAGTTGACCCCATTAGGTCTCCAGTTGACCCAGTTGACTCCATTAGGTCTCCAGTTGACCCCATTAGGTCTCCAGTTGACCCAGTTGACCCCGTTGGGTCTCCAGTTGACCCCATTAGGTCTCCAGTTGACCCCATTAGGTCTCTAATTGACCCAGTTGACCGCGTTGGGTCTCCAGTTGACCCCATTGGGTCTCCAGTTGACCTCATTGGGTCTCCAGTTGACCCCATTAGGTCTCCAGTTGACCCAGTTGACCCCACTGGGTCTCCAGTTGATCCAGTTGACCCCATTGGGTCTCAGTTGACCCCATTAGGTCTCCAGTTGACCCAGTTGACCCCACTGGGTCTCCAGTTGACCCCATTGGGTCTCCAGTTGACCCCATTAGGTCTCCAGTTGACCCCATTAGGTCTCCAGTTGATCCAGTTGACCCCGTTGGGTCTCCAGTTGACCCCATTGGGTCTCCAGTTGACCCCATTAGGTCTCCAGTTGACCCAGTTGACTGCGTTGGGTCTCCAGTTCACCCCGTTGGGTCTCCAGTTGACCTCATTAGGTCTCCAGTTGACCCCATTAGGTCTCCAGTTGACCCAGTTGACCCCGTTGGGTCTCCAGTTGACCCCATTAGGTCTCCAGTTGATCCAGTTGACCCCATTGGGTCTCCAGTTGACCCCATTAGGTCTCCAGTTGATCCAGTTGACCCCATTGGGTCTCCAGTTGACCTCATTAGGTCTCCAGTTGACCCCATTAGGTGTCCAGTTGACCCAGTTGACCCTGTTGGGTCTCCAGTTGACACTGTTGTGTCTCCAGTTGACCCCATTAGGTCTCCAGTTGACCCAGTTGACCCCACTGGGTCTCCAGTTGACCCCCATTAGGTCTCCAGTTGACCCAGTTGACCCAGTTGGGTCTCCAGTTGACCCCATTGGGTCTCCAGTTGACCCAGTTGACCCCGTTGGGTCTCCAGTTGACCCCATTGGGTCTCCAGTTGACCCCATTAGGTGTCCAGTTGATCCAGTTGACCCTGCTGGGTCTCCAGTTGACCCTGTTGGGTCTCCAGTTGACCCCGTTGGGTCTCCAGTTGACCCAATGTTCAACACCCCCCGGGGCCTCCTGAAGGTCTTGGAGGTCTTCTGGAGAAGGTTCCAGTTGACCCAGTTGACCCCATTAGGTCTCCAGTTGACTCCATTAGGTCTCCAGTTGACCCAGTTGACCTCATTGGGTCTCCAGTTGACCTCATTAGGTCTCCAGTTGACCCCATTAGGTGTCCAGTTGATCCAGTTGACCCAGTTGGGTCTCCAGTTGACCCTGTTGGGTCTCCAGTTGACCCCATTGGGTCTCCAGTTGACCTCATTAGGTCTCCAGTTGACCCCATTGGGTCTCCAGTTGACTCAATGTTCAACACCCCCCGGGGCCTCCTGAAGGCCTTGGAGATCTTCTGGAGAAGGTTCCTCCCCCTTTGGGGTTCTCCAGAGACCCCGAAGGAGGTGGGCTGGGGGCTGCTTGGTGTCCCCACGCCCAACGGGGTCTTCTCCTCGGCAGCCCATGGGGATCATGTCCATCCTGGAGGAGGAGTGCATGTTCCCCAAGGCCTCGGACATGACCTTCAAGGCCAAGCTCTACGACAACCACCTGGGCAAGTCGGGGAACTTCGGGAAACCCCGCAACGTCAAGGGCAAGGCGGAGGCCCACTTCTCCCTGGTCCACTACGCGGGGACGGTGGACTACAACATCCTCGGCTGGCTGGAGAAGAACAAGGACCCCCTGAACGAGACGGTGGTGGGGCTCTACCAGAAGTCGGCCCTCAAGCTGCTGGCCAGCCTCTTCTCCAGCTACGCCGGGGCGGATTCGGGTGGGTGGAGATGTTTGGAGAGGTTTTAGGACCTCTGGGGATGGATGGATGGACGGACGGATGGATGGATGGAGATGTTTGGAGATGTTTTAGGACCTCTGGGGATAGATGGATGGATGGATGGATGGATGGATGGAGATGTTTGGAGATGTTTTAGGACCTCTGGGGATGGATGGATGGATGGACGGATGGATGGATGGAGATGTTTGGAGATGTTTTAGGACCTCTGGGGATGGCTGGACGGATGGAAGGACGATGGCTGGATGGAGAAGACCCTCACCAACCCTCTCCCTGGTTGCCTCACCCCTTCTCCTCCCTCCAGGTGGCGATGGAGGGAAGGGGAAAGGAGCCAAGAAGAAGGGGTCCTCCTTCCAGACCGTCTCGGCCCTGCACCGGGTGAGGACCCGGGGGTCCACGTGAGGACCTCGGGACGTGGTGGGGGTGGGCGGCACCTCCTTGGGGGGCTCAGGAACCTCTGGGTGAGGCCCTCAACCCCCCAGGAGAACCTCAACAAGCTGATGGCCAACCTGAAGACCACCCACCCCCACTTCGTCCGCTGCCTGATCCCCAACGAGAGGAAGGAGCCGGGTGAGGGAGGGCGGGGCTTGGCGGGGCGGGGCCGGGAGGGGGCGGGGCTTGGAGATGACCCTTCTAGAACCTTCTGTCCCACCCCCAGGGGTGATGGACAACCCCTTGGTGATGCACCAGCTGCGCTGCAACGGGGTCCTGGAGGGCATCCGCATCTGCCGCAAGGGCTTCCCCAACCGCATCCTCTACGGGGACTTCCGCCAGAGGTAGGGCCCGACGGCCAATGGGAGGGCGAGGCCGTGGTGACGGGGGTCCCGGGGGGCCAATGGGGAGCCGACGGTGGTGGGGTGTCTTCTGCTGCCCCAGGTACCGCATCCTGAACCCCGCGGCCATCCCCGAGGGGCAGTTCATCGACAGCCGCAAGGGGGCCGAGAAGCTCCTGGGGTCCCTCGACATCGACCACAGCCAGTACAAGTTCGGCCACACCAAGGTGGGGCTCGGGTCTTCAGGGTCCCACCACCCCCCACGTCCAACTGGAGGCCCACCAGGGCCTCCAGATGCCCACCAAACCCTCCAGATCCCCACCAGGTCCTCCAGATCCCCACCAGGTCCTCCAGATGCCCACCAAACCCTCCAGGTCCCCACCAAACCCTCCAGATCCCCACCAGGTCCTCCAGATCCCCACCAAACCCTCCAGATCCCCACCAAACCCTCCAGATCCCCACCAGGGCCTCCAGATCCCCACCAGGTCCTCCAGATCCCCACCAAGCCCTCCAGATATCCACCAGGTCCTCCAGATCCCCACCAGGTCCTCCAGGTCCCCACCAAGCCCTCCAGATCCCCACCAAACCCTCCAGATGCCCACCAGTTCCTCCAGATGCCCACCAGGTCCTCCAGATCCCCACCAGTTCCTCCAGATGTCCACCAAACCCTCCAGATCCCCACCAAACCCTCCAGATCCCCACCAGGTCCTCCAGATCCCCACCAGGTCCTCCAGATGCCCACCAAACCCTCCAGATCCCCACCAGGTCCTCCAGATCCCCAGCATGTCCTCCAGATCCCCACCAGTTCCTCCAGATCCCCACCAGGTCCTCCAGATCCCCACCAGGTCCTCCAGATCCCCACCAGTTCCTCCAGGTCCCCACCAGGTCCTCCAGATCCCCACCAGGTCCTCCAGATCCCCACCAAGCCCTCCAGATCCCCACCAGGTCCTCCAGATCCCCACCAGGTCGTCCAGATCCCCACCAAACCCTCCAGATCCCCACCAGGTCCTCCAGATCCCCACCAGGTCCTCCAGATCCCCACCAAACCCTCCAGATCCCCACCAGGTCCTCCAGATCCCCACCAAACCCTCCAGATCCCCCCCAGATCCTCCAGATCCCCCCCAGATCCTCCAGATCCCCACCAGGTCCTCCAGTTCCCCACCAAACCCTCCAGATCCCTCCCAGGTCCTCCAGATCCCCACCAGTTCCTCCAGATCCCCACCAGGTCCTCCAGATCCCCACCAGGTCCTCCAGATCCCCACCAGTTCCTCCAGATCCCCACCAAACCCTCCAGATCCCCACCAGGTCCTCCAGATCCCCACCAGGTCCTCCAGATGCCCACCAGGTCCTCCAGATGCCCACCAGGTCCTCCAGATCCCCACCAGGTCCTCCAGATCCCCACCAAACCCTCCAGATCCCCACCAGGTCCTCCAGATGTCCACCATACCCTCCAGATTCCCACCAAACCCTCCAGATCCCCAGCAGGTCCTCCAGATCCCCAGCAGGTCCTCCAGATCCCCACCAAACCCTCCAGATGCCCACCAGTTCCTCCAGATGCCCACCACGTCCTCCAGATCCCCACCAGTTCCTCCAGATCCCCACCAAACCCTCCAGATCCCCACCAAACCCTCCAGATCCCCACCAGGTCCTCCAGATCCCCACCAGATCCTCCAGATCCCTCCCAGATCCTCCAGATCCCCACCAAGCCCTCCAGATCCCCACCAGGTCCTCCAGGTCACCACCAGGTCCTCCAGATCCCCACCAAACCCTCCAGATCCCCACCAGTTCCTCCAGATGCCCACCAGATCCTCCAGATCCCCACCAAGCCCTCCAGTTCCCCACCAGATCCTCCAGATCCCTCCCAGGTCCTCCAGATCCCCACCAGTTCCTCCAGATCCCCACCAGGTCCTCCAGGTCCCCACCAGGTCCTCCAGATCCCTCCCAGATCCTCCAGATCCCCACCAGATCCCTCCAGATCCCCACCAGGTCCACCTCCCCGTCCTTCCGCCTTCTCCTCACCCTCCTCCTTCCTCCCCCCCCCCGAGGTCTTCTTCAAGGCCGGGCTGCTGGGGCTGCTGGAGGAGATGCGGGACGAGCGCCTGGCCCGCATCATGACCCGGCTGCAGGCCCAGGCCCGGGGGTTCCTGTCCCGACAGGAGTTCAAGAAGATCCTGGAGAGACGGTGGGTGGTGGCGGTGGTGGTGGTGGTGGTTCCGTGGTGGTGGTGGTGGTGGCCCCATGGTGGTGGTTGTGGCTCTGTGGTGGTGGTGGTGGTGGTGGTTCCATGGTGGTGGTGGCCCCATGGTGGTGGTGGTGGCCCCATGGTGATGGTGGTGGCCCCATGGTGGTGGTGGTGGTGGTGGTGGTTCCATGGTGGTGGTGGTGACCTCGTGGTGGTGGTGGTGGTGGTGGTTCCGTGGTGATGGTGACCCCATGGTGGTGGTGGTGGTGGTTCCATGATGGTGGTGGTGGTGGCCCCATGGTGATGGTGGTGGCTCCGTGGTGGTGGTGGTGGTGGTGGTGGTGGTTCCATGGTGGTGGTGGTGGTGGCTCCATGGTGGTGGTGGTGGTGGCCCCATGGTGGTGGTGGTGGTGGCCCCATGGTGATGGTGGTGGTCCCATGGTGGTGTTGGCTCCATGGTGGTGGTGGTGGCTCCATGGTGGTGGTGGCTCCATGGTGGTGGTGGTGGCTCCGTGGTGGTGGTGGTGGTGGTGGTGGTGGCTCCATGGTGGTGGTGGTGGCCCCATGGTGGTGGTGGTGGCCCCATGGTGGTGGTGGTGGTGGCCCCATGGTGATGGTGGTGGTCCCATGGTGGTGTTGGCTCCATGGTGGTGGTGGTGGCTCCATGGTGGTGGTGGCTCCATGGTGGTGGTGGTGGCCCCATGATGGTGGTGGTGGTGGAACCATGGTGATGGTGGTGGCTCCATGGTGGTGGTGGCCCCATGGTGGTGGTGGCCCCATGGTGGTGGTGGTGGCCCCATGGTGGTGGTGGTGGCTCCGTGGTGGTGGTGGTGGTGGTGGTGGTGGTGGTTCCATGGTGGTGGTGGTTCCATGGTGGTGGTGATTCCATGGTGGTGGTGGTGGCCCCATGGTGGTGCTGGTGGTGACCCCGTGGTGGTGGTGGTGGTGGTTCCATGGTGGTGGTGACCCCATGGTGGTGGTGGTGGCTCCGTGGTGGTGGTGGTTCCATGGTGGTGGTGGTGACCCCATGGTGGTGGTGGTGGTGGTGGTGGTGATGGTGGTGACCCCGTGGTGGTGGTCCCATGGCAGTGGTGGTGGTGGTGGTTCCATGGTGTTGGTGACCCCATGGTGGTGGTGACCCCATGGTGGTGGTGACCCCATGGTGGTGGTGACCCCATGGTGGTGGTGCTGGTGACCCCATGGTGGTGCCGGTGACCCCACGGTGGTGCCGGTGACCTCCTGGTGGTGCCGGTGACCTCCTGGTGGTATCTCACCCCACCTCCTCCCCCCAGCGACTCGCTGCTGGTGATCCAGTGGAACGTCCGGGCCTTCATGGGGGTGAAGAACTGGCCCTGGATGAAGCTCTACTTCAAGATCAAGCCCCTGCTGAAGAGCGCCGAGACCGAGAAGGAGATGCAGGTGGGACACCGCGGCCGGGGAGATGCCGGAGAAGGTGGACGGGCCACCAGAACATTTTTTGGTGGCCCCCCCAGAGCATGAAGGAGGAGTTCGGGCGCCTGAAGGAGGCGCTGGAGAAGTCGGAGGCGCGGCGCAAGGAGCTGGAGGAGAAGATGGTCTCCATGCTGCAGGAGAAGAACGACCTCCAGCTGCAAGTGCAGGCCGTGCGTGGTGGAGGTGTCCCCAACCCCCCGTGTCCCCCCCAAACCCGTGTCCTTCGTGTCCCCACCTCGGTGTCCCCTCCCCGCAGGAGCAGGACAACCTGGCGGACGCCGAGGAGCGCTGCGACCAGTTGATCAAGGCCAAGATCCAGCTGGAGGCCAAGGTGAAGGAGATGACGGAGCGGCTGGAGGAGGAGGAGGAGATGAACGCCGAGCTGACGGCCAAGAAGAGGAAGCTGGAGGACGAGTGCGCCGAGCTCAAGAAGGACATCGACGACCTGGAGCTGTCCCTGGCCAAGGTGGAGAAGGAGAAGCACGCCACGGAGAACAAGGTGGGGACGGGGAAGGTCCAAGGGGGGGGATTTGGAGGACCTGGAGTCAACGGGAGGGGGGTTTGAGGAGATCTGAGGGGGGTTGGGTGGAGATGACGCAAGGTTGGGGGGAGGTGACCCAAGGGGGTTGGGTGGAGATGACCCAAGGTTGGGTTTTGATGATCCAAGGGTGGTTGGGTTGGGTGAAGATGACCCAAAATTGGTTGGGTTGGGTTGAGAAGACCCAAGGGTGGTTGGGTTGGGTGGAGATGACCCATGGGTGGTTGGGTTGGGTTGAGATGATCCAATGTTGGGTGGAGATGACCCAAGGTTGGGTGGAGATGACCCAAGGGTGGTTGGGTTGGGTGGAGATGACCCAAGGTTGGGTGGAGATGACCCAAGGTTGGGTGGAGATGACCCAAGGGTGGTTGGGTGGAGATGACCCAAGGGTGGTTGGGTTGGGTGGAGATGACCCATGGGTGGTTGGGTTGGGTTGAGATGATCCAATGTTGGGTGGAGATGACCCAAGGTTGGGTGGAGATGACCCAAGGGTGGTTGGGTTGGGTGGAGATGACCCAAGGTTGGGTGGAGATGACCCAAGGTTGGGTGGAGATGACCCAAGGGTGGTTGGGTGGAGATGACCCAAGGGTGGTTGGATTGGGTTGAGATGCCCCAAAATTGGTTGGGTTGGGTTGAGATGACCCAAGGTTGGGTGGAGATGACCCAGTGTTGGGTGGAGATGACCCAAGGGTGGTTGGGTTGGGTGGAGATGACCCAAGGTTGGGTGGAGATGACCCAAGGGTGGTGTTCCTCCCCACGCAGGTCAAGAACTTGACCGAGGAGATGGCCGGGCTGGACGAGATCATCGCCAAGCTGACCAAGGAGAAGAAGGCCCTGCAGGAGTCTCAGCAGCAAGCCCTGGACGACCTCCAGGCGGAGGAGGACAAGGTCAACACCTTGGCCAAGGCCAAGGTCAAGCTGGAACAGCAAGTGGATGACGTGAGTCGTGGTTCTCCACCACCCGGGGGCAGAAGATCCTGGCCGGGGTGGACCTTTGGGGGCTGATGGGAGGTCCCCACCCTGCCGGCAGCTGGAGAGCTCGCTGGAGCAGGAGAAGAAGATCCGCATGGACCTGGAGCGGGCCAAGAGGAAGCTGGAGGGCGACCTGAAGCTGGCGCAGGAGAGCATCATGGACCTGGAGAACGACAAGCAGCAGCTGGACGAGAGGCTGAAAAAGTCGGGCCCCAGCCGCCTCCCCTCCCCCTCCTT
Organism: Somateria mollissima; assembly: GCA_951411735.1. Lineage (NCBI taxonomy): Eukaryota > Metazoa > Chordata > Aves > Anseriformes > Anatidae > Somateria > Somateria mollissima. Next base: position 95,605 of record CATOCB010000138.1, read on the forward strand.
GGTCCTTTTCCCATGATCCCTTTCTCCTGGGGCCGTGACGGGGTGGCGCGTGTCCTCCTGCAGGAAGGACTTCGAGCTCAACGCGCTCAACGCCAAGATCGAGGACGAGCAAGCGGTGGCCGGGCAGCTCCAGAAGAAGCTCAAGGAGCTCCAGGTCAGGGCGGGGGTGGGGAGGAGCTGGAGGGGAAGACCCTCCATAGGTTGGGTTGGGTTGAAGGGTCTCCATTGGTTGGTTTGAAGGGTCTCCAGATGTTTGGGTTGGGTTGGGTTCGGTTGTGTTGTGTTGAGTTGGGTTGGGTTGGGTTGAAAGGTCTCCAGATGGTTGGGTTGGGTTGAAGAGTCTCCAGTGGTTGGGTTGAGTTGGGTTGTGTTGAGCTGGGTTGGGTTGAAGGGTCTCCAGATGGTTGGGTTGAGTTGGGTTGGGTTGGGTTGAGTTGGGTTGGGTTGAGTTGAGTTGGGTTGAAGACTCTCCAGATGGTTGGGTTGGGTTGAGTTGGGTTGGGTTGGGTTGGGTTGGGTTGGGTTGAGTTGGGTTGGGTTGAAGGGTCTCCAGATGGTTGGGTTGGGTTGGGTTAAGTTGGGTTGAGTTGGGTTGAGTTGGGTTGAAGACTCTCCAGATGGTTGGGTTGGGTTGAGTTGGGTTGGGTTGGGTTGGGTTGAGTTGGGTTGGGTTGGGTTGGGTTGGGTTGGGTTGAGTTGGGTTGGGTTGAGTTGAGTTGAGTTGTGTTGAAGGTTCTCCATCTGGTTGACTTGGGTTGAGTTGGGTTGAGTTGAGTTGAGTTGAGTTGGGTTGAAGACTCTCCAGATGGTTGGGTTGGGTTGAGTTGGGTTGGGTTGGGTTGAAGGGTCTCCAGATGGTTGGGTTGAGTTGGGTTGGGTTGAGTTGAGTTGAGTTGTGTTGAAGATTCTCCATCTGGTTGAGTTGGGTTGAGTTGGGTTGAGTTGAGTTGAGTTGGGTTGAAGACTCTCCAGATGGTTGGGTTGGGTTGAGTTGGGTTGAGTTGGGTTGAGTTGGGTTGAGTTGGGTTGGGTCAGGTCAACTTGGGAGAAGCCCTCTCACGTCCTCCTCATCCCCGGAGCCCAGGCGCGCATCGAGGAGCTGGAGGAGGAGCTGGAGGCGGAGCGGACGGGCCGGGCCAAGGCGGAGAAGCTGCGCGCGGAGCTGGCGCGGGAGCTGGAGGAGCTGAGCGAGCGGCTGGAGGAGGCGGGCGGCGCCACCTCGGCCCAGGTGGAGCTGAACAAGAAGCGCGAGGCCGAGTTCCAGAAGCTGCGGCGGGACCTGGAGGAGGCCACGCTGCAGCACGAGGCCACGGCCGCCGCCCTGCGCAAGAAGCACGCCGACGGCGCGGCCGAGCTGGCCGAGCAGCTGGACAACCTCCAGCGCGTCAAGCAGAAGCTGGAGAAGGAGAAGAGCGAGCTCCGCCTGGAGCTGGACGACGTGGGCTCCAACGTGGAGCAGCTCCTCAAGGCCAAGGTGGGTGGCCGGGCACGGACGGAGGTGGGAGGAAGAGGAGCAAGCCTTCCTCTGCTCCTCCCGCGCCTCCTCGTGTCTTCTCCTCTCCTCCAGGCCATCCTGGAGAAGACGTGCCGCTCCCTGGAGGACCAGCTGAGCGAGCACCGCAGCAAGTCGGAGGAGGCCCAGCGCGCGGTCACCGACCTCAGCGCCCAGCGGGCCCGGCTCCAGACAGAGAACGGTGAGCGCCGCGCTCTCCTCCACCCCACCACCGACCCCAAGGACCACGCGGGGTCCTCCGGCCATGATGTCTCCTCTGTCCGCCCCATAGGCGAGCTCTCCAGGCAGCTGGAGGAGAAGGAGGCCTTCATCACGCAGCTGACGCGGGGGAAGCTGAGCTACACCCAGCAGCTGGAGGACCTCAAGAGGCAGCTGGAGGAGGAGGCCAAGGTGAGGCTTTGGTGGGGGAGGTTTGGTTGGGTTGGGAGGTTGGGTTGGTCCTCAAGGGGTTGGGTTGGTCAGTCTGGAAGAGGTTGGGTTGGTCCTCAAGAGGTTGGGTTGGTCTTCAAGAAGTTGGGTTGGTCTTCAAGAGGTTGGGTTGGTCTTCAAGAGGTTGGATTGGTCCTCAAGAGGTTGGGTTGGTCTTCAAGAAGTTGGGTTGGTCTTCAAGAGGTTGGGTTGGTCCTCAAGAGGTTGGGTTGGTCCTCAAGAGGTTGGGTTGGTCTTCAAAGGGTTGGGTTGGACTTCAAGAGGTTGGGTTGGTCTTCAAGAGGTTGGGTTGGTCCTCAAGAGGTTGGGTTGGTCTTCAAGAAGTTGGGTTGGTCTTCAAAGGGTTGGGTTGGCCTTCAAGAGGTTGGGTTGGTCCTCAAGAGATTGGGTTGGCCTTCAAGAGGTTGGGTTGTTTGTACTTCAAGACGTTGGGTTGGTCTTCAAGAAGTTGGGTTGGTCTTCAAGAGGTTCAGTTGGTTGTACTTCAAGGGGTTGGGTTGGTCCTCAAGAGGTCGGGTTGGTCAGTCTGGAAGAGGTTGGGTTGGTCCTCAAGAGGTTGGGTTGGTCTTCAAGAAGTTGGGTTGGTCTTCAAGAGGTTGGGTTGGTCCTCAAGAGGTTGGGTTGGTCTTCAAGAGGTTCAGTTGGTTGTACTTCAAGGGGTTGGGTTGGTCCTCAAGAGGTTGGGTTGGTCGGTCTAGAAGAGGTTGGGTTGGTTGGTGGGTCTCCAGGAGGTTGGGTTGGTCTCCAGAAGGTTGGGTTGACTTGGATGGTCTTGAAGAGGATGGGTTGGGTGGTCTAGGGCCGGTTGGATCCACCTAGAGGAGGTTGGGTTGGTCGGTCCTCAAGAGGTTGGGTTGGTCTTCAAGAGGTTGGGTTGGTCCTCAAGGGGTTGGGTTGGTCCTCAAGAGGTTGGGTTGGTCCTCAAGAGGTTGGGTTGGGCCTCAAGAGGTTGGGTTGGTCTTCAAGAGGTTGGGTTGGTCCTCAAGAGGTTGGGTTGGTCCTCAAGAGGTTGGGTTGGTCAGTCTGGAAGAGATTGGGTTGGTCCTCAAGAGGTTGGGTTGGTCTTCAAAGGGTTGGGTTGGTCTTCAAGAGGTTGGGTTGGTCCTCAAGAGGTTGGGTTGGTCCTCAAGAGGTTGGGTTGGTCTTCAAAGGGTTGGGTTGGTCCTCAAGAGGTTGGGTTGGCCTTCAAGAGGTTGGGTTGGTTGTACTTCATGACGTTGGGTTGGTCTTCAAGAAGTTGGGCTGGTCTTCAAGAGGTTCAGTTGGTTGTACTTCAAGGGGTTGGGTTGGTCCTCAAGAGGTTGGGTTGGTCGGTCTAGAAGAGGTTGGGTTGGTTGGTGGGTCTCCAGGAGGTTGGGTTGGTCTCCAGAAGGTTGGGTTGACTTGGATGGTCTTGAAGAGGATGGGTTGGGTGTTCTAGGGCCGGTTGGATCCACCTAGAGGAGGTTGGGTTGGTCGGTCCTCAAGAGGTTGGGTTGGTCTTCAAGAGGTTGGGTTGGTCCTCAAGGGGTTGGGTTGGTCCTCAAGAGGTTGGGTTGGTCCTCAAGAGGTTGGGTTGGTCTTCAAGAGGTTGGGTTGGTCCTCAAGGGGTTGGGTTGGTCCTCAAGAGGTTGGGTTGGTCCTCAAGAGGTTGGGTTGGTCGGTCTAGAAGAGGTTGGGTTGGTCTTCAAGAGGTTGGGTTGGTCTTCAAGAGGTTGGGTTGGTCCTCAAGGGGTTGGGTTGGTCTTCAAGGGGTTGGGTTGGTCCTCAAGAGGTTGGGTTGGTCGGTCTAGAAGAGGTTGGGTTGGTTGGTGGGTCTCCAGGAGGTTGGGTTGGTCTCCAGAAGGTTGGGTTGACTTGGATGGTCTTGAAGAGGATGGGTTGGGTGTTCTAGGGCCGGTTGGATCCACCTAGAGGAGGTTGGGTTGGTCGGTCCTCAAGAGGTTGGGTTGGTCCTCAAGAGTTTGGGTTGGTCAGTCTGGAAGAGGTTGGGTTGGTCCTCAAGAGGTTGGGTTGGTCTTCAAAGGGTTGGGTTGGGCCTCAAGAGGTTGGGTTGGTCAGTCTGGAAGAGGTTGGGTTGGTCTTCAAGAAGTTGGGTTGGACTTCAAAGGGTTGGGTTGGTCTTCAAGAAGTTGGGTTGGTCCTCAAGAGGTTGGGTTGGTCCTCAAGAGGTTGGGTTGGTCTTCAAGGGGTTGGGTTGGTCTTCAAGAGGTTGGGTTGGTCCTCAAGGGGTTGGGTTGGTCCTCAAGAGGTTGGGTTGGTCAGTCTGGAAGAGGTTGGGTTGGTCTTCAAGAGGTTGGGTTGGTCTTCAAAGGGTTGGGTTGGACTTCAAGAGGTTGGGTTGGTTGGTGGGTCTCCACGAGGTCGCGTTGGGTTGGGTTGGTCTCCAGAAGGTCGGGTTGACTTGGTTGGTCTCCAGAAGTTTGGGTTGGTTGCTCTAGAACGGGTTGGGTCCACCTGGAGGAGGTCGGGACCATCTAGAGGAGGTTGGGTCCATCTAGAGGAGGTCAGGACCATCTAGAGAAGGTTGGGTTGGTTGATCTAGAACCGCTTGTGTCCATCTAGAGGAGGTTGGGACCACCTCGAGGAGGTTGCGTTGGGTTGCTGGCCCTACACAAGCCCCGCTTGCCCACCACCACGTTGGAGAACCTCCAGGAGGCCCCAACCGAGGTCCTTTGGGTCTTCTCCTCCCCCCCCAGGCCAAGAACGCGCTGGCCCACGCCCTGCAGTCGGCGCGGCACGACTGCGACCTGCTGCGGGAGCAGTACGAGGAGGAGGCGGAGGCCAAGGCCGAGCTCCAGCGCGGCCTCTCCAAGGCCAACTCCGAGGTGGCCCAGTGGAGGACCAAGTACGAGACGGACGCCATCCAGCGCACCGAGGAGCTGGAGGAGGCCAAGTGAGTCCTCGCCCACCACCCGAAGCAGGCCCTGGGGGTCCCCTCCCCACCGCTGAGGTCTTCTGGTGGTGGCCTCCCCTAGGAAGAAGCTGGCGCAGAGGCTGCAGGAGGCCGAGGAGGCAGTGGAGGCCGCCAACGCCAAGGGCTCCTCGCTGGAGAAGACCAAGCAGCGGCTGCAGAACGAGATCGAGGACCTGACCGGGGACCTGGAGCGGGCCAACGCGGCGGCCGCCGGGCTGGACAAGAGGCAGAGGAACTTTGATAAGGTGGGGGAGGGGTTGGGGGGGTGGGGGAGGAGGAGGAGGAGGAGGAGGAGGACACCAGGAGGAGGACACCAGGAGGAGGAGGACATCTGGAGAAGAAGGAGGAGGACGAGGAGAGGGAGGATGAGGAGGAGGAGGAGGAGGAGGAGAAAGAGGAGGAGGAAGAGGAGGAGGAAGAGGAGGAGGAGGAAGAGGAGGAGGAAGAGGAGGAGGAAGAGGAGGAGGAGGAAGAGGAGGAGGAAGAGGAGGAGGACACCAGGAAGATGAGGAGCAGGAGGAGGAGATGAGGAGGAAGGAGGAAGAGGAGGAGGAGGAGGAAGAGGAGCAGTAGGAGGGGGAGGAGGAAGAAGGATAAGGAGGAGGAGGAGGAGGTGGCCAGGAAGAGGACACCAGGAGTAGTAGGAGGAGGAGGAGATGAGGAGGAGGAAGAGGAGGAGGAGGAGGATACCAGGAGTAGTAGTAGGAGGAGGAGGAGGAGATGAGAAGGAGGAGGAAGAGGAGGAGGAGGAGGGGAAGCGGGAGGAGGACACCAGGAGGAGGAGGAGGAGGAGGACACCAGAAGGAGGACATCAGGAGGAGGAGAAGGAGGAGGAGGAGAAGGAGGAGGAAGAGGAGGAGGAGGAGGAGGAAGAAGGAGAAGGAGGAGAAGGAGGAGACCAGGAGGAAGGAGGAGGAGGACACCAGCAGGAGGAGGAGGAGGAGATCAGGAGGAGGAGGAGGAGGAGGAGGAGGAGGAGGAGGAGGAGGAGGCCAGGAGTAGTAGAAGTATGAGGAGGAGGAGGCCAGGAGGAGGAGGACACCAGGAGGGGGGAGGAGGATGATGAGGAGGAGGAGGATGAAGGCCAGTCACGGTGGTGCCCCCCCAGGTGCTGTCGGAGTGGAGGCAGAAGCTGGAGGAGGCGCAGGCGGAGCTGGAGGCCTCGCAGAAGGAGGCCCGGGGCCTCAGCACCGAGCTCTTCAGGCTGAGGAACGCCCACGAGGAGGCCCTGGAGCAGCTGGAGACCGCCCGGAGGGAGAACAAGAACCTCCAAGGTGAGGCCTTCCTCCTCCCTCCTCCTCCTCCTCCTCCTCCTGGTCCCGGTGGAGGCTGACGGGGCCTCGCCGGCCTCCAGAGGAGGTCTCGGAGCTGTCGGAGCAGCTGGGGGCCGGCCACAAGGCCGCCCACGAGCTGGAGAAGGCGCGGAAGCAGCTGGAGGCCGAGAAGCTGGAGCTGCAGGCGGCGCTGGAGGAGGCCGAGGTGAGGCCCGGGGAGGTCCAAGGCTGCTCCTGGCCTCCTCAGGGGTCGCCGGGAGCTCCTGGGTCCCTTCCAGGAGCTTCTGGCCTCCACCACGACCTCGTGGCCTCCTCCATAACCTTCTGGCCTCCTCCCCGACCTCCTCCCCGACCTCCTGTCCTCCTCCACGACCTCCACGACGTCCTCCACGACCTCCTGTCCTCCTCTGTGACCTCCTTCCCAACCTCCTGTCCTCCTCCACAACCTCCTGGCCTCCTCCATAACCTTCTGGCCTCCTCCCTGACCTCCTGGCCTCCTCCTGTCCTCCTCCACAACCTTCTGGCCTCCTCCCCAACCTCCTGTCCTCCTCTATAACCTCCACGACCTCCTCCCCAACCTCCTGTCCCCCTCCCCGACCTCCTGACCTCCTGTCCCCCTCCCCGCCCTCCTGTCCCCCCCCCCAAGGCCTCGCTGGAGCACGAGGAGGGCAAGATCCTGCGGGCCCAGCTGGAGCTCCACCAGGCGCGGGCGGAGGCCGAGCGCAAGGCGGCCGAGAAGGACGAGGAGCTGGAGCAGGCCAAGCGGGGCCACCAGCGGGCCCTGGAGGCCCTGCAGGCCACGCTGGAGGCCGAGACCCGGAGCCGGGCCGAGGCCCTGCGCCTGAAGAAGAAGATGGAGGCTGACCTCAACGAGATGGAGATCCAGCTGGCCCACGCCAACCGCCTGGCCGCCGAGGCCCAGAAGCAAGCCAAGGCCGCCCAGGGCTACCTCAAGGTGATGGGTGGTGGCCACACGAGGAGCTGGTCCTCCTTCGGAGGCTCACGGGTCTCCGGTGGCCTCCCAGGAGGTCCAGCTGCAGCTGGACGAGGCGGCGAGGGCCAACGAGGAGCTGAAGGAGACGGCGGCGGTGGCGGAGCGGAGGAGCAACCTGCTGCAGGCCGAGCTGGAGGAGCTGCGGGCGCTGGGCGAGCAGACGGAGCGGGCGCGCAAGGTGGCCGAGCAGGAGCTGCTGGAGGCCAGCGAGAGGGTGCAGCTCCTCCACGCCCAGGTGATGGCCGCGGGGTTGGGCTACCTAGAACCTCAGCTCCGCCTGGAGAGGTTTTGTTCCTCGGTAGTTGATTGGTGGAGGAACCTTCTGGGTTGAGCTACCTAGAACCTGACCTCCGCCTTGAGATGTTTTGTTCCTCTGGAGATAAAAGGTGGAGGCACCTTCTGGGTTGGGCTACCTAGAACCTCAGCTCCACCTGGAGAGGTTTCGTTCCTCAGTAGTTGATTGGTGGAGGAACCTTCTGGGTTGAGCTACCTAGAACCTGACCTCCGCCTTGAGATGTTTTGTTCCTCTGGAGATAAAAGGTGGAGGTACCTTCTGGGTTGGGCTACCTAGAACCTCAGCTCCCCCTGGAGAGGTTTCGTTCCTCGGTAGTTGATTGGTGGAGGAACCTTCTGGGTTGAGCTACCTAGAACCTGACTTTCTCCAGGAGAGGTTTTGTTCCTCTGGAGATAAAAGGTGGAGGCACCTTCTGGGTTGAGCTACCTAGAACCTCACGTTCTCCAGGAGAGGTTTAATTCCTCTGGAGATAAAAGGTGGAGGCACCTTCTGGGTTGGGCTACCTAGAACCTCACCTCCACCTTGAGATGTTTTGGTCATCTGGAGATAAAAGGTGGAGGCATCTTCTGGTTTGGGCTACCTAGAACCTCGCCTCCACCTTGAGATGTTTTGGTCATCTGGAGATAAAGGGTGGAGGCATCTTCTGGTTTGGGCTACCTAGAACCTCAGCTCCACCTGCAGAGATTTTGTTCCTCGGTAGCTGATTGGTGGAGGAACCTTCTCGGTTGAGTTACCTAGAACCTGACTTTCTCCAGGAGAGGTTTTGTTCCTCTGGAGATAAAAGGTGGAGGCACCTTCTGGGTTGGGCTACCTAGAACCTCAGCTCCCCCTGGAGAGGTTTTGTTCCTCTGGAGGTAAAGGGTGGAGGTGTCTTCTGGGTTGGACTACCTAGAACCTCAGCTCCACCTTGAGAGGTTTCGTTCCTCGGTAGTTGATTGGTGGAGGCACCTTCTGGGTTGAGCTACCTAGAACCTGACTTTCTCCAGGAGAGGTTTTGGCCCTCTGGAGATAAAAGGTGGAGGCACCTTCTGGGTTGAGCTACCTAGAACCTCACATTCTCCAGGAGAGGTTTTGTTCCTCTGGAGATAAAAGGTGGAGGCACCTTCTGGGTTGAGCTACCTAGAACCTCACGTTCTCCAGGAGAGGTTTAATTCCTCTGGAGATAAAAGGTGGAGGCACCTTCTGGGTTGGGCTACCTAGAACCTCGCCTCCACCTGGAGATGTTTCAGATCCCTGTAGTTGATGGGTGGAGGCATCTTCTGGTTTGGGCTACCTAGAACCTCAGCTCCACCTGGAGAGGTTTTGTTCCTCGGTAGTTGATTGTTGGAGGCACCTTCTGGGTTGAGCTACCTAGAACCTCACGTTCTCCAGGAGAGGTTTAATTCCTCTGGAGATAAAAGGTGGAGGCACCTTCTGGGTTGGGCTACCTAGAACCTCAGCTCCACCTGGAGAGGTTTTGGCCCTCTGGAGATAAAAGGTGGAGGCACCTTCTGGTTTGGGCTACCTAGAACCTCGCCTCCACCTTGAGATGTTTTGGTCATCTGGAGATAAAGGGTGGAGGCATCTTCTGGGTTGGACTACCTAGAACCTCAGCTCCACCTGGAGAGGTTTCGTTCCTTGGTAGCTGATTGGTGGAGGAACCTTCTGGGTTGAGCTACCTAGAACCTCACGTTCTCCATGAGAGGTTTAATTCCTCTGGAGATAAAAGGTGGAGGCACCTTCTGGGTTGGGCTACCTAGAACCTCAGCTCCACCTTGAGAGGTTTTGGCCCTCTGGAGATAAAAGGTGGAGGCACTTTCTGGGTTGGGCTACCTAGAACCTCAGCTCCACCTTGAAATGTTTTGGCCCTCTGGAGATAAAAGGTGGAGGCACCTTCTGGGTTGAGCTACCTAGAACCTCAGCTCCCCCTGGAGAGGTTTTGTTCCTCCGGAGGTAAAGGGTGGAGGTGTCTTCTGGGTTGGGCTACCTAGAACCTGACTTTCTCCAGGAGAGGTTTTGTTCCTCTGGAGATAAAAGGTGGAGGCACCTTCTGGGTTGGGATACCTAGAACGTCAGCTCCACCTTGAAATGTTTTGGCCCTCTGGAGATAAAAGGTGGAGGCACCTTCTGGGTTGAGCTACCTAGAACCTCGCCTCCACCTGGAGATGTTTCAGATCCCTGTAGTTGATGGGTGGAGGCATCTTCTGGGTTGGGCTACCTAGAACCTGACCTCCACCTTGAGATGTTTCAGTCCCCCTGAGACAAAGGGTGGAGGAATCTTCTGGTTTGGGATACCTAGAACCTGAGCTTCACCTGGAGAGGTTTTGTTCCTCTGGAGATAAAGGGTGGAGGCACCTTCTGGGTTGAGCCACCTAGAACCTCACTTCCACCTGGAGATGTTTCCCCCCTCTGTGGTGGATGGGTGGAGGAACCTTCTGGGTTGAGCTACCTAGAACCTCCCCCTGGAGATGTTGGAAGCCCCCTGAGACCCCCCCCTTCCCCGCCCGCAGAACACCAGCCTGATCAGCCAGAAGAAGAAGCTGGAGGCCGACATCTGCCAGCTGCAGGCGGAGGTGGAAGAGGCCGTGCAGGAGTGCAGGAACGCCGAGGAGAAGGCCAAGAAGGCCATCACCGACGTGAGATCCACCACGGGCGGGGGAAGGAACCTTCCCGAACCTTCTCCTCACCCCCCCACCTTTGTGCCCCGCAGGCGGCCATGATGGCGGAGGAGCTGAAGAAGGAGCAGGACACGAGCGCCCACCTGGAGCGGATGAAGAAGAACACGGAGCAGAGCGTCAAGGACCTGCAGCTGCGGCTGGCCGAGGCCGAGCAGTTGGCCCTCAAGGGCGGCCGGAAGCAGCTCCAGAAGCTGGAGGCCCGGGCGCGGGAGCTGGAGGCCGAGCTGGAGGCCGAGCAGAAGCGGCACGCCGAGAGCATCAAGGGGCTGCGCAAGGCCGAGCGGCGCGGCAAGGAGCTGGGCTACCAGGTGGGGCGGCGACCTAGAACGTGGTCGGGCTGGTGGCCACCTGGAGATGGATGGCCGAGGCCGTCTACAGTCTCTGTGTCCAAGGCCATTGAATGACCTAGAACCTGGTTGACATGGTGGCCACGTGGATATGGGTGGCCAAGGTCATCTACAGCCTCTATGTCCAACGCATGGCCTAGAACCTTGTTGACCTGGTGGCCACGTGGACATGGGTGGCCAAGGTCATCTACCATGTCCAGTGTCATAGGATGACCTAGAACATGATTGACCTGGTGGCCACATGGATATGGGTGGCCAAGATCATCTACATCCTCTATATCCAATGTCATAGGGTGACCTAGAACCTTGTTGACCTGGTGGCCACATGGATACGGGTGGCCAAGGTCTTCTACAGCCTCTATGTCCAATATATGATCTAGAACCCGGTTGACCTGGTGGCCACCTCAAACGGGTGACCAAGGCCATCTACTGCCTCCATGCCCGATGACGTAGGATGACCTAGAACGTGGTTGACCTGGTGGCCACCTCAGATGGGTGACCAAGGCCACCTCCAGCCCCCACGCCCCCTCCCATTGGGTGACCTAGAACCCGGTTGACCTGGTGGCCACCTCAGATGGCTGACCAAAGCTTCTATGGCCGATTCCATTGGGCGACCTAGAACCCGGTTGACCTGGTGGCCACCTCAGATGGCTGACCAAGGCCACCTCCAGCCTCCATGACTGATTCCGTTGGGTGACCTAGAACCCGGTTGACCTGGTGGCCACCTCAAACGGGTGACCAAGGCCATCTACTGCCTCCATGCCCGATGTCGTAGGATGACCTAGAACGTGGTTGACCTGGTGGCCACCTCAGATGGGTGACCAAGGCCACCTCCAGCCCCCACGCCCCCTCCCATTGGGTGACCTAGAACCCGGTTGACCTGGTGGCCACCTCAGATGGCTGACCAAAGCTTCTATGACCGATTCCATTGGGCGACCTAGAACCTGGTTGACCTGGTGGCCACCTCAGATGGGGGACCAAGGCCACCTCCAGCCTCCATGACTGATTCCGTTGGGTGACCTAGAACCCGGTGGCCCTGGTGGCCCCGCGGCCGGGTTCCTATGGGGCTGCCCCACACATTCCCGCCCCCCAACTCCCCCCCCCAGGCCGAGGAGGACCGCAAGAACCTGGCGCGGCTGCAGGAGCTGGTGGCCAAGCTGCAGCTCAAGGTCAAGGCCTACAAGCGGCAGGCGGAGGAGGCGGTGAGCAGCCAATCGGGGCGGCCGGCAGGGGCGGGAGGTTGGCTGTGATTGGTCGGCTCAAGGCCACGCCCCCTTGTAGGAGGAGCAAGCCACCTCCACCCTGGGGAGGCTCCGCAAGGCGCAGCACGAGCTGGACGAGGCGCAGGAGCGCGCCGAGGCGGCCGAGGCCCAGGCCAACAAGCTGCGGGCCCGCAGCCGCGACCCCAAGGTGGGTCCCTGCCCCACATCTGCCCCATAGCTGCCCCATAGCTGCCCCACAACTGCCCTATATCCGCCCCAAATCCACCCCAAATCCACTCCAAATCAGCCCCAAAGTGGCCAAGGTCCAAGCTGTGGACCTGCAGCCGCGACCCCAAGGTGGGCCCCAGCCCCACATCCTGCCCCACATCTGCCCCACATCCTGCCCCACATCTGCCCCATAGCTGCCCCATAGCTGCCCCACAACTGCCCTATATCTGCCCCAAATCCACCCCAAATCGGCCCCGAGGTGCCCAAGGTCTAAGCTGTGGACCCGCAGCCGTGACCCCAAAGTGGGTCCCTGCCCCACACCCTGCCCCGCATCCTGCCCCACATCTGCCCCACATCTGCCCCATAGCTGCCCCACAACTGCCCTATATCTGCCCCAAATCCACCCCAAATCCACCCCAAATCGGCCCCGAGGTGCCCAAGGTCTAAGCTGTGGACCCGCAGCTGTGACCCCAAGGTGGGTCCCTGCCCCACACCCTGCCCCACATCTGCCCCACATCCTGCCCCACACCTTGCCCCATAGCTGCCCCATATCCGCCCCACAACTGCCCTATATCTGCCCCAAATCCACCCCAAATCCACCCCAAATCGGCCCCGAGGTACCCAAGGTCCAAGCTGTGGACCCACAGCCATGACCCCAAGGTGGATCCCTGCCCCACATCCTGCCCCACATCCTGCCCCACATCTTCCCCATAGCTGCCCCACAACTGCCCCAAATCCACCCCAAATCCACCCCAAATCGGCCCCGAGGTGCCCAAGGTCTAAGCTGTGGACCCGCAGCCGGGTCCCCAAGGTGGGTCCCTGCCCCACACCCTTCCCCACATCCTGCCCCACATCTGCCCCATAGCTGCCCCATAGCTGCCCCACAACTGCCCTATATCCGCCCCAAATCCACCCCAAATCCACCCCAAATCAGCCCCAAAGTGGCCAAGGTCCAAGCTGTGGACCCGCAGCCGTGACCCCAAGGTGGGTCCCAGCCCCACATCCTGCCCCACATCTGCCCCATAGCTGCCCCATATCCGCCCTACAACTGCCCTATATCTGCCCCAAATCCACCCCAAATCGGCCCCGAGGTGCCCAAGGTCTAAGCTGTGGACCCGCAGCCGTGACCCCAAAGTGGGTCCCTGCCCCACATCCTGCCCCACATCTGCCCCACATCTTCCCCATAGCTGCCCCACAACTGCCCTATATCCACCCCAAATCCACCCCAAATCCACTCCAAATCAGCCCCAAAGTGGCCAAGGTCCAAGCTGTGGACCCACAGCCATGACCCCAAGGTGGGTCCCAGCCCCACACCCTGCCCCACATCCTGCCCCACATCTGCCCCACACCCACCCCACAGCCACCCCATAACCACCCCCCGTTGTCTTCTCCACCCCAGCAGAAGGGGCTGAGCGAGGAGTGAAGCCCCGCCCCCGACGGAGCTGCCGACCAATCGCTTGCGAAGCCCCGCCCCCTCTGACCCCATTGCCCCTCCCCCTCCTTCCACCCCACGTGACCTCAAATCCCCCCCCCCCCCCGGCCAATAAAAGGCTTCGAGCAGCAGTGGTGCTTGTGGGGTCTCTATGGGGTCTCTGTGGGGTCTCTGTGGGGTCTCTGTGGGGTCTCTGTGGGGTCTCTGTGGGGTCTCTATGGGTCTTTACGGGGTCCCTATGGGGTCTCTTGGGTCTCTATAGGGCTCAATCGTCTCTATGGGGTCTTTGGGGGGTCTCTGTGGGGCTTCTGAGGGTCTCTATGGGGTTTCATGTTCTCTGTGGGGTCTCTGTGGGGTCTCTATGGGGTCTGTGTGGGTCTCGGGGGGGTTCAGTGGTATCTATGGGGTCTCTATGGGGCTTTATGGGGCTTCTGGGGGTCTCTATGGGGTCTCTATGGGTCTCTATAGGGTTCAATCGTCCCTATGGGGTCTCTGTGGGGTCTCTGTGGGGTCTCTGTGGGGTCTCTGTGGGGTCTCTGTGGGGTCTCTATGGGGTCTCTATGGGTCTCTATGGGTCTTTACGGGGTCTCTATGGGGTCTCTTGGGTCTCTATAGGGCTCAATCGTCTCTATGGGGTCTTTGGGGGGTCTCTGTGGGGCTTCTGAGGGTCTCTATGGGGTTTCATGGTCTCTGTGGGGTCTCTATGGGGTCTGTGTGGGTCTCTGGGGGGTTCAGTGGTATCTATGGGGTCTCTATGGGGCTTTATGGGGCTTCTGGGGGTCTCTATGGGGTCTCTATGGGTCTCTATAGGGTTCAATCGTCCCTATGGGGTCCCTATGGGGTCTCTGTGGGGTCTCTATGGGGTCTCTATGGGGTCCTATGGGGTCTCTATGGGGTCTCTATGGGTCTTTATGGGGTCCTATGGGGTCTCTTGGGTCTCTATAGGGCTCAATCGTCTCTATGGGGTCTTTGTGGGGTCTCTATGGGGTTTCATGGTCTCTGTGGGGTCTCTATGGGGTCTCTATGGGGCTGGCAGTGGGGGTGCCTGGGGAACTTCAGTGGGATTCAGTGCGTTCGAGCTCGCCCACCCCTCAGCGGCCTTTTAACAATTTCCTTAGTTAGACCCTCATCATTTATCATCAAATTAGCGTGATATGGGTTAATATGAACAAAATTATCCAAAATTTCCTCTTAATCACTGAAAAATTCATCAGGCACAGTCACCCTTTTGGGAACGTAAACAGCGCTGGAGGCAAGAAAATGAGGAACTTGAACTTTTTTTTTTGGTTTTTTTTTGAAAATTGTTGTTTGTTTTGAAATAGGGAAAACCCCGCGCTTCCCACCCAAGCAGGGCTTCAAAGGTCAAAATTTAGGTCAATATAACCAGGAGAATGATGCTCTAAACTGAAACCCAACGAAATTCATCCTTTAAAATGAGGAAAGATTTTTATAAGATGCTCTTTGAGATCTTTTCCCGCTTAACTAGAACATGAAAGCTCTACAATTAGCTGAACAAGGGCCACTTTTTAAGGGAAATTAGCAGGGCCACTGCCAGATGTCAGCCCAGAAGTGCAGCTCCCAGGGAGAAGTCAAGGGTGACCTGCCACCTACTTCAAGCAGAAGTGACCTCACAGTCCCTTTGCGTGACACGTTCCTGCTGCTGCCCTATCAGCTGCAGAGACAGAAGTGACTTCACAGTCCCTGCCACAGTCACATTGCTCCTGCTGGGGCAGGAGATCCTGAGGCAGAGCTGAGCTCCTCAGAGCATTCCCACCCTTCTCCTCCTTGTGGCCCACAAGCTGATCAGATCCATGGCCCCTCACATTCAGCTTTGAATGCCATTTGACTACACAGCAACCTCGGTTCCTGCGTTGCCCCAAGGTGCCAAGCGTCTTAAGGTAAGGTTTAGGAAAGGTGTTGAAGGGGAGAAGGTTAATGCACAGGTACAGGGACTTTGGATGTTATTTGTTCATGTATGGTATTAGGGACTAGGGCTCACCTATCTAAATTAAAGATTAAGGAATAATTAGTTTTTGTGTTATCAAGTGTTTGGTATTATGTTTAAGGTGTGACATGTGTGGTTAGGGTATGGGCAAGCTTTGTGCTCTAGGGTTTGTTTAGCTCTGTTAAGAAGAATAAGTTGATCTTTAAGGTCCCTTTGAACCAAAACCATTCTATGATTCTGTGATCCCATGTTTCTATGATTACCTGTGACACTGCTACCGTTGTCCATACAAAGCCCATAAAGGCTCTCCTCAGACTTTTTAACCAAGATTTTTGGTTAGTCCGGCTGGCATCCTGTTACAAGTGGTGTCCCCCAGGGGTCGGTACTGGGACCTATCTTGTTTAAGGTCTTTATTGATGACCTAGATCAGTAAGTCTACAGATGACACCAAGTTGGGAGGTAGTATTGATCTGCCTGAGGATCTGTAGGTGGCCCTTCAGAGGGATCTGGATAGGCTGGATTGCTGGGCTGAGGTGAATGGGATGAGGCTCAACAAAGCCAAGTGCAGGGTCCTGCACTTTGGCCACAATAACTCCATGCACCGCTATAGGCTTGGGGCAGAGTGTCTAGAAGACTGTGAAGAGGAAAAGGACCTGGGAGTGTTGATGGATGCTCAGCTGAACATGAGCCAGCCGTGTGCCCAGGTGGCCAAGAAGCTCAAGAGCATCCTGGCCTGTATTAGAAATAGTGCAGCCAGCAGGAGCAGGGAGGTGATCATCCCCCTGTACTCGGCTCTGGTGAGGCCACACCTCGAGTACTGTGTTCAGGTTTGGGCCCCTCCTTACAAGAAGGACATCGAGGCCCTGGAACATGTCCAGAGAAGGGCAACCAAACTGTTGAGGGTTCTGGAGCACAGGTCTTATGAGGAGTGGCTGAGGGAACTGAGATTATTTACTTTGGCAAAGAGAAGGCTCAGTGGAGACCTCATTGCACTCTACAACTTCCTGAAGAGAGCTTGTGATGAGGTGGGGGTCAACCTCTTCTCTCAGATAACTAATGATAGGACTCGAGGAAATGGCCACAAGTTGTGCCTGGGGATGTTTAGATTAGATAGCACAAAAAAAACTTGTTCTCTCAAAGAGGAGTCGGGAACTGGAATGGTCTGCTCAGGGAGGTGGTGGACTCACTGACCCTCACAGTGTTCAAGAAGCACCAGGACAAGGTGCTAGGAGATATGGCTTAGTAGCTTAGTGGGTAGTATTAGTGATAGGAAGTGATATGGACTAAATGGCCTTGTAGGTCCTTTCCAAATTTGTGTTTTTATGATTTCTATGACTGTATCATAGGACAAGGGGAATGGTTTTAAACTTCAAGAGGGTAGATTTAGTGTAGATAGTCAGAAGAAATTCTTGACTTGGAGGTGAGGCACTGGCACTTGTGCTGTGGGTCCAGAGGTCACCCAGGGGGAGTTTGGATCAGCCCATGCCCTTGTGTTTCAAGGAACAGCTGGTGAGAGTGGAGAGGCATCAGTGAAATCATGGGAATACTAGAGTGATAGCAAGGTGGGGAAGAGAAGTGGCTGTCTGCAGCCTTCAGAGAAGCGTGGGACAGCACAGGAAAGCCTGAAAAGGAGAAGGCAGAGGGCTCTGACAAGAATGGAAGGCTGCAGCAGCACTGACACCTTTGTCCCCTTGGCCATGGCTTAAAAGGAGACGTGTTATACTCATGGCATTGGGACCATGTATTCTCCTTTATCCCTGTGCAAACACTGGAAGGTGTCATATCATTGTCCTTCACATGATACCATGGGCATCACGCCCTACCCCACAGACCCCAGACCCTCTGATATAATGACAACTATCAGAAAGCTGATCCCAGTTAGATGACTGATATGGGGAGGTCAGGAGTAGCCTGGCCAGGAGAGATGTCAGATTTGGGGGAGGGAAGAGGAAGGGAAGAGGAGCTCAGAAGCTTACCTTTGTAGAGGTAAGAGGGTTCATGTAATGTTGATGCTGCTGTAAAACTGATTTCAAACAGTCGTGTAGGGCCTGTAAACTATTTTCAACAGAATCCCTCAACCTAAACATTAGTGCAACATCCTGACAGGAATCCACTATTGGAAAGCAGGACTCAAAATATCACCTGAAGAAAAACTCAGCGCATAACCCCTTTCCCTTGCATTTCCTCTCTTGCTCACCCTAATCCCCGCCCTTAACACTTATCCCTAAACTTCTTCACAAACCTAAACCAACACCTGAGACCTGACACCACAAACAGAACAGCAAACCTTCCAACTAAAACTTTGTTTACTCTCTAAACCAGAAAGGTGAGCCCCAGTCCATAGAGGACAAGAGAGAGGTGAGCTCTGCCTCAGGATCTGATGGCCCAGCAGGAGCAATGTGACTGTGGCAGTGACTGTGAGGCCACTTCTGTCTCTGCACTTGATAGGGCAGCAGCAGGAATGTGTCACGCAAAGGGACTGTGAGGTCACTTCTGCCTGAAGCAGCTGACAGGTCACTCTTGACATACACCTGGGATCTGGTCTTTTGGGCTGACATCTGGCAGTGGCCCTGCTAGGCCAGCAGAAGGCACCTGCTTGGCATGCTGACTGTGGGATCCCCTCTGCCTCCAGACCCAGGAGCACCCAGGCAGAAAGAAGGCCCCCATATGGGTTGTCCTGTCCCTTCTGCTTGAGTCCATGAGTGGGCAGCAGCGGGCACAAGGCTTGGCTGTGTCTCCACAAGAAACTGCAAGGCCAGCAGCAGGCCCCTGGCTTGGAAGATGCTGCTGAGGTGACTTGTGTCTGCTTGGCTGAGAGGCCGCAAGGAGCCTGCTGGGTTGGGATGCCTACTTCAGGAGTGGTGTCCACCCTGATGGAGCTTTCTTTGGTAGTAGGAAAGAGCAGGAGAGAAAAACTGCCACCAAGTGCACCCTGGAATGTTGGCACTGGCCATGAGGAGGAAGAAATATCCAGGGGAACAACTGGTCTTGCTGCTAGAGTCAGAGGCAAAGAAGGCATTAAGAGCCTCAGCCTTTACCTCCTTTCTTGTTACCAGGTTTCCCCCCTCATCCAATAAAGGATGATGATTCTCCCTAATCTTCCTTTATGTGAAGTATTTCTATAAGCAGTTTTTTTTGTCTTTGACAGTAATATACAGATGGAGCTCCAGCTAGGCTTTGGACCTTCTAATTTTGACTTGCACAGCCCCATTACATTCAGGACACAGCTCCAGACAAACTGACAGCATGCATGGGAGGAAAGCACAGAAGAGGTGGAACCTGGCAGCCTTCCATCACGTACACTTCTCTGACTCTGTGCTGCAATTCCATTCAACTGGTTACTCCTGTATTATCCAAACTTTCCTGATGTCCTGATGCTGCTGTCTTGTCAGAGATAGCACAATCACATGGAATTATAACTGTCTGCCTGCAGACCTTAACGCCTGACAGAATGGAGCGTCAATCCACAGCAACCTTGAGAAACCTCAAGATTTGTCTAAAGGAACATCGTGCCCTTTACAAGAAGAAGAGCCCTGTCCTGCACTGATGAAGAGTAACCCCACACATCAGGGCAGACTGGGACCCTGCAGAGTGAGCAGTGCCCAGGAGGAGAAGGGCCTGGGAACCACGAGGGATGCCATACGAGCAGTGGTGCCTGCTCACGAGGAACCAGGCCAGCTTCCTACAGAGCTGCCTTACGAGAAGCATGGCCACCAAGAAGATCTGAGTTATCACACTCAGCTCAGATGTGTAAGAGATCACCAACACAAGGGTCTGCAGCCAACAGGGAAAGAGGTACAGGTACGAGAGTCCCTAGGAAAGCCATGTATAGGCAGGGTAGAGGACTGTGACAAGGCTGAAAGTCCCAACAGGACCCAGGTCTTTGTTTCCATGGCTATGGCTGTTTTCTCTGCCACTGAAGCCTATGAGGAGACAGCTTATCATTGAAGAACCAGGGCCTCACAGCCTCCTCGCCCACACCCATGAACCAGGCAGGGGTCGTAGCATTCTCCTGCACTTGACAATGCACATCCCCATCTCCTACGGTCCCACAAAGAGCCCTGAGCAACCTGTCAAGGGAAAGGATCTCCCTTCCAAAGCACTTGGGGTCAAGGCCTGGCCCTTGTGCTTGGTGACACACATCCAGTTTTCCTACACATCAGTGTCACCTTCACATTGCCTTTGTCTCCTTGTCCTCACTGCCTCCAGTGTTCTGCTCTAACGAGCTCCAAGGGAGGCTGTGTGAGTGCTGGCCCTCAGGGGGACACTGCAGGAAACTTGCCTCTGACTTGGACTTCTGGAGAGATGTCTTCAATTGTCTCTGAGTGCCTGAGGTTCGTGGGCTCATCAGCAAAGCCCCCAGAGGGGTGATTGCAGTGCCTTGGGCTGGTGCTGTGCTGCTGAGCTGGGCCGGGCTCCTGGGCCCAAGGGGAGCTCGTGGCAAGAGGGCCCTGGTGCAGAGAGACAGCTGTGCCCAGGAGCAGCTCCTCTGCACAGCGCAGCAGGGCTGGGGGCACTGCCTGCAGAGACAGAGTGCTTAAAGGCAGGCAGAAGTGGCAGGATGCACAGAGCTCACTGGGGGAGAACAATTCCCAGCCCTAAACCTGATAAGTCTCTGGCTGGGGGCAATGCAGCCGCAGTTCCTGGAGGAAAGAGAAGCCGGGGGTGCAGGCAGTGCTGCCCAGGGCTGTGGTGCAGAGCAGGGTCCCTGCTGTGTCCCAGGGGCTGTGTGCTGGGGCAGGGCCTCTGCCGCCTGCCAGGCTCAGCACTCAGCCTGCCCGGGGAGCCCAGGGGCTTGAGCAGAGGAAGGGCAGGGCAGGGGCTGCCTGCAAAGAGAAGGCACTTTCTGCACTCTCTGCCTGCCTCTTCCTACTCTGATTTTGGGGCAGGCTCTGTGTTAACAGAGTGGTTGGATTTGCACAGGTGACTGAGCTTCTACTGCCTTGAACTGAGACATAAAGAGTTTACTGGCAAACCTGAGAATATCCCTTCCCTTCTCTCTGCTTACAGACTGCACCAGGGCTTTTCTGAACTTTTCTTCAGGACCTGCAGACAAGGAGATGTGATTTTTTAACACAACCTCAGAGTACATCCATCCCTCAGCTGAGTACTGCAAGCAGCCAGCAGCTGGGCAGCAAGGGATGGACAGAGCAGCCCTCTTGGATGTGCCCTCTGGCTGAGGTTTGCGCCCACAGCAACGACACTTCCCACTGCAGTTGGGTAGAGGTGGCTGCTGTGTACAAGACATTCAGCAAGCACAAAGCAGGGCTACAACCAGGGAGAGACACAAAGGTCACATTGACAGAAAGGCAATGTAAAGGCTTTAATGAGAAAAGAAATGAGTATAACTCAGGGAAATTTTCCCTAACAGTCTGTATTTTTCCTTCTTTGCAGTGCCCTTGATGAAGGGCAGGAAATGCCCAACAGCAGCTCTGTGAGCGAGTTCCTCCTGCTGGCATTCGCAGACACGCACGAGCTGCAGCTCCTGCACTTCGCGCTCTTGCTGGGCATCTACCTGGCTGCCCTCCTGGGCAACGGCCTCATCCTCAGTGCCGTAGCCTGCGACCACCGCCTCCACACCCCCATGTACTTCTTCCTCCTCAACCTCGCCCTCCTCGACGTGGGATCCATCTCCACCACTCTGCCCAAAGCCATGGCCAATGCCCTCTGGGACACCAGGGCCATCTCCTATCAAGGATGTGCTGCACAGGTCTTTCTGTTTATCTTCTTGATGTCAGCAGAGTATTCCCTCCTCACCGCCATGTCGTACGACCGCTATGTTGCCATCTGCAAGCCCCTGCACTACGGGAGCCTCGTGGGCAGCAGAGCTTGTGCCCAGATGGCAGCAGCTGCCTGGGGCAGTGGCTTTCTCAATGCTGTCCTGCACACGACCACTACATTTTCCCTGCCCCTCTGCCAAGGCAATGCTGTGGACCAGTTCTTCTGTGAAGTTCCCCACATCCTCAAGCTCTCCTGCTCAGATGCCTACCTCAGGGAAGTTGGGGCACTTGTCTTTAATGTTTCTTTAGCATTTGGTTGTTTTGTTTTCATTGTGCTGTCCTATGTGCAGATCTTCAGGGCAGTGCTGAGGATGCCCTCTGAGCAGGGCCGGCACAAAGCCTTTTCCACGTGCCTCCCTCACCTGGCAGTGGTCTCCCTGTTCATTAGCACTGCCATATTTGCCTACCTGAAGCCCCCCTCCATTTCCTCGCCATCCCTGGACCTGGTCGTTGCACTTCTGTACTCGGTGGTGCCTCCAGCAGTGAACCCCCTCATCTACAGCATGAGGAACCAGGAGCTCAAGAATGCAGTGAGGAAACTGTTTCCATACATGCTTCTTAAGCATCCATGATGTGTTCAGAAGATGTATTCTTAATAATATGCAAATGTTTTGATTCACATTGTATCGTATCATTTTTATCATTACTATTGTTATCATAACATTGTCATTAATTATAATCAATTAAGTTTAACAATAATTAATTTATTTAACAATAATTAATTAATTTAACGATTAATGAATTTTAACAATATTTTATTTTGTTTTTATTAACAGAGTTCTCAGCATTCTGAATGTTACATCTTGTGTTAGTTTTCACCATTTCATCTAATGTACACACAGATCCAGGCTTCCTAGGTAGATAAAGAAAATAAAGAAGTCAGAGGAACTTCATTGTTCTCAGTATCCCTCTCTTCCCATCTCCTCTGGAGCTGGGGGAGCAGCCTCAGCATGCAGGAGGGGCTCGGGGCCAAGAGCCCAGCTGCCACATGCAGGAGCAGCCCCGGTGGCCCTCGGGGCTGCCCCTCACTGCCCGCTGGGCTCTGCCTCTCTGCTGCCTTCGGGTCGGGGCTGCTGCTTCCCTGGAGCCATGGCCATGGCCAGCAGCAGGACGTGGCCTTGTCACTGCTGCTCTCGTTTGGTTTCCACATTGTTCCCTTGTGCTCCCCCACTGAGGTCTCATGCATCTTGCTGACAGTCTTATTGTCTGTAAAGGGGCATCTCTTTCTTTGCACAGCTCTTCCAAAACTGGTGATAGGAATATACCCAAGGAACTGCTGCATGAATGGGTCTCTTGCTTTTCGGGGCTTCACCGTGGATCAGAATTTCAGAGTGCTCAGTGTAGTGCTGGACTGGGAGCTCCCCTCTTGGCTAGCCATGGCTCAGAAAAACAATAATTGGCCTTGACAGGCCTGGGAGTGTCCACTGGTGTTGGGTCTGATGGCAAATGGCATGCTGGAGAGGAATCTGGAGCCGCTCTGTGACTGGGCCAGGCCTCTTGTGCTGGCCTGGGGAGCGGGGCTGGCCCTGCGGGGCACAGGCACCCTGTGCTGGGGATCTCCCAGGCAGGAGAGCAGGGCTCCTGCAGCTTCACGGACCTCCATCTCCTGAGTGCAGGGGCTGCTGGGGAGGCCCAGAGCCGCCTTTGTGGCAGCAGCTGCGGTGCCTTGCGAGGGGCTGGGGCTGTGGTGGCCGTGCCCAGAGCCCTGCAGCAGCCTGCGGTGGGCACTGCCCTGAGGCCAGCCCAGCCTGGGCTGCTGGGCTGGGCTGGGGAGAGGGCAGGGAGGTGGGGAGAGGTGGGCAGGGGCTGGGCTGGGCTGGGCAGTGCCCGGCAGAGGGCAACAGCAGCGTCAGGGAGCGGTGGCAGCATGCAGGGGAGGGCTCCCAGCAGGGCTTGGTGCTGCAGAGCCAGGGCTGCGCGAAGGGAGCCCAGAGCTGCAGGGGCAGGGGAGAGGAGGCCGAGGGCCAGGGCGGCTGCTGCAGGGGCAGGGAGCTCAGCATGGCCCTTGCAGCCCCCTGCCCTTGGGCTCGGCCCCGGCCTTGGCTCTGCTGGCAGGAGCGCTCTTGGCATGCGCTTCCTGGCCTCCCCTCGCCTGCGCACAGCTGCTGCCCACTCAGGCTGCTGCCACAAACGTGTCCTCACCAGCAGCACCACCCCTTGGGCTGCTTCTGCTGGCCTCCCCCACCCCACTGCCTTGACTCCTTGTCTCTGCTGGGCCCCACCTAAGAGGGCTGCTTCTCCTAGTGTTCCTGGACAATTGGGTTTACTGGACTGTGTATATTTAATGGCCTGGCTCTTCAGACCCACAAATGTGTCAGGCACTACTGGACACCGGTGCACAGTGTACCCTAATGCCATCAAGCTAGAAAGAGGTAGAACCCACCTGTATTTCTGGAGTGACAGGGGGATCCCAACAGTTAACTGTACTGGAGGCTGAAGTGAGTCTCACTGGGAAGGAATGGCAAAAGCACCCCATTGGGACTGGCCCGGAGGCTATGTGCATCCTCGGCATAGACTGCTTCAGGAGAGGTAACTTCAAAGTTCCAAGAGGGCAGCACCGGTGGGGCTTTGGCAGAGCTGCCTTGGAGACAAAGGACATGAAGCAGTTGTCTACCTTGCTTGGCCTTCCACAGACTCCTTCTGTTGGGGGTTTGCTGAGGGTTGAAGAACAGCAGGTGCCAATGGCTACCATGGTGGCGCACCTGAGGCAGCGTCGCGCGAACCGAGACTCCCTGATTGCCATCCATGAGCTGGGTCATCGACTGGAGAGCCAAGGTGTAGATGTAGAGCTTGGTAGCATGGTTTAGTGATGGACTTGTCAGCACTAAGGTAAAGTTGCCTGACCTGGGTTACACGTCCCAGAGTAGTGTCAGGCACAATGCAATTCTTTTTGCCTTCTGCATCTATAGCACAGGAAGTAGAACTTTGCCCTACTCTATTGACTGGGCAGGTCTTTTCACGTTACTCAATGTAGGTTTCTGTTTCTGGAAGAGGACAATTTCCCCAAAGAGTCCAAGATCATGGGTACAGGTACAGCCACTTGAAGATATATTTTCTTTAGTTTTCACCCTGAGTTTTCCACAGAAGCCCCAAGAGAACCATGGATGTCTAGGTGTCTTTTAAGATTCAGGCTGAATTTCTTAGGATCTGATGGTCATTTCAATCTTCTCTTTTTTCTTTTCTTTTCTTTTCTTTTCTTTTCTTTTCTTTTCTTTTCTTTTCTTTTCTTTTCTTTTCTTTTCTTTTCTGAAGGCACCCCTGACTTATCTTAGAAAGTGTTTCAAATGCTGGGCTGCATTTACAGGGACAAAGACCACTGCTGGCAGTGGAGGTGTCAGACCTCCTGACTCTGCTTTTCCTCCCAGTGGTCTCCAAAGAAGTCACCGTGGATCAATAGCAATAGGAGAATGATGTTCAAAACTGAAATGCAGCAAAATTCAGCCTTTGAAACAAGAAAATATTTTTATTAGTTGCTCTTTGAAATCTTCTTCCTTAACTACATCTGGCAAGCTCTACAGTTAACTGCACAAGGCTTGAAGAAAACTATGGAAGAGATGTTAGGAGTTTCTTCATTTTAATGAGTTCCATGGTGTATTTTGGTGCTGCTGCTATGGAGCTCAGGTACTGAGAAGAGAGTGATGTAACTGCTTGAGCAAGTAAAGTCGGGAGGAAAAGCTGAAGTGACTTGGAGTATTAATGGGCCCCACTGAGGGCTGTTACTAACAAAGCCTCCCCAGGGCCTTGTTAGGGCAGATAATTGGAGGCCATGGTTACAGAAAGGAAAGCACTGTGCTGAGAAAAGTCTTTGTTTGCTTTGGTGAAGAAGAAGAGCCAAGGCCTGACCCCAGCCATTGGGAAGGGAGATCGTGCACCCCTATGTCAATGTCAGGGCTCTACCTGGGGGTCTGTGGGGTGTGGTGGGCAGTGTGATGCCATGAGAAGAACACCGGTATGACACCTCTGAGGTGTTGCACAGGGTTGCAAGGAATCCATGAGTCCCCATCACAATGAATATAACATCTCCTCCTAAGCTCTAGCCAAGGGGACAGAAACCTCAGGGCTGTTGGGACCTTCCATTCTTGCCAGCACCCTCTGCCTTCTCCTCTGTAGCTTTTCCTACGTTGTCCCACAGTTTGTCCTATTTCCTTGAAGTCTACAGATGCCCATCTCAATTCACCACCTTGCTCTCATCCCTTTCTTTCACCAATGTCTCGTCACCCCTCACCAGCTGTTCCTTGAAAGACAAAGCCACGGCTTGATCAGAGCGCGACCTCTGGCACCACACCACTACTCTTTGAGCGACATTTCTTTCTCCTCATGGCCAGTGCATAACTTCCAAGGTACACTTCATGGAAGTTTTTTTTCTGCTGCTCTTTCCTACTACCAAAGAAAGCTCCATCAGGGTGGAAACCACTCCTGAAGTAGGCATCCCAACCCAGCAGGCTCCTTGCGGCCTCTCAGCCAACGAGACACAAGTCACCTCAGCAGCAGCTTCCAAGCTGCTGGCCTTGCAGCTTCTTGGCTAGACACAGCCAAGCCTTGTGCCTGCTGCTGCCCACTCATGGACTCAAGCAGAAGGGACAGGACAACCCATATGGGGGCCTTCTTTCTGCCTGGGTGCTCCTGGGTCTGGAGGCAGAGGGGATCCCACAGTCAGCATGCCAAGCAGGTGCCTTGACTTCTCAAATGTCAAGGGTGACCTGCCACCTCCAGACACAAGTGACCTCACAGTCCCTTTGTGTGACACGTTCCTGCTGCTGCCCTATCAGCTGCAGAGACAGAAGTGACTTCACAGTCCCTGCCACAGTCACATTTCTCCTGCTGGGGCAGGAGATCCTGAGGCAGAGCTGAGCCCTTCAGAGCATTCCCACCCATCTCCTCCTTGTGGCCCACAAGCTGATCAGACCCATGACCCCTCACATCCATGTTTGCATGCCATGTGACTGCATTGCAGCCTCACAGTTCTTGGCCTGCACCAAGGGCCAGACGCAGTACAGCACCTAAAAGTAAGCATTAGGAGAGGGGCTGAAGGTGAGGAAGTTAATGCACAGGAACGGGGGAATCAGCTGTTAGGTGTTCACGCATGGGATCGGGGACTAGGGCTCACCTTTCTGGGTTTGAGTTTAAAGAAAGATTTATCGGGAGGGTTTGGTGTTCTGCTTTGGGTATCAGGTCTGTGGTTAAAGTATGGAAAAGCTTTGTGATTTAGGGTTTGTTTAGTTTTTCCAATAATTCTAGGCTTAAATTGAGCATTTAAATCTAGTGTTAAGGGTAGGGATCAAGGTAAGCAAGAGAGTAAGTGTAAGGGAAAGAGGCTATGGGCTGAGTTTTGGCTTCAGTGCATACTTTGAGGTCAGGCATAGGAGTAGTTGATTCCTGTCTGGGTGTGGAGTAGCATTTAAATTTAGGAATTAAGTTTACTCTTTGAAGCTGGAGAATAGCCTGTTTTAAGACACGGTTACAGCAGCTTCCGCATAGCCTGAACCCTCTTACCTTTTACAAAATCTTTAATTTCTGCTGGTCAAGCCCCTATTCCCTCCTCCAAATCTCACATTTCTCCTGACCAGGGCTTCTCCTGACCTCCCTGTATCAGTCATATTCTTAGGGGCATTTTTCTGGTGGCTTTCACGATCTCAGAGTATCTGTCACAGCTCTGTTGGGTACTCTATTCTTGAGAAAAGCGGCACTTAAGACGCCATAGAAAAGAACACAAAAGTCCATCAGAGCACCCTGCACAATGTGCCCAGCAGCTCTGCACCATCACAAAAGTGCGGTTCCTGCCTACAAGTTTTCTTTCCAGAATGGCTCCATGAGGATCCCCAGAAAACAGAAGTGCAGGGAGCAACCCCTTGGCTGTGTTCCTTACAGCACATCTGGAAGAGGTGTCCAGGCTTCTGGGTTTGCCCTGAGCAAGACCCTCCTGTTACTGTGGTGCTAGCAGGGAGGCAGCTGTGACCCAGGGCTGCACAGTGCCTGCTGCTGCCTGCAGCCACAGGGATGCCACTGTAGAGACAACAGGACTGTTGACAAGGTACACAAGATATCAGGGCTTACACGGATATAAAAACCACAATGCAGAAGCCAAAAGAGAGCAGCAGTGACAAGGCCACGTCCTGCTGCTGGCCATGGCCATGGCTCCAGGGAAGCAGCAGCCCCGACCCGAAGGCAGCAGAGAGGCAGAGCCCAGCGGGCAGTGAGGGGCAGCCCCGAGGGCCACCGGGGCTGCTCCTGCATGTGGCAGCTGGGCTCTTGGCCCCGAGCCCCTCCTGCGTGCTGGGGCTGCTCCCCCACCTCCAGAGGAGATGGGAAGAGATGGCAGCTCAGACCAATGAATTTATGCTGTCTTCTTTATTGTCTATACCTACAGAGGAAGCCTAGTTCAATAGGTTGATACAAGACCTAGTCAAATTAAATAATTAATTATGAAATAAAACCAATACCAAAAGTTATGAAAATAATAAAAACAAAAAATGATATGAAAATCTCTCATGTCAGTTTCTCAAATAGAATGGTAGTGTTTAGAGTAGTATTATTATTATTACAATATTATAATAATACTAACTATAAAAATGATATGATGCAAATCACAATAATGTTAACAACACTGATGCTTAAGAAGCACATATAGAAACAGTTTCCTCACTGCAACCCTGAGCTCCTTATTCCTCAAGCTGTAGATGAGCGGGTTCACTGCTGGAGGCAACACTGAGTACAAAAATGACACCACCAGATCCAAGGATGGGGAAGAGATGGAGGGGGGCTTCAAGTAGGCAAATATGGCAGTACTGACAAAGAGGAAGACCACGGCCAGGTGAGGGAGGCATGTGGAAAAGGCTTTGTGCCGGCCCTGTTCAGAGGGAATCCTCAGCACTGCCCTGAAGATCTGCACGTAGGACACCACAATGAAAACAAAACAACCAAATGCTAAAGAAAAACTAAAGAGAAGTGCCCCAGCTTCCCTGAGGTAGGCATCAGAGCAGGAGAGCTTGAGGATGTGGGGGATTTCACAGAAGAACTGGTCCACAGCATTGCCGTGGCAGAGGGGCAGGGAAAATGTGTTGGCCGTGTGCAGGACAGCATGGAGAAAGCCACTGCCCCAGGCAGCTGCTGCCATCTGGGCACAAGCTCTGCTGCCCACGAGGCTCCCGTAGTGCAGGGGCTTGCAGATGGCAACGTAGCGGTCGTAGGCCATGACGGTGAGAAAGGAAAACTCTGTGTCAAAAAAGAAGATAAAGAAAAAGACCTGTGCAGCACAGCCTTGATAGGAGATGGCCCTGGTGTCCCAGAGGGCATTGGCCATGCCTTTGGGCAGAGTGGTGGAGATGCAGCCCAGGTCGAGGAGGGCGAGGTTGAGGAGGAAGAAGTACATGGGGGTGTGGAGGCGGTGGTCGCAGGCTACGGCGCTGAGGATGAGGCCGTTGCCCAGGAGGGCAGCCAGGTAGATGCCCAGCAAGAGCGCGAAGTGCAGGAGCTGCAGCTTGCGCGTGTCTGCGAATGCCAGCAGGAGGAACTCATGCACAGAGCTGATGTTGGGCATTTGGTGATATTAAACACAGCTGCCTGTTGAAGAGGAGAAGGCAGAACAACGTTAGAACAGTCTTCAAAGAGGAAAACTTATTCCATGTCTTAGAACACCCCTGAGATGATCCTCTCTCTTTGTAGGAGAACCTGTCAAAATCTCATTGTTTCCATTCTCATCTC
Source organism: Somateria mollissima (assembly GCA_951411735.1). NCBI lineage: Eukaryota > Metazoa > Chordata > Aves > Anseriformes > Anatidae > Somateria > Somateria mollissima. Next base: position 124,298 of record CATOCB010000138.1, read on the forward strand.
TCCGTGCAGTGCTCTGGGATTCTCAGTCTCCTGTACAATCCTGAGAACACATTACTGTCAAACTTTCCTCCCCTGCAATGGAGGAAACGGAAAGCACAGAACCAAATAAAGCCTTCTCCTTCAGATAAACAAAGCCTCAATCTTCTTCTCAAAATTACCCCTTATAAATGCCATTCCCTAAAGCATCTTCTTCTTGCTGAAGAAACAGAGAGACCCACCCTGGCAGATGCTATCAGCCATCAGATGTGCCAGCTGTAGAAGACCCCTCTGGCAGCCCCACCTGCACTGCCCTGCTGCCAGAGACTCTGTCAAGAGCCTGCAGATGTGTCCTGCCACACGCTGCCCTCTGTTGTTGCGCTCCTCAGTGCCTCCAAGCCCTCTCTCCTTCTCTCCTCTCTGCGTGCCAGCTGCGGTCAGAGCCCCCAGCCCTGCTGCGCTGTGCAGAGGAGCTGCTCCTGGGCACAGCTGTCTCTCTGCACCAGGGCCCTCTTGCCACGAGCTCTCTCTGTCCCACGAGCCCGGCCCAGCTCAGCAGCACAGCACCAGCCCAAGGCACTGCAATCACCCCTCTGGGGCCTTTGCTGATGAGCCCACGAACCTCAGGCACTCAGAGACAATTGAAGACATCTCTCCAGAAGTCCAAGTCAGAGGCAAGTTTCCTGCAGTGTCCCCCTGAGGGCCAGCACTGACACAGCCTCCCTTGGAGCTCGTTAGAGCAGAACACTGGAGGCAGTGAGGACAAGGAGACAAAGGCAATGTGAAGGTGACACTGATGTGTAGGAAAACTGGATGTGTGTCACCAAGCACAAGGGTCAGGCCTTGACCCTTCGCCTGTAGGAAGGGAAATCCTTTCCCTCCACACGTTGCTCAGGTGTGGATCATAACTCCGATTTTCTTGGTGGCCATGCTCCTCGTAAGGCAGCTCTGTAGGAAACTGGCCTGGTTCCTGGTGAGCAGGCACCACTGCTCATATGCCATCCCTCATGGAGGATGTTCACAAGTCTATGGAGCTGGATGGGATATAGCCGAGGGTACTGAGGGAGCTGGCAGAAGTGCTCACCAAGCTGCCTTCCATCATTTATCAGCAGTCCTGGCTATGAGTCAACTGGTGACTAGCAAATGTGATGCCCTCCTCAAAATGGCTGGAAGGTGGATCATGGAACTACAAGCCCGTCAGTCTGAACTCGGTACTGGGGAAGCTCTTGGAGCAGATTATCTTGAATTCCATCACACAACGCTTCCAGAACAGCCAGGTGATCAGGCCCAGTCAGCATGGGTTTGTCAAAGGCAGGTCCCGCTTGGCAAATCAGATCTCAAGGTGTGACAAGGTGATGCTCGCAGTGGATGAGGGAAAGGCTGTGGATGTGGTCTATCTAGACCGCAGTAAGGCTTTTACATCTCTTCCCACAACATTCTTTAGAGAAACTGGCTGCTCAAGGCTTGGACTGGTGTATGCTTTGTGGGGTTAAAAACTGGCCCAAAGAGTCACGGTAAATGCAAATAAATGCAGTTGGAGGCCTGTCCTTAGTGTCCCCCAGGGCCCCGTACTGCGGCCAGGTCTCTTCAATATCTCCACCAATGACGTGGATGAGGGGATCGAGTGCACCCTCAGTAAGTTTGCAGATGACACCAAGTTTGGAGTGAATGTTGATCTGTTAGAGGGGCTTGTGAGGCCACAACTCGAGTACTGTGCTCAGCTCTGGGGCCCCAATAAGGATGTGTATCTATTAGAAGGAGTCCAGAGGAGGGCCATGAGGACGATCAATGGGCTGCAGCACTTTTCCTAGGAACATGCTGAGGAAGATGGGTTTGTTCGGCCTGGACAAGAGAAGGCTCTGGGGAGACCTTAAAGAGCCCTTCCAGTACCAATAGGGGGCCTACAGGAAAGCTGGGGAGGGACTCTTCATCAGTGTCATGATAGGAGTAGCGGTAATGGTTTTAAACTGAAAGAGGGTAGATTTAGATTAGCCATTAGAAAGAAGTTCTTGACTTAGAGGGTGGTAAGGCAGCGGAACAGGCTGCCCAGGGAAGCCGTGGATGCCCTGTCCCTGGAAGTATTCAAGGCTAGGTTGGATGGGGCTTTGAGCAACCTGGTCTAGTGGAAGCCAACTTGATGGTGGGGCAGAGTGAGAAGCAGAGAAGGCCTTGATGCTGTGCAAACACTGCACAGGAACAGCGACTACAGCCATGGACGACCAACACTGCTCTGGTCACATATCAAAAACACAGCACCGCAGGGGCTGCTCTGCAGAGGAACTCTGTTCCAAGATAGAATAAGTGTCCCCTTATTGGACAAGAAGCTCTGGAAGGAGCCAGGAAGGTGCTAATAAGCACCAGGACAATTGAGGAAGCCCAAAGGCCCTTCTGAAGGCTCACTGAGCGCCACCTCAGAGTCAGTGCTGGGCAGTGGGGAGGGCCAGGAGAAAGACTTGGGTGAAGGTTGTGAGAAACAGAGACACTCAGGGCTTTAGCAGCTGTCTGTGGATGGAGTAGGAGGACGAGGTCAGTCCTGGGACTGGGGCAGGGCTGAAGGGCCCTGCGTAAAGCTGGGCTGATGGAGAAGTGTCCACCTTGCATGTGTGCCTCAGCCTGGGAACAGGGGCCTGCCCGCGGTGCGGGATGGCTGGGCTGTGCTCAGCCATGCCCCAGGAGATGACCTTGCTCTCTTCCTCCCCACATGGGGCAGGCCCTCAGGAAACACCCCTGAGCCTGGAGATGCACCAACCTGCTGCGCTGAGGTGCCACTACTGCAGGGGCAGAGGGGAGGCTTGGAGAGACACATGGGGCCTGCGGGCAAGAGTGGTGTGGCCTGGGGAACTGAGTGCCTGGGAAAAGTTACCCTGGAGCCATAGGAGCCATTCTGGAAAGGAAACTTGTAGGCAGGAACCACACTTTTGTGATGGTGCCGAGCTGCTGGGCACATTGTGCAGGGTGCTCTGATGGACATTTGTGTCCTTTTCCATTGTGTCTTAAGTGACGCTTTTCTCAGGAATAGAGTAGCCAAAAGAGCAGTGACAGATAGTCTAAGATCATGAAAGACATCATAAGCATGGCCCTAAAAAGATAAGTGATATGGGGAAATCAGGAGAAGCCTGGCCAGGAGAAATGTGAGATTGAGAGGAGGGAATAGGGGCTTGGCCAGCCAAAATTAAGGATTTTGTAGAGGTAAGAGGCTTCAGGTTATGCTGATGCTGCTGTAGCAGTGACTTAAAACTGTCATATGAGGCTATTCCCCGGCTTCAACCTGTAAACTTAATTCCTACACCTAAATGCTTCTCAACACCCTGACAGGAATCCACTACTCTAATGACTGACCTCAACGTACCCCTAGAAGACAAAACTCAGCCCGTAGCCGCTTCCTCTAGCTCTTACTCTCTTATTCACTCTGATCTCTGCCCTTAATACTAGCATTAAAATGGTCTATTTAACACCAGAAAACTGCTTAAGAGACCTAAACAAAACCCTAACTGCAAATGAATGGGAGGGACCATGGATCTGATCAGCTTGTGGGACACAAGGAGGAGAAGGGTGGGAATGCTCTGAGGAGCTCAGCTCTGCCTCAGCATCTCCTGCCCCAGCAGGAGCAATGTGACTGTGGCAGGGACTGTGAGGTCACTTCTGTCTCTGCAGCTGATAGGGCAGCAGCAGGAACGTGTCACGCAAAGGGACTGTGAGGTCACTTGTGTCTGGAGGTGGCAGGTCACCCTTGACATAGACCTGGGATCTGCACTTTTGGGCTGACATCTGCCAGTGGCCCTGCTAGGCCACCAGAAGGCACCTGCTTGGCATGCTGACTGTGGGATCCCCTCTGCCTCCAGAGCCAGGAGGACCCAGGCAGAAAGAAGGCCCCAAGATGAGTTGTCCTGTCCCTTCTGCTTGAGTCCATGACTGGGCAGCAGCAGGCACAAGGCTTGGCTGTGTCTAGCCAAGAAGCTGCAAGGCCAGCAGCAGGCCCCTGGCTTGGAAGATGCTGGTGAGTGTCTATGATCAGACCCTAGCTTTGTTTTTCAAGGAACATCTGGTGAGGGTTGATGAGATGTTGGTGAAATGATGGAAATGCTGGGATGAGAGCAGGGTGGTGAACAGAGGTGGCTGTCTGCAGACGTCCAGGAAATAGGGGAAATTGTGGGACAGCATATTAAAATGTGCAGAGGAGAAGGCAGAGAATGCTGGCAAGAATGGAAGGCTCCAACAGCCCTGTCACTTTGGCTAGAGCTTATGAGAAGATGAGATATAGTCATTGCAGTGCAGCCTCTTTGCTTCCTTGCAACCCTGTGCAGAGGCAGGGTGGTGTCATACCAGTGTTCATCTCATGGCATCACACTGCCCACCACATTCCTCAGACCCCCAAGAAAAGTCCTGAGCCAGACAGGGGGGTGCAGGATCTCCCCTCACAGTGGCGGGGGTCAGGCTTTGGACCTTTTGCTTCACCAAAACCAACCAAGACATTTCTCAGCACAGTGCTTTGCCTGTCTGTAACCATGGCCTCCAATTATCTGCCCTAACCAGTCCCTGGGGAGGCTTTGTTAGTAACAGCCCACAGTGGGGCCCATTAATACTCCAAGTCACTTCAGCTTTTCCTTTTGAGTTTGCTTTTTCGCACAGTTGCGTCATCCTCCGCTCAGTACCGAAGATTCATTGACTCAGCACCAAAATACACCATGGAACTCATTAAAACACAGAAACTCCTAAGGAGCCATATCTCTCCCACCGCTTTCTTCAAGTCCTCAAGACTTGTTCAGCTAATTGTAGAGCTTTCATGTTCTAGTTAAGCGGGAAGATTTCAAAGAGCATCTTATAAAAATCTTTCCTCATTTTAAAGGCTGAATTTTGTTGTGTTTCAGTTTAGAGCATCATTCTCCTTTAGGTACTGGTCTAGGTTTTGACCTTTGAAGCCCTGCTTAGGTGGGAAGAGCAGGGTTTTTCCTATTTCAAAACAAACAACAAGAAATCATGCTGCAATTTTCAAAAAAAAAAAAAAAAAGCACAGTTCAAGTTCCTTATTTTGTTGCCTCCAGTGATGTTTACCTTCCCAAGAGGATGACTGTACATGATGTATTTTTCAGTGAGTAATAGGAAATTTCAGATAATTGTGTTCATATTAATCCAATGATAAATGTTGAGGGTCTTACTAAGGAAACCATTACAAAGACTGCTGAGAAATGGGTGAGCTTGAACTCACTGAAACTCCAAGCAGCAACTGGTTTGGTGAGAGCAGTCTGAATGATTAAAGAGTAAGGGGAGGGCAAACCAGGAGAACCTTGGGAAATGCATAGGTCCAGACAGGCAGCTGGGAAATGGGACATTCAGCTGTCTGACCATAAGCAACCAAGGAAAACCTCTAGTGGCCCCGTTGTCTTTCAGGCACTTTCTTGGACTGGCAGATGTCAGAAAAGACCTGCAGGAGGCCGGAGCCCTTTGGGAAAATCAGGTGGAGCCAGGTGGAGTTCCCAGGGCACCTCCACTGCCAGCAGTGGCCTTTGTCTTTGTAATGGCAACCCAGTCCAGAACAGGAAACCCCTTCAAAGACAAACCTCTTCTTCAGTGGGTTCCTGGGACTGACCTGGATTTGAAATAGCCATTGGAAAGTTGAGATACTCTCCCTTATTCCTACTAGACACGTGAACATTCGTTTACCTTCCTGGGTCATCTTTAGCAAACTCAGGCTGAAAAACTCAAGTATAGCATGCTTCAAACGGCTGAGGCAGAACCAATCAGCTTGCCCCACTTTGGAAATGGCCCCCGTCCAACTAAGGTTTGAAAGCAGAAAGTGTGGAATGACACTGCAGGTCAATGTGCAGAGTAAGAGAAAGTCACACATATTGTGCTGGAGTAGCAAAAGGCAAAAAGCATTGCATTGTGCCTCAGAATAATCAAGGAGACCTAATCCAGTTTATCCATGAGAAAAAGCAGAGAGCAGGACGTTGAGTTTGGCCTAACATGAAGAAGGATGTGCATCACTGGGGAAGGAACCGTCATTTGTGCCATCACCAACGTGAATTACACAAGCACCACCACATCTAAAGGTAACCTGTCCACCCCGGCTTGGTATTCCCACAGGGCAGGAGAAAGGGAGCCGACAGCCAAGGGACACATCTGAGTGTGGAAGGTGGGGCCCAGCAGAGACAAGGAGTCAAGGCAGTGGGGTGGGGGAGGTCAGCAGAAGCAGCCCAAGGGGTGGTGCTGCTGGTGAGGACACGTTTGTGGCAGCAGCCGGAGTGGGCAGCAGCTGTGCGCAGGCGAGGGGAGGCCAGGAAGCGCATGCCAAGAGCGCTGCTGCCAGCAGAGCCAAGGCCGGGGCCGAGCCCAAGGGCAGGGGGCTGCAAGGGCCATGCTGAGCTCCCTGCCCCTGCAGCAGCCGCCCTGGCCCTCGGCCTCCTCTCCCCTGCCCCTGCAGCTCTGGGCTCCCTTCGCGCAGCCCTGGCTCTGCAGCACCAAGCCCTGCTGGGAGCCCTCCCCTGCATGCTGCCACCGCTCCCTGACGCTGCTGTTGCCCTCTGCCGGGCACTGCCCAGCCCAGCCCAGCCCCTGCCCACCTCTCCCCACCTCCCTGCCCTCTCCCCAGCCCAGCCCAGCAGCCCAGGCTGGGCTGGCCCCAGGGCAGTGCCCACCGCAGGCTGCTGCAGGGCTCTGGGCACGGCCACCACAGCCCCAGCCCCTCGCAAGGCACCGCAGCTGCTGCCACAAAGGCGGCTCTGGGCCTCCCCAGCAGCCCCTGCACTCAGGAGATGGAGGTCCGTGAAGCTGCAGGAGCCCTGCTCTCCTGCCTGGGAGATCCCCAGCACACAGTGCCTGTGCCCCGCAGGGCCAGCCCCGCTCCCCAGGCCAGCACAAGAGGCCTGGCCCGGCCACAGAGCAGCTCCAGATTCCTCTCCAGCATGCCATTTGCCATCAGACCCAGCAACTTCAGGACACTCCCAGGCCAGTCAAGGCCAATTATTCTTTGCTGAGCCATGTGCAGCCAAGAAGGGAGCTCTTAGTCCAGCACTACACTGAAGTTCTGATCTACGGTGAAACCCCGAAACGCAAGAGGCCCGTTCATGCAGGAGTTCCTTTGGTATATTCCTAGCACAAGCTTTGGAAGAGCTGTGCAAAGAAAGAGATACCCCTGTACAGATAACAAGACTCTCAGCAAGGCACATGAGCTCTAAAGGCTTAGTGGAATGGGAGAGCACAAGAGAACAATGTGGAAACCAAAAGAGAGCAGCAGTGACAAGGCCACGTCCTGCTGCTGGCCATGGCCATGGCTCCAGGGAAGCAGCAGCCCCGACCCAAAGGCAGCAGAGAGGCAGAGCCCAGCGGGCAGTGAGGGGCAGCCCCGAGGGCCACCGGGGCTGCTCCTGCATGTGGCAGCTGGGCTCTTGGCCCTGAGCCCCTCCTGCGTGCTGGGGGTGTTCCCCCAGCTCCAGAGGAGGTGGGAAGAGAGAGATACTGAGATGACTGAATTTCTGATGGCTTCTTTATTGTCTCTATTTACACTGGAAGACTAGTGCTATGTGGAGATTAGATGATTTGGTCAAAGTATATAAATTTATTAACAGGCAGGATGCTAAGAATAACAGTACTGAAATAATGATAAAAATGAAATGACACGAATCACAGTAATTTCACATAATTATGATTATATATTATAACCGCACTATTGATGTTTAAGAAGCATGTATATGAGCAGTCTCCCTAGTCCATACTTTAGGTCCTTGTTCCTCATGCTGTAGATGAGGGGGTTCAGTTTCAGTGCTGGAGGTACCACTGAGTACAGAAATGTCACCACCAGGTCCAGGGATGGGGAGGAAATGGAGGAGGGCTTCAGGTAGGCAAACATGGCAGTACTGACAAAAAGGGAGACCACTGCCAGGTGAGGGAGGCACGTGGAGAAGACTTTGTGCTTGCCCTGCTCAGAGGGCATCCTCAGCACTGCCCTGAAGATCTGCACAGAAGAAAATGAAATGAAAATAAAGCAGGCAGGCAGGCAGGCTACGACTTGGTTGCCGTCACGGAGATGTGGTGGGACCACTCTCACGACTAGAGTGCTGCAATGACTGGCTATAAGCTCTTCAGAAGGGACAGGCAGCACAGAAGGGGTGGTGGTGTGGCTCTCTATATCAGAGAATCGCTCAATGTTGTGGAACTCGAGGCTGAGAATGATAAAGTTGAGTCCCTGTGGGTTAGGATCGGTGGGAAGGCCAACAAGGCTAGCGTCCTGGTTGCGGTCTGTTATAGACCGTCGAACCAGGATGAGATGGATGAGGAGTTTTACAGACAGCTGACAGAAGCTGCAAAATTGTCGGCGCTTGTTCTCATGGGGGACTTCAACTTCCCTGACATATCCTGGAAACACAACACAGCCCAGAGAAACCAGTCTAGGAGGTGTCTGGAGAGCGTGGAAGATAGTTTCCTGACACAGCTGATTAGTGAGCCTACCAGGGGTGGTGCCCCGCCAGACCTTCTCTTCACAAACAGATAAGGACTGGTGGGAGATGTGGTGGTCGGAAGCTGTCTTGGGCAGAGTGACCACGAAACGGTGGAGTTCTCTATTCTTGGAGAAGCCAGGAAGGGGACCAGTAAAACCGCTGTATTGGACTTCCGGAGGGCTGACTTTGAGCTGCTCGGGACACTGGTTGGTAGAGTCCCTTGGGAGGCGGTTCTGAAGGGCAGAGGAGTCCAGGAAGGCTGGGCGCTCTTCAAGAGGGAAATCTTAATGGCGCAGGAGCGGTCTGTCCCCACATGCCCAAAGACTAGCTGGCGTGGAAGAAGACCGGCCTGGCTCAACACAGAGTTGCAGCTTGAGCTTAGGAGAAAAAAGAGGGTTTATAATCTTTGGAAAAAAGGGCAGGCCACTGAGGAAGACTATAAGGAGGTAACGAGGCTGTGCAGGGACAAAATTAGAAAGGCCAAAGCTCATCTGGAGCTCAATCTGGCTACTGCTGTTAAAGACAACAAAAAATCTTTTTACAAATACATCAACACAAAACGGAGGACTAAGGAGAATCTCCATCCTTTACTGGATGCGGAGGGAAACCTTGTTACAAAAGATGAGGAAAAGGCGGAGGTGCTTAATGCCTTCTTTGCCTCAGTCTTTAGCGGCAATTCCGGTTGTTCTCTGGATACCCAGTACCCTGAGCTGGTGGAAGGGGATGGGGAGCAGGATGTGGCCCTCACTATCCGCGAAGAACTGGTTGGTGACCTGCTACGGCACTTGGATGTGCACAAGTCGATGGGGCCGGATGGGGTTCACCCAAGGGTACTGAGAGAACTGGCAGAGGAGCTGGCCAAGCCACTTACCATCATTTATCAACAGTCCTGGCTATCGGGGGAGGTCCCAGTTGACTGGCGGCTAGCAAATGTGACGCCCATCTACAAGAAGGGCCGGAGGACTGACCCGGGAAACTACAGGCCTGTCAGTTTGACCTCAGTGCCAGGGAAGCTCATGGAGCAGATTATCTTGAGAGTCATCACGCGGCACTTGCAGGGCAAGAAGGCGATCAGGCCCAGTCAGCATGGGTTTATGAAAGGCAGGTCCTGCTTGACGAACCTGATCTCCTTCTATGACAAAGTGACGCGCTGGGTGGATGAGGGAAAGGCTGTGGATGTGGTCTACCTTGACTTCAGCAAGGCTTTTGACACCATTTCCCACAGCATTCTCCTCAAGAAACTGGCTGCTCGTGGCTTGGACTGGTGCACGCTTCGTTGCATTAGAAACTGGCTGGATAGCCGGGCCCAAAGAGTTGTGGTGAATGGAGTCAAATCCAGTTGGAGGCCAGTCACTAGTGGCGTTCCCCAGGGCTCGGTGCTGGGGCCGGTCCTCTTTAATATCTTCATCGATGATCTGGACGAGGGCATTGAGTGCACCCTCAGTAAGTTTGCAGATGACACCAAGTTAGGTGCGTGTGTCGATCTGCTCGAGGGTAGGAAGGCTCTGCAGGAGGATCTGGATAGGCTGGACCGATGGGCTGAGGTCAACTGCATGAAGTTCAACAAGGCCAAGTGCCGGGTCCTGCACCTGGGGCGCAATAACCCCAAGCAGAGCTCCAGGCTGGGAGATGAGTGGTTGGAGAGCTGCCTGGCAGAGAAGGACCTGGGAGTGATGGTTGATAGTCGGCTGAATATGAGCCAGCAGTGTGCTCAGGTGGCCAAAAAGGCCAACAGCATCCTGGCCTGCATAAGAAACAGTGTGGCCAGCAGGGCTAGGGAGGTGATCGTCCCCCTGTACTCGGCTCTGGTGAGGCCGCACCTCGAGTACTGTGTTCAGTTTTGGGCCCCTCGCTACAAGAAGGACATCGAGGTGCTTGAGCGGGTTCAGAGAAGGGCGACGAAGCTGGTGAGGGGCCTGGAGAACAAGTCCTACGAGGAGCGGCTGAGGGAGCTGGGCTTGTTCAGCCTGGAAAAAAGGAGGCTCAGGGGTGACCTTATTGCTCTCTACAGATACCTTAAGGGAGGCTGTAGCGAGGTGGGGGTTGGTCTGTTCTCCCACGTGCCTGGTGATAGGACGAGGGGGAATGGGATTAAGTTGCACCAGGGGAGTTTTAGGCTGGATGTTAGGGGGAACTTTTTTACCGAAAGGGTTGTTAGACATTGGAACAGGCTGCCCAGGGAAGTGGTGGAGTCACCATCCCTGGAAGTCTTTAAAAGACGATTAGATGTAGAGCTTAGGGATATGGTTTAGTGGGGACTGTTAGCGTTAGGTCAGAGGTTGGACTCGATGATCTTGAGGTCTCTTCCAACCTAGAAAATTCTGTGATTCTGTGAACAACTGGTCTTGCTGCTACAGACTGAGGCAAAGAAGGCATTAAGTACCTCAGCCTTTACCTCATCTCTTGGCACCAGGTTTCCCCCCACATCCAATAATTTATGATGATTCTTAATCCTCTTTTATTTCAAGTATTTATATAAGCAGTGTTTATTGTCTTTGACAGGAATGGATTGATTAAGCTCCAGCTGGGCTTTGGCCCGTCTAACTTTGTCCTACACAGCCCCATAACATTTAGGACACAGCTCCAGGGAAATTGACAGCATGCATGAGAATGAAGAACAGAAAAAGTAGAATCTGGCAGCCTTCCACCCACTACCTTTTTGTGACTCTATGATCTTGAGGTCTCTTCCAACCTAGACAATTCTGTGTGAATCTATGTCCCCTGTACCTCCCAATGCTGCTGTCTTGTCAGAGACAGCACAATCACATGAAGGCTGAACTGTCTGCCTGCAGACATGAACAGCTGACAGAACGGAGCATCAGTGTGGTGGGAGCTTGAGAAACTACAGGATTTTGTCTAAAGAAACCTCTAGACATTTACAAGGAGAAGAGCCCAGTCCTGAACGAGAGGGAGAGTAACCCCACACATCAGAGCAGACTGGGACTGGGACACTGCTGAGTACACAGGACGAGGAGGGCCTGGGCACCATGAGGGATGTCATACGAGCAGTGGTGCCTGCTCACTAGGAACCAGGCCAGCTTCCAACAGAGCTGCCTTATGAGGAGCATGGCCACCAAGAAAATCGGAGTTATGATCCACACCTGAGCAGCGTGTGGAGGGAATGGATTTTCCTTCCTACGGGCGAAGGGTCAAGGCCTGGCCCTTGTGCTTGGTGACACACATCCAGTTTTCCTACACATCAGTGTCACCTTCACATGGCCTTTGTCTCCTTGTCCTCACTGCCTCCAGTGTTCTGCTCTAACGAGCTCCAAGGAAGGCTGTGTGAGTGCTGGCCCTCAGGGGGACACTGCAGGAAACTTGCCTCTGACTTGGACTTCTGGAGAGATGTCTTCAATTGTCTCTGAGTGCCTGAGGTTCGTGGGCTCATCAGCAAAGCCCCCAGAGGGGTGATTCCTATGCCCTGATGCTGTGCTGCTGAGCTGGGCCGGGCTCGTGGGACAGAGAGAGCTCGTGGCAAGAGGGCCCTGGTGCAGAGAGACAGCTGTGCCCAGGAGCAGCTCCTCTGCACAGCGCAGCAGGGCTGGGGGCTCTGACCGCAGCTGGCACACAGAGAGGAGAGAAGGAGAGAGGGCTTGGAGGCAGTTGGTGTGGGAGGATGCTGAGAGCTGCCTGCAGGAGAAACCTGCACAGCCCTTGACAAGGTAAGGGTCTGGCTACAGGACAGTGCAGGGCAGGTTCCTGGATGGGGCTCCTGGATGTGGGATGTCTCTGCGTGGCCAGGAGCTGCCAGGATGTCTCTCGTGGCTTGTGCAGTGTGGAGGAGAAGGTGCTGCAGGGCAGCTGCAGGGGTGCCCAGGGCTGTGGTGCAGAGCAGGGTCCCTGCTGTGCCCCAGGGGCTGTGTGCTGGGGCAGGGCCTCTGCTTCCTGCCAGGCTCAGCACTCAGCCTGCCCGGGGAGCTGCCTAGGGGCTATGGGGAGAAGCTGTGGGTGGAAGGAGCCCCCCCAGCAGGGCAGGGCAGGGCAGGGTCCTGCTGCTGCCCAAAGCCTACTGCCTGGGGAAGGCTGCTCATAGCCCCACACCTCCCCAGGGCACTGCATTGCAGAACTGCCCGTCGAGAGCTACCTGAAGGCAGTGCACTTTTTAAAATCTGCTTCATTTTCCTGCCCATGTGCTGAGGCAGAAGGATGGTCACGGAGTAGGAAAATCTGTAGTAGAGACTAAGGCTCCTTGAGCATTGCTGTAGCTCTGAGGCACCTCACACACCTCACCATAGAGATGGTACCAACACCACCTTTGTTGTGTCTTAGGGAATTATTTGACCTTCTCCTCATGTCCGTGACCTGTGGACTTCACAGATCACTCCAGGTTCCCTTTTCCCTGTTGCTGTATCCTAGGACTGACTGCTGCAGAGCCCACAGCACAGCTCCCTGCTTCTTGTGGCACCCTCAGAACACCAACCAGAGAAAAGACAAGGAGTGACAGAAAGATCTTCCTGAAAGGAATGAGGCAGTACGTTGTTTGTGCGGTGTTTGTTGAGACATGCAATGGATTTTGGTCAGAGAAGTCCTTAAACGTTGCAAAGTCTTTGCTTCTTTTAGACAGACTACCTTGCCCAGAGGCAAGAAATGCCCAACAGCAGCTCCATCACTGAGTTCCTCCTGCTGGCATTCGCAGACACGCGCGAGCTGCAGCTCCTGCACTTCGCGCTCTTGCTGGGCATCTACCTGGCTGCCCTCCTGGGCAACGGCCTCATCCTCAGCGCCGTAGCCTGCCACCACCGCCTCCACACCCCCATGTACTTCTTCCTCCTCAACCTCGCCCTCCTCGACCTGGGCTGCATCTCCAGCACTCTGCCCAAAGCCATGGCCAATGCCCTCTGGGACACCAGGGCCATTTCCTATTCAGGATGTTTTGCACAGCTCTTTATGTTAATTGTTTTCAATTTAGCAGAATTTTCTCTCCTCACCGTCATGGCCTACGACCGCTACGTTGCCATTTGCAAGCCCCTGCACTACGGGAGCCTCCTGGGCAGCAGAGCTTGTGCCCAGATGGCAGCAGCTGCCTGGGGCAGTGGCTTCCTCAATGCTGTCCTGCACACGGCCAACACATTTTCCCTGCCCCTCTGCCAAGGCAATGTTGTGGACCAGTTCTTCTGTGAAATTCCCCAGATCCTCAAGCTCTCCTGCTCAGACTACTACCTAAGGGAAGTTCAACTTACTACAACTACTGCTTTTCTATTGTTGGGGTGTTTTGTTTTCATTGTGCTGTCCTATGTGCAGATCTTCAGGGCAGTGCTGAGGATGCCCTCTGAGCAGGGCCGGCACAAAGCCTTTTCCACGTGCCTCCCTCACCTGGCCGTGGTCTCCCTCTTTCTCAGCACAGTTATCTTTGCCCACCTGAAGCCCCCCTTGATTTCTTCCCCTTCCCTGGATGTTGTTCTGGCGTTTCTGTACTTGGTGGTGCCTCCAGTAGTGAAGCCCTTCATCTACAGCATGAGGAACAAGGAGATCAAGGTCGCCATGTGGAAAGTGATGACTGGGTGTTTTTCTTAAGCAATATATTGCCTGCCTTCTTCGGTAAATCACTCTTAATGTTACTCCTGATAGGTGAAGCCTGTGGGTCTTGTGTTGTTGTGTTTTTTCCAATTGCATTTTATCAAATGTTGTCCACAAAGAAATATAATTCTTCATTTTGCTTCTGTATTTAAACCAATTAAAGTGCCTTTTTGTCTTATGTCCTTCCTCTGAGGTCTTTTCTGTGGCTGCAGAGGCAGTGCCCATGTGCAGGGGTGCAGAGGAAAAGAGTCACGGCCCAGTAGTCCAGCCCTAGAGCACCAGGACTTGGGGCATGCAGAGCTGCTCTCCTGCCACTGCCACCCTCTCCTGCTGAGCCCTGCTGGCGGTGTAAGGCCTGGCTGCTCCTGGAGCTTGGTCCAGTGCTGCTGTGTGACCATGCTGGGACTGCAGGCCAAAGTGCAAGAGCTGAATGCAGCTCTGCGATGTGCTTCCTTGAGCCTCCGGGGTCCCTGTGCCCATTCCTCATGCTGTGGGGCATCTCAGAGGAGGCCGATGCACTGCAATGCTGAGGTGCCTCCCAGCCTCTGCCAATGGCTGCAGGAGCCAGAGGGACCCTGCAAGTGCTGCAGTGCACTGCCTGTGTGTGTGCAAGGCAGAGACTCGTGTCTCTGAACAGCCCAGTGTGGATGAGCAGTGCACGAGGCCACTGCAGATGTTGGCACCTCACAGACCCCCGACATTTCTCTGAGCAGAACTCCAGTAATTACCCCCAGCGTTCCCATGAGATTTCTGTCACCCTCCTTGCACAGGTTCATTGCAAATGCCTCTCTCTGACTTAACACATTACCCTGCTTTTTGGACTGGTGGTGACAGCAAACTGGTGGCTGTTGGTGACAGCCTTTATTAAGGGCAGATTGTGCCTGACAAACACGGTGGCCTTCTATGATGGGCTTACAGCATTGATGGAGAGGGGAAGAGCAACTCACACCATGAACCTTGACTTGTGCAAATCATGTGACACTGTGCCACGCGATATCCTTGTCTCTCAATTGGAGAGACATGGATGTGATGGATGGATCACGTGGTAGGTGAGGAATTGGCTGGATGGTCACCCTCAGGGAGCTGGAGTCTACAGCTCAATGTCCAAGTGGAAATCAGTAAAGAGTGCTGTTCCTCAGGGGTCAGTATGGGGACCAGCACTGTTGAACACTTTGTCAATGACCTGGACAGTGTGACTGAGTGCAGTCTCAGCGAGTGTGCTGACAACACCAAGTTGGGTGGTGCAGTCGACACACTGGAGGGAAGGGATGATATGCAGATGGACCCAGACAGGCTTGAGAGATTTTCCTGTGAGAACCTGATGAGGTTCACAAAGGCCAAATGCAAGGTTCTGCAGCTGGACTGGGGCATTCCCAAGCACAAATACTGTGGAGAATGGATAGAGAGCAGCTCTAAGGAGAAGGACCTGGGCTGCTGGTGGATGAGAAGCTCAACCTGTGCTGGAAATGGGAGTTTGCAGCCCAGAAAGCAAACTTTATTCTGGGCTGCATCAAAGAAGTTTGGCCCAAAGCTTGAGAGAGGTGATTCTCTCCCTCAGCTCTGCTCTTGGGAGACCACTCCTGGATTACTGCATTCAGCTCTGGGGCCCCAAACTCAAGAAGGACATGGAAGTATTAGAAGGAGTCTAGAAGAAGCCAAAACCATGATAAAGAGGCTGGGGCACCTTTTCCATGAAGACTGCCTGAGAAAGCTGGTTCTCTTCAGCCTGGAGAGACCCTATAGCAGCCTTCCAGTACCTAAAGGGGGCCTTTAGGTAATGTTTTAAAACTAAGAGAGGGTACTTGAAAATTAATTATAAGGAAGACACTCTTTCCCTTGGGGGTAGTGGTCAATGGAACAGGTTGCCCAGAGAAGTTGTGTCAACCCATCCCTTGCCCCTTCGTGGCCAGAAGCCTCCCGTGCCAAACGAAGATGGACACTCCCCCTGCAAAGCTGCTGTTTAACCTCATCTTTCCTGCATGGGGCCTCCTCTGCACCACAGAGCCCAGTCTCAGCTCCCACTTTGCCACAAGCACTCTGCATGGGCACTACAGGGCCTAACTCTACCATGTCCTGCCCTGGATCTGCCATCCTGCTGGGCAGGGGAGAGGGTGACGACAGCAAAGGGATGCGTTTGGGTGTGGAACGTGGGGCCTGGCAGAGACAAGGAGTCGAGGGAGAGGACAGGGTGAGGCAGCAAAGGCAGCACAAGCGGTGGAGTTGGTGAGGGGCCACGTTTGTGCCAGGAGCCTGGGTGGGCAGCGGCTGGCAGGAGGCGAGGGTGATACTGTAAAAGCCAGTCAAAGTAACTCTCTAAGACTCAAACAGGAGTTTTAGAAAGCAGGCATTCTATTATTGAGATGCTGGACGCACAGGGGATCACTGACCTGGTGTGCTTAGAGAACTATAAGCCCTCCTTCTCTGGGACGGGGGAGAGAAACGGGAAAGTGAAGCCTGTGAGTTGAGATAAAGACAGTTTATTAAGGCAGGAAAATAATAATAACAATTACAATAATAACAATAACGATGATAATAGTACTACTACTTATAATGTGTACAAACAAGTGATGCACAATGCAATTGTTCACCACCCACTGACTGATGCCCAGCCTAACCCCGAGCAGTCCGGCTCTCCTCCCCACGGCTAGCCACCCCTATATATTGTTTAGCATGACGTCAGATGTTATGGAATACCCCTTTGGCCAGTTTGGGTCAGTTGTCCTGGGTCTGTCCCCTCCCAGCTCCCGCTGCACCCCCAGCCTGTCCGCTGGCAGGAGAGAGTGAGAAGCTGAAACCTCCTTGGCTTGGTGTAAGCACTGCTCTGCAACAATTAAACATCACTGTGTTATCAGCACTCTTCTCTTCCTAAGCCAAAACACAGCATTCTACAAGGTACTAGGAAGAAAATTACCTCTGTCCTAACTGAAACCAGGATATATGTCCACCCCTTATACCACATCATTTATGTTATGCTAACATTACACTCCCTACAAGACCACGTTCTGCTGCTGGCCATGGCCATGGCTCCAGGGAAGCAGCAGCCCCAACCCGAAGGCAGCAGAGAGGCAGAGCCCAGCGGGCAGTGAGGGGCAGCCCCGAGGGCCACCGGGGCTGCTCCTGCATGTGGCAGCTGGGCTTTTGGCCCTGAGCCCCTCCTGAGGAGATCTGAAGAGAGGGATACTGACACCAATGAATTTCTGATGGCTTCTTTATTGTTTTTATTTACACTGGAGGACTAGTACTACGGGTAGATTAGATGAGTTGGTCAAAGCAAATAAATTAATTATCAGGCAGGATGCTAAGAATAAAATCAGTGAAATAATGATAAAAATGAAATGACACGAATCACAATAATTTCATGTAATTATGATTATATATTATAACTACATTATTGATGCTTAAGAAGCATGTATAGGAACAGTCTCCTCACTCCATACTTTAGGTCCTTGTTTCTCATGCTGTAGATGAGGGGGTTCAGTGCTGGAGGTACCACCGAGTACAGAACTGCCACCACCAGGTCCACGGATGGGGAGAGGACAGAGGGGGGCTTCAGGTACGCAAACATGCCAGTGCTAACCATCAGGGAGACCACGGCCAGGTGAGGGACGCACGTGGAAAAAGCTTTGGGCCGGCCCTGCTCAGAGGGCATCCTCAGCACTGCCCTGAAGATCTGCACATAGGAAAAAACAATGAAAACAAAACAACCAAAGCCTAAAAAAACACTAAACACAAGAGACAAAACTTCCCTGAGGTAGGCATCTGAGCAGGAGAGCTTGAGGATCTGGGGGATCTCACAGAAGAACTGGTCCACAGCATTGCCTTGACAGAGGGGCAGGGAAAATGTGTTGGCCGTGTGCAGGACAGCATTGAGAAAGCCACTGCCCCAGGCAGCTGCTGCCATCTGGGCACAAGCTCTGCTGCCCACGAGGCTCCCGTAGTGCAGGGGCTTGCAGATGGCAACGTAGCGGTCGTAGGCCATGACAGTGAGAATAGAATATTCTGCTACTATAAAGAAGAGAAAGAAAAAGACCTGTGCAGCACATCCTTGATAGGAGATGGCCCTGGTGTCCCAGAGGGCATTGGCCATGGCTTTGGGCAGAGTGGTGGAGATGGATCCCACGTCGAGGAGGGCGAGGTTGAGGAGGAAGAAGTACATGGGGGTGTGGAGGCGGTGGTCGCAGGCTACGGCGCTGAGGATGAGGCCGTTGCCCAGGAGGGCAGCCAGGTAGATGCCCAGGAAGAGCGCGAAGTGCAGGAGCTGCAGCTCGCGCGTGTCTGCGAATGCCAGCAGGAGGAACTCCCTCACAGAGCTGATGTTGGGCATTCTCTGACATTGAACACAGTTTTCTGTTAAAGAGGAAAATGCAGAAAAATGTTAAAACACATTTCTCTGAGGAAAACCTATTGTGTGTCGTAGAGCACCACGAAACAGAGCCTCTCTCTCTGCAGGAGAACCTTTCTGCATCCCTCTTGTTTGAGCTGTGGCTGGTGCTGGATGAGAGTGGCACTGGGAGCAGGGGCTGCTGTGGCTCCATAGGAGTCCTTCCTGCTGTGCAGTTTGAGGGAGGCAGAAACATGGGGGAAAATTACATTCTGTCCACTGGTCAGATCCATGAGATCTGCAGTGTTGTTGCAAAAGGCTCATCTTAATACAGAGGCAGAGCTGCAGGGATTTTGTTTCCTTTGTTTTGTTCCTATTATCCCAATAACACTAGGAGAGGTATTGGATGGTTGAGCTCCCTGGCATTTCCTGTGCACTCCCGGAGAAACCCTGTGGGTGCCAGGAGGCAAAGGGGCTGTCCCTTGGTGAAGACAATCACTCTCAGATGTTTCCCTGAGAAAAAAAAAAAAGTAGATGACTGCTAATCGAGGAGGGCCAAATCAAGCCAGATGGAGCTGGAGTGCTTCTCCTCATCTGGGCTCTGCCTGCTGTGCTGGCCATGCCTGCCCCACAGCCCATGGGCTGCAGGGGGAGAGGAGGCCAGGGAGGGGCTGCTCCAGGGGAAGGCGTCTGCACTGCAGGGCACGGCCGCGAGGTGCCCGAATCCCCCCGCCACGGCGTTTCTGCCAACAGCTCCTTCTGGCCGCCTGCCCCTCTCTCTGCCGCCTGCAGCTGTCCCTGCCAGGAGCTGCTGCTCTGCGCCCACCTCTTCTTTCCCCCTGCCCATGCCCACACACCCCATCCCACGCGGCTGTGCTCAGCGCTGCCCTGCAGCACCCTGCCACCAACAGGGCCCTGCCAAGGGGCACCTCCATGGCTGCAGGAGCTACGGGGCAGCTGACAGAGAGCCCGGCATGGCCAGCCAGGGCAGGGTGTTCTGGGCTGACGGGGGGGCACCTGTCTTAGGGCACTCCAAGGGGCTTCTGCCAGACTTCCTCACCTCGCAGGGCACCCCAGCAGGGCTCTCAAAGCCTACTGCATTGCCCACTGCCCTCCCAGAAACAAGACCCAGCAGGAGACCCTTCCAGGACCTGCAGCTGCATGGCCCTGCAGCCAGACCCTTCCCTTGTCAAGGGCTGTGCAGGTTTCTCCTGCAGGCAGCTCTCAGCATCCTCCCACACCAACTGCCTCCAAGCCCTCTCTCCTTCTCTCCTCTCTGTGTGCCAGCTGCGGTCAGAGCCCCCAGCCCTGCTGCACTGTGCAGAGGAGCTGCTCCTGGGCACAGCTGTCTCTCTGCACCAGGGCCCTCTTGCCACGAGCTCTCTCTGTCCCACGAGCCCGGCCCAGCTCAGCAGCACAGCACCAGCCCAAGGCACTGCAATCACCCCTCTGGGGGCTTTTCTGATGAGCCCACGAGCCTCAGGCACTCAGAGACAATTGAAGACATCTCGCCAGAAGTCCAAGTCAGAGGCAAGTTTCCTGCAGTGTCCCCCTGAGGGCCAGCACTGACACAGCCTCCCTTGGAGCTCGTTAGAGCAGAACACTGGAGGCAGTGAGGACAAGGAGACAAAGGCAATGTGAAGGTGACACTGATGTGTAGGAAAACTGGATGTGTGTCACCAAGCACAAGGGCCAGGCCTTGACCCCAAGCCCCTGGGAAGGGGGATCCTTCCCTTTGACAGGTTGCTCAGGGCTCTTTGTGGGGCAGTAGGAGATGGGGATGTGCATTGCCAAGTGCAGGAGAATGGTACGACCCCTGCGTGGTTCATTGGAGGGGGTGAGGAGGCAATGAGGCCCTGGTGCTTTCACAGTCAGCTGTCTCGTCATAGGCCTCAGTGACACAGAGCCACAGCCATAGCCATGGACACAAAGACCTCAGTCCTGCTGGGACTTTGAGCCTTGTTACAGCCAATGCTCTTCTCCTCACCAGGCTGTCTGAGGGACTCCCAGACTTCCAAATCTTTCACTACCGGATGCAGACCCTTCTGTGTGTAGTGTCACATTGGATCTGAGCTGAGTCTGATAACTCAGATCTTCTTGGAGGCCATGCTCCTCATAAGGCAGCTCTCTAGGAAGCTGGCCTGGTTCCTCGTGAGCAGGCACCACTGCTCGTATGGCATCCCTCTTGGTGCCCAGGCCCTCCTCCTCCTGGGCACTGCTCACTCAGCAGGGTCCCAGTCTGCCCTCATGTGTGGGGTTCCTCTTCCTCTGCTTCAGGACTGGGCTCTTCTCCTTGTAAATGCCAAGAGGTTTGTGTAGGCAAAATCCCACAGTTTCTCAAGGTTGCCCCACGCTGATGCTCCATTCTGTCAGCTGTTAATGTCTGCAGGCAGGTGGCTCACCGTGATTATGCTGTTTCTTACAAGATAACAGTAGCAGGAGTTTGCAGGACAGTTTGGATAACACAGCAGGAACTAGTTGAATGGAATTTGAATCAGTGAAGGGTGGGGGATAGAAGGCTGCCAGATTCTACTTCTTCTGTTCTTCCTTCTCATGCGTGCTGTTACTTTGTCTGGAACTGCGTCCTATATACAAAACACAGCACCGTATCATCTAATAGGAAGGAAATTAAGTGTATCCCAGACAACACATGGACAATATCCACTATTCCATACCATCTGCATCGTGCTCAGCTTCAGTACTCTCCAGTTAATTACCACCACCTTTTCTCAGTTGATATACACACAGAGATATCACACCCTTAGTCTGTGGGTGTCCTGGAGTTGGCTAGGATCGAGTTAATTTTCCTCCTAATAGCTGGTATGAAGCAGTGTTTTGGCTTAAGCACTAGTACTCAGTACTAGGGCCAGTCCTCTTTAATATCTTTATCGATGATCTGGATGAGGGGATCAAGTGCACCCTCAGTAAGTTCACAGATGACACCAAGGTAGGTGCATGCGTCGATCTGCTCGAGGAAAGGAAGGCTCTGCAGGAGGATCTGGATAGGCTGGACCGATGGGCTGAAGTCAACTGCATGAAGTTCAACAAGGCCAAGTGCCGGGTCCTGCACCTGGGGTGCAACAACCCCAAGCAGAGCTACAGTCTGGGAGAGGAGTGGTTGGAAAGCTGCCAGGCAGAGAAGGACCTGGGAGTATTGGTGGATAGTCAGCTGAATATGAGCCAGCAGTGTGCTCAGGTGGCCAAGAAGGCCAACAGCATCCTGGCTTGCATAAGAAACAGTGTGGCCAGCAGGGCTAGGGAGGTGATCGTCCCCCTGTACACGGCTCTGGTGAGGCCGCACCTCGAGTACTGTGTTCAGTTTTGGGCCCCTCGCTACAAGAAGGACATCGAGGTGCTCGAGCAAGTCCAGAGAAGGGCGACAAAACTGGTGAGGGGTCTGGAGAACAAGTCTTATGAGGAGCAGCTGGGGGAGCTGGGCTTGTTCAGCCTGGAGAAGAGGAGGCTCAGGGGCAACCTTATCACTCTCTACAGGTACCTTAAAGGAGGCTGTAGTGAGGTGGGGGTTGGTCTATTCTCCCACATGCCTGGTGACAGGACGAGGGGGAACAGGCTACACTTGCACCGGGGCTGTTTTTGGTTGGATTTTAGGAAGAACTTCTTTACCGAGAGGGTTGTTAGGCATTGGAATGGGCTGTCCAGGGAAGTGGTGGAGTCACCATCCCTAGAGGTATTTAAAAGATGTTTAGATGTTGAACTTAGTGATATGGTTTAGTGGAGGACTTGTTAGTGTTAGGTCAGAGGTTGGACTCGATGATCTTGAGGTCTCTTCCAACCTAGACAATTCTGTGATACTGTGATTCTGTGGGAAGAAGAGCTTGGCCAGCAGCAACTTATGATTTCATAGAAGGAAAAGGGTTTATGTAATGTAGATGCTGCGGTACAACTGACTTAAAACAGTCACATATGGCCCTTTTCTTACTTGAAACAGTAATTTCTATCCCTAAACCTAAATGCTACTACAGTACTCTGAAAGGAATTTTTATTTATTTATTTATTTTTTCTCTTACTAACCCCTATGCTTTCCCTTAACACTAACATTAAAATGCTCTATTTAACCCTAGACTCCTTGGCAGACCTAAAACCGCAGACCTTGTCTATATCTTAACCAAAGACCTGACACCACTGGCAGGACAACATATGTTCCCATTAAAACTTTGCTTATTCTCTAACCCAGAAAGAGAAAAACAGGTACCTAGGGGGCGAGAGAGAGGTCATCTCTGCCTCATGATCTCCTGCCCCAGCAGGAGGAATGTGACTGTGGCAGTGACTGTGAGGTCACTTCTGTCTCTGCACTTGATAGGGCAGCAGCAGGAACGTGTCACGCAAAGGGACTGTGAGGTCACTTGTGTCTGGAGGTGGCAGGTCACCCTTGGCTTCTCCCTGGGATCTGCACTTTTGGGCTGACATCTGGCAGTGGCCCTGCTAGGCCAGCAGAAGGCACCTGCTTGGCATGCTGACTGTGGGATCCCCTCTGCCTCCACACCCAGGAGGACCCAGGCAGAAAGAAGGCCCCAACATGGGTTGTCCTGTCCCTTCTGCTTGAGTCCATGACTGCACAGCAACAGGCACAAGGCTTGGCTGTGTCTCCACAAGAAGCTGCAAGGCCAGCAGCAGGCCCCTGGCTTGGAAGATGCTGCTGAGGTGACTTGTGTCTGCTCGGCTGAGAGGCCCCAAGGAGCCTGCTGGGTTGGGATGCCTACTTCAGGAGTGGTTTCCACCCTGATGGAGCTTCCTTTGGTAGTAGGAAAGAGCAGGAGAGAAAAAACTGCCAAAAAGTGTGCATTGGAAGGATGGCACTGGCCATGAGGAGGAAGAAATGTCCAGGGGAACAACTGGTCTTGCTGCTAGTAACAGAGGCAAAGAAGGCATTAAGTGTCTCAGCCTTTACCTCATCCCTTTTCACCAGGTTTTCCCCCCAAAATCCAATAAAGGATTATGATTCTCCCTAATCCTCCTTCATTTAAAGTAGTTTTAGTTTAGTTTAGTTTAGTTTAGTTTAGTTTTCTGATTGTCTTTGACAGTAATAGATGGATTGAGCTCCAGCTGGGCTTTGGCCCTTCTAATTTTGACCTGCACAGCCCCAGAACATTCAGGACACAGCTCCAGACAAACTGACAGCATGCATGAGAAGAAAGCATAGCAAATGTGGAACCTGACAGCCTTCCATCCCCTACCTTCTGTGACTGTGCTGCAATTCCATTCAAATGGTTACTCCTGAATTATCCAAATTTCCCTGCAACTCTTGCTGCTGCTGCTGTCTGGTCAGAGATAGCACAATTACACTAAGGTTGAACTGTCTGCCTGCTGACATTAACAGCTGATAGAATGGAGCATCACTGTGGGTGAACCTCGAGAATCTGCAGGATTTTGACTTCAGAAAACTTTTGACTTTTACATGAAGAAGAGTCCAGTCCTGTGCCAGAGGAAGAGAAACCCCACACATCAGGGCAGACTGGGACCCTGCTGAGTGAGTAGTGCCCAGGAGGAGGAGGCCCTGGGCACCACGAGGGATGCCATACGAGCAGTGGTGCCTGCTCACGAGGAACCAGGCCAGCTTCCTACAGAGCTGCCTTACGAGGAGCATGGCCACCAAGAAGATCTGAGTTATCAGACTCAGCTCCGATCTGCTGTGACACCACAGAGATAAGGGTCTGCAGCTAAAAAGGAGGTCTCGGAGTCCCTAGGAAAGCCATGTATAGACAGGGTAGAGGGCTGTGACAAGGCTGAAAGTCCCAACAGGACCCAGGTCTTTGTGTCCATGGCTATGGCTGTTGTCTCTGCCACTGAGGCCTATGAGGAGACAGCTTATCATTGAAGAACCAGGGCCTCACAGCCTCCTCGACACCACCCACGAACCAGGCAGGCGTCGTAGCATTCTCCTGCACTTGACAATGCACATCCCCATCTCCTACTGCCCCACAAAGAGCCCTGAGCAACCTGTAAAGGAAAGGATCTCCCTTCCGAAGCACTTGGGGTCAAGGCCTGGCCCTTGTGCTTGGTGACACACATCCAGTTTGTCTACACCTCAGTGTCACCTTCACATTGCCTTTGTCTCCTTGTCCTCACTGCCTCCAGTGTTCTGCTCTAACGAGCTCCAAGGGAGGCTGTGTGAGTGCTGGCCCTCAGGGGGACACTGCAGGAACCTTGCCTCTGACTTGGACTTCTGGAGAGATGTCTTCAATTGTCTCTGAGTGCCTGAGGTTCGTGGGCTCATCAGCAAAGGCCCCAGAGGGGTGATTGCAGTGCCTTGGGCTGGTGCTGTGCTGCTGAGCTGGGCCGGGCTCGTGGGACAGAGAGAGCTCGTGGCAAGAGGGCCCTGGTGCAGAGAGACAGCTGTGCCCAGGAGCAGCTCCTCTGCGCAGCGCAGCAGGGCTCGGGGCTCTGACCGCAGCTGGCACACAGAGAGGAGAGAAGGAGAGAGGGCTTGGAGGCACTGAGGAGCGCAACAACAGAGGGCAGCGTGTGGCAGGACACATCTGCAGGCTCTTGGCACCGTGAGGCTCTGGCAGCAGGGCCATGCAGGTGGGGCTGCCAGAGGGGTCTTGTACAGCTGGCACATCCGATGGCTGATAGCATCTGTCAGGGTGGGTCTTATCATACTGGTAATGTGGCATAGAAGATGTTTTAGAGAACGGTATTTTTGAGGGGGCATTTTAACAGGAAGACCAAGGCTTGGTTTATCTGAAATGGAAGACTTGCTTGGATTCTGTGTTTTTAGATTCTTGGTGTGGAGGGGAGGCTAGTTTCATGACAATGAATTGTTTGGATTGTACAGGAGACTGAGACTCCAAGAGTATTGAAGGGAGAGATCAATATGGCAGCAATTAACATGATAAAGTCCCTTCAGGCACCTCAGCCTAAAGACTGAAACAACAACGTTTGTTGTCTCCTCAGGGCTTATCAGGTCTTTAGGAGCTGCAACCCCTGTGGTGCCCTGTACTCAGGAAGCGCACAGCTTGTGGGATGGGGACTGTGAGCAAGGACATGGAAGATGCATGGGGACAGAGATCCTGTTTCCAGCAGGGACATAGGAAGGCAGTAGAGATATGAGCAGGGCAGGCGGTGAGAGGGAGCTGCTGCCAGAAATGCTGTGCGAGGGAGGGCTCAGGCACCTCCCTGCCATCCCCTGCAGGGCAGGCTCCTTCCCTGGGACACCCCCTGCTCTCCTCTCCCAGCAGCACAGCCTCTGCCCTCAAGACCCTGATGTCCTCAGCAGGAGCTGCCTCGTCTGCAGGCAGAGCTGCAGCACAGGAGGGTCTGCTGAGTGTGCGTCTGTCCCTCCCTGGCCTTGCCTCCCCTGGCAGCAGCACGCTGGCATTCCTCCTGGCTTCTCCAGCTGGCCGTGCTGCTGCTGGTCTTGTTCCCAGGCTGGCTGGGGATGGGGGTTTCACATGCCCATGGGGTGAGCCCTCGGTGTGCTTGGGGGAAGCGGTGTATGGGGACAGAGTGAAGGGTCTGGAGATGTGCACTTTGAGCCTGGATTCCTATGCTCTCAGCAGTGTTCAGGTTCTTTTCAGATGAACAACTGAGTACAACTTTCCTGCAGCTCTCACAGGGCGGGTGAGACCAGCACTGATGGACAGATTGTCTGTCCTCACTAAAGAACACTCTGCACTATAGGGTCAGGCCCTTTTTCTCTGAAGATCCACATAGTTTCCCATCAAGTGCAGGAGAATTGCCCGGGATTTATGTTTTAGAAACACTCAGGAGGTGTGGTAGATTAGTAACAACAAAAAATCTGACCCCATAAAAGAGAAATTAAAAAACTCCATATATATATATATGTATATTTATCTACTCTGAAGTTGGGAGACCTGGGAGCAACACTGGGGTAAAGTTCTTTAATATCAGGAGTGAAGAGAGTCTGAGATTACCTCATGATCAACCTTACATCTGGCTATAGGGCATAACTAACTCTTTTTTTGCCCATGGAGGAGTCCCCTGCTCCCAGGGATACCCTTAGACAGCATCAGGAAGAATTTATGAAAGGGAACTGCCAAATGTCTTCCTGCAAGTGGACAATTTTTTGGTGATTTTAAATGAGAAATGGGATGAGTTTTTCTCTGGTAAGTCTGTTGTAGATTATTACTGTTCTTTCTCTTCTATGTGCAGGATCACATCCCCAAAAAAGCAGATGTCCAACAGCAGCTCAGTCACTGAGTTCCTGCTGCTGGCATTCGCAGACACGCGCGAGCTGCAGCTCCTGCACTTCGCGCTCTTCCTGGGCATCTACCTGGCTGCCCTCCTGGGCAACGGCCTCATCCTCAGCGCCGTAGCCTGCGACCACCGCCTCCACACCCCCATGTACTTCTTCCTCCTCAACCTCGCCCTCCTCGACCTGGGCTGCATCTCCACCACTCTGCCCAAAGCCATGGCCAATGCCCTCTGGGACACCAGGGCCATCTCCTATCAAGGATGTGCTGCACAGGTTTTTCTGTTTATTTTCTTGATGTCAGCAGAATATTTTATTCTCACTGTCATGGCCTACGACCGCTACGTTGCCATCTGCAAGCCCCTGCACTACGGGAGCCTCCTGGGCAGCAGAGCTTGTGCCCAGATGGCAGCAGCTGCCTGGGGCAGTGGCTTTCTCAATGCTGTCCTGCACACGGCCAACACATATTCCCTGCCCCTCTGCCACGGCAATGCTGTGGACCAGTTCTTCTGTGAAATCCCCCACATCCTCAAGCTCTCCTGCTCAGATGCCTACCTCAGGGAAGTTGGGGCACTTATCTTTACCATTTGTTTAGCCTTTGGTTGTTTCATTTTCATTGTGCTGTCCTATGTGCAGATCTTCAGGGCAGTGCTGAGGATGCCCTCTGAGCAGGGCCGGCACAAAGCCTTTTCCACGTGCCTCCCTCACCTGGCCGTCGTCTCCCTGTTTGTCAGCACTGGCATATTTTCCTACCTGAAGCCCCCCTCCATTTCTTCGTCATCCCTGGACCTGGTGGTGGCATTTCTGTACTCGGTGGTGCCTCCAGCAGTGAACCCCCTCATCTACAGCATGAGGAACCAGGAGCTCAAGGATGCAGTGAGGAAATTTTTTCCGTACATGCTTCTTAAGCATTCATGATGTGTTCAGAAGATGTATTCTTAATACTATGCAAATATTTTGATTCATACTATATCATATCATTTTTATCGTTACTAGTGTTATCATGACATTATCATTAATAATAATCCTAAGAGAAATAAAAGGGTGTTTGGGAAAATGACACAACATTTTAAAAATTATTTTTCACTGTCAATATTTTAACAATGTTTCATTTTGTTTAACAATGTTTCGTTTTGTTTTTAATAATCTCATTCTTAGCATTCTGAATGTTACATCTTGTGTTAGGTTTGACCACATCATATAATGTACATACAGAAGCAGGCTTCCTTGGTAGTTTGTGGAGGAATGGTTAAATGAAATAGGGCATGTGAATGTGGAGCAACTTAGAGATGGTGAGCGTGCCAAGTACTGGACACAGCTTGTGTGAGGCCAGTCACGTACACGGGTGGATGTATCCAAGGCAAGGTTGTGCTGTACTTGTGCTGTACTTGTTGTGCTGAAATAACATTGATAGAGAAGAAATGTAGTCAGCGGTATGTAGAAATAACTGAGATAAACAAGATGTATCTATAACCAATCATGAGCTTAGCTTTTGCAATATGTATGAGCTAATTATATCGTATCACATAAAAGACGGCTGAATTGTTTAATAAATCGAAGTTCACTGATCACTTATATTGAGCGACTTTGTCTTCCTTCCGTCAATATCTGGGGGTTTACAACAGTAGTTAAAGACAAGAAAGAACTCAGCGGAAATTCATTGGTCTCTGTGTCCTTCTCTTCCCATCTCCTCTGGAGCTGGGGCAGCAGTCCCAGTATCCGGGAGGGGCTCAGGGCCAAGAGCCCAGCTGCCACGGTTAGGAGCAGTGTATTTGGATTAGACCTTGTGGATCTAGGTGACAGTCCTGTTGTCTCTATAGCAGGGCTGGCACAAAGCCTTTTCCACGTGCCTGCCTCACCTGGCCATGGTGTCCGTCTCCCTCAGGCCTGTCATGGCTGCCTACCTGAAGCCCCCTCCATCTCCTCCCCATCCCTGGACCTGGTGGTGGCAGTTCTGTACTCAGTGGTGCCTCCAGCAGAGCACATCCTCATCTGTAGCATGAGGAGCCACGAGCTCAAGCATGCCTTGTGGAAATTGATGACTAGATGTGTCTTGGATGCAAGAAATTTCTGATCTGCTTCTGCATATGATTTGTAATGTTAATAATTGGATGACTATCCAGTATACCTGTTTGTTGTTGTTTTTTGTTTGTTTGTTTGTTTGTTTGTTTTGTTTGTTTTTGTTTTGTTTGTTTGTTTGTTTGTTTTGCGGGGTGGGTTGTGTTTGTGTGTTTGTGCGTATTCTTATCACATTAATTCAGCTAATGAACACCCATTAAAATGATATGGTTGTACCCGTTGAATATACATGTAGCTCATAGACTGCCACTGCCGCCCTGTCCTGCTGAGCCCTGCTGGTGGGCTCAGGCCCGGCTGCTCCTGGAGCCTGGTACCAGTGCTGCTGTGGGACTGTGCTGGGACTGCAGGCAGGGACAGGTGCTTCCCCTGAGTGTCTTCTAGGCCAGCTTCAGGCTTCTGGATGTAAGTGTGATCTTCACTGTGCACAAGGAGCTGAGAGACCGCCAACAGGCATGGGGCTGGAACATTGCCTGCAAGGTCCCTCCTGCCCTAGCACCTCCCAGGACTGGCACAGAACTGGTTCCTGAGTGTCAGAGAGGCTGGGAGCCCAGCAGGTGTACCATGGGCTTGGAGGATCACAACCAGATCACTTCTACCTGGGCAGGTCCTGGGCCAAAAAGGGGGGGTTTTTTAGGTGTGGTATTATGAGCTCAGTGGTGCGTCAGAAACACTAAGTCCAGCAGGAAGCGAATGGCTGTTAAATGGCCTGTGAGTTGAGCTCTTTCTGAAGTAGCTGACAGGTCACCCTTGACTCCTGGCTGGGATCTGTGCCTTTAGGCTCACATCTGCCAGTGTCCATGGTAGGGCAGCAGAAGGCACTTGCTGTGCATGTAGTTTCTGAGATCGGCTCTTTCTAAGTACCTGGTAGGCCCCATAGTGGAAGAGGTCTTGGGTAGGGGTTGTCATGTCAGAGGTGTCAGCTTTTGCCTGAAGTCATCCTTTAGGACTGCTTTCAGTTTTCTACACAGAGGGGGCCACTGCCTCCAAGATGCTTGGGGCAAACTGAACCATGCATGAGGGTTTGGAAAAAGATACCCTGGGAGCACAAAAACCATTCTGTATCTAAAAGTTGGAGGCAGGAAACAAAATTTTGGGGTGGTACAAGAGCTGCTGGGCATATTGTGCAGGGTTCACCTAGAGCTTTGGGTTCTTTTCCATCCTGACTTAGGGGCCACGTCACTCTCAAGAAGTAGCCAAAGAATATGAGAGAAATACTCCGAGATCATGAAAGCCATCAGAAAGGTGCCCCTAGGAAGATGATTGATATGGGGAAGTCAGGAGAAGCCTGGCCAGGAGAGATGTGAGATTTGAGGGAGGGAAAAGGAGTTTGGCCAGCAGAAATTACTGATTTCTGTGAGGTTAGAACATTCAGGCAATGTTGATTCTGCTGTAACACTGGCTTAAAACAGTTGTGTAAAGCCCTTCCCCTATTTTCACCAGTGACATTAATCCCCAAACCTAAATGCTACTCCACACCCTGACAGGAATCCACTATTCTTATGCCTGACCTCAAAGTATCCCTTGAAGCCAAAACACAGCCTATAGCCACTTCCCTTTATCTTTAGTCTCTTGCTCACCCTGATCTGATCTGTTGTGGGCCACAAGGAGGAGATGGGTGGGGATGCTCAGAGGAGCTCAGCTCTGCCTCAGGATGTCATGCCCCAGCAGGAGCAATGTGACTGTGGCAGGGACTGTGAGGTCACTTCTGTCTCTGCACTTGATAGGGCAGCAGCAGGAACGTGTCACGCAAAGGGACTGTGAGGTCACTTGTGTCTGGAGGTGCCAGGTCACCCTTGACTTCTCCCTGGGATTTGTACTTTTGGGCTGACATCTGGCAGTGGCCCTGCTAGGCCAGCAGAAGGCACCTGCTTGGCATGCTGACTGTGGGATCCCCTCTGCCTCCAGACCCAGGAGGACCCAGGCAGAAAGAAGGCCCCAACATGGGTTGTCCTGTCCCTTCTGCTTGAGTCCATGACTGGGCAGCAGCAGGCACAAGGCTTGGCTGTGTCTCCACAAGAAGCTGCAAGGCCAGCAGCAGGCCCATGGCTTGGAAGATGCTGCTGAGGTGACTTGTGTCTGCTTGGCTGAGAGGTCGCAAGGAGCCTGCTGGGTTGGGATGCCTACTTCAGGAGTGGTTTCCACCCTGGTGGAGCTTTCTGTGCTAGTAGGAAAGAGCAGGAGAGAAAAAACTGCCACAATGTGCACCATGGAAGGCTGGCACTGGTCACAAGAAGGGAGAAATGTCCCTCAAAAGGTCATGCTGTGGTGCCAGAGGTCACCCTCTGATCAGACTGTGGTTTTGTGTTTCAAGGAACAGCTGGTGAGGGCTGACGAGACATCAGTGAAAGCAAGGCATGAGAGCAAGACGGTGAACAGAGATGGATGTCTCCAGACTTCAAGAAAGTAGGACAATGTGTGGGACAGCGTAGGAAAAGCTACAGAGGAGAAGGCAGAGGGTGCTTTTAAAAAGGGAAGGCCCAAGAGCCGTGAAGGTTTTGTCCCTTTGGATAGAGCTTTGGAGGAGATATGTTATACTCATTGCAATGGGGCCTCATTGATTCCATTCAACTGTGTGCAGCAGCTCAGACGATTCACACCACTGTTCTCCTCGTGGCATCACACTGCCCACCACATCCCACAGACCCCAGCAAGAGCCTTGAGCCAGATGTGGGGGTGCAGGATCTCCCCTTCCAGTGACTGGGGTCAGGTCTTTTCATCTTCACCAAAGCCAACCAAGACATTTCTCAGCACAGTGCTTTGCCTGTCTGCAATCATGGCCTCCAATTATCTGCCCTAACAAGGCCCTGGGGAGGCTTTGTTAGTAACAGCCCCCAGTGGGGCCCATTAATACTCCAAGTCACTTCTGCTTTTCCTTCTGACTTTACTTTCTCTAGCAGTCGCATCATTGTCCTCTCAGTACCTGAGCTTCATAGCCTCAGCACCACAATACACCATGGAACTCATTAAAATGCAGAAATTCCTAACATCTCCTCCATAGTTTTCTTCAAGGTTTCACGCCTTGTGCAGCTAACTGCTGAGCTTGCATGACATAGTTAAGGGAAAAGATTTCACAAAGCACATAATAAAAATATTTTCTTGTTTCAAAGGCTGAATTTTCTTGCATTTCAGTTTGGATCATCATTCTCCTATTGCTATTCATCCAGGGTGACTTCTTTGGAGACATGTATCAGGAGGAAAATCAGAGTCTGGAGGTCTGACAGCTCCACTGCCAGCAGTGGTCTTTGTCCCTGTAACTGCAGCCCAGCCCAGCACATGAAACCCTTTCTAAAACAAGTCACATTTTTTTTTTTTTTTTGGGGGGGGGGATAAATAAAATAAAATAATAAAATAAAATAAAATAAAATAAAATAAAGCAAAATAAAATAAAATTGAAATGACCATTGGAACCAGAGAAATTCAGATTAAATATTAGTAGGTACCTGGTCATCCATGGTCTCTCTTGGGTCTTCTGTAGAAAACTCAGGATGAAAAGTAAAGACATTTACTTTTTTTTATTGTTCAGTCAATAGAGTAGGGCAGTCCTACTTCCTGTGCTGTAGATGCAGAAGGCAAAAAAAGAATTGCATTGTGCCTTACACTACCCAAGTACGTGTAACCCAGAACAAGTCTTACAAGGAGCAGCTGAGGGAGCTGGGATTGTTCAGCCTGGAGAAGAGGAGGCTCAGGGGTGACCTTTTTGCTCTCTACAGCTACCTCAAAGGGGGCTGTAGCGAGGTGGGGGTTGGTCTGTTCTCCCACGTGCCCAGTGACCGGATGAGGGGGAATGGGCTAAAGTCGTGCCAGGGGAGGTTTAGGTTGGATATTAGGAAAAACTTCTTTTCTGAGAGGGTTGTTAGGCATTGGAATGGGCTGCCCAGGGAAGTGGTGGAGTCACCATCCCTGGAGGACTTTAAAAGATGTTTAGATGTAGTGCTTAGTGATATGGTTTAGTGGAGGACTGCTTAGTGTTAGGTCAGAGGTTGGACTAGGTGATCTTGGAGGTCTCTCCCAACCTAGACGATTCTGTGATTCTGTGATCGTCTAGTCAAACCTTCTTCTATGGACAGGGACAATTTCCATTAGATTAGGTTGCCCAAAGTCACCTGCCAACTGGCCTTGAACTAGGGCTCACCTTTCTGGGTTAGAGATTAAGCAAAGGTTTATTGGGAGGATTTGGTGTTCTGCATTGGTTGTCAGGTCTGTGGCTGGGGTATGGACAAGCTTTGTGGTTTATGGTTTTCTTTACGTCTGCCAAGAAGTCATCTAGGGTTAAATAAAGCATTTTAATGCTAGTGTAAAGGGAAGAGATTAGGATGAGCAAGAGAGTAAAGGTAAGGAAAGGGGCTATGGGCTGAGTTCTGCTTGAAGGGATACTCTGAGGTCAGGTATTACTGCAGTGGATTTCCGTCAAGGTGTTGGAGCAACATTCAGGTTTAGGGATGAGGGTTACGGGTCAAAATAGGGTAAGGGCTTTACATGACTGTTTTAAGCCAGTTTTAAAGCACCATCAGTATTACATGAAACCTCTTACCTCTACAAAATCATTAATTTCTGCTTCCCAAACTCCTCTTCCCTCCCCCACATCTCACTTCTCTTGGCCAGGCTTCTCCTGTCATCCTCATATTGGTTATCTTATTGGGATCAGCTTTCTGATGGCTTTCATGGTCTCAGAGTATCTGTCTCCCTCTGCTGGCTCCTCTGTTGCTGAGACAGAAGTGGTGTCAGTAGGGAAAAGGGCACAAAGTTCTGTAGGAGCATCCTGCACGTGCCCATCAGCTCTGCGCCTCCACGAAAGTGTACATGCTATGTACAAGCGTTGGCTCCTGAATGACTTCTATAGATCCAGGCTAACATCTCGCAGGCCTTCATGCAGGATTTACCTCCCTTCAGGCATCTTGGAGGCAGTGCCCGCCCCTATGGAGAAAACTGAAAACAGCTTTGAGGTATGAGTTTAGTCAAAAGCTGAGATCTCTGACATGACAACCAGAGGTGCTGCTCTGCAGAGCGAGGGGGCTGTGGTGCCCGGGGCACAGGGGCACTCTGCGGGGCCGTGCTGGGCAGGCTGGGAGGCAGACCCAGCTCAGGGGGTCACTGCCATTGCCCCAGGGCTGCAAGGAATCACTGGCCAGGCTCCTTTGGTGGGGCTGCTGCGTGCCCTGGGGCTGCAGAGCTCTCCTCTGCCTGCTCACAGCAGATTGAGCACTTGAGCTCTGGTCAGTCCACCTCGGACAGGCTTTCGGTCTGTGGGCTCCATTCACTGCTGTCTCCTGGGCTCACGCTGCCCCTGCATATATCTCCAAATGCTTCGCACACACCACTCTTGCCCGCAGGTCCCACGTGTCTCTCCAACCTTCCCCTCTTCTCCTGCAGTAGTGGCATCTCACTGGAGGAGGTTTGTGCATCCCCCTTAGCACATGGTCCCCTCAGATTTGAGGGCATTGCAGAGCCCTCCTTTAGCCCATGGACTCCTCAGATTCGCCTTTTCCTTTACCAGACCTTTCATTGGACGGTCACTCATTTTATGAAGTTTTCTATTCACTGTGCCCTGAGCTCGTTTTCCCTGGGTTTCTCTGACATCTTCTGGCAGCTCCAGATTCTTCTCCAGGATGGCATCGGCCACCCCCACTGCAGGGGACACAGTCCAGTGCTCATGGGTCCAAGACCAGTTGCTGTCTGCTTGGGGAAGTGCCACCACAAATTGAGCTCTTGGTCCATCACTTTGTTCCTTCACAGACCCCCTGGGACTTTCAGCCTGTGTCTATCACTCCATGAAGAAGCCCAGAAAACAGAAGAGCAAGGAGTAACCCCTTGGCTCTATTCCTGACAGCAGCTTTGGAAAAAGCATCCAGGCTTCTGGATTTTTCTTGAGCAGGCCCTTTTCTTACTGTGGTGTTAGGAGGGAGGCCAGCTGTGACCCCAGGCTGTACAGTGCCTGCGGCTGCCTGCAGGGATTGGGATGCCACTGTAGAGACAACAGGACTGTCACCAAGGTACACGAGATCTGACAGCTTATCCAAATAAAAGAGCACAGGAGAAAAATGTGGAGACCAAACGAGAGCAGCAGTGACAAGGCCACGTCCTGCTGCTGGCCATGGCCATGGCTCCAGGGAAGCAGCAGCCGCGACCCGAAGGCAGCAGAGAGGCAGAGCCCAGCGGGCAGTGAGGGGCAGCCCCGAGGGCCACCGGGGCTGCTCCTGCACGTGGCAGCTGGGCTCTTGGCCCTGAGCCCCTCCTGCATGCTGGGGCTTCTCCCCCAGCTCCAGAGGAGATGGGAAGAGATGGCAGCTGACACCCACAAAGTTCACAGCTTCTTTATTCTATTTATCCACAGAGAACCCAGTTCTGTAGGTATATTAGATGATTGGGTGACAGATAATAAAATAATTAATAGGCAGGATGACATGAGTAGAATTCAGTCAAAATCACAAGTTTAAGAAATAATTTAAAAATAATAAAAGAATTAGAAGCTGTTGTATGAAGAGGTTTTCCCGAAAACCTGTCTGTCCTGTTCGTTTTATAGGCACATTATTGATGCCAAAGAAGCATGTGTCCCAAGAGTTTCCACAAGGCTTCCTTGAGCTCCTGGTTCCTCATGCTGTAGATGAGGGGGTTCACTGCTATAGGCACCACCATGTACAGAAGTGTCACGGAATATTCTCTACAGCGGCTACTTGCACTGCTACAGCTCATTTCTCTGAGCCAGCCACAGGAGCTGGAGCAGCTGCAGGAGCAGGAGCTGGAGCGGCTGCAGGGTCCATCGTAGGGGTCAGAGTGGCCGTTGGGTCTGTCACAGGACTTGGAGGGGCTGCAGGGTCTGTCACTAAGTTGGTAGTAGTATCAATTGCAGCTCGATAGGCACGGGCCAGACCCCAGCAGACTGCAGTGATTTGTGTCACTTTGGAACTGCCAGAGTCATGACACCCTTTTTTCAAGCATTCGACCCATTTTTTAGGATTTTGCAGTTGTTCAGGGGAGAATTTCCAAAACACTGGAGGTGCCCACTGCTCTAGAAACCTGCCCGTATCCTCCCACACTCCCTGCCACTCACAAGTGTCCCGCCTCAGGACAGATCTCTGGATGAGATTCCTAAGTGGTTGTTTAACCTTAAACAAAACCTGAAGCACATTCAGGAGACATAACAACAAGACCATGCTAGTCTGAGTGTCCCAAGGATATTCAACATCTTGGAGAACTATCGTACCAAGCTCAGAGGATAAGAGGGAGGTGAAGGAGAAAGGAAGGTTGAATGAGTAGGAAAAAATGTCTCCTTCTTTCCCCTCCACAGATTGGCTCCCTGACAAAAAAAAAAAAAAAAAAAAAAGGCAATAGGTGTAATTGCTAATAGTTTCCGAGATATGGTTTCCAAAGTATAGAGTCGATGACAGTGCTGAGTACAAATACCAGGTTAGGGTCATGACCAGAAATTTCATCATATCATAAGCCACTGTTACACCACACAGTACCATAACAATCTTAAACCAGGGCCCGGAAAGGATAAACAGCATGACAGGGAGCACATACAGAAAGTAACGTGCTATAAAACTCAGTTTGGAAAACAGGTGCAGCAGACTTGATATTAAAGCAATCAGCATTGAGACTAGCAACTATTAAGGAGGTCTAAGAGTTATACCAATTTTAGTTTAACACATTCTGGTCAGATCTGTCGTTATCTCCATGCTTCAAGCCCCACGTTGGGTGCTAAAAAGGATTGTTGTGGTTTAACCCAGTCAGCAGCTAAACACCACACAACCATTAACTCACCCTCCTCCCTGCCTCTCTGGGATGGGGGAGAGAAATGGGAAAGTGAAGCCTGTGAGGTGAGATAAAGACAGTTTATTGAGGCAGGAAAATAATAATAACAATAATAATGACAACAATGATTATAATAGTGCTACTACTAATAATGTGTACAAACAAGTGATGCACAGTGCAATTGCTCACCACCCGCTGACTGATGCCCAGCCTAACCCCGAGCAGTCCAGCCCTCCCACCCCAGCTAGCCACCCCTATATATTGTTTAGCATGACGTCAGATGTTATGGAATACTCCTTTGGCCAGTTTGGGCCAGCTGTCCTGGGTCTGTCCCCTCCCAGCTCCCGCTGCACCCCCAGCCTGCCTACTGGCAGGACAGAGTGAGAAGCTGAAACGTCCTTGGCTTGGTGTCAGCACTGCTATGCAACAAGTAAAATATCGGCATATCATCAGCACTCTTCTCATCCTAATCCAAAACATAACACCCTACCAGCTACTAGGAGGAAAATTAACACTATCCGAGCTGAAACAAGGACAAATGCTATACCTAGAGGTCACAAATTGCCTGATATTAGCTTGAGGTAAACTAGAAAAGTGAGATAGACTATTTATTGATAAGTAAATATTACCAATAGAATCAGTTTCTTCAGTGTTGCTTTCAGCTCCTGGTTCCTCATGCTGTAGATGAGGGGGTTGACTGCTGGAGGCACCACTGAGTACAGAAATGACACCATCAAGTCCAAGGATGGAGAGGAAATGGAGGGGGGCTTCAGGTAGGAAAATATGCCAGTGCTAATGAACAGGGAGACCACAGCCAGGTGAGGGAGGCACGTGGAAAAGGCTTTGTGCCGGCCCTGCTCAGAGGGCATCCTCAGCACTGCCCTGAAGACCTGCACATAGGACACCACAATGAAAACAAAACAACCAAATGCTAAAGAAATACTAAAGACAAGTGCCCCAACTTCCCTGAGGTAGGCATCTGAGCAGGAGAGCTTGAGGATGTGGGGGATCTCACAGAAGAACTGGTCCACAGCATTGCCGTGACAGAGGGGCAGGGAAAATGTAGTGGCCGTGTGCAGGACAGCATTGAGAAAGCCACTGCCCCAGGCAGCTGCTGCCATCTGGGCACAAGCTCTGCTGCCCACGAGGCTCCCGTAGTGCAGGGGCTTGCAGATGGCAACGTAGCGGTCGTAGGCCATGAGAGTGAGAATAAAATATTCTGCTGCTATAAAGAAGAGAAAGGAAAAGACCTGTGCAGCACATCCTTGATAGGAGATGGCCCTGGTGTCCCAGAGGGCATTGGCCATGGCTTTGGGCAGAGTGGTGGAGATGTAGCCCAGGTCGAGGAGGGCGAGGTTGAGGAGGAAGAAGTACATGGGGGTGTGGAGGCGGTGGTCGCAGGCTACGGCGCTGAGGATGAGGCCGTTGCCCAGGAGGGCAGCCAGGTAGATGCCCAGCAAGAGCGCGAAGTGCAGGAGCTGCAGCTCGCGCGTGTCTGCGAATGCCAGCAGGAGGAACTCGCTCACAGAGCTGATGTTGGGCATTTTATGACATTGAACGCAGTTGTCTGTTGAAGAGGAGAAGGCAGAACAATGTTAGTTCACACTTCTCTGAGGGAGACTTATTGCAAGTCTTAGAGCACCCTCCAGCCTGAGCATCTCTCTTTTCAGAAGAACCTTTCTGCATCTCTCTTGCTTGAGGTCCAGCTGGTGCTGGCTGAGAGTGGCACTGGGAGCAGGGGCTGCTGTAGACTGCAGAGGAGTCCTTGCTGCTGTAGAGCAGAAAGGAATCAGGAACATGGGGGAAGGTCAAGTTCAGTTCACTGGTCAGATCAATGAGCTTTTCAGTGTTATTTCAAATAACAAATCTGAAGGCAGAGTTACACAGGCCACTGCCCACAAGTCGTGTTCTAATCTGCCCTGTGTTTCCTGTCTTTGAGCCACAGGACCATCCCACTCAGGTGTTTCCCTGAGAAGAAACTGGAGACAACTGAGAGCAGAGAAGCCCCATTCCAAGTGCAGCTGCACAGAAACCTCACCTGAGGTGAAGTTCTCACACAGACAGAGCTTGGGAGCATCTCTCTGAGCTCTACCTTCTCTTCTACCCCTGCCTGCCCCACAGCCCATGGGCTGCAGGGGGAGAGGAGGCCAGGGAGGGGCTGCTCCAGGGGAAGGCGTCTGCACTGCAGGGCATGGCCGCGAGGTGCCCGAATCCCCTCTGCCACGGCGTTTCTGCCAACAGCTCCTTCTGGCCGCCTGCCCCTCTCTATGCCTCCTTCAGCTGTCCCTGCCAGGAGCTGCTGCTCTGCGCACACCTCTTCTTTCCCCCTGCCCATGCCCACACACCCCATCCCACGCGGCTGTGTTCAGCGCTGCCCTGCAGCACCCTGCCACCAACAGGGCCCTGCCAAGGGGCACCTCCATGGCTGCAGGAGCTACGGGGAAGCTGACAGAGAGCCCGGCATGGCCAGCCAGGGCAGGGTGTTCTGGGCAGACCGGGGGCACCTGCCTTAGGGCACTCCAAGGGGCTTCTGCCAGACTTCCTCACCTCACAGTGCAGCCCAGCAGGACTCTCAAAGCCTACTGCATTGCCCACTGCCCTCCCAGAAACAAGACCCAGCAGGAGACCCTTCCAGGACCTGCAGCTGCATGGCCCTGCAGCCAGACCCTTCCCTTGTCAAGGGCTGTGCAGGTTTCTCCTGCAGGCAGCTCTCAGCATCCTCCCACACCAACTGCCTCCAAGCCCTCTCTCCTTCTCTCCTCTCTGTGTGCCAGCTGCGGTCAGAGCCCCCAGCCCTGCTGCGCTGTGCAGAGGAGCTGCTCCTGGGCACAGCTGTCTCTCTGCACCAGGGCCCTCTTGCCACGAGCTCTCTCTGTCCCACGAGCCCGGCCCAGCTCAGCAGCACTGAGGAGCGCAACAACTGAGGGCAGCGTGTGGCAGGACACATCTGCAGGCTCTTGGCACCGTGAGGCTCTGGCAGCAGGGCAATGCAGGTGGGGCTGCCAGAGGGGTCTTCTACAGCTGGCACATCTGATGGCTGATAGCATCGCTCAGGACGGGTCTCTCTGTTTCTGCAGTGCTTTAGATAATGGCATTATGAGGGCATTTCAAGAGGAAGATCAAGGCTTGGCTTATCTGAAGGGTAAGGCTTTTTCTCCAGTCTGTGCTTTCAGACTCCTGGAGTAGAGGGGAGGCAGGTTTCATGGTAATGGACTGTCAGGATTGTACAGGAGACTGAGACTCCTGGAGCATTGCATTGACAAATCAGTATGTCAGTGATGAAATTTGTTACGTACCTTCCCAAACATCATCTCATGGACTGCATCAAGATCATATTGTGGTCCTCACAAGTTTTATCCTAGCTCATTGTTAGGAGATACAAAAGCCATGATACCCGTTGTCTTTGAGAGGTGTCTGCAGGTCAAAGCAGAGCATGGATCATTTGCAATGAGCAGAAGCTGCCTCGTCTGCAGGCAGAGCTGCAGCACGGGAGGGTCTGCTGAGTGTGCGTCTGTCCCTCCCTGGCCTTGCCTCCCCTGGCAGCAGCACGCTGGCATTCCTCCTGGCTTCTCCAGCTGGCCGTGCTGCTGCTGGTCTTGTTCCCAGGCTGGCTGGGGATGGGGGTTTCACGTGCCCATGGGGTGAGCCCTCGGTGTGCTTGGAGGAAGGGGAGTATGGGGACAAGGTGAGGCGTCTGGAGATGGGGATTTTGTGCCTGGATTCCTCTGCTCTCAGCAGTGTCTTTGTTCTTTTCAATCAAACATGTGAGTAGAACTTTCCTGCAGCTCTCACAGGGCAGCTGAGACCGTACTTGATGGACAGACTGGCTGTCCTCCCCGAAGAACACTGTGCACTAAAGTGACAGTCCCTTTTTCTCTGATAAGGATCTACAAGGATTCCCTTTGAGTCCAGCAGAAATAACCAGGATCTGTGGCTTAGAAACACTCCTCAGGAGTGGTTGGACAGCTGAAACAAAAAACTCAAAAAACAAAAATGTAAAATAAAATTAAAAAAATACTTCCACAACACTGCTCTGCAGTTTGTTGAACTGGGAGCAACACTGGAGAAAAACTCTTTGAGATCAGGAGGGAAGTGAAACTTACATTTCCTCATGTTCCTCTTCACCTCTTGCTGTAGGACACGACTGACTCCTGCACTGCCCACAGTAGAGCCCCCTGTTCCAACAGACACCCTCAGGCAGAATGAATCAGGATGCATGAAAGGGATCTGCCAAATGTCTGTCAGAAAGTGCACAATATAAGAGATGATTTTAAATGAGAAATTGAATTCATTTTCCTCTGATACATTTCTTGTACTTTATTACTCTTATCCTCTTCTTTGTTCAGGACCACATCCCGAAAAAAGCAGATGTCCAACAGAAGCACCATCACTGAGTTCCTCCTGCTGGCATTCGCAGACACGCGCGAGCTGCAGCTCCTGCACTTCGCGCTCTTCCTGGGCATCTACCTGGCTGCCCTCCTGGGCAACAGCCTCAGCGCCGTAGCCTGCGACCACCGCCTCCACACCCCCATGTACTTCTTCCTCCTCAACCTCGCCCTCCTCGACCTGGGCTACATCTCCACCACTCTGCCCAAAGCCATGGCCAATGCCCTCTGGGACACCAGGGCCATCTCCTATCAAGGCTGTGCTGCACAGGTCTTTTTCTTTCTCTTCTTCATATCAGCAGAATATTATAACCTTACTGTCATGGCCTACGACCGCTACGTTGCCATCTGCAAGCCCCTGCACTACGGGAGCCTCGTGGGCAGCAGAGCTTGTGCCCAGATGGCAGCAGCTGCCTGGGGCAGTGGCTTTCTCAATGCTGTCCTGCACACGGCCAACACATATTCCCTGCCCCTCTGCCACGGCAATGCTGTGGACCAGTTCTTCTGTGAAATCCCCCACATCCTCAAGCTCTCCTGCTCACATGCCTACCTCAGGGAAGTTGGGGCACTTGTGTTTAGTCTTTCTTTAGCCTTTGGTTGTTTTGTTTTCATTGTGCTGTCCTATGTGCAGATCTTCAGGGCAGTGCTGAGGATGCCCTCTGAGCAGGGCCGGCACAAAGCCTTTTCCACGTGCCTCCCTCACCTGGCCGTCGTCTCCCTGTTCATTAGCACTGGCATATTTTCCTACCCGAAGCCCCCTCCATCTCCTCCCCATCCCCGGACCTGGTGGTGGCAGTTCTGTACTCAGTGGTGCCTCCAGCAGAGCACGTCCTCATCTGTAGCATGAGGAGTCAGGAGCTCAAGCATGCCTTGTGGAAATAGATGACTACATGTGTCTTGGATGCAAGAAATTTTTGATCTGCTTCTGCACATGTCCTGTAATGCAAATAATTGGCGGAATAGCCAGTATACCTGTTTTGTTTTGTTTTGTTTTGTTTTGTGATTGTGTTTGTGCATATTCTTATTACATTAATTCAGCTAATGAACACCCAGTAAAATGATATGGATGTACCTGTTGAATATAGCTCATAGACTCTGTGCATGTGAAGCCATGCTCTCTGTGAATTTAACCTTAAGGAAGGAGCCTGCACTGCCTGGTCTGACGTCCTTCCTCTGAGACCAGGCCTGGCTCTGCAGGGGCAGTGCCCGTGTGCAGGGGTGCAGAGGAAAAGAGTCCCATCCCAGCAGCACGGCCAGGGAGCACCAGCGCTTGGGGCATGCAGAGCTGCTCTCTTGCCACTGCCGCCCTCTCCTGCTGAGCCCTGGGCTCAGGCCCGGCTGCTCCTTGGTGCCAGTGCTGCTGTGGGGCTGTGCTGGGACTGCAGGCAGGGACAGGCAGTGGGCACGGCAGTGGCACAGCTGGCCTCCACTGCAGCACTTCCCTCCTAAGGGGGGATCTCCTCCAAGTTGGACTGACCAGAGCTCAAGTGCTCAATCTGGTGTGAGCAGGCAGAGGAGAGCTTTGCAGCCCCAGGGCACACAGCAGCTCCAGCAAAGGAGCCTGGCCAGTGATTCCTTGCAGACCTGGGGCAATGGCAGTGACCCCCTGAGCTGGGTGTGCCTCCCAGCCTGCACAGCAAGCCCTGCAGAGTGTCCCCGTGCCCTGGGCACCACAGCCCCTCACTCTGCAGAGCAGCACCGCCAGCTGGGGCTGGGGCTGGGGTTGGGGCTGGGGCTTGGAGGGCGTTTCCCCTGAGTGTCTGCTAGGCCAGCTTCAGGCTTCTGGATGTGAGCATAATCTTCACTGTGCGCAAGGAGCTGAGAGACCGCCAACAGGCATGGGGCTGGAACATTGCCTGCAAGGTTCCTCCTGCCCTAGCACCTCCCAGGACTGGCACGGAACTGGCTCCTGTGTGTCAGAGAGGCTGGGAGCCCAGCAGGTGTGCCACGAGCTTGGAGGATCACAACCAGTTCACTTCTGCCTATGCAGGTCCTGGGCCAGAAATGGGGTGTTTTGTAGGTCTGGTATTATGAGGTCAGTGCTGCCTCAGAAGCTGTAAGTCCATGAGGAAGCGAATGGCTGTTAAATGGCCTGTGAGTTGACTTCTTTCTGAAGTAGCCAACAGCTCAACCCTTGACTCCTGGCTGGGATCTGTGTCTTTAGGCTCACATCTGCTGGTATCCATGACAGGACAGCAGATGCACCTGCTCTGCACACAGCTTGTGAGATCCCCTCTTCCTAGGCACCTGGTAGGCCCCATAGAGGAAGAGGTCTTGAACAGCTGTTGTCATGGAAGAGGTATCAGCATTTGCCTAATTCATCCTTCAGGGCTGCTTTCAGTTTTCTACACACAGGGGGGTCACTGCCTCCCAGATGCCTGGGGGAACATAAAGGCTGCATGAGGGCCTTGGAAGATCTTTCCCTGTGTCCA
This sequence comes from Somateria mollissima, assembly GCA_951411735.1. NCBI lineage: Eukaryota > Metazoa > Chordata > Aves > Anseriformes > Anatidae > Somateria > Somateria mollissima. The sequence continues at coordinate 167,368 of CATOCB010000138.1, forward strand.
TAGGTCCATTCTGGAACCAAAGCTGAAGGTAGGAAGCACATTTTTGTGGTGTTGCAGAGCTGCTGGGAACATTGTGCAGGGTGCTCCTACAGACCTATGTATCCTTCTCCATGCGGGCTTCGGAGCTGTTTCTTTCTCAGGAACAGAGTAGCCAACAGAAGTGAGACAGATACGCTGAGTTCATGAAAGCCATCAGAGAGCTGCCCCTAAGAAGGTGACTGATATGGGGAAGTCAGGAGAAGCCTGGCCAGGAGAGATGTTGATAGGGCAGCAGCAGGAACGTGTCACAGAAAGGGACTAGGAGGTCACTTGTGTCTGTTGGTGGCAGGTCACCCTTGACATAGACCTGGGATCTGCACTTTTGGGCTGACATCTGGCAGTGGCCCTGCTAGGCCAGCAGAAGGCACCTGCTTGGCATGCTGACTGTGGGATCCCCTCTGCCTCCAGACGCAGGAGGACCCAGACAGAAAGAAGGCCCCAACATGGGTTGTCCTGTCCCTTCTGCTTGAGTCCATGACTGGGCAGCAGCAGGCACAAGGCTTGGCTGTGTCTAGCCAAGAAGCTGCAAGGCCAGCAGCAGGCCCCTGGCTTGGAATGCTGCTGAGGTGACTTGTGTCTGCTTGGCTGAGAGGCCGCAAGGAGCCTGCTGGGTTGGGATGCCTACTTCAGGAGTGGTTTCCACCCTGAGGGAGCTTCCTTTGGCAGTAGGAAAGAGCAGAAGAAAAAACTTCCACAGAGTGCACCTTGGAAGTTAAGCATTGGCCACAAGGAGGAAGAAATGTCTCTCAAAGGGTCGTGCTGTGGTGCCAGAGGTCACCCTCTGATAAGACCCTGGCTTTGTGTTTCAAGGAACAGCTGGTGAGGGTTGACGAGACATGGGTGAAAGCAAGGGATGAGAGCAAGGTGGTGAACAGAGATGGGTGTCTGCAGACTGCAAGGAAGTAGGTCAGACTATGGGACAGCAAAGGAAAGCCTGCAGGGGAGAAGGCAGAGGGTGCTGGTAGAAATGGCAGGCCCAACAGCCCTGAAATTTCTTTCCTCTTGGCTAGAGCTTAGGAGGAAATATGTTTTATTCATTGTGATGAGGCCTCATCGATTCCTTGCAACCCTGTGCAGCACCTAGGAGGTGTCACACCAGTGTTGTTCTCATGGCATCACCCTGCCCACCCCATCCCACAGACCCCAGGAAGAGCCTTGAGCCAGACGTGGGGGTGCGGGATCTCCTCTCACAGTTCCAGGGGTCAGGCCTTGGCTCTTCTGCTTCACTAAAACCAACCAAGACTTTTCTCAGCACAGTGCTTTGCCTGTCTGTAACCATGGCCTCCAACTATCTGCCCTAACAAGGCCCTGCGGAGGCTTTGTTAGTAACAGCTCTCAGCGGGGCCCATTAATACTCCATGTCACTTCAACTTGTCCTTCTGAGTTTACTTGCTCAAGCGGATGCATCACTCTCCTCTCAGTACCTGAGCTTCATAGACTGAGCACCAAAATACACCATGGAACTCATTAAAATGCAGAAACTCCTAACATCTCCTCCATAGTTTTCTTCAAGTCTTCACAGCTTTTGCACCTAATTGCAGAACTTGCATGCTGTAGTTAAGGAAGGAGTTTTCAAAAAGCACTTAATAAAAAATCTTTTCTAGTTTTAAAGGTTGATTTTTGCTGCATTTCAATTTTGAGCATCATTCTCCTCTTGCTATTGATCCAGGGTGACTTCTTTGAAGACCTCCATAGGGAGGAAAAGCAGAGTCTGGAGGTGTGACACCTCCACTGCCAGCAGTGGTCTTTGTCCCTGTAAATGCAGCCCAACCCAGCACGGGAAACCCTTTCTAAGACAAGTCAGGGGTTCCTTGGGAAAAAAAAAAAAATAAAAAAAAATAAAATAAAAATAAAATAAAATAAAATAAAATAAAATAAAATAAAATAAATAATATAAAATAAAATAAAATATAAAATAAATTTGAAATAAAATAAATTCAAAATGACCATTGGAACCTGAGAAATAAAGCCTGAATCTTACTAAAAAAACTGGACATCCATGGTCTCTCTTGGGTCTGCTGTGGAAAACTCAGAATGAAAACTAAAGAAAATATTTCTTCAAGTGGCTGTAGCTGTACCCATGAGCTTGGCCTCTTTGGTGAAATTGTCCCCTTCCAGCCACTGAAAACTAAATTGAGTAATGTGAAAAGACCTGCCCAGTCAATAGAGTTGCTATTGACTGGGCAGCTCTTTTCACAAGGCAGCTCTGCCAAAGCCCCACCGGTGGTGCCCTCTTGGAACTTTGAAGTTCCCTCTCCTGAAGCAGTCTATGCCTCGGATGCACATAGCCTCCGGGTCAGTCCCAATGGGGTGCTTTTGCCATTCCTTCCCAGTTCGACTCACTTCAGCCTCCAGTACAGTTAACTGTTGGGATCCTGCTGTCACTCCAGAAATACAGGTGGGTTCTACCTCTTTCTTTTGATGGCATCGGGGTACTCTGTGCACTGGTGTCCAGTAGAGCCTGTTACATTTGTGGGTGTGATGTGCCAGGCCATTAAATATACCCAGTCCAGTAAACCTGATTGTCCTTTTCCTCCCTGCCTCCCCCTGGCTTGAAGCAGGATCGCTCTAGCCCTGTTCATAGTGTTCATTACTGTGTATAGTCGATGGCCCACTGGAAACACATCCCACGATGGCAGGGGAGAGGGTGCTGACAGCCAAGGGATGCATTTCGGTGCAGGAGCTGGGGCCCAGAAGAGACAAGGAGTCAAAGCAGTGGGCTGGGGGAGGCCAGCAGAAGCAGCCCAAGGGGTGGTGCTGCTGGTGAGGACACGTTTGTGGCAGCAGCCGGAGTGGGCAGCAGCTGTGCGCAGGTGAGGGGAGGCCAGGAAGCGCATGCCAAGAGCGCTGCTGCCAGCAGAGCCAAGGCCGGGGCCGAGCCCAAGGGCAGAGGCAGGCCCAGGGCAGGGGGCTGCAAGGGCCATGCTGAGCTCCCTGCCCCTGCAGCAGCCGCCCTGGCCCTCAGCAGATGTGCTGGCCGGCACACACGGGGAGGTGCTGGCGTGCATCAGAGAGCAGCAAGGAGGGCACTGGAGAGGGCCGGGGCCAGGTGGGTGGCAGAGCCCCATGCAGGGGCTGGCTGGGGGTCCCCTCTGCTGCAGCCAGCACATGTAGCATGGCAGGAGGAGGGCAGGCAGGGCTCATGGCCCCAGGGCACAGCCTGGCCCTGGGCTCTTCCTGACATCCCTGCAGCTCCTGGCAGGCTGCGGTGAGGTGCCCCTCAGCCTTCCCTCCGGTGCTCCCAGGGCACAAGGCTGCCTCCTGCCCAGCTCACTACCCACCTTGAACGTCCAACACGGCTGCTTCCTAAGCTGGGCCTTGCCCAGGGTTCGTCCCCTGCAGGGGCAGAAAATGGCCCTTGTCCTGGTGGCTTTTCATGGCCTTCCTCTCAATACATGCTCTTCTCATCCTTGATCTCTTTTACTGAATACAGAGGCCTAGGGCAGCCTTTTGGTACAGACTAAGACAGAAAAAGCATTGAGTCCTTCAACCCCGTCTCTGCCTGCTGCTATGAAGTGCCTATGAGACATGGACTTGTTTTCAGGTATTTTCCTCCGACAATCTCAGCAGTGCACAGTGACAGGACAAGACATGGGATTACATGACATTCCCCACAGAAAAACACTTTTACTCTGAGCAATTGTACTGGGTCTGGCGGTAAAACCACCACAGCAATACCAAGCACTAGATCATGTTTCTCCAAAGTGGGCAAATCCCCATCACTGGAGATACCAAAGCCCAACTGGAAATGGGCCTGGGCTGCCTGGTGTAGGTGTCTGTGCCTGGCTAGTGGGGGTGGCTAGATGGACTTTGGAGGTCCCCTCCAGCCTCAGTGAACCTATCGCTCTGCAGTGCCTGGCAGTGTTTCTGAGAACTTCTATGCAGTATCTCCAGACCAGCTGGACACCGGGTGCTCATGGGGCAGAGGATCTTCTGGGGATGAACTCATTCATGATGTAACCCTGAGGACAACATGGAAGAGGGGTTACAAATATCAACAACACCTCTGCCCGTAGCAGTCTTCCCTCCCCCTGCCTCCAATCTCCTGCCCCTTCTTTCCTTCAGGATGAGAGTCAGAAGGGAGCTCTGGAGGTTTCCAGTGCCAAGATCTGCTCTGAGCAGGGAGAACTTTCACATCAGATCAGGCTGCTTCCTCAGTGCTTCCTCCACCTCACTTTTGAAAGCCGTACTTCTAGGGGCACTGGCTGGAAGGCCAGATCTGATTCAGTGGTGCTACAAGACAGCAGTGTGGAAGAGAAGGGTGACCAGCACCAAAACGACCATGTCCTGCTGCTGCCAGTGTTTGTGGTTCCAAGAAAGTGGCGACCCTGACTCAAAGGCTGCAGGGAAGGAGTGCCTGCCAGGGCAGAAAAGGGGAGCCCCGAAGGAGGACACCAGGGCTTTCCAGCACGTTGCAGCAGGGATCTTCATCCCACAACCACTGCTGTACCTGAGAAGAGTGTATGAGAAATGAGATCCACAGAAACTGACTACAAGCTGGTTCCTTTAGTTATTTAGTTACAAAGAGCTTAGCAGCACCTCTACGTGAGGTCTTTGGGTTAGAAGAAAAGATAGAAGAGGAATAGAAATATCTTAAAATTATAAAATAAAAAGATAAAAAAATATTTAGCATATTGGAATAATAGTGAAAAGAATGAACAATTTTTGAAATATATGAACAAAGATGTTTCTGCCTTGTCCACGTATATTTCAGGGAATCAGATGCAGAAGACGGGTTCCTCTCTGAAATACTGAATATTGCAATAACATCCTCAGTGCCTCCTTGAGCTCTTGGTTCCTCATGCTGTAGATGACGGGGTTCACAGCTGGAGGCACCACCGAGTACAGAAATGACACCACCAGGTCCAGGGATGGAGAGGAGATGGAGAGGGGCTTCAGGTAGGCAAACGTAGCAGTGCTGAGATACAGGGAGACCACGGCCAGGTGAGGAAGGCACATGGAAAAGGCTTTGTGCTGACCCTGCTCAGAGGGCATCCTCAGCACTGCCCTGAAGATCTGCACATAGGACAGCACAATGAAAACAAAAAAAACAACACCTAAACAGGCACTAACCAGAAGAAACCTGACTTCCCTGAGGTAGGCATCTGAGCAGGAGAGCTTGAGGATCTGGGGGATTTCACAGAAGAACTGGTCCACAACGTTGCCTTGGCAGAGGGGCAGGGAAAATGTGTTGGCCGTGTGCAGGACAGCAGTGAGAAAGCCACTGCCCCAGGCAGCTGCTGCCATCTGGGCACAAGCTCTGCTGCCCACGAGGCTCCCGTAGTGCAGGGGCTTGCAGATGGCAACATAGCGGTCATAGGCCATGACGGTGAGGAGGAAATACTCTGCTCCAACCAAGAAGAATAAAAAGAAGACCTGTGCAGCACAGCTTTGATAGGAGATGGCCCTGGTGTCCCAGAGGGCATTGGCCATGGCTTTGGGCAGAGTGGTGGAGATGCAGCCCAGGTCGAGGAGGGCGAGGTTGAGGAGGAAGAAGTACATGGGGGTGTGGAGGCGGTGGTCGCAGGCTACGGCGCTGAGGATGAGGCCGTTGCCCAGGAGGGCAGCCAGGTAGATGCCCAGGAAGAGCGCGAAGTGCAGGAGCTGCAGCTCGCGCGTGTCTGCGAATGCCAGCAGGAGGAACTCGGTGATGGTGCTTCTGTTGGACATCTGTTATTTCTGGTCATGAGGTCCTGTACAAGGAGGAGAAAGGCAGTGATAATGTACCACAGACATAACTGAGGAAAACCCTTTCCATTTTCTCATTTAAAATCAACCAAAGTTTGCCCATTTCCAGGCAGATATTTTGAAGCTCTCTTTCATTGATTCTGCCTGAGAGTGCCTCTGGGAGCAGGGGACTCCTCTGTGGGCAATGGAAGAATCAGTCCTGCACTACAGCCAGAGGGAGTAGCATGGTAGCAACATGGTAGGAACATGGTAGGAACATGGGGTAGTCTCAGATTAACTTTACTGCTGATATCAAAGAGATTTCCCCAGTTTTGCTCCTAGTTCACCCAACTGCAGAGCAGAGGTGTGGGGATTTAGATATGTAATTATTTGTTTTCTGGTTTTGGTTGTAGCTGCCCCACCACACTGGAGAACTGTTTCTAAGGCATAAATCCTGGGCATTCTGCTGCACTCCAAGTAAAACCTTGTTCCTCAGAGGCAAAGACACTGTGCCTTTAGTGCAGTGTCCCTCAGAGACGACAGCCAGTCTCTCCATCAGTGCTGGTCTCAGCTGCCCTGTGAGAGCTGCAGGAAAGTTGTACTCAGTTGTTCATCTGAAAAGAACCTGAACACTGCTGATGGCAGAAGAATCCGGGATCAAATTGCACATCTCCAGAGCCCTCACCTTGTCCCCATTATTCCTCTTTCCCCAAGCACACCGAGGGCTCACTCCATGGGCATGTGAAAGCCCCATCCCCAGCCAGCCTGGGAACAAGACCAGCAGCAGCACGGCCAGCTGGAGAAGCCAGGAGGAATGCCAGCGTGCTGCTGCCAGGGGAGGCAAGGCCAGGGAGGGACAGACGCACACTCAGCAGACCCTCCTGGGCTGCAGCTCTGCCTGCAGACGAGGCAGCTCCTGCTCATTGCAGGTGATCTGTGCTCTGCTTTGACCTGCAGACACCTCTCAAAGACAGTGGGTATCATGGCTTTTGTATCTCCTAACGATGAGCTAGGATAAAACTTGTGAGGACCACAATATGATCTTGATGCAGTCCATGAGATGATGTTTGGGAAGGTACTTAAAAAATTTCATCACTGACATACTGATTTCTCAATCCAGTGCTCCAGGAGTCTCAGTCTCCTGTACAATCCTGACAGTCCATTACCATGAAACCTGCCTCCCCTCTACTCCAGGAGTCCACAAGCACAGATTGGAGAAAAAGCCTTACCCTTCAGATAAGCTAAGCCTCGATCTTCCTCTTGACATGCCCTCATAATGCCATTATCTAAAGCACTGCAGAAAGACAGAGAACAATCGGGACAGAGGTTTTACAGGCTTATTCTGTGCCAGCTGTAGGAGATCCCTCTGGCAACCCCACCTTCATTGCCCTGCTGCCAGAGCCTCACGGTGCCAAGAGCCTGCAGATGTGTCCTGCCACACGCTGCCCTCTGTTGTTGCGCTCCTCAGTGCCTCCAAGCCCTCTCTCCTTCTCTCCTCTCTGCGTGCCAGCTGCGGTCAGAGCCCCCAGCCCTGCTGCGCTGTGCAGAGGAGCTGCTCCTGGGCACAGCTGTCTCTCTGCACCAGGGGCCCTCTTGCCACGAGCTCCCCTTGGGCCCAGGAGCCCGGCCCAGCTCAGCAGCACAGCACCAGGGCATTGGAATCATCACTCTGGGGGTTTTGCTGATGAGCCCACGAACCTCAGGCACTCAGAGACAATTGAAGACATCTCTCCAGAAGTCCAAGTCAGAGGCAAGTTTCCTGCAGTGTCCCCCTGAGGGCCAGCACTCACACAGCCTCCCTTGGAGCTCGTTAGAGCAGAACACTGGAGGCAGTGAGGACAAGGAGACAAAGGCAATGTGAAGGTGACACTGATGTGCAGGAAAACTGGATGTGTGTCACCAAGCACAAGGGTCAGGCCTTGACCTCTAGCCCCTGGGAAGGGAGATCTTTCCCCTTGACAGGTTGCTCAGGGCTTTTTGTGGTTCAGTAGGAGATGGGGATGTGCATGGCCAAGTGTAGGAGAATGATACGACCCCTGCCTGGTTCGTGGGTGGGGGAGAGGAGGCTGTGAGGCCCTGGTGCTTTAACGGTAAGCTGTCTCCTCATAGGCCTCAGTGATAGAGACAACAGCCATAGCCATGGATACAAAGACCTGGGACTTGCTGGCACTCTCAGTCTTGTCACAGCCCTTAATCCTTTCCACAGCAGCCTTTCCTAAGGACTCTCGTACCTGTACCTCTTTCCCTGTTGGCTGCAGACCCTTGTGTTTGTGATCTCTTACACATCTGAGCTGAGTCTGATAACTCAGATCTTCTTGGTGGCCATGCTTCTTGTAAGGCAGCTCTGTAGGAAGCTGGCCTGGTTCCTCGTGAGCAGGCACCACTGCTCGTATGGCATCTCTCGTGGTGCCCAGGCCCTTCTCCTCCCGGGCACTGCTCACTCTGCAGGGTCCCAGTCTGCCCTGATATGTGGGGTTACTCTTCATCAGTGCAGGACAGGGCTCTTCTTCTTGTAAAGGGCACGATGTTCCTTTAGACAAATCTTGAGGTTTCTCAAGGTTGCCGTGGATTGACGCTCCATTCTGTCAGGCGTTAAGGTCTGCAGGCTGACAGTTCTGATTCCATGTGATTGTGCTCTCTCTGACAAGACAGCAGCATCAGGACATCAGGAAAGTTTGGATAATACAGGAGTAACCAGTTGAATGGAATTGCAGCACAGAGTCAGAGAAGTGTACGTGATGGAAGGCTGCCAGGTTCCACCTCTTCTGTGCTTTCCTCCCATGCATGCTTTCAGTTTGGAGCTGTGTCCTGAATGTTATGGGGCTGTGCAGGTCAAAATTAGAAGGGCCAAAGCCTAGCTGGAGCTCCATCTGTATATTACTGTCAAAGACAATAAAAACTGCTTATAGAAATACTTCACATTAAGGAAGATTAGGGAGAATCATCATCCTTTATTGGATGAGGGGGGAAACCTGGTAACAAGAGAGGAGGTAAAGGCTGAGGCTCTTAACGCCTTCTTTGCCTCTGACTCTAGCAGCAAGACCAGTTGTTCCCCTGCATATTTCTTCCTCCTCATGGCCAGTGCCAACATTCCAGGGTGCACTTGGTGGCAGTTTTTCTCTCCTGCTCTTTCCTACTACCAAAGAAAGCTCCATCAGGGTGGAAACCACTCCTGAAGTAGGCATCCCAACCCAGCAGGCTCCTTGCAGCCTCTCAGCCAAGCAGACACAAGTCACCTCAGCAGCAGCTTCCAAGCCAGGGGCCTGCTGCTGGCCTTGCAGCTTCTTGTGGAGACACAGCCAAGCCTTGTGCCTGCTGCTGCCCAGTCATGGACTCAAGCAGAAGGGACAGGACAACCCATATGGGGGCCTTCTTTCTGCCTGGGTCCTCCTGGGTCTGGAGGCAGAGGGGATCCCACAGTCAGCATGCCAAGCAGGTGCCTTCTGCTGGCCTAGCAGGGCCACTGCCAGATGTCAGCCCAAAAGTGCAGATCCCAGGGAGAAGGCAAGGGTGACCTGCCACCTCCAGACACAAGTGACCTCACAGTCCCTTTCTGTGACACGTTCCTGCTGCTGCCCTATCAAGTGCAGAGACAGAAGTGACCTCACAGCCACTGCTACAGTCACATTGCTCCTGCTGGGGCAGGAGATGATGAGGCAGAGCTGAGCTCCTCAGAGCATTCCCACCCATCTCCTCCTTGTGGCCCACAAGCTGATCAGATCAGGGTGAGCAAAAGAGTAAAGGTAAAGGAAAGGGTCTATGGGCTGAGTTTTGGCTTGAAAAGATACTTTGAGGTGAGGCATAAGTAGTAGTCGATTCCTGTCAGGGTGTGGAGTAGCATTTAGTTTTATGGTTTAATGTCACTGGTTAACATAGGGGAAGGGCTTTACATGACTATTTTAAGTCACAGTTAGAGCAGAATCAACATTGCCTGAACGTTCTAACCTCACAGAAATCATTAATTTCTGCTGGCCAAGCTCCTCTTCCCTCGCTCAAATCTCACATCTCTCCTGGCTAGGCTTCTCCCCATATCAGTCATGTTTGTAGGGGCAGCTTTCTGATGGCTTTCATGATCTCAGAGTACATGCACAGCAAGTGCCTTCTGCTGCCCTACCATGGACACTGGCAGATGTGAGCCTAAAGGCACAGATCCCAGCCAGGAGTCAAGGGTGACCTGTCAGCTACTTCAGAAAGAGCTCAACTCACAGGCCATTTAACAGCCATTCACTTCCTGCTGGACTTAGTGTTTCTGACGCACCACTGAGCTCATAATACCACACCTACAAAACACCCCCTTTTTGGGCCAGGACCTGCATAGGCAGAAGTGATCTGGTTGTGATCCTCCAAGCTCATGGCACACCTGCTGGGCTCCCAGCCTCTCTGACACACAGGAGCCAGTTCCGTGCCAGTCCTGGGAGGTGCTAGGGCAGGAGGAACCTTGCAGGCAATGTTCCAGCCCCATGCCTGTTGGCGGTCTCTCAGCTCCTTGTGCACAGTGAAGTTTACACTCAAGTCCAGAAGCCTGAAGCTGGCCTAGCAGACACTCATGGGAAGCATCCTTGCAGCCCCAGCCCCAGCTGGCGGTGCTGCTCTGCAGAGCGAGGGGGCTGAGGTGCCCGGGGCACGGGGGCACTCTGCAGGTCCGTGCTGGGCAGGCTGGGAGGCAGACCCAGCTCATGGGGTCACTGCCATTGCCCCAGGGCTGCAAGAAATCACTGGCCAGGCTCCTTTGGTGGGGCTGCTGCTTGCCCTGGGGCTGCAGAGCTCTCCTCTGCCTGCTCACAGCAGATTGAGCACTTGAGCTTGGTCAGTCCACCTCGGAGGAGATCCCCCCTTAGGAGGGAAGTGCTTCAGTGGAGGCCAGCCGTGCCACTGCCGTGCCCACTGCCTGTCCCTGCCTGCAGTCCCAGCACAGCCCCACAGCAGCACTGGCACCAAGGAGCAGCCGGGCCTGAGCCCACCAGCAGGGCTCAGCAGGAGAGGGCGGCAGTGGCAAGAGAGCAGCTCTGCATGCCCCAAGCGCTGGTGCTCCCTGGCCGTGCTGCTGGGATGGGACTCTTTTCCTCTGCACACGGGCACTGCCCCTGCAGAGCCAGGCCAGGTCTCAGAGGAAGGATGTCAGACAAAAAAGGTAGTTAAATCGTAACTTCCTTAAGGTTAAATTCACAGAGAGCATGGCTTCACATGCACAGAGTCTATGAGCTATATTCAACAGGTACACCCATATCATCTTAATGGGTGTTCATTAGCTGAATTAATGTAATAAGAATATGCACAAACACAACCACAAAACACAAAACAAAACAGGTATACTGGCTATTCTGCCAATTATTGACATTGCAAGACATGTGCAGAAGCGGATCAAAAATTTCTTGCATCCAAGACACATCTAGTCATCTATTTCCACAAGGCATGCTTGAGCTCCTGGTTCCTCATGCTACAGATGAGGACGTGCTCTGCTGGAGGCACCACTGAGTACAGAACTGCCACCACCAGGTCCAGGGATGGGGAGGAGATGGAGGGGGCTTCAGGCAGGCAACCACGACAGGCCTGAGGGAGACGGACACCATGGCCAGGTGAGGGAGGCACGTGGAAAAGGCTTTGTGCCAGCCCTGCTATAGAGACAACAGGACTGTCACCTAGATACACTAGTTCTAATCCAAATACACTGCTCCTAACCGTGGCAGCTGGGCTCTTGGCCCTGAGCCCCTCCTGGATGCTGGGGCTGCTCCCCCAGCTCGACAGAAGATGGGAAGAGAAGGAAACTGAGACCAATGAATTTCTGCTGAGTTCTTTATTGTCTTTATCTATCAAGGAAGCCCGGTTCTGTGTGTACAATAGATGATGTGGTCAAACCTTACAAAAGATGTAACTTTCAGAATGCTAAGAATGAGATTATTAAAAACAAATGAAATATTGTTCAAATACTAACAGAGAAAAATAATGTAAAAAATGTTGTGTCATTTTCCCAAATACACTTTGATTTCTGATAGGATTATTATTAATGACAATGTTATGATAACACTAGTAACGATAAAAATAATATGATACAATGTGAATCAAAACATTTGCACATTATTATGAATACATCTTCTGAACACATCATGGATGCTTAAGAAGAATGTATGGAAACAGTTTCCTCACTGCATTCTTGAGCTCCTGGTTCCTCATGCTGTAGATGAGGGGGTTCACTGCTGGAGGCACCACTGAGTAGAGAAGTGCAAAGACCAGGTCCAGGGATGGAGAAGAAATGGAGGGGGGCTTCAGGTAGGAAAATATGCCAGTGCTAATGCACAGGGACACCACGGCCAGGTGAGGGAGGCAGGTGGAAAAGGCTTTGTGTCGGCCCTGCTCAGAGGGCATCCTCAGCACTGCCCTGAAGATCTGCACATAGGACAGCACAATGAAAACAAAACAACCAAAGCCTAAAAAAACACTAAACAGAACTGCCCAAACTTCTCTGAGATAGGAATCTGAGCAGGAGAGCTTGAGGATGTGGGGGATTTCACAGAAGAACTGGTCCAGAGCATTGCCGTGGCAGAGGGGCAGGGAAAATGTGTTGGCCGTGTGCAGGACAGCATTGAGAAAGCCACTGCCCCAGGCAGCTGCTGCCATCTGGGCACAAGCTCTGCTGCCCAGGAGGCTCCCGTAGTGCAGGGGCTTGCAGATGGCAACGTAGCGGTCGTAGGCCATGACAGTAAGGTTATAATATTCTGCTGATATGAAGAAGAGAAAGAAAAAGACCTGTGCAGCACAGCCTTGATAGGAGATGGCCCTGGTGTCCCAGAGGGCATTGGCCATGGCTTTGGGCAGAGTGGTGGAGATGGATCCCACATCGAGGAGGGCGAGGTTGAGGAGGAAGAAGTACATGGGGGTGTGGAGGCGGTGGTCGCAGGCTACGGCGCTGAGGATGAGGCCGTTGCCCAGGAGGGCAGCCAGGTAGATGCCCAGGAAGAGCGCGAAGTGCAGGAGCTGCAGCTCGCGCGTGCCTGCGAATGCCAGCAGCAGGAACTCAGTGATGGTGCTTCTGTTGGACATCTGCTTTTTTCGGGATGTGGTCCTGAACAAAGAAGAGAAAGAACAGTAATAATGTACAACAGACTTATCAGAGAAAAACTCATCCCATTTCTCATTTAGAATCTCCAGAAAATTGTCCATTTCCAGGAAGACATGTGGCAGGTGCCTTTCATGAGTTCTTCCTGATGCCTGAGGGTATCCCTGGGAGCAGGGGACTCCTCTGTGGGCGATGGAAGAGTCAGTTATGTCCAATAGCCAGAGGTAAGGAGCAACATCGGGTAATCTCAGACTCACTTCACTCCTGATATCAAAGAACCTTGTCCCAGTGTTGCTCCCAGGTTATCCAACTTCAGAGCAGATATACATGTATATACGTGTTTGGTTTTTTTTATTTTTCTTTTATAGAGTCAGATTTTTGTTGCTACTAACCTACCACACCGGCTGAGTTTTCCTAAAACGGAAATCTGGGCATTTCTCCAGCACATAAGGATAAATATTGTGGATCCTCAAAGAAAAAGGGACTGGCCCTATAGTGCAGTGTCCTTTAGTGAGGACAGACAGTCTGTTCATCAGTGCTGGTCTCAGCCACCCTGTGAGAGCTGCAGGAAAGTTGTACTCAGAGGTTGATCTGAGAAGAACCTGAACACTGCTAAGAGCAGGGGAATCCAGGATCAAAGTGCCCATCTCCAGACCCCTAAACCACTCCCCATACTCCCCTTCTCCCAAGCACCCTGAGGGCTCACTCCATGGGCATCCAAACCCCCATCCCCAGCCAGCCTGGGAACAAGACCAGCAGCAGCACGGCCAGCTGGAGAAGCCAGGAGGAATGCCAGCATGCTGCTGCCAGGGGAGGCAAGGCCAGGGAGGGACAGACGCACACTCAGCAGACCCTCCTGTGCTGCAGCTCTGCCTGCAGACGAGGCAGCTCCTGCTCATTGCAAATGATCTGTGCTCACTTCAAGCCGGCAGAGACCTCCCAAAGACAGGGATGTGTCCCAGAACTGGGCATTGGGGGGCTTGCAGCTCGTAAAGATCAGCTAGGATAAAACCTGAGAGGACCACAAAATGATGTTTGGTGCAGTTTCTGGGCTGAGGTGTGGGAAGGGACTTTATAAACTTAATTGCTGACAAACTGATCTCTCACTGCAATTCTCTTGGAGTCTCAGTCTCCAGTACAATACTGACAGTCCATTACCATGAAACCTGCCTCCTCTCCACTGCAGGAATCTGCAAGCACAGGCTACAGAAAAAGTCTTGCCTTTCAGGTAGCCCCTGCCTTGGTCTTCCTTTTGAAAAATCCAATCATAAATGCCATTTTCTAAAGCATCATCTACTCCTACCTGAAGAAACAGAGAGACCCATCCCAACAAATGCTATCAGCCATCAGATGTGCCAGCTGTAGAAGACCCCTCTGGCAACCCCACCTGCATGGCCCTGCTGCCAGAGCCTCACAGTGCCAAGAGCCTGCAGATGTGTCCTGCCACACGCTGCCCTCTGTTGTTGCGCTCCTCAGTGCCTCCAAGCCCTCTCTCCTTCTCTCCTCTCTGCGTGCCAGCTGCAGTCAGAGCCCCCAGCCCTGCTGCACTGTGCAGAGGAGCTGCTCCTGGGCACAGCTGTCTCTCTGCACCAGGGCCCTCTTGCCACGAGCTCTCTCTGTCCCACGAGCCCGGCCCAGCTCAGCAGCACAGCACCAGGGCATTGGAATCATCACTCTGGGGGTTTTGCTGATGAGCCCACGAACCTCAGGCACTCAGAGACAATTGAAGACATCTCTCCAGAAGTCCAAGTCAGAGGCAAGTTTCCTGCAGTGTCCCCCTGAGGGCCAGCACTCACACAGCCTTCCTTGGAGCTCGTTAGAGCAGAACAGTGGAGGCAGTGAGGACAAGGAGACAAAGGCAGTGTGAAGGTGACACTGATGTGTAGGAAAACTGGATGTGTGTCACCAAGCACAAGGGCCAGGCCTTTACCTCCAGCCCGTAAGAAGGGAAACCCTTTCCCTTCACACCTTGCTCAGGCCTCTTTGTGGGGCAGTAGGAGATGGGGATGTGCATTGCCAAGTGCAGGAGAATGCTATGACCCCTGCCTGGTTCATGGGTGGGGGCTAGGAGGCAATGAGACCCTGGTGCTTTAATGATAAGCTGTCTCCTCATGGGCCTTAGTGGCTTAGATAGCAGCCATAGCCATGGACACAAAGACTTTGGTTCTGTTGGGACTTTCAGCCTTTCCAGTGTCCTTGCTCTTCCCCAAACCAGGCTGTCCTAGGGAATCCCACACCTGTACCTTTTTCCCCATTCCTGTAGACCATTGTGTTGGTAGTGTCACATTGGATCTGAGCTGAGTATGATAACTGAGATTTGCTTGGTGGCCATCACCCTCATATGGCAGCTCTGTAGGAAGCTGGCCTGGTTCCTGGTGAGCAGGCACCACTACTTGTACAGGATCCCTCATGGAGGATGTTCACAAATCTATGGAGCTAGATGGGATATAGCCGAGGGTACTGAGGGAGCTGGCAGAAGTGCTCACCAAGCTGCCTTCCATCATTTATCAGCAGTCTTGGCTACCAGGGGTGTTCCCAGTCAGCTGGTGGCTAGCAAATGTGATGCTCACCTACAAAATGGCTGGAAGGTGGATCATGGAACTGCAAGCCTGTCAGTCTGAACTCGGTACTGGGGAAGCTCTTGGAGCAGATTATCTTGAATACCATCACACAACGCTTCCAGAACAGCCAGGTGATCAGGCCCAGTCAGCATGGGTTTGTCAAACCCTGGCAAATCAGATCTCAAGGTGTGACAAGGTGATGCTCGCAGTGGATGAGGGAAAGGCTGTGGATGTGGTCTATCTAGACCGCAGTAAGGCTTTTACATCTCTTCCCACAACATTCTCCAGAGAAACTGGCTGCTCAAGGCTTGGACTGGTGTATGCTTTGTGGGGTTAAAAACTGGCCCAAAGAGTCAGGGTAAATGCGAATAAATGCAGTTGGAGGCCTGTCCTTAGTGTCCCCCAGGGCCCCGTACTGCGGCCAGGTCTCTTCAATATCTCCACCAATGACGTGGATGAGGGGATCGAGTGCACCCTCAGTAAGTTTGCAGATGACACCAAGTTTGGAGTGAATGTTGATCTGTTAGAGGGGCTTGTGAGGCCACAACTCGAGTACTGTGCTCAGCTCTGGGGCCCCAATAAGGATGTGTATCTATTAGAAGGAGTCCAGAGGAGGGCCATGAGGACGATCAATGGGCTGCAGCACTTTTCCTAGGAACATGCTGAGGAAGATGGGTTTGTTCGGCCTGGACAAGAGAAGGCTCTGGGGAGACCTTAAAGAGCTCTTCCAGTACCAATAGGGGGCCTACAGGAAAGCTGGGGAGGGACTCTTCATCAGTGTCATGATAGGAGTAGCGGTAATGGTTTTAAACTGAAAGAGGGTAGATTTAGATTAGCCATTAGAAAGAAGTTCTTGACTTAGAGGGTGGTAAGGCAGCGGAACAGGCTGCCCAGGGAAGCCGTGGATGCCCTGTCCCTGGAAGTATTCAAGGCTAGGTTGGATGGGGCTTTGAGCAACCTGGTCTAGTGGAAGCCAACTCGATGGTGGGGCAGAGTGAGAAGCAGAGAAGGCCTTGATGCTGTGCAAACACTGCACAGGAACAAGGACTACAGCCGTGGATGACCAACACTGCTCTGGTCACATATCAAAAACACAGCACCGCAGGGGCTGCTCTGCAGAGAAACTCTGTCCCAGCCAGGATCAGTGTCCCCACAATGGACAAGAAGCTCTGGAAGGAGCCAGGAAGGTGCTCATAAACACCAGGAAATTGGGGAAGCCCAAAGGCCCTTCTGAAGGCTCACTGAGTGTCACCTAAGAGACAGTGCTGGGCAGTGGGGAGGGCCAGGAGAAAGACTTGTGAGAAGGATGTGAGAAACAAGGAAATGTCACTGCCATTGCCCCAGGGCTTCAACAAATCACTCACTGGCCTCCTCTGTCAGGGCAGCATGAACCCAGGAGACAGCAGTGAATGGAGCCTGCAGAGCGTGAGCCTGTCCGAGGTGGACTTACCAGTGCTCAAGTGCTCAATCTGGTGTGAGCAGGCAGAGGAGAGCTCTGCAGCCCCAGGGCACGCAGCAGCCCCAGCAAAGGAGCCTGGCCAGTGATTCCTTGCAGCCCTGGGGCAACGGCAGTGACCCCATGAGCTGGGTGTGCCTCCCAGCCTGCCCAGCACGGCCCTGCAGAGTGCCCCCATGCCCTGGGCACCACAGCCCCCTCGCTCTGCAGAGCAGCACCACCGGCTGGGGCTGGGGCTGGGGCTGGGGCAGGGGCTGGAGGGACACTTCCCCTGAGTGTCTGCTAGGCCAGCTTCAGGCTTCTGGATGTGAGCATAATCTTCACGGTGCACAAGGAGCTGAGTGACTGCCAACAGGCACGGGGCTGGAACATTGCCTGCAAGGTCCCTCCCGCCCTAGCACCTCCCAGGACTGGCACAGAACTGGTTCCTGAGTGTCAGAGAGGCTGGGAGCCCAGCAGGCTTGAAGGATCAAAACCAGCTCAAACCTACGTGGGCAGATTCTGAGCTAAAAAGGGGGTGTTTTGTAGGCATGGTATAACGAGGACAGTGGTACCTCAGAAGCTGTCAACCCAGTAGGAAGCGAATGGTTGTTAAGTGGCTGGGAGTTGACTTCTTTCTGAAGAAGCCGACAGCTCAACCCTTGACTCCTGGCTGGGATCTGTGCCTTTAGGCTCACATCTGCTGGTCTCCATGACAGGACAGCAGATGCACCTGCTCTGCACACAGTTTGTGAGATCCCCTCTTCCTAAGCACCTGGTAGGCCCCATAGAGGAAGAGGTCTTGAATAGGTGTTGTCATGGCAGAGGTTTCAGCTTTTGCCTAAACTCGTCCTTCAGGGCTGCTTTTGTGGTGTTGCAGAACTGCTGGGCACATTGAGCGGGGTGCTCCTACAGACGTTTCTCTCCTTCTCCATGCTGGTTCTCCAAACTTCCCCTAACAAGATGACTGATATGGGGAAGTCAGGAGAAGTCTGGACAGGAGAAATGTGAGATTTGAGGGAGGGAAAAGGAGCGTGGACAGCAGAAGCTAATGATTTTGCAGAGGTAAGAATGTTCAGGTAATGTTGATCCTACCATAAAGCAGACTTAAAGCAGTCATGTGAGGCCCTTGCCCTATTTTAACCTGTAGTGTTAGTCCATAGAGCTAAATGCTACTCCACACCCTGACAGGAATCTGCTGCTCTAATATTTGACCACAAGATCCCTTGAAGACAAAACTAGTCCACAGCCCCATTACTCTCTTTCTCACCCTGATCCCTGCCCTTAACACTACCATTAACATGCTCTATTTAGCCCTAGGCTTCTTGCAGACCTAAACAAAACCAAAGAACTTGCACATACCCTAACCACAGACCTGACACCACAAGCCAAACACCAAACCCTTCCACTACACATTTGATTAATCTCTGTCACAGAAAGGTGAGCCCTAGTCCCTAATCTCATACATGAATGCCTAACACCCAAAGTCACGGTTCCTTTGCATTCACATCCAACCCTACTCTTAAGCACTTAAGGTGCTTGGCCCATAAGGAAGGGTAGGAACCATGAGTTTGCTCTGCAGTCACATGGCATACAAAGATGAATGTGAGGGGCCATGGATCTGATCAGCTTGTGGGCCACAAGGAGGAGATAGATGGGAATGCTCTGATGAGCTCAGCTCTGCCTCAGCATCTCCTGCCCCAGCAGCAGGAATATGACTGTGGCAGTGATTTTGAGGTCACTTCTGTCTCTGCAGCTGATAGGGCACCAGCAGGAACGTGTCACGCAAAGGGACTGTGAGGTCACTTGTGTCTGGAGGTGGCAGGTCAGCCTTGGCTTCTCCCTGGGATCTGCACTTTTGGGCTGACATCTGGCAGTGGCCCTGCTAGGCCAGCAGAAGGCACCTGCTTGGCATGCTGACTGTGGGATCCCCTCTGCCTCCAGACCCAGGAAGACCCAGACAGAAAGAAGGCCCCCATATGGGTTGTCCTGTCCCTTCTGCTTGAGTCCATGAGTGGGCAGCAGCAGGCACAAGGCTTGGCTGTGTCTAGCCAAGAAGCTGCAAGGCCAGCAGCTTGGAAGGTGCTGCTGAGGTGACTTGTGTCTGCTTGGCTGACAGGCCACAAGGAGCCTGATGGGTTGGGATGCCTACTTCAGGAGTGGTTTCCACCCTCATGGAGTTTTCTTTGGTAGTAGGAAAGAGCAGCAGAAAAACTTCCACAGAGTACACCTTGGAAGTTAAGCATTGGCCACGAGGAGGAAGAAATGTCCCTCAAAGTGCCGTGCTTTGGTGCCAGAGGTCACCTTCTGATTTGACCCTGGCTTTGTGTTTCAAGGAACAGCTGGTGAGGGTTGACAAGACATGAGTGAAAGCAAGGCATGAAAGCAAGGTGATGAACAGAGACGGGTGTCTGCAGACTTCAAGGAAATAGGTTATACTGTGGCTCAGCATAGGAAAGCCTGCAGAGGAGAAGGCAGAGTGCTGGTAGAAATGGCAGGCCCAACAGCCCTGAAATTTCTTTCCTCTTGCCTAGAGCTTAGGAGGAGATATGTTATATTCATTGTGATGAGGCCTCATCGATTCCTTGCAACCCTGTGCAGCACCTCGGAGGTGTCACACCAGTGTTGTTCTCATGGCATCACACTGCCCACCACATCCCACAGACCCCAGGAACAGCCTTGAGCTGGACATGGAGCTGTAGGATCTCCTCTCCCAGTTCCAGGGGTCAGCCCTTGGCTCTTCTTCTTCATCAAAGCAAACCAAGACTTTTCTCAGCACAGCGCTTTGCCTGTCTGTAACCATGGCCTCCAATTATCTCCCCTAACCAGTCCCTGGGGAAGCTTTGTTAGTAACAGCCCTCAGTGGGGCCCATTAGTACTCCAAGTCACTTCAACTTTCCCTTCTGACTTTACTTGCTCAAGCGGTTACATCACTCTCCACTCAGTACCTGAGCTTCATAGACTGAGCACCAAAATACACCATGAAACTCATTAAAATGAAGAAACTCCAAACATCTCTTCCATAGTTTTCTTCAAGCCTTCATGCCTTGTGTAGCTAATTGCAGAACTTGCATGGCGTACTTAAGGAAGAATATTTCATAAAGCAGCTAATAAAAAATATTTTCTGTTTTTAAAGGCTGAATTTTGCTGCATTTTAGTTTTGAGAATCATTCTCCTATTGCTATTCATCCACGGTGACTTCTTTGGAGACCTGTATCGGGCGGAAAAACAGAGTCTGGAGGTCTGACTCCTCTACTGCCAGCAGTGGTCTTTGTCCCTGTAAGTGCAGCCCAGCCCACACATGAAACCCTTTCTAAGACAACTCGGGTTCCTTCAGAAAAATAAAATATAAAATAAAATAAAATAAAATAAAATAAAATAAAATAAAATAAAATAAAATAAAATAAAATAAAATTAAATTAAATTAAATTAAAAGTTTGAAATGACTTTTGGAATCTGAGAAATTCAGCTTGAATCTTAGTAGACACCTGGACATCCATGGTATCTCTTTGGTCTTCTGTGGAAATCTCAGGATGAAAACTAAAGAAAATATATTTCAATTGGCTGTAGCTGTACCCATGAGCTTGGCCTCTTTGGGGAAATTGTCCCCTTCCAGCCACGGAAACCTAAATTGAGTGATGTGAAAAGACTTGCCCAGTCAATGGAGTAGGGCAAAGTCCTACTTCCTGTGCTATGGATGCAGAAGGCAAAAAGAATTGCATTGTGCCTGACACTACTCTGAGACGTGTAACCCAGGTCAGGCAACTTTACCTTAGTGCTGACAAGTCCATCACTAAACCACGCTCCCAAGCTCTACATCTACACCTTGGCTCTCCAGTCGATGACCCAGCTCATGGATGGCAATCAGGGAGTCTTGGTTCGCGCGACTCTGCCTCAGGTGCGCCACCATGGTAGCCATTGGCACCTGCTGTTCTTCAACCCTCAGCAAACCCCCAACAGAAGGAGTCTGTGGAAGGCCAAGCAAGGTAGACAACTGTTTCATGTCCTTTGTCTCCAAGGCAGCTCTGCCAAAGCCCCACCGGTGGTGTCCTCTTGGAACTCTGAATTCCCTCTCCTGAAGCAGTCTATGCCGAGGATGTACATAGCCTCTGAGCCAGTCCCAATGGGGTGTGTGATATATGGAGCAATATTTGTGTCAAGAAGATGGTTGATATAAAGAAGGGGGAGATGTGGGGGTGTGGCCATGGGGGTTGGCAAGCCCCATGGTCGATGATACCTTCAGACTCTTAACAATGAGGCCATCAGGAATGTAAAAGTGTTTAGAGGGAACAAAGAAGGGTGATTCAGGAGATGCCATGCAGTCTCGGGTCGCTTGTTCTCCAGACATTTAGGCATGGAAGTTGCTGGGAATTTGCTGTTGCTGGGCAAAGTTGTTTGACCAATGAAAAGTTGTTTTTGAAAAGGACTGCTGTGGGGCGAAGGGTATAAGAGGGGAGCCTGTCCTCAAGATGAAAAAAGGCATCCTGATATAATGAAAAAGGAATGAATAGGGACAGGCTAGCAGAACAGAGACTAGGACGGGAACAGGCACGTTGATCACCTCATGAAGATAGGTTTGGCCAAACTCAGCAAACCGCCCAAAGAAGCTCGTGCAGAAAGTCCCTGGAAATAGGCGCACCGGAGCTGGGAAGAAGCTCAAGATGAGAGAAGCAGAGCCACGCACACAACTGCCCCTCGCTGGTAAGCAGCTGCGCATTATGGGGTATCATACGTCCTTAGAAACAAAGACTGTCCTGGTAACCTTACAGCTTATTCTCCTTCTTAACAATCAGACAGTTTATGATCCTGAAATATGGGAACAAATTGAGGTCAAGGTGTGAGACTCTGCAACTAAAAACGACAAGATTGCGGTGGGACTGCTCGGCACCCGGCGAGCAGTCTCTGAGGCCTTGAAGAGCCATGTGGGACCACAGTCAGAAACGTGTGGTTTGCCAGACAGTGAGGGAGCTGAGGCTCGTCCACCGATCCTTCTACTACACCATCGCCCCTGCCCCCACCACTACTGCCATCGCAGGCCTTTGCTGTTATGCCCCCTGGTGACATGCCTTTTGACCCAGGCCCTATTGGCCTTGAAGAGGAGATGGATATGTTTTTCTTCGATCTGGGAATAATAGGATACATAAGGCCCGAATGCCGAGTTCCTTGCAAGACATGTTGTTCCCACAACTAGCCCTGGAACTCTCCGGTGTTTGTAATCAAGAAAAGGAGTGGAAAATGGAGACTGTTAAGTCATGGAAGATATGGGAGCACTTCAACCAGGATTACCAACTCCAACTATGCTCCCCCAGTCATGGACTTTAACAGTAATAGACTTAAAGGATTGTTTGTTATCGTTTCTGATTGTACATATGTATAGGCGTATATAAAAGCAATGTTCTGTACACTTAGAAAGTTCTATCTTCGTGTGTGCGTCTTGGTAGAGCATAGACTCCCCGCACACCCAGCACTGTTTCCTTGCCTTTTATAAATATTACTAAATTCAGATTGAGACTTCATTTATAACAGGTGCTTTTGCCATTCCTTCCCAGTTAGACTCACTTCAGCCTCCAGTACAGTTACCTCTTGGGATGCCCCTGTCACTCCAGAAATACAGGTGGGTTCTACCTCTTTCTAGCTTGATGGCAAAAGGGTACTCTGTGCACCGGTGTCCAGTTGAGCCTGATACATTTGTAGTTCTGATGTGCCAGGCCATTAAATATACCCAGTCCAATAAACCCGATTGTCCCTTTCCTCCCTGCCTCCCCCTGGCTGGAAGCAGGACCCCTCTAGTTCTGCTCATAGTATTCATTACTGTGTCTGGTAGATGAACCAATGGAAACATGTGCTGCCATAGCACAGTAATCCCATGGGGCAGGGGACAGTCAAGGACACATTTGGGTGTGGAAGGTGGGGCCCAGCAGAGACAAGGAGTCAAGGCAGTGGGCTGGGGGAGGCCAGCAGAAGCAGCCCAAGGGGTGGTGCTGCTGGTGAGGACACGTTTGTGGCAGCAGCCGGAGTGGGCAGCAGCTGTGCGCAGGCGAGGGGAGGCCAGGAAGCGCATGCCAAGAGCGCTGCTGCCAGCAGAGCCAAGGCCGGGGCCGAGGCCAAGGGCAGGGGGCTGCAAGGGCCATGCTGAGCTCCCTGCCCCTGCAGCAGCCGCCCTGGCCCTCGGCCTCCTCTCCCCTGCCCCTGCAGCTCTGGGCTCCCTTCGCGCAGCCCTGGCTCTGCAGCACCAAGCCCTGCTGGGAGCCCTCCCCTGCATGCTGCCACCGCTCCCTGGCGCTGCTGTTGTCCTCTGCTGGGCACTGCCCAGTTCAGCCCAGCCCTTGCCCACCTCTTCCCACCTCTCTCCTCTTGCCTGGTCACCCAGTTTTTTGTCTCTTTCTGTTTGTTGTCTGAAGGCCTCTGAGACCTTTGCACTGTGACCCTGCTGTCAGTCCTGGCGTTGCAGAGCTCCCATCAGCCCATGAATCCTTTGGCTTAGCTTTACTGTGAAGATCCACTCACTGCCCACTCAACACAAGGCACTCAGTGTCCCAGGCCAACCCTTAGGATATCTTGGGGGCTCCCAATACCTCCTTGATGCCACCAGTCCTGTCACGTTTCAAACCCAGGAAGCTGCTTCTTGACCAGTCAGGGTCTCCAGGGGCAATGGGCATCCACCAGTGACGACTCAGTCCAGCCCTCAATCTCGCACCCAGAACAACTTGCCCTCATGCCCCCGTGTCCAGGTGGCACCCAAGTACAAGACCGAGGCCTTGAGCCTGGTATTAACTGAGCATCTTCTTCACTCCAGTTTGGGAAGAAGAGCCCTGAGCACTGAGCAACTTCCTTTTACTAACAAGATACCACAACAGAGGCCAGGTGTCATTTAGGGATAAACACATTCAGAGAAAGCCTCTGGGTTCACAGAGGACTGGTCATCTGGAAAAGAGGAACGAAAGCAAACATTTAACAGGAAACAGAATTTTAAAGAATGCTATACCTAAAGGTCACAAATTCCCTGAGATTAACTTGAGTAAAACTAGAAAAGTGAGATCGCCAATTTATTGATAAGTAAATAGAATCAGTTTCTTTAGTGTGGCTTTCAGCTCCTGGTTCCTCATGCTGTAGATGAGGGGGTTCAGTGCTGGAGGCACCACCGAGTACAGAAATGACACCAGCACGTCCAAGGATGGGGAAGAGATGGAGGGGGGCTTCAGGTAGGCAAACATGGCAGTGCAGACAAACAGGGAGACCACGACCAGGTGAGGGAGGCACGTGGAAAAGGCTTTGTGCCGGCCCTGAGAAGAGGGCATCCGCAGCACTGCCCTGAAGATCTGCACATAGGACACCAAAATGAAAACAAAACAACCAAAGGCTAAAGAAACACTAAACACAAGTGCCCCGACTTCCCTGAGGTAGGCATCTGAACAGGAGAGCTTGAGGATGTGGGGAACTTCACAGAAGAACTGGTCCACAGCATTGCCTTGGCAGAGGGGCAGGGAAAATGTGTTGGCTGTGTGCAGAAGAGAATAGAAAACCCCACTGCCCCAGGCAGCTGCTGCCATCTGGGCACAAGCTCTGCTGCCCACGAGGCTCCCGTAGTGCAGGGGCTTGCAGATGGCAATGTAACGGTCGTACGACATGATGGTCAGAAGGGAATACTCTGCTGACATCAAGAAGATAAACAGAAAGACCTGGGCAACACATCCTTGATAGGAGATGGCCCTGGTGTCCCAGAGGGCATTGGCCATGGCTTTGGGCAGAGTGGTGGAGATGGATCCCACATCGAGGAGGGCGAGGTTGAGGAGGAAGAAGTACATGGGGGTGTGGAGGCGGTGGTCGCAGGCTACGGAGCTGAGGATGAGGCTGTTGCCCAGGAGGGCAGCCAGGTAGATGCCCAGCAAGAGCGCGAAGTGCAGGAGCTGCAGCTCGCGCGTGTCTGCGAATGCCAGCAGGAGGAATTCAGTGATGGTGCTTCTGTTGGACATTTGCATTTTTGTGATGTGGTCCTGCGCATAGAAGAGAAGGAACAGTAATAATGTACTACAGACTTATCAGGGAAAAACTCATCCCATTTCTCATTTATAATCTTCAGAAAATTGCCCTCTTCCAGGAACACAATTGGCAGGTCCCTTTCATGAGTTCTTCCTGATGCTGCCTAAAAGAAGGGTATCCCTGGGAGCAGGGGACTCCTCCATGGGCAATGGAAGAGTCAGTTTTGCCCAACAGCCAGGGGAAAGGCGGAACACGGGGTAATCTCAGTCTCACTTCACTGCTGATATCAAAGAACGTTGCCCCACTGTTGCTCCCGGGTTACCCAACTTCAGAGCAGATATATA
The DNA here is from genome assembly GCA_951411735.1 of Somateria mollissima. Classification (NCBI taxonomy): domain Eukaryota; kingdom Metazoa; phylum Chordata; class Aves; order Anseriformes; family Anatidae; genus Somateria; species Somateria mollissima. The sequence continues at coordinate 192,448 of CATOCB010000138.1, forward strand.
TATATGGATTTCTTTAATTTTTATTTTATAGGGTCATATTTTTTGTTGTTGCTAACCTACCACACCTGTTGAGATTTTCTAAAACAGAAATCCTGAGCATTTCTCCTGCACTTGATGGGAAACTTTGTGCATCCTCAGAGAAAAAGGGGCAGTCCCTATAGTGCGGAGTTTCCTTTAGTGAGGACAGACAATCTGTCCATCAGTGCTGGTCTCACCCGCCCTGTGAGAGCTGCAGGAAAGTTCTACTCAGAGGTTGACCTGAGAAGAACCTGAACACTGCTGAGAGCCGGGGAATCCAGGCTCAAAGTGCACATCTCCAGACCCCTCACCCTGTCCCCATACTCCCCTTCCCCCAAGCACACCGAGGGCTCACCCCATGGGCATGTGAAACCCCCATCCCCAGCCAGCCTGGGAACAAGACCAGCAGCAGCTGTGTCCTGAATGTTCTGGGGCTGTGCAGGTCAAAATTAGAAGGGCCAAAGCCCAGCTGGAGCTCAATCCATCTATTACTCTGAAAGACAGTCAAAAAACTAAACTAAACTAAACTAAACTAAACTAAACTAAACTAAAATAAAATAAAATAAAACTACTTTAAATGAAGGAGGATTAGGGAGAATCATAATCCTTTATTGGATTTTGGGGGGAAAACCTGGTGAAAAGGCATGAGGTAAAGGCTGAGACACTTAATGCCTTCTTTGCCTCTGTTACTAGCAGCAAGACCAGTTGTTCCCCTGGACATTTCTTCCTCCTCATGGCCAGTGCCATCCTTCCAATGCACACTTTTTGCCATTTTTTTTCTCTCCTGCTCTTTCCTACTACCAAAGGAAGCTCCATCAGGGTGGAAACCCCTCTTGGAGTAGGCATCCCAACCCAGCAGGCTCCTTGTGGCCTCTCAGCCAAGCAGACACAAGTCACCTCAGCAGCACCTTCCAAGCCAGGGGCCTGCTGCTGGCCTTGCAGCTTCTTGGCTAGACACAGCCAAGCCTTGTGCCTGCTGCTGCCCACTCATGGACTCAAGCAGAAGGGACAGGACAACCCATATGGGGGCCTTCTTTCTGCCTGGGTCCTCCTGGCTCTGGAGGCAGAGGGGATCCCACAGTCAGCATGCCAAGCAGGTGCCTTCTGCTGGCCTAGCAGGGCCACTGCCAGATGTCTGCCCTCACTTCACTTTCAATGCCATGAGACCTCACGGCAACCTCACGGATCCTGCCCTGCTTCAAGGAGCCAAGTGCCCAAAGTTAAGGGTTGATAGAGGGCTTGAACGTGCGGAGGTCAATGCACAGGAAGATGGGCTTTGGGTGTTAGATGTTCATGTATGGGATTAGGGACTAGGGATCACCTTTCTGAGTTAGAGACTAAGGCAAATTTAGTGGAAGTGTTTGGTGTTCTGTTTAAGGTGTGCTGTCTGTGCTTAGGGTATGGGGAAGCTTTGTGGTTTAGGGTTTTGTTTAGGTCTCTTAAGAAGTTGTCTACGGTTAAAGAGAGCATTTCAATGCTAGGATTAAGGTCAGGGATCAAGGTAAACAAAAGAGTAAGGGTAAGGGAAAGAGGCTATGGGCTGAGTTTTGGCTTCAAGGGATACTGTGAGGTCTGGCATTAGAGTAGTGGATTCCTGTCAGGGTGTGGAGTAGTATTTAGGGTTAGGGATTAAGTTTACAGGTTGAGACCTTGGAAGGGCCTCACATGAATTTTTGAAGTCAGTGTTAGAACAGCATGAACATTACCTGATCTTTTTTTCCTCTTCCAAATCATGGATTTCTGCTGCCCTAGCTCCTCTTCCCTCCCCTAAATCCCACATCACTCCTAGCCAGGGTTCAGCTGACCTCCCCATAGCAGTAATCTTGTTGGGATCAGCTTTCTGATGGCTTTCATGATCTCAGAGTATCTGTCTCACCTCTGTTGGCTACTCCATTCCTAAGACAGAAGTGGCACTTAAGGCAAAATGGAAGAGGACACAAACATGTCTAGGAGCACCTTGCACAATGTGCCCAGCAGCTCTGCACAACCACAGAAGTGAGCTTCCTGATGTTAAGTTTTAGTTCCAGAATGGCTCCTACTGATCCAGGCTAACTTCTCCCAGGCCCTCATGCATGCTTCACTTTCCCCCAGGGATCTTGGAGGCACTGGCTGCCTCTGTGTAGAAAACTGAAAGCAGCCATGGAGGATGACTTTAGGCAAAAGCTGAGATCTCTGACATGACACCAGAGGTGCTGCTCTGTAGAGCGAGGGGGCTGTGGTGCCCGGGGCATGGGGGTACTCTGCAGAGCCGTGATGGGCAGGGCCGTGGGGTGTCTCTGAGGGCACAAAGGGCAGGCGAGTGCTGCACCAGACCTGGCTCAGGAGCCTACAAGGTGGGTCTTCACTGTTACTTTGCAGTCTTACGGGCCTTCACCTGCTGGCTCTTCACTGCCTCCCCTGGCATTGCAGAGACCTGCTTAGAACAAGGACACCTCAGATTTACTTTTCCCTCTAAAAAATACACCTAAAAATTCTTCTTTGGATGGTCACTCATTTTATGAGGTCCTAATCACTACCCACTGAGCATATTGTCCCTGCAGATCCCCTGACATCTCCCGGCATCTCTAGATTCCTCTGCAGGCCTGCATCCGCCATCAGCCCCACTGCAGGAGGTGCAGTCCCATCGAGATGAATCCAGTTGTCTACTTTGGGAAGTGCCACCATAAAGAGAGCTCTTGGTGCAGCCCTTGATTCCTCACAGAACACCCTGGGACTTTTTAAGACTGAACTCCACAAAGATGCCCAGAAAACAGAAGAGCAGGGTGCAACCCCTTGGCTGTGTTCCTGGCAGCAGCTTTGGAAGAGGCGTCTGGGCTTGTGGGTTTGCCCTGAGCAAGACCCTCTTGTTACTGTGGTCCTAGCAGGGAGGCCAGCTGTCACCCAGGGCTGTACTGTATTTGCTGCTTCCTGCAGCCACAGGGATGCCACTGTAGAGACAACAGGACTGACACCAAGGTACATGAGATATGATGGCTTATCCGAATAAAAGAGAAAAGGAGAAAAATGTGGAGACCAAAAGAGAGTAGCAGTGAAAAGGCCACGTTCTGCTGCTGGCCATGGCCATGGCTCCAGGGAAGCAGCAGCCCTGACCCGACCTCCATCTGACACCAGGGCTCCTGGTCCTGAGCCTCTCCTGCATGCTGGGGCTGCTCCCCCAGCTCCAGAGGGGATGGGAAGAGACGGCAGCTGATGATGTATTTCTGATTTTTATTTATTTTTTTATTGTGTTTATCTACATGGTAAGCCTGCTTCTTTAAGTAAGTAGAAGATTAAGTCATTTAAAATGAAATAAAAATATAATACCAGGTTAAGGATAACGTTATTTGAACCAAAACAAATAACATATTAATGTTAATGTATATAGTTCTTGTATCTTGCAAAGGAATGTTTTAGCAATTCGTGTCAATAGAGATCTTGAAGGTGTTATATATGGAGTGGTAATTCGTGTTGAGAAAATGGTTGATATTAATAAAGAAGGGGGAGATTTGGGAATGTGGCCATGGGGGTTGGAAAGCCCCATGGTTGAGATAACATTAGACTCTTAACGACCAGGCCATCAGGAATATAAAAGAGTTTAGAGGGAACAAAGAAGGGTGATTCAGGAGACTCCATGCAGTCTCCGGTTTCTTGTTCTCCAGACGGTTCTCTTGTTCTCCAGCCCTTAAGGCATGGATGTTTCTGGGTGTTTGTTGTTGTTGTTACATTCAAAGTTGTCTGACCAATGAAAAGTTGTTTTGAAAAGAACTGCTGTGGGGTGAAGGGTATAAGAGGGGAGCCTGCCCTCAAGATAAAAAAAAAAAAAAAAAAAAAAAAAAAAAAAAAGAAGGCAGCACGATGAAGTTACATCAATAAAGAAGCAGGACAAAGAAGTAGAGTGGAACAAGCTGGGAGAATGGAGACCAGGACGGGAACAGGCACATTGATTGCCTCATGAAGATAGGTTCGGGCAAACTCAGCAAACTGCTCAGAGAAGCTCGTACAGAAAGTCGCTGGAAATAGGCGCGCTGGAGCTGGAGAGAAGCTCGAGCTGAGAGAAGCGGACCTGTGCACACAACTGCCTCTCGCTGGTAAGCAGCTGCGCATTATAGGGAATCATACGTCCTTAGGAACAAAGACTGTCCTGGTAACCTTACAGCTTATTCTCCTTATTAACAATTGGACAGTTTATGAGCCTGAAATATGGGACCAAACTGAGGTCAAGGTGTGGGACTCTGCAACTAAAAATGGCAAGGTTGCAGTGGGATTGCTCGGCACCTGGCGAGCAATCTCTGAGGCCTTAAAGAGCCCTGTGGGACCACAGTCAGAAACACGTGGTTTGCCAGATAATGAGGGAGCTGAGGGCTCCTTTACTGATCCGACTGCTACGCCATGGGCCCCTCTGCTGCTACAGCCATCGAAGGCTTTTGCTGTTACGCCCCCTGTTGACCTGGACGTGCCTTTTGACCCAGGCCTCATTGGCCTTGAAAAGGAGATGGATATGTTTTTCTTCAATCTGGGAAGAACGGGATACATAAGGCCTGAAGACCAAGTTGCTTGACAACTTAAAGCGAGACATATTGTTCAAAAGGAATGGTAAAAGGAGACTGTTATGTTATGGAACTTAAAGGATTGTTTGTTACCTTTCCTGATTGTACATATGTATAGGCATACTCGGGTTAGTATGTAAAGCAAAGTTCTGTATACATGTATTTAGAATGTTTGATGTTCGTGTGTGCGTGTTGGTGGAGCATAGACTCCCCACACACCCAGCGCTGTTTACTTGCCTTTTATACCTTTTATAGCTTTTATACCTTTTAGAAATATTTGTTTTATAAATATGACAAAATTCAGATTGAATTGAGACCTCATTTATAACACTCTCAACTTTGCGTCATCTGCAGACTTACTGAGGGTACACTCAATCCCCTCATCTAGGTCATCAATAAAGACATTAAACAAGATAGGTCGCAGTACTGACCCCTGGGGGACACCACTTGTAACAGGATGCCAGCCGGACTAACCGACAATCCTGGTTAAAATCTCTGAGGAGAGACATTATGGGCTTCACAAGGACAATGGTAGCAGTGTCACAGATAATCATAGAAACATGGGATCATAGAATCATAGAATGGTTTGGGTTGGAAGGGATCTTAAAGATCCTCTTATTCCAACCATCCTCCTACTAGACCTGGTTGCTCAAAACTCATTCCAACCTGTCCTTGAACACTTCCAGGGATGGGACATTCACAGCTTTTCCAGGAAACCTGTTCCAATGCCTCACAATCCTCAGAGGAAAGAATTTTTTCCATGTATCTAATTTAAACCTGCCCTCTTCTAGTTTAAAGTCATTACTCCTTGTCCTATCACTACACTCCAGACAAAGACTGTCTCCCCAGCTTTCCTATAGGTCCTCTCTAAGTACAGGAAGGTTGATCTAAGGTTTCTCCGGTGCTGAGTAGTACCAGTTCTCTCAGCGTGCCTTCAGAGCAGACTTGCTCCAGCCCCATGATCACCTTTGTGGCCCTCCTCTGGACCTCTTCAAATAATTCCATGTACTCTAACTGCCGCGTTAAACCACAGCAGACTTTTTGGCGCCCAGTGTGGGGCACGAAGGGTTGAGATAATGACAGATCTTACCACAGAGTGCTAAAGTTAAAATGTTATAAGCATTAGACCAGCTTAATAGTTGCTGATCACAAGGTCGACATTTTGGATCTCAGGTGTGTTGGGCTTGTTTTCAGAAATGTGTTGTATAGCACATTACGTACTGCATGTCTTCCCATTGTGCTCTTTATCATTTTTGTGGCTGGTTTAATGTTATTTTGCTATGTTGTGTAGCACTGGCTTATGAGTCTAGAAAATTACTGGTCAGGTGACAAATCCGTTCTTTGTACTGAGCATTGCCATCACCTCCATACCTCAGGAACCATCACTCAGAAAGTATTAAGAATTACGCTCTTGACCTTTTTGCTTTAGGGAGCCAATCTAGGGGGACAAAAAGGAGGGACACTTCTCCTCTTCTTCACTATCTCCTTCACCTCCCCCTTCTCCTCTAAGGTAATACACTAGCTCTAAAAACCTTAGAACATCCTTGGCATGGTCCTACTGTGATGTCTCCTGAATGTGTTTCAACTTTTGTTTAAGGATAAACAACTCTTGAAGAATGCCCTCCAGAGACCTGCCCCAAGGCCAGAGAGTTAGGAGTGGCAGGGGGCATGGGAGGATCTGGGCAGGCACCTAGAGCAGTGGGCACCTCCAGTGCTTTGGAACTTCCCCCCTGAGCACGTGCAGAATCCTTAAAAACTGCAGAAGTGCTTGCAAAGGAGGGGTTATCACCTTGGCAATTCCAAAGGCAGCCTCAGTCAGTGCCACTCCAAGCCCTGGGACAGGCCCTGCAGCTACTCCAACACCTCTGACATGTCCTGCAGCCACTCCAGCCCCTGTGACAGGCCCCAGGTCTAGTCTGGGGCCTAGACCAGATCCCCCAGGTCTTCTCTTGCTAGGCCAGAGCCCCAAAATGTGCCAGGATCTGTTGCCTCTACATGCAGGAGAAAACAGTGGGTGTGAAAATCAGGCTCCTGAGAATGGAAGATAAGTACTGCCCAGAAAAGAAAAGAGGGAGAAGAATGTTGATCTACAAAACCTTGACACAGAGTTCCCCATGAGAGGGTACTTCCAAGATCCAAAAGGGTACAGGTGGGGTTTTGGGATAGCTGCCTTGGGGACAGAGGATATTAAAGAGTTGTCTCCCTCACCCAGTCCCTGGGAGGACCCTTCCATTCGTGGAGTGGTTGAAGGTCAAAGAAGAGCAGGTGCAGATGGTTACCACAATGTTCTACCAGTTGGGGACAGGCTGGACATCAGTCAGAAATGAGCAATTGCACTGTGCATAGCTTGCTTTGTACATAAAAATAGTAATAAAAATAATAACTAATATAATTCTTTCTCTTCCCTTTCAGTCCTTTAAACTGCCCTGATCTCAACACATAAACATTTGGGTCGGGGGGTTGGTGTGAGGCAACAACTGTGTGGTGCTGAGCTGCCTGCCAGGTTAAAGCACATCATGTTTGACAACCACAGTCCAACAGTACAAATAAGATTTCTAAAAGTCTTCTCCCCTGTGTTCAGAGAAGGCCAGTCGGTGATGAATTCAGTCTGCTTCAGACACCACACCCCAGCAGAGACCCTGCTGCCTTGGGGAGCTGTCAGCCCTGAGGCCTTGGGGACACCTCGAGGGAGCCCAAGGGCACAGAGCAAGCGATGCCATGGTCGGGTGCTGTGCTGCTGAGCTGGGCCGGGCTCGTGGGACAGAGAGAGCTCGTGGCAAGAGGGCCCTGGTGCAGAGAGACAGCTGTGCCCAGGAGCAGCTCCTCTGCACAGCGCAGCAGGGCTGGGGGCTCTGACCGCAGCTGGCACACAGAGAGGAGAGAAGGAGAGAGGGCTTGGAGGCACTGAGGAGCGCAACAACAGAGGGCAGCGTGTGGCAGGACACATCTGCAGGCTCTTGGCACCGTGAGGCCCTGGCAGCAGGGCCATGCAGGTGGGGTTGCCAGAGGGGTCTTGTACAGCTGGCACATCTGATGGCTGATAGCATCTGCCAGGGTGGGTCTCTCTGTTTCTCCAGCAAGAAGTAGAAGATGCTTTAGAGAATGGCATTTATAAGGGGTCACTTTGAGAAGAAGATTGAGGCTTTGTTTATCTGAAGGAGAAGGCTTTATTTGGTTCTGTGCTTTCTGTTTCCTCCATTGCAGGGGAGGCAAGTTTGACAGTAATGTGTTCTCAGGATTGTACAGGAGACTGAGAATCCCAGAGCACTGCACGGAGAGATGAGAATGGAAACAATGAGATTCTGACAGGTCCTCCTACAAAGAGAGAGGATCATCTCAGGGGTGTTCTAAGACATGGAATAAGTTTTCCTCTTTGAAGACTGTTCTAACGTTGTTCTGCCTTCTCCTCTTCAACAGGCAGCTGTGTTTAATATCAGCAAATGCCCAACAGCAGCTCTGTGAGCGAGTTCCTCCTGCTGGCATTCGCAGACACGCGCAAGCTGCAGCTCCTGCACTTCGCGCTCTTGCTGGGCATCTACCTGGCTGCCCTCCTGGGCAACGGCCTCATCCTCAGCGCCGTAGCCTGCCACCACCGCCTCCACACCCCCATGTACTTCTTCCTCCTCAACCTCGCCCTCCTCGATGTGGGATCCATCTCCACCACTCTGCCCAAAGCCATGGCCAATGCCCTCTGGGACACCAGGGCCATCTCCTATCAAGGCTGTGCTGCACAGGTTTTTCTGTTTATCTTCTTGATGTCAGCAGAGTATTTCCTTCTCACCGTCATGTCGTACGACCGCTACATTGCCATCTGCAAGCCCCTGCACTACGGGAGCCTCGTGGGCAGCAGAGCTTGTGCCCAGATGGCAGCAGCTGCCTGGGGCAGTGGCTTTCTCAATGCTGTCCTGCACACGGCCACTACATTTTCCCTGCCCCTCTGTCAAGGCAATGCTCTGGACCAGTTCTTCTGTGAGATCCCCCACATCCTCAAGCTCTCCTGCTCAGATGCCTACCTCAGGGAAGTTGGGGCACTTGTGTTTAGTGTTTCTTTAGCATTTGGTTGTTTTGTTTTCATTGTGCTGTCCTATGTGCAGATCTTCAGGGCAGTGCTGAGGATGCCCTCTGAGCAGGGCCGGCACAAAGCCTTTTCCACGTGCCTCCCTCACCTGGCTGTGGTCTCCCTGTTTGTCAGCACTGGCATATTTTCCTACCTGAAGCCCCCCTCCATTTCCTCACCATCCCTGGACCTGGTGGTGGCATTTCTGTACTCGGTGGTGCCTCCAGCAGTGAACCCCCTCATCTACAGCATGAGGAACCAGGAGCTGAAAGCCACACTGAAGAAAATGATTCTATTTACTTATCAATAAATAGTCTATCTCACTTTTCTAGTTTTACTCAAGTTAATCTCAGGGAATTTGTGACCTTTAGGTATAGCATTCTTTAAAATTCTGTTTCCTGTGAAATGTTTGCTTTCATTCCTCTTTTCCAGATGACCAGTCCTCTGTGAACCCAGAGGCTTTCTCTGAATGTGTTTATCCCTAAATGACACCTGGCCTCTGTTGTGGTATCTTGTTAGTAAAAGGAAGTTGCTCAGTGCTCAGCGCTCTTCTTCCCAAACTGGAGTGCAGAAGACCATCAGGGAATACCAGGCTCAAGGCCTCGGTCTTGTACTTGGGTGCCACCAGGACACAGGGGCATGAGGGCATGGGGTGCTGGGTGAGGGAGTCAGGGCTGGACTGAGTTGTCACTGGTGGATGCCCATTGCCCCTGGAGACCCTGACTGGTCAAGAAGCAGCTTCCTGGGTTTGAAACGTGACAGGACTGGTGGCATCAAGGAGGTATTGGGAGCCCCCAAGATATCCTAAGGGTTCGCCTGGGACACTGAGTGCCTTGTGTTGAGTGGGCAGTGAGTGGATCTTCACAGTAAAGCTAAGCCAAAGGATTCATGGGCTGATGGGAGCTCTGCAACGCCAGGACAGACAGCAGGGTCACAGTGCAAAGGTCTCAGAGGCCTTCAGAGAACAAACAGAAAGAGACAAAAAACTGGATGACCAGGCAAGGGCAGAGAGGTGGGAAGAGGTGGGCAAGGGCTGGGCTGAACTGGGCAGTGCCCAGCAGAGGACAACAGCAGCGTCAGGGAGCGGTGGCAGCATGCAGGGGAGGGCTCCCAGCAGGGCTTGGTGCTGCAGAGCCAGGGCTGCGCGAAGGGAGCCCAGAGCTGCAGGGGCAGGGGAGAGGAGGCCGAGGGCCAGGGCGGCTGCTGCAGGGGCAGGGAGCTCAGCATGGCCCTTGCAGCCCCCTGCCCTTGGGCTCAGCCCGGCCTTGGCTCTGCTGGCAGGAGCGCTCTTGGCATGCGCTTCCTGGCCTCCCCTCGCCTGCGCACAGCTGCTGCCCACTCAGGCTGCTGCCACAAACGTGTCCTCACAAGCAGCACCACCCCTTGGGCTGCTTCTGCTGGCCTCCCCCAACCGACTGCCTTGACTCCTTGTCTGTGCTGGTCCCCACCGTCCCCGCCCAAATGCGTCCCTTGGCTGTCAGCTCCCTCTCCCCTGCCCTGTGGGATGAGAGAGCCATGGGTGGGACACGTTACCCTTAGGTGTTGTAGTGTTTGTTTGCTTTTTTGATGGCACAAAAAGTTCCTTCACCAGTGATGCACATCCTTCTTCATATTAGGACAAACTCAACGTCCTGCTCTTTCTGCTTTTCCTCAGGGATGAACTGGATTAAGTCTTCTTGACTATTCTGAGGCACAATGAAATGCTTTTTCCCTTCTGTTACTCCATCACAATATGTGTGACTTTCCCTTACTCTGCACATTGACCTCATGGGTCAATTCACATTTTTCACTTTCAAATCCTTAGTTAGACGGGGGCCATTTCCAAAGTGAGGCAAGCTGATGGCTTCGGCCTCAGCCATTTGAAATATGCTATGCTTGAATTTTTCAGCCTGTTTCCTAAGATGACCCAGGAAGGTAAACGGATCTTCACATGTCAGGTTTGAATAAGGAAAAGTATCTCAGGTTTCCAATGGCCATTTCAAATCTAGGTGAATCCCAGAAACCCACTGAAGAAGAGGTTTGTCTTTGAAGGGGTGTTCCTGTGCTGGACTGGGCTGCAGTTACAGGGACAAAGGCCACTGCTGGCAGTGGAGGTGCCCTGGGAACTCCACCTGGCTCCACCGGATTTTCCCAAAGGGCTCCGGCCTCCTGCAGGTCTTTTCTGACATCTGCCAGTCCACAGAAGTGTCTCAAATGCAACGGGGCCACTAGAGGTTTTCCCTCGTTATGCTTATGGTCAGACAGCTGAATGTCCCCTTTCCAGCTGCCTGTCTGGACCTGGAGTTCCCATGGTTCTCCTGGTTTGCCCTCCCCTTTCTCTTTGATCATTCATTTGACCGCTCTCACCAACCCAGTTGCTGCTTGGAGTTTCAGTGAATTCAAGCTCGCCCATCTCTCAGCAGTCTGACTAATGATTTCCTTAGAAAGAACTTCATCATTTCTCATTGAATTTTTATGATATGGATTAATATTAACACAATTACTTAAAATTTCCTATTAGTCCGTGTAAAATATATCACACACAGTCATCCTTTTGGGAAGGTAAACATCACTGGAGGCAACAAAATAAGGAACTTGAACTTTTTTTTTTTTTTTTTTGAAAATTGCAGCATGATTTCCTGTTGTTTGTTTTGAAATAGGAAAAACCCTGCTCTTCCCACCCAAGCAGGGCTTCAAAGGAGAAAGCCTAGACCAATATAACCAGGAGAATGATGCTCTAAACTGAAACACAACAAAATTCATCCTTTAAAATGAGGAAAGATTTGTATTAGATGCTCTTTGAAATCTTTCCCCTTAACTAGAACATGAAAGCTCTACAATTAGCTGAACAAGGGCCACTTTTAAGGGAAATTAGCAGGGCCACTGCCAGATGTCAGCCCAAAAGTGCAGATCCCAGGGAGAAGTCAAGGGTGACCTGCCACCTACTTCAAGCAGAAGTGACCTCCCAGTCCCTTTGCGTGACACGTTCCTGCTGCTGCCCTATCAAGTGCAGAGACAGAAGTGACCTCACAGTCACTGCCACAGTCACATTGCTCCTGCTGGGGCAGGACATCCCGAGGTAGGGCTGACCTCTCTCTCTAGTCCTTTAGGGACTAGGGCTCGCCATTCTAGGTTAGAGGATAAACAGAGGTTTAGTGGGAATCTTTGGTGTTCTTCTGTGTCTATCAGGTCTGTCCTAGGGGTATGGGCAAGCCCTGTGGTTTAGGGTTTCTTTAGGCCTGCCAACACCTTCTCTAGGGCTACATAGTGCATTTTAATGCTAGTGTTTAGGGTAGGGATTGGGGTAAGCAGGAGTGTAAAGGTAAAGGAAAGGTAAGGGAAAGGGGCTATGGCCTGAGTTTTGCTTCAATGGATACTTTAAGTTCAGGCATTAGAGTAGTGCATTCCTCTCAGAGTGCTGGAGGAGCATTTAGGTTTAAAGATCAGATCAGGGTGAGCAAGAGACTAAAGATAAAGGGAAGTGGCTATGGGCTGAGTTTTGGCTTGAAGGGATACTTTGAGGTCAGGCATAAGAATAGTGGATTCCTGTCAGGGTGTGGAGTAGCATTTAGGTTTGGGGATTAATGTCACTGGTGAAAATAGGGGAAGGGCTTTACACAACTGTTTTAAGCCAGCGTTACAGCAGAATCAACATTGCCTGAACGTTCTAACCTCACAGAAATCAGTAATTTCTGCTGGCCAAACTCCTTTTCCCTCCCCCAAATCTCACATCTCTCCTGGCCAGGCTTCTCCTGACTTTCCCATATCAGTCATCTTCCTAGGGGCAGCTTTCTGATGGCTTTCATGACCTCAGAGTACGTGCCTCACATCTGTTGGCTACTCCTTTTTTGAGACTGACATGGCACCTAAGTCAGGATGGAAAAGAACACAAAGGCTGTAGGTGAACCCTGCACAATGTACCCTGCAGCTCTTGTACCACCCCCAAAATTTTGTTTCCTGCCTCCAACTTTTAGATACAGAATGGTTTCTGTGCACCCAGGCTATCTTTTTCCAAACCCTTATGCATGGTTCAGTTTGCCCCAAGCATCTTGGAGGCAGTGGCCCCCTCTGTGTAGAAAACTGAAAGCAGTCCTAAAGGATGACTTCAGGCAAAAGCTGACACCTCTGACATGACAACCCCTGCCCAAGAACTCTTCCTCTATGGGGCCTACCAGGTACTTAGAAAGAGCCGATCTCAGAAACTACATGCACAGCAAGTGCCTTCTGCTGCCCTACCATGGACACTGGCAGATGTGAGCCTAAAGGCACAGATCCCAGCCAGGAGTCAAGGGTGACCTGTCAGCTACTTCAGAAAGAGCTCAACTCACAGGCCATTTAACAGCCATTCGCTTCCTGCTGGACTTAGTGTTTCTGACGCACCACTGAGCTTATAATACCACACCTACAAAACACCCCCTTCTTGGGCCCAGGACCTGCCCAGGTAGAAATGATCTGGTTGTGATCCTCCAAGCCCATGGTACACCTGCTGGGCTCCCAGCCTCTCTGACACTCAGGAACCAGTTCTGTGCCAGTCCTGGGAGGTGCTAGGGCAGGAGGGACCTTGCAGGCAATGTTCCAGCCCCATGCCTGTTGGCGGTCTCTCAGCTCCTTGTGCACAGTGAAGATCACACTTACATCCAGAAGCCTGAAGCTGGCCTAGCAGACACTCAGGGGAAGCACCTGTCCCTGCCTGCAGTCCCAGCACAGCCCCACAGCAGCACTGGTACCAGGCTCCAGGAGCAGCCGGGCCTCACCCCACCAGCAGGGCTCAGCAGGACAGGGCGGCAGTGGCAGTCTATGAGCTACATGTATATTCAATGGGTACAACCATATCATTTTAATGGGTGTTCATTAGCTGAATTAATGTAATAAGAATATGCACAAACACACAAACACAACCCACCCAAAACAAACAAACAAACAAACAAACAAACAAAAACAACAAACAGGTATACTGGCTATTCCGCCAATTATTTGCATTACAAGATGTGCAGAAGCAGATCAGAAATTTCTTGCATCCAAGACACATCTAGTCATCAATTTCCACAAGGCATGCTTGAGCTCCTGACTCCTCATGCTACAGATGAGGATGTGCTCTGCTGGAGGCACCACTGAGTACAGAACTGCCTCCACCACGTCTAGGCATGGGGAGGAGATGGAGGGGGCTTCAGGCAGGCAACCATGACAGGCCTGAGGGAGACGGACACCATGGCCAGGTGAGGCAGGCACGTGGAATAGGCTTTGTGCCAGCCCTGCTATAGAGACAACAGGACTGTCACCTAGATCCACAAGGTCTAATCCAAATACACTGCTCCTACCCGAGGCAGCTGGGCTCTTGGCCCTGAGCCCCTCCCGGATACTGGGACTGCTGCCCCAGCTCCAGAGGAGATGGGAAGAGAAGGACACAGAGACCAATGAATTTCCGCTGAGTTCTTTCTTGTCTTTAACTACTGTTGTAAACCCCCAGATATTGACAGAAGGAAGACAAAGTCGCTCAATATGAGTGATCAGTGAACTTCGATTTATTAAACAATTCAGCCGTCTTTTACGTGATACGATATAATTAGCTCATACATATTGCAAAAGCTAAGCTCATGATTGGTTATAGATACATCTTGTTTATCTCAGTTATTTCTACATACCGCTGACTACATTTCTTCTCTATCAATGTTATTTCAGCACAACAAGTACAGCACAAGTACAGCACAACCTTGCCTTGGATACATCCACCCGTGTACGTGACTGGCCTCACACAAGCTGTGTCCAGTACTTGGCACGCTCACCATCTCTAAGTTGCTCCACATTCACATGCCCTATTTCATTTAACCATTCCTCCACAAACTACCAAGGAAGCCTGCTTCTGTATGTACATTATATGATGTGGTCAAACCTAACACAAGATGTAACATTCAGAATGCTAAGAATGAGATTATTAAAAACAAAACGAAACATTGTTAAACAAAATGAAACATTGTTAAAATATTGACAGTGAAAAATAATTTTTAAAATGTTGTGTCATTTTCCCAAATACCCTTTTATTTCTCTTAGGATTATTATTAATGATAATGTCATGATAACACTAGTAACGATAAAAATGATATGATATAGTATGAATCAAAATATTTGCATAGTATTAAGAATACATCTTCTGAACACATCATGGATGCTTAAGAAGCATGTACGGAAAAAATTTCCTCACTGCATCCTTGAGCTCCTGGTTCCTCATGCTGTAGATGAGGGGGTTCACTGCTGGAGGCACCACCGAGTACAGAAATGCCACCACCAGGTCCAGGGATGAAAAAGAAATGGAGGGGGGCTTCAGGAAGGAAAATATGCCAGTGCTGACAAACAGGGAGACGACGGCCAGGTGAGGGAGGCACGTGTAAAAGGCTTTGTGTCGGCCCTGCTCAGAGGGCATCCTCAGCACTGCCCTGAAGATCTGCACATAGGACACCAAAATGGAAACAAAACAAACAAAACCTAAAAAAACACTAAACAGAACTGCCTAAAATTCTGTGAGATAGGAATCTGAGCAGGAGAGCTTGAGGATGTGGGGGATTTCACAGAAGAACTGGTCCACAACATTGCCGTGGCAGAGGGGCAGGGAAAATGTGTTGGCCGTGTGCAGGACAGCATTGAGAAAGCCACTGCCCCAGGCAGCTGCTGCCATCTGGGCACAAGCTCTGCTGCCCAGGAGGCTCCCGTAGTGCAGGGGCTTGCAGATGGCAATGTAGCGGTCGTAGGCCATGACAGTGAGAATAGAATATTCTGCTGCTATAAAGAAGAGAAAGGAAAAGACCTGTGCAGCACATCCTTGATAGGAGATGGCCCTGGTGTCCCAGAGGGCATTGGCCATGGCTTTGGGCAGAGTGCTGGAGATGCAACTCAGGTCGAGGAGGGCGAGGTTGAGGAGGAAGAAGTACATGGGGGTGTGGAGGCGGTGGTCGCAGGCTACGGCGCTGAGGATGAGGCCGTTGCCCAGGAGGGCAGCCAGGTAGATGCCCAGGAAGAGCGCGAAGTGCAGGAGCTGCAGCTCGCGCGTCTGCATATGCCAGCAGGAGGAACTCGCTCACAGAGCTGATGTTGGGCATTTGCTGATATTAAACACAGCTGCCTGTTGAAGAGGAGAAGGCAGAACAACGTTAGAACAGTCTTCAAAGAGGAAAACTTATTCCATGTCTTCGAACACCCCTGAGATGATCCTCTCTCTTTGTAGGAGGACCTGTCAGAATCTCATTGTTTCCATTCTCGTCTCTCCGTGCAGTGCTCTGGGATTCTCAGTCTCCTGTACAATCCTGAGAACACATTACTGTCAAACTTGCCTCCCCTGCAATGGAGGAAACGGAAAGCACAGAACCAAATAAAGCCTTCTCCTTCACATAAACCAAGCCTCAATCTTCTTCTGGAAATGACCCCTTGTAAATGCCATTCCCTAAAGCATCTTCTACTTCTTGCTGGAGAAACAGAGAGACCCACCCTGGCAGATGCTATCAGCCATCGGATGTGCCAGCTGTAGAAGACCCCTCTGGCAACCCCACCTGCATTGCCCTGCTGCCAGAGCCTCACGGTGCCAAGAGCCTGCAGATGTGTCCTGCCACACGCTGCCCTCTGTTGTTGCGCTCCTCAGTGCCTCCAAGCCCTCTCTCCTTCTCTCCTCTCTGCGTGCCAGCTGCGGTCAGAGCCCCGAGCCCTGCTGCGCTGCGCAGAGGAGCTGCTCCTGGGCACAGCTGTCTCTCTGCACCAGGGCCCTCTTGCCACGAGCTCTCTCTGTCCCACGAGCCCGGCCCAGCTCAGCAGCACAGCACCAGCCCAAGGCACTGCAATCACCCCTCTGGGGGCTTTGCTGATGAGCCCACGAGCCTCAGGCACTCAGAGACAATTGAAGACATCTCTCCAGAAGTCCAAGTCAGAGGCAAGTTTCCTGCAGTGTCCCCCTGAGGGCCAGCACTCACACAGCCTCCCTTGGAGCTCATTAGAGCAGAACACTGGAGGCAGTGAGGACAAGGAGACAAAGGCAATGTGAAGGTGACACTGAGGTGTAGACAAACTGGATGTGTGTCAGCAAGCACAAGGGCCAGGCCTTGACCCCAAGTGGTTTGGAAGGGAGATCCTTTCCTTTACAGGTTGCTCAGGGCTCTTTGTGGAGCAGTAGGAGATGGGGATGTGCATGGCCAAGTGCAGGAGAATGCCACGACCCCTGTCTGGTTCATGAGTGGGGGCGAGGAGGCTGTGAGGCCCTGGTTCTTCAATGGTAAGCTGTCTCCTCATAGGCCTCAGTGGCAGAGAAAAGAGCCATAGCCATGGACACAAAGACCTGGGTCCTGTTGGGACTTTCAGCCTTGTCACAGTCCTCTACCCTGCCTATACATGGCTTTCCTAGGGACTCTGAGACCTCCACATCTTTCCTTTTTGGCTGCAGACCCTTATCTCTGTGGTGTCTCAGGGGATCTGATCTGAGTCTGATAACTCAGATCTTCTTGGTGGCCATGCTCCTCGTAAGGCAGCTCTGTAGGAAGCTGGCCTGGTTCCTGGTGAGGAGGCACCACTGCTCGTATGGCATCCCTCGTGGTGCCCAGGCCCTCCTCCTCCTGGGCACTACTCACTCAGCAGGGTCCCACTCTGCCCTGATGTGTGGGGTTCCTCTTCCTCTGGCACAGGACTGGGCTCTTCTTCATGTAAAAGTCAAAAGTTTTCTGAAGTCAAAATCCTGCAGATTCTCAAGGTTCACCCACAGTGATGCTCCATTCTATCAGCTGTTAATGTCAGCAGGCAGACAGTTCAACCTTCGTGTGATTGTGCTATATTTGACCAGATAGCAGCAGCAGCAAGTGTTGCAGAGAAATTTGGATAATTCAGGAGTAACCATTTGAATGGAATTGCAGCACAGTCACAGAAGGTAGGGGATGGAAGGCTGTCAGGTTCCACATTTGCTGTGCTTTCTTCTCATGCATGCTGTCAGTTTGTCTGGAGCTGTGTCCTGAATGTTCTGGGGCTGTGCAGGTCAAAATTAGAAGGGCCAAAGCCCAGCTGGAGCTCAATCCATCTACTACTGTCAAAGACAATCAAAAAACTAAACTAAACTAAATTAAACTAAACTAAACTAAAATAAAATAAAATAAAACTACTTTAAATGAAGGAGGATTAGGAAGAATCATAATCCTTTATTGGATTTTGGGGGGAAAACCTGGTGAAAAGGGATGAGGTAAAGGCTGAGACACTTAATGCCTTCTTTGCCTCTGTTACTAGCAGCAAGACCAGTTGTTCCCCTGGACATTTCTTCCTCCTCATGGCCAGTGCCATCCTTCCAATGCACACTTTTTGGCAGTTTTTTCTCTCCTGCTCTTTCCTACAACCAAAGAAAGCTCTATCAGGGTGGAAACCACTCCTGAAGTAGGCATCCCAACCCAGCAGGCTCCTTGCGGCCTCTCAGCCAAGCAGACACAAGTCACCTCAGCAGCACCTTCCAAGCCAGGGGCCTGCTGCTGGCCTTGCAGCTTCTTGGCTAGACACAGCCAAGCCTTGTGACTGCTGCTGTGCAGTCATGGACTCAAGCAGAAGGGACAGGAAAACCCATGTTGGGGCCTTCTTTCTGCCTGGGTCCTCCTGCGTCTGGAGGCAGAGGGGATCCCACAGTCAGCATGCCAAGCAGGTGCCTTCTGCTGGCCTAGCAGGGCCACTGCCAGATGTCAGCCCAAAAGTGCAGATCCCAGGGAGAAGTCAAGGGTGACCTGCCACCTACAGACACAAGTGACCTCACAGTCCCTTTGCGTGACACGTTCCTGCTGCTGCCCTATCAAGTGCAGAGACAGAAGTGACCTCACAGTCCCTGCCACAGTCACATTCCTCCTGCTGGGGCAGGAGATCCTGAGGTAGAGCTGAGCTTTCTCTAGCCCCCTCGGTATCTCTTTTTACTTTCTGGATTAGATATTAAGCAAAGTTTTAGTGGGAGTGTTTGGTGTTCTGTTTGTGCTGTCATGTCTGTGGTTCAGGTATGGACAAGCTCTGTGGTTTATGGGTCTTTAACGTCTGCCAATGAGTCTAGGGTTAAATAGAGCATTTTAATGTTAGTGTTAAGTGAAGGGATTACGGTTATCAAGAGAGAAAATTGATTCCTTTCAGAATGTTGTAGTAGCATTTAGGTTTAGGGATTAAAAACAGTGTTTCCAGTAAGGTAAGGGACATACATTACTGTTTTAAGTCAGTGTTACTGCAGCATCGGCATTGCATGAATGCTCTTACCTCTATGAAATCATTAATTTCTGCTGGCCTTGCTCCTCTTACCACCCCAAAATCTCACATGTCTCTTGTCCAGGCTGCTCCTGACCTCCCCATATCTTACTGGGATCAGCTTTCTGATGACATTTACCATCTCAGTGTATCTGTCTCACCTCTGTTGGCTCCTCCATTCCTGAGAAGGAAGTGACATTGTAGTCAGGAGGGAAAAGGACACAAAGATCTTTAGGCGCATCCTGCACAATGTGCCCATCAGCTCTGCACCTCCACAAAATCATGCTCCTGACCTACAAGTTTTGTTTCCCAAGTGGCTTCTGTGGATCCAGGGTTACTTTTCCCAGGCCCTCAAGCATGTTTCAGTTTTGGATGTGCAGGGATGGGATAAGGAATGCCAAGGCATGGATGGAACTGATCTTCTCAAGGGATGCAAGTAATAATAGGAAGAGTTCCTATAGGTACTTAGCTCAGAAAAGAAAGGCCAAGGACAGTGTACCCCCTTCTGATGGATGAGAAAGGTGAACTGGTAATGACAGACATGGAGAAGGCTGAGGGACTCAACAACATCTTTGCCTCAGTCTTCCCTGCCAGTCAGGCTTCCCAAGTCTTTCACTTCCCTGAACCCATCGATGGAGGCTGGGGGGCAAAGTCCCTCCTGCTCTAAGTATAGAGGAGGTCTGAGTCCACCTGAAGAAACTGAGCACATGCAAGTCTATGGGGCTTGGTGACATGCATCCCAGGGTCCTGAGGGAGCTGGCTGATGTAGTCGTCAAGCCTCTCTCCACCATATTTGAAGAGTCCTGGCAGTCAGGTGAAGTCCCTGCTGACTGGAAAAAGGAAACATCACTCCCATTTTTAAAAAGGGTAGAAATGAGAACCCATGGAACTACCGAATGGTGAGCCTCACCCCTGTGCCTGAAAAGATCATGGAAAAGATCCTCCTGGAATCGATGTCAAGGCACATGCAAGACAAAGAGGTGATCTCAGACAGCCAGCATGGCTTCACCAAAGGCCAAATCGTGCCTGACCAATGTGCTGGCTTTCTACAATGGAGTGATCACATCAGACAACAAGAGAAGATCGACCTATGTCATCTACTTGGACTTCTTTAAGACCATTGCCATGGTCCTACATGACATCCTTGTCTCCAAATTGGAGAGATACGCATTTGATGTGTGCACCATTCAGTGGATAAGGAGTTGGCCTGAAGGTCACACCCAGAGAGTGGTGCTCAATGTCTCTATGTCCAAGTGGAGGCTGGTGACAAGTGTTGTACCTCAGGGGTCTGTCCTGGGACTGGTGCTGTTTAATATCTTTGTCTATGACAGACAGTGAGATTGACAGTGAGACAGTACATTCTGCGCTTGTAGCCCAGAAGGCCAACTGCATCCTGGGCTGCATCAGCAGAGGAGTGGCCAGCAGGTAGAGGGAGGTCACTTCTATTCTACTCCTTGTACTCTGCCCTTGTGAGGCCCCACTTGGAGTGATGCATCCAGGACTGGGTCCCCCAGCACTAGAAGGATGTGGGTCTGTTAGAACAAGTCCAGAGGAGGGCCACAAAGATGATCAAGGGGCTGGAGCACGTCTCCTGTGAAGAAAGGCTGAGAGAGCTGAGGCTGTTCAGCCTGGAGAAAAGAAGGCTCCAGGGTGACCTCTTTGTGGCCTTTCGGTACTTAAAGGGGGCTTATAAAAAAGATGGAGAGTGACGCTTTGCTCAATCAGGACAATGGGGAATGTTTTTAAGCTAAAAGAGGGGAGATTTAGATTAGAGGTTAGGAGAAAAATTCTTCAATTAGTGGGTAGTGAGGTACTGGAACAGGTTGCCGAGAGAACGTAGAGGTGCCCCATCCCTGGAGCTGATCAAGAGCAGGTTAGATGAGACCCTGGGCAACCTGATCTCATGGGGAGCATCCCTGCTAATGGCCGGGGGGTTGGAACTAGGTGACCTTTAAGGTCCCTTCCAACAGGAGCCATTCTCTGATTCTATGGTCTCACTAGCTATACCTCAAGCATGACTCCCATGCCATCAGCCTTCCTGTGGTCTATCACATGACCAAAAGAGAAGGTGCCTCACCATCATCTTCAATGCCATGTGCATGCTTCTGCCCTTTATGGTTCCTATCTGTGCCACATTCCTGCTGCTGATCTGTCAGCTCCAGAGACAGAAGTGACCTCCCAGCCTCCTTCCCAGCCATGTGCCTCCTGCAGGCCCAGCACATCCTGAGGCACACCTGACCTCATCAGAGCATTCCCAGCCAGCTCCTCCTTGTGGCCTCTGATCTGATCACATACCTGTCACCTCACATGCCTCTTCCAAGGCCATGGGACTGCTGCAGGACCTCACAGTCCCTGCCCTGCCCCAAGGGGACAAGCAGCTGAGGTTATGGGTTGGAGTGGGGTTGAGGATGAGATGTGCTGTGTTCACGCTGGAGGGCTTTGGGGGTTAGATGATCAGGTTAATGTTTAGGGATTAGAGGTCACCCTCCAGGGTTAAGGGAATGGCAAGGGTATTGAGGGAGGGATTGGTGTTCTGCTCAAGGTGCCTTCTCAAGGTCTGGGATAAGGACAAGTTTTGAGGCTTTTAGTTTAGGTTTGGTTAGAGAGCTAGGTTTAAGGCTGGCATTTTCATCAATCCTTAGTTAGGCTTCATCATCCTTCTGTTTAGCCTTCTCGTAGAAGATGCCTTTTACCTCTGCGTTTCCAAACTCCTGAGCTACGTCTCTCCTTTATCTGGCCTTTCCAAGGTCTTTGAGAGAGGTCTTATAACAACGTCTGCAGCTCCACCAGCACCTCTCTCACCCTTCCCACACCACCTCTAGGCAACCTGAGGAGTGACTGGGAGGATGGTGGTTTAGGAAAGGGCTTCATTAAGATCTCTGAGAAGGGCTGTATTTGGGCTTCTCACAGACAGTGATGGCAGTACCATAGAAAACAGTGACACTCGTGAGGACAGAAGAGCAGGTGGATAAGGCCTTGGCCTGCCAATACAGGACACACACACACCTGAAAACTGCATGAGAGGGAAGAGGAAGATTGGATCCAAAATGTAGATTATGAAATCAAAGACCATGAGTATCACCATGGCACTGCAGGACAGCTCCAGCAATGGGGCAAAACCACAGAAGGTGTCTATGACACAGGGGCCACAGAACTGTGGCTGGGAGGAGGAGAAAGAATTCCTGTACATGAGAGAAATTCCCCGGGTTCAGGTACAGCTGCCTTCTGGAGTCAGACCTTGCACTTCTCGAGCCTTGCAGAGAACAGGGATGGCATACAGCCCAGGGCTGACCGTAGGACGTGGCCCCCAGCAGGAAGCACTGCGGTCATGCAGAAGGTGCAGCTGAGAGTGCTGCCACCTCTGTGAGCAAAGGGGGTGCTGTCCCCAGCCAGGAAGCTGGCCAGCATCTGGCGCAGGGTGCTGGAGCTGTGCAAGGAGGACAACTCTCCCCCAGGAAGAAGGCCACGGCCATCTGCAGGTGTTTGTTGGCAGGCACCAGCACAGTGATGAGGGTGTTCCACATCCCAGACATCGTGCTGGTGAAGTAATAGAGGGAGAAGATATTTGTGAATGGGTAGAGGATCTCCCAGATAGAAAATTGATGAGCTGGTTCATTGACTGGAGAGCCAAGGTGTAGATGTAGAGCTTGGTAGCGTGGTTTAGTGATGGACTTGTCAGCACTAAGGTAAACTTGCCTGACCTGGGTTACACATCTCAGAAAAGTGTAAGGCACAATGCAATTCTTTTTGCCTTCGTCATCTATAGCACAGGAAGTAGGACTTTGCCCTACTCCATTGACTGGGCAGGTCTTTTCACATCACTCAATTTAGGTTTCCGTGGCTAGAAAGGGACATATTCCCAAAAGAGGCCAAGCTCATGGGTACAGCTACAGCCACTTGAACATATATTTTCTTTAGTTTTCATCCTGAGTTTTCCACAGAAGACCAAAGAGATAACATGGATATCTAGGTGTCTACTAAGATTCAAGCTGAATTTCTCAGATTCCAAAAGTCACTTCAATTTTCTTTTCTTTTCTTTTCTTTTCTTTTCTTTTCTTTTCTTTTCTTTTCTTTTCTTTTCTTTTCTTTTCGGTTTTATTTTACTTTTCGTTTTTATTTTATTTTATTTTATTTTATTTTATTTTATTTTATTTTATTTTATTTTATTTTATTTTATTTTATTTTTGGTTTTATTTTATTTTATTTGTTCTCAAGGAACCCGAGTTGTCTTAGAAAGGGTTTCATGTGTGGGCTGGGCTGCATTTACAGCGACAAAGACCACTGCTGGCAGGGAGGGTGTCTGACCTCCAGACTCTGCTTTTCCTCCCGAAGAAGGTCTCCAAAGAAGTTACCCTGGATGAACAGCAATAGGAGAATGATTCTCAAAACTGAAATGCAGCAAAATTCAGCCTTTAAAACAAGAAAATATTTTTTATTAGCTGCTTTTTGAAATTTTCTTCCTTAAGTACACCATGCAAGCTCTGTAATTAGCTATACAAGGCATGAAGGCTTGAAGAAACTATTGAAGAGATGTTAGGAGTTTCTGCATTTTAATGAGTTCCATGGTGTATTTTGGTGCTGAGTCTATGAAGTTCAGGTACTGAGAGGAGAGTGATGTAACCTCTTGAGCAAGTAAAGTCAGAAGGAAAAGCTGAAGTGACTTGGAGTATGAATGGGCCCCACTGGGGGCTGTTACTAACAAAGCCTCCCCAGGGACTGATTAGGGCAGATAATTGGAGGCCATGGTTACAGACAGGCAAAGCGCTGTGCTGAGAAAAGTCTTGGTTGGTTTTAGTGAAGCAGAAGAGCCAAGGCCTGACCCGTGGAACTGTGAGAGGAGATCCCGCACCCTCACGTCTGGCTCAAGGCTCTTCCTGGGGTCTGTGGGATGGGGTGGGCAGGGTGATGCCATGAGAACAACACTGGTGTGACACCTCCTAGGTGCTGCACAGGGTTGCATGGAATCGATGAGGCCTCATCACAATGAATAAAACATATTTCCTCCTAAGCGCTAGCCAAGGGGACAGAAACCTCAGGGCTGTTGGGCCTGCCATTTCTACCAGCACCCTCTGCCTTCTCCCCTGCAGGCTTTCCTTTGCTGTCCCATAGTCTGACCTACTTCCTTGCAGTCTGCAGACACCCATCTCTGTTCACCACCTTGCTCTCATCCCTTGCTTTCACCCATGTCTCGTCAACCCTCACCAGCTGTTCCTTGAAACACAAAGCCAGGGTCTTATCAGAGGGTGACCTCTGGCACCACAGCACGACCCTTTGAGAGACATTTCTTCCTCCTTGTGGCCAATGCTTAACTTCCAAGGTGCACTCTGTGGAATTTTTTTCTTCTGCTCTTTCCTACTGCCAAAGGAAGCTCCCTCAGGGTGGAAACCACTCCTGAAGTAGGCATCCCAACCCAGCAGGCTCCTTGCGGCCTCTCAGCCAAGCAGACACAAGTCACCTCAGCAGCAGCTTCCAAGCCAGGGGCCTGCTGCTGGCCTTGCAGCTTCTTGTGGAGACACAGCCAAGCCTTGTGCCTGCTGCTGCCCAGTCATGGGCTCAAGCAGAAGGGACAGGACAACCCATATGGGGGCCTTCTTTCTGCCTGGGTCCTCCTGGCTCTGGAGGCAGAGGGGATCCCACAGTCAGCATGCCAAGCAGGTGCCTTCTGCTGGCCTAGCAGGGCCACTGCCAGATGTCAGCCCAAAAGTGCAGATCCCAGGGAGAAGGCAAGGGTGACCTGCCACCTCCAGACACAAGTGACCTCACAGTCCCCTTCTGTGACATGTTCCTGCTGCTGCCCTATCAAGTGCAGAGACAGAAGTGACCTCACTGTCCCTGCCACAGTCACATTGCTCCTGCTGGGCCATGAGATCCTGAGGCAGAGCTGAGCACCTCAGAGCATTCCCATCTATCTCCTCCTTGTGGCCCACAAGCTGATCAGATCCATGGCCCCTCACATTCATTTGGAGTTAGGGTTTTGTTTAGGTCTCTTAAGCAGTTTTCTAGTGTTAAATAGACCATTTTAATGCTAGTATTAAGGGCAGAGATCAGAGTGATTAAGAGAGTAAGAGCTAGAGGAAGCGGCTACGGGCTGAGTTTTGTCTTCTAGGGGTACGTTGAGGTCAGTCATTAGAGTAGTGGATTCCTGTCAGGGTGTTGAGAAGCATTTAGGTGTAGGAATTAAGTTTACAGGTTGAAGCCGGGGAATAGCCTCATATGACAGTTTTAAGTCACTGCTACAGCAGCATCAGCATAACCTGAAGCCTCTTACCTCTACAAAATCCTTAATTTTGGCTGGCCAAGCCCCTATTCCCTCCTCTCAATCTCACATTTCTCCTGGCCAGGCTTCTCCTGATTTCCCCATATCAGTTATCTTTTTAGGGCCATGCTTATGATGTCTTTCATGATCTTAGACTATCTGTCACTGCTCTTTTGGCTACTCTATTCCTGAGAAAAGCGTCACTTAAGACACAATGGAAAAGGACACAAATGTCCATCAGAGCACCCTGCACAATGTGCCCAGCAGCTCGGCACCATCACAAAAGTGTGGTTCCTGCCTACAAGTTTCCTTTCCAGAATGGCTCCTATGGCTCCAGGGTAACTTTTCCCAGGCACTCAGTTCCCCAGGCCACACCACTCTTGCCCGCAGGCCCCATGTGTCTCTCCAAGCCTCCCCTCTGCCCCTGCAGTAGTGGCACCTCAGCGCAGCAGGTTGGTGCATCTCCAGGCTCAGGGGTGTTTCCTGAGTGCCTGCCCCGTGTGGGGAGGAAGAGAGCAAGGTCATCTCCTGGGGCATGGCTGAGCACAGCCCAGCCATCCCGCACCGCGGGCAGGCCCCTGCTCCCAGGCTGAGGCACACATGCAAGGTGGACACTTCTCCATCAGCCCAGCTTCACGCAGGGCCCTTCAGCCCTGTCCCAGTCCCAAGATTTGGCGGCTACTCCACCCACAGACATACACTACTTTCCATTTGGGGACTCAGGCAGGACTTTAAGGATCTGCTAAAGCCCTGGATTTCCTTGTTTCTCACGGCCTTCACCCAAGTCTTTCTCCTGGCCCTCCCCACTGCCCAGCACTGCCTCTCAGGTGGCACTCAGTGACCCTTCAGAAGGGCCTTTGGGCTTCCTCAATTGTCCTGGTGCTTATTAGCACTTTCCTGGCTCTTTCCAGAGCTCGGAGGGAGCCTTCTTGTCCATCAGGGGCCCTGTACTGGCTCTGGCTGGGATGGAGTTATTCTCTGCAGAGCAGCCCCTTGTGGTACTGTGTTTTGGTTGTGTGACCAGTGATGGTCACCCACAGTTGTGGTTGCTGTTTTTGAGCATTTCTTGCACAGCATCAGGGCCTTCTGTGGCTCACAATTTGTGAGTTTTACTTGGTTTTGCTATTCTGTCCCCAGTTCCTCTAGAAGAAGAGAAAGCAGGTGGCCGATAGGTGTTTATCTGCTGGATGCATGGAGCAAGGAGGTGTCCGTGGTGCCAGGAAATGGAGGTCCATGAAGCTGCAGGAGCCCTGCTCTCCTGCCTGGGAGATCCCCAGCACAGGGTGCCTGTGCCCCGCAGGGCCAGCCCCGCTCCCCAGGCCAGCACAAGAGGCCTGGCCCAGCCACAGAGCAGCCTGCCCCGAGCAGGGGCCTGCACAAAGAGCTTTCTCCTTCTCATTTCTGCTTTTATACAGGACCTGCAATGCGGTTCTGCTCTTCCCCAGGGCCATCCCTGCTCCCAGAGAGCCTTGCCCAGGGCAGTGTGTCTGTGCTGGCCTGGCCAGACATTGCTGCTTCCCTCCCTGTGCTCCCCACAGGGCCCCGAGCTGGCGGTGCTGCTGTGAGAGCCAGGGGCTGTGGTGCCCTGGGACCCCCGGGGGTCTCCCCCTGTCTGTGCTGCTCAGGGTGGGCAGCAGACCTACGTCCATGGGGATCTCTGCTGCTGAGCCCCTTTCCATCTGCCCTGATGGCTCAGCAGCACAGGGCAGTGCTGGGCAGGGCCATGGGGTGTCTCTGAGGGCACAAAGGGCAGGCGAGTGCTGCACCAGACCTGGCCCAGGAGCCTATACGAGGGTCTCCACTGTTACTTTGCAGTCTTATGGGCCTTCACCTGCTGGCTCTTCATTGCCTCCCCTGGCATTGCAGAGACTTCCTTAGAACAAAGACACCTCAGATTCACTTTTCCCTCTAAAAAACACACCTAAAAATTCTTCTTTGGATGGTCACTAATTTTATGAGGTCCTAATCACTACCCACTGAGCACATTGTCCCTGCAGATCCCCTGACATCTCCCGGCAGCTCCAGATTCCTCTGCAGGCCTGCATCGGCCATCAGCCCCACTGCAGGAGGTGCAGTCCCATCGAGATGAATCCAGTTGTCTACTTTGGGAAGTGCCACCATAAAGAGAGCTCTTGGTGCAGCCCTTGATTCCTCACAGAACACCCTGGGACTTTTTAAGGCTGAACTCCACAAAGATGCCCAGAAAACAGAAGAGCAGGGTGCAACCCCTTGGCTGTGTTCCTGGCAGCAGCTTTGGAAGAGGCGTCCAGGCTTGTGGGTTTGCCCTGAGCAAGACTCTCCTGTTACTGTGGTGCTAGCAGGGAGGCAGCTGTGACCCAGGGCTGCACAGTGCCTGCTGCTGCCTGCAGGAATTGGGATGCCACAGTAGAGACAACAGGACTGTCACCAAGGTACACGAGATCTGATGGCTTATCCAAATAAAAGAGCACAGGATAAAAATGTGGAGACCAAAAGAGAGTAGCAGTGAAAAGGCCACGTCCTGCTGCTGGCCATGGCCCTGGCTCCAGGGAAGCAGCAGCCCCGACCCAACCTCCATGTGACACCAGGGCTCCTGGTCGTGAGCCCCTCCTGCATGCTGGGGCTGCTCCCCAAGCTCCAGAGGAGATGGGAAGAGATGGTAGCTGATAATAATGTGGTTCTGATGTTTGTTTTTGTTTTAGTTTTTCTTTTTGTGTGTGTTTCTCTACATGGTAAGCCTGCTTCTTTAGGTAATTAGAAGATTGGGTATTTTAAATAAAAAAAAAAATATCAGGTAACAGGTTAAGGATAACATTATTTAAATCAAAAGAAATAATTTGAAGAAAATATTTTTGGGAAATGTAATAATTATTTTTTCTTCGCCTATCAAAATAATCAGGGAACTCACAGTCATTATTGATTCCAAAAAAGCAGGTTTCCAAAGAGTTTCCTTACTGCATCCTTGAGCTCCTGGTTCCTCATGCTGTAGATGAGGGCATTCACTACTGGAGGTACTACTGAGTACAGAACTGCCACAACAAGATCCATGGATGGGAAGGAGATGGAGAGGGGCTTCAGATCGGCAAACATGCCAGTGCTGATAAACAGAGAGACCACAGCCAGGTGAGGGAGGCACGTGGAAAAGGCTTTGTGCCGGCCCTGCACAGAGGGCATCCTCAGCACTGCCCTGAAGATCTGAACATAGGACAGCACAATGAAAACAAAACAACCAAAGGCTAAAGAAAGACTAAACACAAGCGCCCCGACTTCCCTGAGGTAGGCATCAGAGCAGGAGAGCTTGAGGATCTGGGGGATTTCACAGAAGAACTGGTTCACAGCATTGCCGTGGCAGAGGGGCAGGGAAAATGTAGTGGCCGTGTGCAGGACAGCAGTGAGAAAGCCACTGCCCCAGGCAGCTGCTGCCATCTGGGCACAAGCTCTGCTGCCCACGAGGCTCCCGTAGTGCAGGGGCTTGCAGATGGCAACGTAGCGGTCGTAGGCCATGACTGTGAGAAGGGAATACTCTGCTCCAAACAAGAAGACAAAAAAGAAGACCTGTGCAGCACATCCTTGATAGGAGATGGCCCTGGTGTCCCAGAGGGCATTGGCCATGGCTTTGGGGACGGTGATGGAGATGGATCCCACGTCGAGGAGGGCGAGGTTGAGGAGGAAGAAGTACATGGGGGTGTGGAGGCGGTGGTCGCAGGCTACGGCGCTGAGGATGAGGCCGTTGCCCAGGAGGGCAGCCAGGTAGATGCCCAGCAAGAGCGCGAAGTGCAGGAGCTGCAGCTCGCGCGTGTCTGCGAATGCCAGCAGGAGGAACTCGCTCACCGAGCTGATGTTGGGCATTTGCTGACATTAAACACAGCTGCCTGTTGAAGAGGAGAATGCAGATCAAAGTTAGAACAGTCTTCAAAGAGGAAAACTTATTCCATGTCTTAGAACACCCCTGAGATGATCCTCTCTCTTTGTAGGAGGACCTGTCAGAATCTCATTGTTTCCATTCTCATCTCTCCGTGCAGTGCTCTGGGATTCTCAGTCTCCTGTACAATCCTGAGAACACATTACTGTCAAACTTGCCTCCCCTGCAATGGAGGAAACGGAAAGCACAGAACCAAAGAAAGCCTTCTCCTTCACATAAACCAAGCCTCAATCTTCTTCTGGAAATGACCCCTTATAAATGCCATTCCCTAAAGCATCTTCTACTTCTTGCTGGAGAAACAGAGAGACCCACCCTGACAGATGCTATCAGCCATCGGATGTGCCAGCTGTAGAAGACCCCTCTGGCAGCCCCACCTGCACTGCCTTGCTGCCAGAGCCTCACAGTGTCAAGAGCCTGCAGATGTGTCCTGCCACACGCTGCCCTCTGTTGTTGCGCTCCTCAGTGCCTCCAAGCCCTCTCTCCTTCTCTCCTCTCTGCGTGCCAGCTGCAGTCAGAGCCCCCAGCCCTGCTGCGCTGTGCAGAGGAGCTGCTCCTGGGCACAGCTGTCTCTCTGCACCAGGGCCCTCTTGCCACGAGCTCTCTCTGTCCCACGAGCCCGGCCCAGCTCAGCAGCACAGCACCAGGGCATTGGAATCATCACTCTGGGGGTTTTGCTGATGAGCCCACGAACCTCAGGCCCTCAGAGACAATTGAAGACATCTCTCCAGAAGTCCAAGTCAGAGGCAAGTTTCCTGCAGTGTCCACCTGAGGGCCAGCACTCACACAGCCTCCCTTGGAGCTCGTTAGAGCAGAACACTGGAGGCAGTGAGGACAAGGAGACAAAGGCAATGTGAAGGTGACACTGATGTGTAGGAAAACTGGATGTGCGTCACCAAGCACAAGGGCCTGGCCTTGACCCATGTTCCCTAGGAATTCAGATCCTTTCTCTTCCCAAATTGCTCAGGGCTCTTTGTGGAGCAGTAGGAGATGGGGATGTGCATGGCCAAATGCAGGAGAATGCTACGACCCCTGCCTGGTTCATGGGTGGGGGCAAGGAGTCAAAGAAGCCCTGGTGCTTTAACGATCAGCTGTCTCCTAATTGGTGTCAGTGGCAGAGACAACAGCCATAGCCATGAGCACAAAGACCTGGGTCCTGTTGGGACTTTGAACCTTGCCATAACCCTTGATCCTCTCCACACCAGGCTCTCTCAAGGACTCCTGGTGTTGCAGGAAGCACGGCCGAAAGCACGACAGACACCGGTAGAGTCAGATCATGCTCCATTTTATTGCCCGAATAGCCTAACTTTTATAGTGAACTTAACAGGGGCGGATAGTGTCTCACACAAGATTATTGGTCAAAAGCACTCAGACAAACAACTACAAGAAAACAACCCCACCTGCAAGAAAACAACCCCCTTGTGATTAGCAGTCACATAGACCTTGTCCTTGAAGCCAGCTACTGGTAACAATATTTTTCTGAATTCCTCAATTGGGCGATGTGGGAACACTGTCATGGGAACTTCTCATAGTTGCCCTGGTAGCTTGGTTTGCTCAGCTACAGCAAGCCATGGGATTTTTGCTGTTTCAAAAATCCCTCAACAATTCCCCCCCTTTTTTTTTTTTTTTTTTTTTTTTTTTTTTGAGCAAACCACGCCCAATATAACATTTTTGCAAGTAACCCTTTAACCACATTTATCACAATACCACATGCAATGATGATTGACACCACAGCAAACAATCCTTAATCCCTCTTTGACTAATCCCAGTACCCATCTATGCATCGTTTCAAACAAATCAGTGAACCATTGATTGAAAGGATTGATACCATATTGAATCTTTCTCATGTGCTCTTTCAGGAAAGTAATGGATTTGTGAATTGACTCATTATGATCAAAAAAGGTTTAAACAGTACATTCCCTTAAAGTCCTCACACCCATTCCTTTGAGCCAAAAGCAAGTAGTCAATAGCAGCTGGATCCTGTAAGAGCACATGTCGCAGACTATTTTGATCTGGTAACATCTCCTCAAGTATCTCTGTCGTGGCATAGGCTTGCTTCTCGGCCCAGCATACCAATTTTTCTAAGTTGTTACGTGCGGCCGCAGATGCCACTCCAGGCACTAAAATTGCCAATGCCGCTCTAGCTGCAACCCCACACAATTCAACATTATCATTGCAATCCGGTGCAAGCAATGCCCATTTATGTCTGGTGATCTCACGCAACTGTAACAAGCTAGGAGCAAATACAATGAGTTTATATAAGTAACATGGACATCTGATAGCATTTGCAGGGATACCTTGCCAGGCCCTATCCCCACAAATCAGAGAAACATCAGGAGGTAAGGCCAAAGCTGTACAATTGTTCCAAACACTATAGTTGTTACCCCTTGTCTCCGTGCCATAAGCCCCTAAACCCTGCTTAGCAGTGTCATTGTAATCACGGGTGTTATTTGTATTTCTGTACCCGTATGGCCCTTTCCAGGTTCCTGTAGCAGGATTCATCTGATAGCCACGGCTACATTCACATTTGTAGCCACCTTTCAGGTTGATACAGATTTGACTACAGATACCAGGGTTTTGGCATTCATCAATATCTCCACAGTTTCTCTTGTCTACAAACTCAAACCCAGCTGGACAGTCACATTCATTTATGTTGCATTCCTTCAGGGGCTCATCACCCCAGTCCTTGCAGTCTCTCTGCTGGTTACACACTTTATTGATATCTATGCATTCTCCACTTCTACACTTGAATTTGCCAGGTCCAGAGCACTGAATAACACTGTTACAGTTTGCTTCATCAGTGCCATCCAGACAGTCTCTCACACCATTGCACTGCCTACTCCCATGGACACAGTTCCCATCTTCACATCTGCACTGGTCTGGCTTGCAGGTCCGAGAAGGGCAGTTAATTTCATCACTTCCATCCTTGCAATCAGGATCTCTGTCACAGTCTTTTTCACCATCACAATTCCAGGACACTGAGATACACTGGGTTGACTGAGGACCACAGCTGATTTCATTTACCCGGCATGTTCTCATATGACACAGCTCAGCACTCTCGTCAGACCCATCTTCACAGTCCGGATCCCCATTACACTGCCATCTGTTTGGCACACATTGACCACTGTTGCACACAAAGTCAGATTCAGCACACGTCTTCTTCACACAAGCACTCTCATCACTGCCATCTGAGCAGTCTTCATCACCATCGCATTCCCAGAGTAAAGGAATACAGCGTCCATTACTACACGGGAACTGGGGTTCTTCACATTTTGCTCTAGCACCGTCGGCAGCAGTGCACAGGCAGGCGAGGGCGAGCAGCAGGCAGAGTGCCCCGCAGTGCTGCAGGGCCCGCCGCCGCCCCACTCCGTCACCTGTGTCACTTTTACTACTCCTATTACCCATGCTGTTAGTGTCAGTGGCATCCTCCTGGTACCATTTCTGTCTTTGTCGCCCCTTACTCTTCCCCTTTTCTTTTTGCCACTGACCATTCACCACGAATGGATGAGACACATGATTACTAGTTAGGAAAGAGAGTGTAACGTCTGCTATACGGCTGCAGGCAGTTCCAGCTGCAACCTTAGAGGCTATTTGTGAAAGAGCCTGCCGGTGGTCATTTGGCAGTGTAATCTGCGTCTCTGCACTCCTGCCCCGCAATAGAGCTAAATCGTCATTAGTAATCCGTAGAATGTGGCAACCCCACAGAATGTTATCCTGAAACATAGTTATAACACCGATCTGGGGACGAATAGTCTTTTTTGCATTGCAAGATAAACCTCTTATAAAAAGAATGCTAGAGAGAAGCAGCACAGCCGCTGCTGCCTCCATGGTTACGTCAGACAGGCTGCAGGGTCCTGATCTCCACCCCTCTGCTATGTGCCGACTCGCCGCACGGTGAGGGTCGGCTGCCGTTGCCCACTGACGCCTCTGGTCTCCCGTAGCAACTCGATCTCGGATGTCCCGCGTCGTACCGCGATTACTTCAATTTTCCTTATTCTGCTTTCCTTCATTGAGTATAAAGCATGTTTGTGTCCAATTCTTACTGGTATTCCCCACCACTACAGATCCTAATAGATCCAGTTCCTGAGGGTCCCATGGTAATGAGTTGTTGAGACTCTGCAGGGCAACAACCAGTCCATCCGATACGTTTGTGGAAAAGCTTCCATGAAGCAGTTCAATATTAGCAGAATACGGTGCTAGCAATTCCCACAGTTCCTTTGGATCCCCTATTAGGACCCCAAACAAGCATGTTCTGAAAGGGACTGCCCTCCAAGGCTTCATCAATTTTTTAGCAGGTTTATTATCATTAATCACATCCTCAAATAATTTATCCCCGAATTTACGCCATTCGGTTTGTTCGAATACTGTGTCAGGGTTTACAAAACACCCCTTAGCTACTCCGTAGGCTAATAGACCTGGCAATTCCTTCTGACAGTCTATTCCCTGTGCTCCGCTTTTATAAAAAGCATCTGAGCAAATCATACGCCGCTTGTCTCTCCATTTTACTTACGTCGGTACCGTTGCAGCCTTTGCAGACTTCGGCGGCGCGTTCCAGCGGGACCCTCTATGGGCTCGTCCCGGGTGCGTGGACCTTCCGTTTTGTCCTGGGCCTTCCTTTTTGCCCTTTTCACCTCCTGAGCAGCTAGGTGTGAGCTCTTCACCTGTTTTAGCTGCGTTCCAGGACCGGCTCCTTCTTATATTCCGTCAACTCCTGAATCCGGCTTACCCTCGCAGAGTCTCTGTCCAGCAGAGCCCGGGTGCCTGTTCGGGCGCCATTTGTAGCAATCCCTTTTGTTGCAGTCCCCGGATATTGACGGAAGGAAGACACAGTCGCTCAATATGAGTGATCAGCGAACTTCGATTTA
Source organism: Somateria mollissima (assembly GCA_951411735.1). Taxonomy (NCBI): domain Eukaryota; kingdom Metazoa; phylum Chordata; class Aves; order Anseriformes; family Anatidae; genus Somateria; species Somateria mollissima. Next base: position 226,274 of record CATOCB010000138.1, read on the forward strand.
TTGAACAATTTAGCCGTCTTTTATGTGATACGATATAATTAGCTCATACATATTGCAAAAGCTAAGCTCATGATTGGTTATAGATACATCTTGTTTATCTCAGCTATTTTCTACATACCGCTGACTACATTTCTTCTCTATCAATGTTACTTTGATACAATAAGTACAGCACAAGTACAGCACAACCTTGCATTGGTTACATCCACCTGTGTTCACATAGACTGTGTCCAACTGTGTACGTGCCTAGCCTCACACAAGCTGTGTCCAGTACTTAGCACGCTCACCATCTCTAAGTTGCTCCACATTCACATGCCCTATTTCATTTAACCATTCCTCCACAGGGGCAGGAGATCCTGAGGTAGAGCTGAGCTTTCTCTAGCCCCCTCGGTATCTCTTTTTACTTTCTGGATTAGATATTAAGCAAAGTTTTAGTGGGAGTGTTTGGTGTTCTGTTTGTGCTGTCATGTCTGTGGTTCAGGTATGGACAAGCTCTGTGGTTTATGGGTCTTTAACGTCTGCGAATGAGTCTAGGGTTAAATAGAGCATTTTAATGTTAGTGTTAAGTGAAGGGATTACGGTTATCAAGAGAGAAAATTGATTCCTTTCAGAATGTTGTAGTAGCATTTAGGTTTAGGGATTAAAAACACTGTTCCAGTAAGGTAAGGGACATACATTACTGTTTTAAGTCAGTGTTACTGCAGCATCGGCATTGCATGAATGCTCTTACCTCTATGAAATCATTAATTTCTGCTGGCCTTTCTCCTCTTACCACCCCAAAATCTCACATGTCTCTTGTCCAGGCTGCTCCTGACCTCCCCATATCTTACTGGGATCAGCTTTCTGATGACATTTACCATCTCAGTGTATCTGTCTCACCTCTGTTGGCTCCTCCATTCCTGAGAAGGAAGTGACATTGTAGTCAGGAGGGAAAAGGACACAAAGATCTTTAGGCGCATCCTGCACAATGTGCCCATCAGCTCTGCACCTCCACAAAATCATGCTCCTGACCTACAAGTTTTGTTTCCCAAGTGGCTTCTGTGGATCCAGGGTTACTTTTCCCAGGCCCTCAAGCATGTTTCAGTTTTGGATGTGCAGGGATGGGATAAGGAATGCCAAGGCATGGATGGAACTGATCTTCTCAAGGGATGCAAGTAATAATAGGAAGAGTTCCTATAGGTACTTAGCTCAGAAAAGAAAGGCCAAGGACAGTGTACCCCCTTCTGATGGATGAGAAAGGTGAACTGGTAATGACAGACATGGAGAAGGCTGAGGGACTCAACAACATCTTTGCCTCAGTCTTCCCTGCCAGTCAGGCTTCCCAAGTCTTTCACTTCCCTGAACCCATCGATGGAGGCTGGGGGGCAAAGTCCCTCCTGCTCTAAGTATAGAGGAGGTCTGAGTCCACCTGAAGAAACTGAGCACATGCAAGTCTATGGGGCTTGGTGACATGCATCCCAGGGTCCTGAGGGAGCTGGCTGATGTAGTCGTCAAGCCTCTCTCCACCATATTTGAAGAGTCCTGGCAGTCAGGTGAAGTCCCTGCTGACTGGAAAAAGGAAACATCACTCCCATTTTTAAAAAGGGTAGAAATGAGAACCCATGGAACTACCGAATGGTGAGCCTCACCCCTGTGCCTGAAAAGATCATGGAAAAGATCCTCCTGGAATCGATGTCAAGGCACATGCAAGACAAAGAGGTGATCTCAGACAGCCAGCATGGCTTCACCAAAGGCCAAATCGTGCCTGACCAATGTGCTGGCTTTCTACAATGGAGTGATCACATCAGACAACAAGAGAAGATCGACCTATGTCATCTACTTGGACTTCTTTAAGACCATTGCCATGGTCCTACATGACATCCTTGTCTCCAAATTGGAGAGATACGCATTTGATGTGTGCACCATTCAGTGGATAAGGAGTTGGCCTGAAGGTCACACCCAGAGAGTGGTGCTCAATGTCTCTATGTCCAAGTGGAGGCTGGTGACAAGTGTTGTACCTCAGGGGTCTGTCCTGGGACTGGTGCTGTTTAATATCTTTGTCTATGACAGACAGTGAGATTGACAGTGAGACAGTACATTCTGCGCTTGTAGCCCAGAAGGCCAACTGCATCCTGGGCTGCATCAGCAGAGGAGTGGCCAGCAGGTAGAGGGAGGTCACTTCTATTCTACTCCTTGTACTCTGCCCTTGTGAGGCCCCACTTGGAGTGATGCATCCAGGACTGGGTCCCCCAGCACTAGAAGGATGTGGGTCTGTTAGAACAAGTCCAGAGGAGGGCCACAAAGATGATCAAGGGGCTGGAGCACGTCTCCTGTGAAGAAAGGCTGAGAGAGCTGAGGCTGTTCAGCCTGGAGAAAAGAAGGCTCCAGGGTGACCTCTTTGTGGCCTTTCGGTACTTAAAGGGGGCTTATAAAAAAGATGGAGAGTGACGCTTTGCTCAATCAGGACAATGGGGAATGTTTTTAAGCTAAAAGAGGGGAGATTTAGATTAGAGGTTAGGAGAAAAATTCTTCAATTAGTGGGTAGTGAGGTACTGGAACAGGTTGCCGAGAGAACGTAGAGGTGCCCCATCCCTGGAGCTGATCAAGAGCAGGTTAGATGAGACCCTGGGCAACCTGATCTCATGGGGAGCATCCCTGCTAATGGCCGGGGGGTTGGAACTAGGTGACCTTTAAGGTCCCTTCCAACAGGAGCCATTCTCTGATTCTATGGTCTCACTAGCTATACCTCAAGCATGACTCCCATGCCATCAGCCTTCCTGTGGTCTATCACATGACCAAAAGAGAAGGTGCCTCACCATCATCTTCAATGCCATGTGCATGCTTCTGCCCTTTATGGTTCCTATCTGTGCCACATTCCTGCTGCTGATCTGTCAGCTCCAGAGACAGAAGTGACCTCCCAGCCTCCTTCCCAGCCATGTGCCTCCTGCAGGCCCAGCACATCCTGAGGCACACCTGACCTCATCAGAGCATTCCCAGCCAGCTCCTCCTTGTGGCCTCTGATCTGATCACATACCTGTCACCTCACATGCCTCTTCCAAGGCCATGGGACTGCTGCAGGACCTCACAGTCCCTGCCCTGCCCCAAGGGGACAAGCAGCTGAGGTTATGGGTTGGAGTGGGGTTGAGGATGAGATGTGCTGTGTTCACGCTGGAGGGCTTTGGGGGTTAGATGATCAGGTTAATGTTTAGGGATTAGAGGTCACCCTCCAGGGTTAAGGGAATGGCAAGGGTATTGAGGGAGGGATTGGTGTTCTGCTCAAGGTGCCTTCTCAAGGTCTGGGATAAGGACAAGTTTTGAGGCTTTTAGTTTAGGTTTGGTTAGAGAGCTAGGTTTAAGGCTGGCATTTTCATCAATCCTTAGTTAGGCTTCATCATCCTTCTGTTTAGCCTTCTCGTAGAAGATGCCTTTTACCTCTGCGTTTCCAAACTCCTGAGCTACGTCTCTCCTTTATCTGGCCTTTCCAAGGTCTTTGAGAGAGGTCTTATAACAACGTCTGCAGCTCCACCAGCACCTCTCTCACCCTTCCCACACCACCTCTAGGCAACCTGAGGAGTGACTGGGAGGATGGTGGTTTAGGAAAGGGCTTCATTAAGATCTCTGAGAAGGGCTGTATTTGGGCTTCTCACAGACAGTGATGGCAGTACCATAGAAAACAGTGACACTCGTGAGGACAGAAGAGCAGGTGGATAAGGCCTTGGCCTGCCAATACAGGACACACACACACCTGAAAACTGCATGAGAGGGAAGAGGAAGATTGGATCCAAAATGTAGATTATGAAATCAAAGACCATGAGTATCACCATGGCACTGCAGGACAGCTCCAGCAATGGGGCAAAACCACAGAAGGTGTCTATGACACAGGGGCCACAGAACTGTGGCTGGGAGGAGGAGAAAGAATTCCTGTACATGAGAGAAATTCCCCGGGTTCAGGTACAGCTGCCTTCTGGAGTCAGACCTTGCACTTCTCGAGCCTTGCAGAGAACAGGGATGGCATACAGCCCAGGGCTGACCGTAGGACGTGGCCCCCAGCAGGAAGCACTGCGGTCATGCAGAAGGTGCAGCTGAGAGTGCTGCCACCTCTGTGAGCAAAGGGGGTGCTGTCCCCAGCCAGGAAGCTGGCCAGCATCTGGCGCAGGGTGCTGGAGCTGTGCAAGGAGGACAACTCTCCCCCAGGAAGAAGGCCACGGGCATCTGCAGGTGTTTGTTGGCAGGCACCAGCACAGTGATGAGGGTGTTCCACATCCCAGACATCGTGCTGGTGAAGTAATAGAGGGAGAAGATATTTGTGAATGGGTAGAGGATCTCCCAGATAGAAAATTGATGAGCTGGTTCATTGACTGGAGAGCCAAGGTGTAGATGTAGAGCTTGGTAGCGTGGTTTAGTGATGGACTTGTCAGCACTAAGGTAAACTTGCCTGACCTGGGTTACACATCTCAGAAAAGTGTAAGGCACAATGCAATTCTTTTTGCCTTCGTCATCTATAGCACAGGAAGTAGGACTTTGCCCTACTCCATTGACTGGGCAGGTCTTTTCACATCACTCAATTTAGGTTTCCGTGGCTAGAAAGGGACATATTCCCAAAAGAGGCCAAGCTCATGGGTACAGCTACAGCCACTTGAACATATATTTTCTTTAGTTTTCATCCTGAGTTTTCCACAGAAGACCAAAGAGATAACATGGATATCTAGGTGTCTACTAAGATTCAAGCTGAATTTCTCAGATTCCAAAAGTCACTTCAATTTTCTTTTCTTTTCTTTTCTTTTCTTTTCTTTTCTTTTCTTTTCTTTTCTTTTCTTTTCGGTTTTATTTTACTTTTCGTTTTTATTTTATTTTATTTTATTTTATTTTATTTTATTTTATTTTATTTTATTTTATTTTATTTTATTTTATTTTATTTTTGGTTTTATTTTATTTTATTTGTTCTCAAGGAACCCGAGTTGTCTTAGAAAGGGTTTCATGTGTGGGCTGGGCTGCATTTACAGCGACAAAGACCACTGCTGGCAGGGAGGGTGTCTGACCTCCAGACTCTGCTTTTCCTCCCGAAGAAGGTCTCCAAAGAAGTTACCCTGGATGAACAGCAATAGGAGAATGATTCTCAAAACTGAAATGCAGCAAAATTCAGCCTTTAAAACAAGAAAATATTTTTTATTAGCTGCTTTTTGAAATTTTCTTCCTTAAGTACACCATGCAAGCTCTGTAATTAGCTATACAAGGCATGAAGGCTTGAAGAAACTATTGAAGAGATGTTAGGAGTTTCTGCATTTTAATGAGTTCCATGGTGTATTTTGGTGCTGAGTCTATGAAGTTCAGGTACTGAGAGGAGAGTGATGTAACCTCTTGAGCAAGTAAAGTCAGAAGGAAAAGCTGAAGTGACTTGGAGTATGAATGGGCCCCACTGGGGGCTGTTACTAACAAAGCCTCCCCAGGGACTGATTAGGGCAGATAATTGGAGGCCATGGTTGCAGACAGGCAAAGCACTGTGATGAGAAAAGTCTTGGTTGGTTTTAGTGAAGCAGAAGAGCCAAGGCCTGACCCCTGGAACTGTGAGAGGAGATCCCGCACCCCCACGTCTGGCTCAAGGCTCTTCCTGGGGTCTGTGGGATGGGGTGGGCAGGGTGATGCCATGAGAACAACACTGGTGTGACACCTCCTAGGTGCTGCACAGGGTTGCAAGGAATCTATGAGGCCTCATCACAATGAATAAAACATATTCCCTCCTAAGCTCTAGCCAAGAGGAAAGAAATTTCAGGGCTGTTGGGCCTGCCATTTCTACCAGCACCCTCTGCCTTCTCCTCTGCAGGCTTTCCTTTGCTGTCCCATAGTCTGAGCTATTTCCTTGCAGTCTGCAGACACCCATCTCTGTTCACCACCTTGCTCTCATCCCTTGCTTTCATCCATGTCTCATCAACCCTCACCAGCTGTTCCTTGAAACACAAAGCCAGGGTCTTATCAGAGGGTGACCTCTGGCACCACAGCATGACCCTTTGAGAGACATTTCTTCCTCCTTGTGGCCAATGCTTAACTTCCAAGGTGCACTCTGTGGAAGTTTTTTCTTCTGCTCTTTCCTACTGCCAAAGGAAGCTCCCTCAGGGTGGAAACCACTCCTGAAGTAGGCATCCCAACCCAGCAGGCTCCTTGCGGCCTCTCAGCCAAGCAGACACAAGTCACCTCAGCAGCATTCCAAGCCAGGGGCCTGCTGCTGGCCTTGCAGCTTCTTGTGGAGACACAGCCAAGCCTTGTGCCTGCTGCTGCCTAGTCACGGACTCAAGCAGAAGGGACAGGACAACCCATATGGGGGCTTTCTTTCTGCCTGGGTCCTCCTGGGTCTGGAGGCAGAGGGGATCCCACAGTCAGCATGCCAAGCAGGTGCCTTCTGCTGGCCTAGCAGGGCCACTGCCAGATGTCAGCCCAAAAGTGCAGATCCCAGGTCTATGTCAAGGGTGACCTGCCACCAACAGACACAAGTGACCTCACAGTCCCTTTCTGCGACACGTTCCTGCTGCTGCCCTATCAACATCTCTCCTGGCCAGGCTTCTCCTGACTTCCCCATATCAGTCACCTTCTTAGGGGCAGCTCTCTGATGGCTTTCATGAAATCAGCATATCTGTCTCACTTCTGTTGGCTACTCTGTTCCTGAGAAAGAAACAGCTCCGAAGACTGCATGGAGAAGGATACATAGGTCTGTAGGAGCACCCTGCACAACGTTCCCAGCAGCTCTGCAACACCACAAAAATGTGCTTCCTACCTTCAGCTTTGGTTGCAGAATGGACCTATGGACACAGGGAAAGATCTTCCAAGGCCCTCATGCAGCCTTTATGTTCCCCCAGCCATCTGGGAGGCAGTGACCCCCCTGTGTGTAGAAAACTGAAAGCAGCCCTGAAGGATGAATTAGGCAAATGCTGATACCTCTTCCATGACAACACCTCTTCAAGACCTCTTCCTCTATGGGGCCTACCAGGGGCCTAGGAAGAGGGGATCTCACAAACTGTGTGCAGAGCAGGTGCATCTGCTGTCCTGTCATGGAGACCAGCAGATGTGAGCCTAAAGACACAGATCCCAGCCGGGAGTCAAGGGTTGAGCTGTCGGATACTTCAGAAAGAAGTCAACTCACAGCCAATTAACAGCCATTAGCTTCCTCATGGGCTTACAGCTTCTGAGGCAGCACTGACCTCATAATACCAGACCTAAAAAACACCCCATTTTTGGCCCAGGACCTGCCCAGGTAGAAATGATCTGGTTGTGATCCTCCAAGCTCGTGGCACACCTGCTGGGCTCCCAGCCTCTCTGACACACAGGAGTCAGTTCCGTGCCAGTCCTGGGAAGTTGTAGGGCAGGAGGAACCTTGCAGGCAATGTTCCAGCCCCATGCCTGTTGGCGGTCTCTCAGCTCCTTGTGCACAGTGAAGAACACGCTCACATCCAGAAGCCTGAAGCTGGCCTAGCAGACACTCAGGGGAAGAGCCCTCCAAGCCCCAGCCCCAACCCCAGCCCCAGCCCCAGCTGGCGGTGCTGCTCTGCAGAGTGAGGGGCTGTGGTGCCCAGGGCACGGGGACACTCTGCAGGGCTTGCTGTGCAGGCTGGGAGGCAGACCCAGCTCAGGGGGTCACTGCCATTGCCCCAGGGCTGCAAGGAATCACTGGCCAGGCTCCTTTGCTGGGGCTGCTGCGTGCCCTGGGGCTGCAGAGCTCTCCTCTGCCTGCTCACACCAGATTGAGCACTTGAGCTCTGGTCAGTCCACCTCAGAGGCGATCCCCCCTTAGGAGGGAAGTGCTGCAGTGGAGGCCAGCTGTGCCACTGCCGTGCCCACTGCCTGTCCCTGCCTGCAGTCCCAGCACAGCCCCACAGCAGCACTGGCACCAAGGAGCAGCCGGGCCTGAGCCCACCAGCAGGGCTCAGCAGGAGAGGGCGGCAGTGGCAAGAGAGCAGCTCTGCATGCCCCAAGCGCTGGTGCTCCCTGGCCGTGCTGCTGGGATGGGACTCTTTTCCTCTGCACCCCTGCACACGGGCACTGCCCCTGCAGAGCCAGAACAGGTCTCAGAGGAAGGACGTCAGACCAGGCAGTGCAGGCTCCTTCCTTTAAATTCACAGAGAGCATGGCTTCACATGCACAGAGTCTATGAGCTATATTCAACAGGTACACCCATATCATTTTAATGGGTGTTCATTAGCTGAATTAATGTAATAAGAATATGCACAAACACAATCACAAAACATAACAAAACAAAACAGGTATACTGGCTATTCCGCCAATTATTTGCATTACAGGACATGTGCAGAAGCAGATCAAAAATTTCTTGCATCCAAGACACATCTAGTCATCAATTTCCACAAGGCATGCTTGAGCTCCTGACTCCTCATGCTACAGATGAGGATGTGCTCTGCTGGAGGCACCACTGAGTACAGAACTGCCACCACCAGGTCCAGGGATGGGGAGGAGATGGAGGGGGCTTCAGGTAGGCAACCATGACAGGCCTGAGGGAGACGGACACCATGGCCAGGTGAGGGAGGCACGTGGAAAAGGCTTTGTGCCAGCCCTGCTATAGAGACAAGAGGACTGTCACCTAGATACACTAGTTCTAATCCAAATACACTGCTCCTAACCGTGGCAGCTGGGCACTTGGCCCTGAGCCCCTCCTGGATGCTGGAGCTGCTCCCCCAGCTCGACAGAAGATGGGAAGAGAAGGAAACTGAGACCAATGAAATTCCGCTGACATCTTTATTGTCTTTATCTATCAAGGAAGTCCGGTTCTCTATGTACAATAGATGATGTGGTCAAACCTTACAAAAGATGTAACATTCAGAATGCTAAGAATGAGATTATTAAAAACAAAATGAAATATTGTTCAAATACTAACAGAGAAAAATAATTTAAAAAATGTTGTGTCATTTTCCCAAATACACTTTGATTTCTCTTGGGATTCTTATTAATGACAATGTTATGAAAACACTAGTAACGATAAAAATGATATGATACAATGTGAATCAAAATATTTGCATAGTATTAAGAAAACATCTTCTGAACACATCACGGATGCTTAAGAAGAATGTATGGAAACAGTTTCCTCACTGCATTCTTGAGCTCCTGGTTCCTCATGCTGTACATGAGGGGGTTCACTGCTGGAGGCACCACCGAGTACAGAAATGACACCACCAGGTCCAGGGCTGGAGAGGAAATGGAGGGGGGCTTCAGGTAGGAAAATATGCCAGTGCTAATGAACAGGGAGACCACAGCCAGGTGAGGGAGGCACGTGGAAAAGGCTTTGTGTTTGCTCTGCTCAGAGGACATCCTCAGCACTGCCCTGAAGATCGGCACATAGGACAGCACAATGAAAACAAAACAACCAAAGCCTAAAAAAACACTAAACAGAACTGCCCCAACTTCCCTGAGGTAGGCATCTGAGCAGGAGAGCTTGAGGATCTGGGGGATTTCACAGAAGAACTGGTCCACAGCATTGCCGTGGCAGAGGGGCAGGGAAAATGTGCTGGCCGTGTGCAGGACAGCATTGAGAAAGCCACTGCCCCAGGCAGCTGCTGCCATCTGGGCACAAGCTCTGCTGCCCACGAGGCTCCCGTAGTGCAGGGGCTTGCAGATGGCAACGTAGCGGTCGTAGGCCATGACAGTGAGAATAGAATATTCTGCTGCTATAAAGAACAGAAAGAAAAAGACCTGTGCTGCACAGCCTTGATAGGAGATGGCCCTAGTGTCCCAGAGGGCATTGGCCATGGCTTTGGATAGAGTGGTGGAGATGCAGCCCAGGTCGAGGAGGGCGAGGTTGAGGAGGAAGAAGTACATGGGGGTGTGGAGGCGGTGGTGGCAGGCTACGGCGCTGAGGATGAGGCCGTTGCCCAGGAGGGCAGCCAGGTAGATGCCCAGGAAGAGCGCGAAGTGCAGGAGCTGCAGCTCGCGCGTGTCTGTGAATGCCAGCAGCAGGAACTCACTCACTGAGCTGATGTTGGGCATTCTCTGACATTGAACACAGTTTTCTGTTAAAGAGGAAAATGCAGAAAAATGTTAAAACACATTTCTCTGAGGAAAACCTATTGTGTGTCGTAGAGCACCCCGAAACAGAGCCTCTCTCTCTGCAGGAGAACCTTTCTGCATCTCTCTTGTTTGAGCTGTGGCTGGTGCTGGATGAGAGTGGCACTGGGAGCAGGGGCTGCTGTGGCTCCATAGGAGTCCTTCCTGCTGTGCAGTTTGAGGGAGGCAGAAACATGGGGGAAAATTACATTCTGTCCACTGGTCAGATCCATGAGATCTGCAGTGTTGTTGCAAAAGGCTCATCTTAATACAGAGGCAGAGCTGCAGGGATTTTGTTTCCTTTGTTTTGTTCCTATTATCCCAATAACACTAGGAGAGGTATTGGATGGTTGAGCTCCCTGGCATTTCCTGTGCACTCCCGGAGAAACCCTGTGGGTGCCAGGAGGCAAAGGGGCTGTCCCTTGGTGAAGACAATCGCTCTCAGATGTTTCCCTGAGAAAAAAAAAAAGTAGATGACTGCTAATCGAGGAGGGCCAAATCAAGCCAGATGGAGCTGGAGTGCTTCTCCTCATCTGGGCTCTGCCTGCTGTGCTGGCCATGCCTGCCCCACAGCCCATGGGCTGCAGGGGGAGAGGAGGCCAGGGAGGGGCTGCTCCAGGGGAAGGCGTCTGCACTGCAGGACATGGCCGCGAGGTGCCCGAATCCCCTCTGCCACGGCGTTTCTGCCAACAGCTCCTTCTGGCCGCCTGCCCCTCTCTCTGCCGCCTGCAGCTGTCCCTGCCAGGAGCTGCTGCTCTGCGCACACCTCTTCTTTCCCCCTGCCCATGCCCACACACCCCATCCCACGCGGCTGTGCTCAGCGCTGCCCTGCAGCACCCTGCCACCAACAGGGCCCTGCCAAGGGGCACCTCCATGGCTGCAGGAGCTACGGGGAAGCTGACAGAGAGCCCGGCATGGCCAGCCAGGGCAGGGTGTTCTGGGCAGACCGGGGGCACCTGCCTTAGGGCACTCCAAGGGGCTTCTGCCAGACTTCCTCACCTCGCAGGGCAACCCAGCAGGACTCTCCAAGCCTACTGCATTGCCCACTGCCCTCCCAGAAACAAGACCCAGCAGGAGACCCTTCCAGGACCTGCAGCTGCATGGCCCTGCAGCCAGACCCTTACCTTGTCAAGGGCTGTGCAGGTTTCTCCTGCAGGCAGCTCTCAGCATCCTCCCACTGCCAACTGCCTCCAAGCCCTCTCTCCTTCTCTCCTCTCCCCGTGCAACAGGGCCCTCTTGCCACGAGCTCTCTCTGTCCCACGAGCCTGGCCCAGCTCAGCAGCACAGCACCAGCCCAAGGCACTGCAATCACCCCTCTGGGGGCTTTGCTGATGAGCCCATGAACCTCAGGCACTCAGAGACAATTGAAGACATCTCTCCAGAAGTCCAAGTCAGAGGCAAGTTTCCTGCAGTGTCCCCCTGAGGGCCAGCACTCACACAGCCTCCCTTGGAGCTCGTTAGAGCAGAACACTGGAGGCAGTGAGGACAAGGAGACAAAGGCAATGTGAAGGTGACACTGATGTGTAGGAAAACTGGATGTGTGTCACCAAGCACAAGGGTCAGGCCTTGACCCCAAGCCCCTGGGAAGGGGGATCCTTCCCTTTGACAGGTTGCTCAGGGCTCTTTGTGGGGCAGTAGGAGATGGGGATGTGCATTGCCAAGTGCAGGAGAATGGTACGACCCCTGCGTGGTTCATTGGAGGGGGTGAGGAGGCAATGAGGCCCTGGTGCTTTCACAGTCAGCTGTCTCGTCATAGGCCTCAGTGACACAGAGCCACAGCCATAGCCATGGACACAAAGACCTCAGTCCTGCTGGGACTTTGAGCCTTGTTACTGCCATTGCTCCTCTCCTCACCAGGCTGTCTGAGGGACTCCCAGACTTCCGAATCTTTCACTACTGGATGCAGACCCTTCTGTGTGTAGTGTCACATTGGATCTGAGCTGAGTCTGATAACTCAGATCTTCTTGGAGGCCATGCTCCTCGTAAGGCAGCTCTGTAGGAAGCTGGCCTGGTTCCTGGTGAGCAGGCACCACTGCTCGTATGGCATCCCTCGTGGTGCCCAGGCCCTCCTCCTCCTGGGCACTGCTAACTCAGCAGGGTCCCAGTCTGCCCTGATGTGTGGGGTTCCTCTTCCTCTGCTTCAGGACTGGGCTCTTCTCCTTGTAAATGCCAAGAGGTTTGTGTAGGCAAAATCCCACAGTTTCTCAAGGTTGCCCCACGCTGATGCTCCATTCTGTCAGCTGTTAATGTCTGCAGGCAGGTGGCTCACCGTGATTATGCTGTTTCTTACAAGATAACAGTAGCAGGAGTTTGCAGGACAGTTTGGATAACACAGCAGGAAGTAGTTGAATGGAATTTGAATCAGTGAAGGGTGGGGGATAGAAGGCTGCCAGATTCTACTTTTTCTGTTCTTCCTTCTCATGCGTGCTGTTACTTTGTCTGGAACTGCGTCCTATATACAAAACACAGCACTGTATCATCTAATAGGAAGGAAATTAAGTGTATCCCAGACAACACATGGACAATATCCACTATTCCATACCATCTGCATCGTGCTCAGCTTCAGTACTCTCCAGTTAATTACCACCACCTTTTCTCAGTTGATATACACACAGAGATATCACACCCTTAGTCTGTGGGTGTCCTGGAGTTGGCTAGGATCGAGTTAATTTTCCTCCTAGTAGCTGGTATGAATCTGTGTTTTGGCTTAAGCACTAGTACTCAGTACTAGGGCCAGTCCTCTTTAATATCTTTATCGATGATCTGGATGGGGGGATCAAGTGCACCCTCAGTAAGTTCACAGATGACACCAAGGTAGGTGCATGCGTCGATCTGCTCGAGGGTAGGAAAGCTCTGCAGTAGGATCTGGATAGGCTGGACCGATGGGCTGAAGTCAACTGTTTGAAGTTCAACAAGGCCAAGTGCCGGGTCCTGCACCTGGGGTGCAACAACCCCAAGCAGAGCTACAGGCTGGGAGAGGAGTAGTTGGAGAGCTGCCTGGCAGAGAAGGACCTGGGAGTGATGGTTGATAGTCGGCTGAATATGAGCCAGCAGTGTGCTCAGGTGGCCAAGAAGGCCAACAGCATCCTGGCTTGCATAAGAAACAGTGTGGCCAGCAGGGCTAAGGAGGTGATTGTCCCCCTGTACTCGGCTCTGGTGAGGCCGCACCTCGAGTACTGTGTTCAGTTTTGGGCCCCTCGCTACAAGAAGGACATCGAGGTGCTCGAAAGAGTCCAGAGAAGGGCGACGAAGCTGGTGAGGGGTCTGGAGAACAAGCCCTACGAGGAGCGGCTGAGGGAGCTGGGCTTGTTCAGCCTTGAGAAAAGGAGGCTCAGGGGTGACCTGATGGAGCCTGCTTTGGTAATAGGAAAGAGCAGGAAAGAAAAGACTGCTACAAAGTGCACCTTAGAAGTTTTGCTCTGCCCATGTTGTGGAAGAAATATCCAGGGGAACAACTGGTCTTCCTGCTACAGACTGGGGCAAAGAAGGCATTAAGTACCTCAGCCTTTACCTAATCTCGAGATCATCACCAGATTTCCACCACATCTAATAAAGGAGGATGATTCTCCTTAATCCTCCTTTATTTCAAGTATTTATATAAGTAGGGTTTATTGTCTTTGACAGTCATAGCCAGATTGAGCTCCAGCTGGGTTTTGGCCCTTCTAACTTTGACCTGTACAACCCCGTAACATTCAGGACACAGCTCCAAACAAACTGACAGCATGCATGAGAATGAAGAACAGAAAAAGTAGAACCTGGCAGCCTTCCACCCAATACCTATCTGTGACTCTGTGATACAGTTCCATTCAACTGGTTACTCCTGTAATAAGGATTTCGACGTCTGGGAATCCCTCAGAAAACCTGGTGAGGAGAGGAGCAATGGCTGCGGCAAGACTCAAAGTCCCAACAATACCAAGGTCTTTGTGCCCATGGCTATGGCTGTTGTCTCTGCCACTGACACCAATTAGGAGACAGCTGATCGTTAAAGCACCAGGGCTTCATTGACTCCTTGCCCCCACCCATGAACCAGGCAGGGGTCGTAGCATTCTCCTGCACTTGGCCATGCACATCCCCATCTCCTACTGCCCCACAAAGAGCCCTGAGCAATTTGGGAAGAGAAAGGATCTGAATTCCTGGGGAACATGGGTCAAGGCCTGACCCTTGTGCTTGGTGAAACACATCCAGTTTTCCTACACATCAGTGTCACCTTCACATTGCCTTTGTCTCCTTGTCCTCACTGCCTCCAGTGTTCTGCTCTAACGAGCTCCAAGGGAGGCTGTGTCAGTGCTGGCCCTCAGGGGGACACTGCAGGAAACTTGCCTCTGACTTGGACTTCTGGAGAGATGTCTTCAATTGTCTCTGAGTGCCTGAGGTTCGTGGGCTCATCAGCAAAGCCCCCAGAGGGGTGATTGCAGTGCCTTGGGCTGGTGCTGTGCTGCTGAGCTGGGCCGGGCTCCACAGAGAAAACACATTTCAAATAGTCCCCTGAAGCAGAGAGAGAGCTGTGCCCAGGAGCAGCTCCTCTGCACAGCGCAGCAGGGCTGGGGGCTCTGACCGCAGCTGGCACGCAGAGAGGAGAGAAGGAGAGAGGGCTTGGAGGCACTGAGGAGCGCAACAACAGAGGGCAGCGTGTGGCAGGACACATCTGCAGGCTCTTGGCACCGTGAGGCTCTGGCAGCAGGGCCATGCAGGTGGGGTTGCCAGAGGGGTCTTCTACAGCTGGCACATCTGATGGCTGATAGCATCGCTCAGGATGGGTCTCTCTGTTTCTGCAGTGCTTTAGGTAATGGCATTATGAGGGCATTTCAAGAGGATGATCGAGGCTTGGCTTATCTGAAGGGTAAGGCTTTTTCTCCAGTCTGTGCTTTCAGACTCCTGGAGTAGAGGGGAACCAGGTTTCATGGTAATGGACTGTCAGGATTGTACAGGAGACTGAGACTCCTGGAACATTGGATTCAGAAATCAGTATGTCAGTGATGAAATTGGTTAAGAACCTTCCCAAACATCATCTCCTGGGCTGCACCAAGATCATATTGTTGTCCTCTAAGGTTTTATCCTAGCCAGTCTTTAGGAGCTGATAGCTCCTGCCTTTGGGAGGTGTCTGCAGGCCAAAGCAGAGTACACAGCATTTGCAAAGAGCAGGAGCTGCCTCCTCTGCAGGCAGAGCTGCAGCACAGGAGGGTCTGCTGAGTGTGCGTCTGTCCCTCCCTGGCCTTGCCTCCCCTGGCAGCAGCACGCTGGCATTCCTCCTGGCTTCTCCAGCTGGCCGTGCTGCTGCTGGTCTTGTTCCCAGGCTGGCTGGGGATGGGGGTTTCACATGTCCATGGGGTGAGCCCTCGGTGTGCTTGGAGGAAGGGGAGTACGGGGACAAGGTGAGGCGTCTGGAGATGTGCACTTTGAGCCTGGATTCCTCTGCTTTCAGCAGTGTTCAGGTTCTTTTCAGATGAACAACTGAGTACAACTTTCCTGCAGCTCTCACAGGGCAGCTGAGACCAGCACTGATGGAGAGACTGGCTGTCGTCTCTGAGGGACACTCTGCACTGAAGGGACACTGTCTTTACCTCTGAGGATCCACAAGATTTTACTTGGAGTGCAGCAGAATGCCCAGGATTTATGCCTTAGAAACAGTTCTCCAGTGTGGTGGGGCAGCTAGAACCAATAATAAAAAAAAAATAATTACATATTTAAATCTCCACATCTCTGCTCTGCAGTTGGGTGAACTAGGAGCAAAACTGGGGAAATCTCTTTGATACCAGCAGTAAAGTTAATCTGAGACTACCCCATGTTCCTACCATGTTCCTACCATGTTGCTACCATGCTGCTTCCTCTGGCTGTAGTGCAGGACTGATTCTTCCATTGCCCACAGAGGATCCCCTGCTCCCAGAGGCACTCTCAGGCAGAATCAATGAAAGAGAGCTTCAAAATATCTGCCTGGAAATGGGCAATCTTTTGGTGATTTTAAATGAGAAAATGGAAAGGGTTTTAGGCTGAATTATCTGTGGTACATTATCACTGCCTTTCTCTTCCTTGTACAGGACCTCCTGACCAGAAATAACAGATGTCCAACGTCAGTTCTGTGAGCGAGTTCCTCCTGCTGGCATTGGCAGACACGCGCGAGCTGCAGCTCCTGCACTTCGCGCTCTTGCTGGGCATCTACCTGGCTGCCCTCCTGGGCAACGGCCTCATCCTCAGCGCCGTAGCCTGCGACCACCGCCTCCACACCCCCATGTACTTCTTCCTCCTCAACCTCGCCCTCCTCGATGTGGGATCCATCTCCACCACTCTGCCCAAAGCCATGGCCAATGCCCTCTGGGACACCAGGGCCATCTCCTACCAAGGCTGTGCTGCTCAGGTCTTCTTTTTAGTCTTCCTTATTGGTGCAGAGTTTTTTCTTCTCACTGTCATGGCCTACGACCGCTACGTTGCCATCTGCAAGCCCCTGCACTACGGGAGCCTCCTGGGCAGTAGAGCTTGTGCCCAGATGGCAGCAGCTGCCTGGGGCAGTGGCTTTCTCAATGCTGTCCTGCACACGGCCAACACATTTTCCCTGCCCCTCTGCCACGGCAATGCTGTGGACCAGTTCTTCTGTGAGATCCCCCACATCCTCAAGCTCTCCTGCTCAGATACCTACCTCACAGAAGTCAAGTTTCTTCTGGTTAGTGCCTGTTTAGGTGTTGGTTGTTTTGTTTTCATTGTTTTTTCCTATGTGCAGATCTTCAGGGCAGTGCTGAGGATTCCCTCTTTTCAGGGCCGGCACAAAGCCTTTTCCACATGCCTCCCTCACCTGGCCGTTGTCTCCCTGTATCTCAGTACTGCCGTGTTTGCCTACCTGAAGCCCCCCTCCATCTCCTTTCCATTCCTGGACCTGGTGGTGGCTGTTTTGTACTCAGTGTTGCCTCCAGCAGTGAACCCCCTCATCTACAGCATGAGGAATAAAGAGCTCAAGGAGGCACTGAGGATGTTGTTGCAATATTCAGTATTTCGACGAAGAAGCCATCTTCTGCATGTGATTCCCTGAAGTATAGCTGGAGAAGGCAGAAACATCTTTGTTCCTATATTTCAAAAATAGTTCATCCTTTTCAATATTATTCCAATATGCTAAATATAATTTTTATCATTTTATTTTATAAATTTAAGTTATTTTTGTTCTTCTATCTCCTTCTACCTTTTCTTCTAACCCAAAGACCTCATGTAGAGGTGCTGCTAAGCTCTTTGTAACTAACTAAATAAAGGAACCAGCAGGTAGGCAGTTTCTGTGGATCTCATTTCTCATACACTCTTCTCAGGCACAGCAGTGGTTGTGGGATGAAGATCCCTGCTGCAACGTGGTGGAAAACCCTGGTGTTGTTTGGGGCTGCCCTTTTCTGCCCTGGCAGGCACTCCTTGTCTGCAGCCGTTGAGTCAGGGTCGCCACTTCCTTGGACCCACGAACACTGACAGCAGCAGGACATGGGCGTTTTGGTGCTGGTCACCCTTCTCTTCCACACTGCTGTCTTGTAGCACCACTGAATCAGAACTGGCCTTCCAGCTAGCACCTCTAGAAGTAAAGCTTTCAAAAGTGAGGTGGAGGAAGCATTGAGAAAGCAGCCTGATCTGATGTGAAAGTTCTCCCTGCTCAGAGCAGATCTTGGTACTGGAAACCTCCAGAGGTCCCTTCTGACTCTAATCCTGAAGGAAAGAAGTAGCAGCAGAGTGGAGGTAGGGGGAGGGAACACTGCTGTGGGCAGAGGTATTACTGGCATTTGTAATCCCTGCTAGGCATTGCAAAGTGACAGATTCTCTGAGACTGGAGACCTCCAAAGCCCATCTAGCCTCCCCCACTAGCCAAGCACAGGCAACCCAGAACCATTTCCAATTGGCTTTTGGATGTCTACAGTGATGGGGTCTTCTCCACTTTTGGAGAAACATGATCCAGTGCTTGGTATTGCACACTGTAAAGGTGTTTTCCTCTGTGGAATTCCCATGTCTTGTCCAATCACTGAGCATTGCTGAGGCTGTCAGAGGAAAAGATCTGATAGCAAATCCATGTCTCACAGTCACTTCATAGCTGCAGAAAGAGATGGGGCTGAGGGACTCCATGTTTCGTCTTTATTAGTCTGTACCAAAAAGTACAGGGTCCTTGCAGCCCCCTGCCCTGGGCCTGCCTCTGCCCTTGGGCTCGGCCCCGGCCTTGGCTCTGCTGGCAGGAGCGCTCTTGGCATGCGCTTCCTGGCCTCCCCTCGCCTGCACACAGCTGCTGCCCACTCAGGCTGCTGCCACAAACGTGTCCTCACCAGCAGCACCACTCCTTGGGCTGCTTCTGCTGACCTCCCCCAACCGACTGCCTTGACTCCTTGTCTCTGCTGGGCCCCACCGTCCACGCCCAAATGTGTCCCTTGGCTGTCGGCTCCCTTTCCCCTGCCCTGTGGGAATACCAAGCTGGGGCGGACAGGTTACCATTAGGTGTGGTGGTGCTTGTGTAATCCACATTGGTGATGGCACAAGTGACGGTTCCTTCACCAGTGATTTACGTCCTTCGTCATGTTAGGCCATGATTCAGTGTCCTTCACAATTCTTAGAGTGCTTGCTTTATCCCAGAGATGAACTCGATTAGGTCTCCTTGATTGGTCTGAGGCCCAACACAATGCCTTTTGCCTTCTGCCACTCCAGCACAATACCTATGACTTTCCCTCTGTGCATTGACCTGATGCAATGCTACTCTGTGCATTGACCTGACGGGTCATCTCATATTTTACACTTTCATTCCCATAGTTGGAAGGGGATGGATTCCCAAAGTGCGGCAAGCTGATGGGTTGTATCCTAGCTATTTGAAGCTTCCTGTTCTTGAGTCTTGCAACATGAATTTGCTGCAGATGTTCCAGGACGGTAAACGGATGCTCAGCTGTCTACTAGGAACAAAGGAGAGTATGTTGGTTTCCCAATGGCCATTTCAACTTTAGGTCAATCTCAGGAATCCACTGAAGAAGGGGTGTTGTCTTTGAAGAGGTTTTGTGTGCTGGGCTGGACTGTAGTTGCAGGGAGACCAATGCCGGTAGCAGAGGTACCCTGGGAACTCCATCTGGCTCCACCCGAATCCCCCAAAGGGCTCTGGTCTCTCCTGCAGGCCCTTTCTGATGGCTGCAAATCCAGGGAACTACTTCAAATACAACAGCGTCTCTGGTTGTTTTCCCTGATTGCTTATGGTCAGACAGCAAAGCTCTGCTTCAATATCCAGTAATTTCATTAGTACTTAACTAATAGAGCAACTACTCAGCACTTCAAATGACTCAATCTCTTCCATGAAATGTCACACAGTGTAGTTTCTACCATGAAGAAATGTGAATTGTCAGGATGCATATTCATCACAGGAGAAGAAATACTGGTGTTCACTTGTACTGGTATTGTCATCGCTTTGTCCATCATGGTGTGGTCCCTCATCTTCCAGGTGCATCCACAAGTTTTGTTAGCTACTCTGTTCCTGAGAAAGAAACAGCTCCTAAGCCAGCATGGAGAAAAACGCAAAGGTCTGTAGGAGCACCCTGCACAATGTGCCCAGCAGCTCTGCAACACCACAAAAGCAGCCCTGAAGGACGAGTTTAGGCAAACGCTGAAACCTCTGACATGACAACACCTATTCAAGACCTCTTCCTCTATGGGGCCTACCAGGTGCTTAGGAAGAGGGGATCTCACAAACTTTGTGCAGAGCAGCTTCATCTGCTGGCCTGTCATGGAGACCGTCAGATGTGAGCCTAAAGGCACAGATCCCAGTCCCAGACAGTCAGGGGTTGACCTGTCGGCTACTTCAGAAAGAAGTCAACTCCCAGCCACTTAACAGCCATTCGCTTCCTACTGGACTTAAAGCTTCTGAGGCAACACTGCCCTTGTAATGCCATGCCTACAAAACACCCCCTTTTTAGCTCAGAATCTGCCCACGTAGGTTTGAGCTGGTTTTGATCCTTCAAGCCTGCTGGGCTCCCAGCCTCTCTGACACAAAGGAGCCAGTTCTGTGCCAGTCCTGGGAGGTGCTAGGGCACGAAGGACCTTGCAGACAATGTTCCAGCTCCGTGCCTCTTGGCAGTCACTCAGCTCCTTGTGCACCGTGAAGATTATGCTCACATCCAGAAGCCTGAAGCTGGCTAGAAGACACTCCGGGGAAGAGTATACTCATGGCCCTCCTCTGGTCTCCTTCTAATAGATACACATCCTTATTGGGGCCCCAGAGCTGAGCACAGTACTCGACTTGTGGCCTCACAAGCCCCTCTAACAGATCAACATTCACTCCAAACTTGGTGTCATCTGCAAACTTACTGAGGGTGCACTCGATCCCCTCATCCACGTCATTGGTGGAGATATTGAAGAGACCTGGCCGCAGTACGGGGCCCTGGGGGACACTAAGGACAGGCCTCCAACTGCATTTATTTGCATTTACCGTGACTCTTTGGGCCAGTTTTTAACCCCACAAAGCATACACCAGTCCAAGCCTTGAGCAGCCAGTTTCTCTGGAGAATGTTGTGGGAAGAGATGTAAAAGCCTTACTGCGGTCTAGATAGACCACATCCACAGCCTTTCCCTCATCCACTGCGAGCATCACCTTGTCACACCTTGAGATCTGATTTGCCAAGCGGGACCTGCCTTTGACAAACCCATGCTGACTGGGGCTGATCACCTGGCTGTTCTGGAAGCGTTGTGTGATGGAATTCAAGATAATCTGCTCCAAGAGCTTCCCCAGTACCAAGTTCAGACTGACAGGCTTGTAGTTCCACGATCCTCCTTCCAGCCATTTTGTAGGTGAGCATCACATTTGCTAGCCACCAGCTGACTGGGAACACCCCTGGTAGCCAGGACTGCTGATAAATGATGGAAGGCAGCTTGGTGAGCACTTCTGCCAGCTCCCTCAGTACCCTCGGCTATATCCCATCTAGCTCCATAGACTTGTGAACATCCTCCATGAGGGATCCTGTACAAGTAGTGGTGCCTGCTCACCAGGAACCAGGCCAGCTTCCTACAGAGCTGCCATATGAGGGTGATGGCCACCAAGCAAATCTCAGTTATCATACTCAGCTCAGATCCAATGTGACACTACCAACACAATGGTCTACAGGAATGGGGAAAAAGGTACAGGTGTGGGATTCCCTAGGACAGCCTGGTTTGGGGAAGAGCAAGGACACTGGAAAGGCTGAAAGTCCCAACAGAACCAAAGTCTTTGTGTCCATGGCTATGGCTGCTATCTAAGCCACTAAGGCCCATGAGGAGACAGCTTATCATTAAAGCACCAGGGTCTCATTGCCTCCTAGCCCCCACCCATGAACCAAGCAGGGCTCGTACCATTCTCCTGCACTTGGCCATGCACATCCCCATCTCCTACTGCCCCACAAAGAGGCCTGAGCAAGGTGTGAAGGGAAAGGGTTTCCCTTCTTATGGGCTGGAGGTCAAGGCCTGGCCCTTGTGCTTGGTGACACACATCCAGTTTTCCTACACATCAGTGTCACCTTCACACTGCCTTTGTCTCCTTGTCCTCACTGCCTCCACTGTTCTGCTCTAACGAGCTCCAAGGAAGGCTGTGTCAGTGCTGGTCCTCAGGTGGACACTGCAGGAAACTTGCCTCTGACTTGGACTTCTGGAGAGATGTCTTCAATTGTCTCTGAGGGCCTGAGGTTCGTGGGCTCATCAGCAAAACCCCCAGAGGGGTGATTGCAGTGTCTTGGGCTGGTGCTGTGCTGCTGAGCTGGGCCAGGCTCGTGGGACAGAGAGAGCTCGTGGCAAGAGGGCCCTGGTGCAGAGAGACAGCTGTGCCCAGGAGCAGCTCCTCTGCACAGCGCAGCAGGGCTGGGGGCTCTGACCGCAGCTGGCACACAGAGAGGAGAGAAGGAGAGAGGGCTTGGAGGCACTGAGGAGCGCAACAACAGAGGGCAGCGTGTGGCAGGACACATCTGCAGGCTCTTGGCACCGTGAGGCTCTGGCAGCAGGGCCATGCAGGTGGGGCTGCCAGAGGGGTCTTGTACAGCTGGCACATCCGATGGCTGATAGCATCTGTCAGGGTGGGTCTTATCATACTGGTAATGTGGCATAGAAGATGTTTTAGAGAACGGTATTTTTGAGGGGGCATTTTAACAGGAAGACCGAGGCTTGGTTTATCTGAAACGGAAGACTTTCTTGGATTTCATGCTTTTAGATTCTTGGTGTGGAGGGGAGGCAGGGTTCATGACAATGAATTGTCTGGATTTTACAGGAGACTGAGACTCCAAGAGTATTGCAGGGAGAGATCGACATGGCAACAATTAACCTGATCAAATCCCTTCAGGCACCTCAGCCTAAAGACTGAAAAAAAAATGTTTGTCTCCTCAGGACTTATCAGATCTTCAGGAGCTGCAACCCCTGTGGTGCCCTGTACTCAGGAAGCGCACAGCTTGTGGGATGGGGTCTGTGAGCAAGGACATGGAAGATGCGTGGGGACAGAGATCCTGTTTCCAGCAGGGACATAGGAAGGCAGTAGAGATATGAGCAGGGCAGGCGATGAGAGGGAGCTGCTGCCAGAAATGCTGTGCGAGGGAGGGCTCAGGCACCTCCCTGCCATCCCCTGCAGGGCAGGCGCCTTCCCTGGGACACCCCCTGCTCTCCTCTCCCAGCAGCACAGCCTCTGCCCTCAAGCCCCCGGTGTCCCCAGCAGGAGCTGCCTCGTCTGCAGGCAGAGCTGCAGCACAGGAGGGTCTGCTGAGTGTGCATCTGTCCCTCCCTGGCCATGCCTCCCCTGGCAGCAGCACGCTGGCATTCCTCCTGGCTTCTCCAGCTGGCCGTGCTGCTGCTGGTCTTGTTCCCAGGTTGGCTGGGGATGGGGCTTTCACATGCCCATGGGGTGAGTCCTCGGTGTGCTTTGAGGAAGGGGAGTACGGGGACTGGTTTAGGGGTCTGGAGATGTGCACTTTGATCCTGGATACCTCTGCTCTCAGCAGTGTTCAGGTTCTTCTCAGATCAACCTCTGAGTACAACTTTCCTGCAGCTCTCACAGGGTGGCTGAGACCAGCACTGATGAACAGACTGTCTGTCCTCACTAAAGGACACTGCACTATAGGGCCAGTCCCTTTTTCTTTGAGGATCCACAATATTTATCCTTATGTGCTGGAGAAATGCCCAGATTTCCATTTTAGAAAAACTCAGCCGGTGTGGTAGGTTAGTAGCAACAAAAATCTGACTCTATAAAATAAAAATAAAAAAAAACAAACACGTATATACATGTATATCTGCTCTGAAGTTGGATAACCTGGGAGCAACACTGGGACAAGGTTCTTTGATATCAGGAGTGAAGTGAGTCTGAGATTACCCGATGTTGCTCCTTACCTCTGGCTATTGGACATAACTGACTCTTCCATTGCCCACAGAGGAGTCCCCTGCTCCCAGGGATACCCTCAGGCATCAGGAAGAACTCATGAAAGGCACCTGCCACATGTCTTCCTGGAAATGGACAATTTTCTGGAGATTCTAAATGAGAAATGGGATGAGTTTTTCTCTGATAAGTCTGTTGTACATTATTACTGTTCTTTCTCTTCTTTGTTCAGGATCACATCCCCAAAAAAGCAGATGTCCAACAGCAGCTCCATCACTGAGTTCCTGCTGCTGGCATTCGCAGACACGCGCGAGCTGCAGCTCCTGCACTTCGCGCTCTTCCTGGGCATCTACCTGGCTGCCCTCCTGGGCAACGGCCTCATCCTCAGCGCCGTAGCCTGCGACCACCGCCTCCACACCCCCATGTACTTCTTCCTCCTCAACCTCGCCCTCCTCGACGTGGGATCCATCTCCATCACCGTCCCCAAAGCCATGGCCAATGCCCTCTGGGACACCAGGGCCATCTCCTACCAAGGCTGTGCTGCTCAGGTCTTCTTTTTTGTCTTCCTTATTGGTGCAGAGTTTTTTCTTCTCACTGTCATGGCCTACGACCGCTACGTTGCCATCTGCAAGCCCCTGCACTACAGGAGGCTCCTGGGCAGCAGAGCTTGTGCCCAGATGGCAGCAGCTGCCTGGGGCAGTGGCTTTCTCCATGCTGTCCTGCACACGGCCAGCACATTTTCCCTGCCCCTCTGCCAAGGCAATGCTGTGGACCAGTTCTTCTGTGAAATCCCCCACATCCTCAAGCTCTCCTGCTCTGATGCCTACCTCAGGGAAGTTGGGGCACTTGTGTTTAGTGTTTCTTTAGCATTTGGTTGTTTTGTTTTCATTGTGGTGTCCTATGTGCAGATCTTCAGGGCAGTGCTGAGGATCCCCTCTGAGCAGAGCCGGCACAAAGCATTCTCCACGTGCCTCCCACACATGGCCGTCGTGTCCCTGATGGTCAGCACTGGCATGTTTTCTTATCTGAAGCCCCCCTCCATCTCCTCCCCATCCCTGGACCTGGTGGTGGCATTTCTGTACTCGGTGGTGCCTCCAGCAGTGAACCCCCTCATCTACAGCATGAGGAACCGGGAACTAAGGAATTCAGTGAGGACAGTGGTAGAATACACAATTCTTCTATATATTTACATATAATGCATAAAATCAAAATCCCCGTGTTTCCTCAAAAAAAGTAACATTTTTTTTTTCTTAATAATGTTTTATTATTATATTCAGAAGATATTGTTTCCAATATAAATAATATATTTCTTATCCTCCCACTTCATTTCGTTGTTACTTGTTAACAGGAAACATGGCAGTTTCCTGTATAGATACACCCAATGAGGAAGTCATAAGAAGTTCATTGCAATCAGGTCCCCCCTCTTCCCATCTCCTCTGCAGCTGGTCTCAGCAGCCCCAGCACGCAGGAGAGGCTCAGGGCCAAGAGCCCAGCTGCCACATGCAGGAGCAGCCCCGGTGGCCCTCGGGGCTGCCCCTCACTGCCCGCTGGGCTCTGCCTCTCTGCTGCCTTTGGGTCGGGGCTGCTGCTTCCCTGGAGCCATGGCCATGGCCAGCAGCAGGACGTGGCCATTTCACTGCTGCTCTCTTTTGGCTTCCACATTTTTCTCCTGTGCTCTTATGTTTGGATAAGCCCTCAGATCTCGTGTACCTTGGTGACAGTCCTGTTTTCTCTGCAGTGGCATCCCTGTGGCTGCAGACAGCCGCAGGCACTGTGCAGCCCTGGGTCACAGCTGCCTCCCTGCTAGCACCACAGTAACAAGAGGGGCTGCTGAGGGCAAACCCAGAAGTCTGGACACCTCTTCCAAATGTGCTATCAGGAATAGAGCCAAGGGGTTGCTCCCTGCTCTTCTGTTTTCTGGGGGTTAGTCATGGAGTGAGGGACACAGGCTGAAAGTCCCAGGGTGGTCCCTGAGGAACCAAGGGCAGAACCAGGAGCTTCAATTATGGCAGAACTTGCCTAAGGACATGACAACTGATCTTAAGCTTATCTGCATGGGACTGCACCCCCTGCAGTGGGGCAGATGGCAGATTGCAGCCTGTAGAGGAATCTGGAGCTTCCAGGAGATGTCAGGGGATCTGCAGGGGCAATGTGCTCAGTGGGTAGTGATTAGGACCTCATAAAATGTGTGACCATGCAAAGAAGGGTCTGGTAAAGGAAAAGGGGAATCTGAGGAGTCCATGGGCTAAAGGAGGGCTCTGCAATGCCAGCAGAGCTGTTGAAGAGCCAGCAGGCGAAGGCCCATAAGACTGCAGAGTAACTGAGGATAACCGTTTTGAAGTGCTGTGGGCCAGGTCTGGTGCAGCACTCGCCTGCCCTTTGTGCCCTCAGAGACACCCCATGGCCCTGCCCAGCACTGCCCTGTGCTGCTGAGCCATCAGGGCAGATGGAAAGGGGCTCAGCAGCAGAGATCCCCATGGACGTAGGTCTGCTGCCCACCCTGAGCAGCACGGGCATGGGGGAGACCCCCGGGGGTCCCAGGGCACCACAGCCCCTGGCTCTCACAGCAGCACCGCCAGCTCGGGGCCCTGTGGGGAGCACAGGGAGGGAAGCAGCAACGGCCAGCCAGACTAGCACAGACACACTGCCCTGGGCAAGGCTCTCTGGGAGCAGGGGTGGCCCTGAGGAAGAGCAGGGCAGCATTGCTGGGCCTGCACTGATGGGGAAAGGGGAAAGGGAAAGCTCTTTGTGCAGGCCCCTGCTCGGGGCAGGCTGCTCTGTGGCTGGGCCAGGCCTCTTGTGCTGGCCTGGGGAGCGGGGCTGGCGCTGCGGGGCACAGGCACTGTGTGCTGGGGATCTCCCAGGCAGGAGAGCAGGGCTCCTGCAGCTTCATGGACCTCCATTTCCTGGCACCACGGACACCTCCTTGCTCCATGCATCCAGCAGATAAACACCTATCGGCCACCTGCTTTCTGTTCTTCTAGAGGAACTGGGGACAGAATAGCAAAACCAAGTAAAACTCACAAATTGTGAGCCACAGAAGGCCCTGATGCTGTGCAAGAAATGCTCAAAAACAGCGACCAGAGCTGTGGGCTACCAGCACTGCTCTGGTCACATATCCGAAACACAGCACCTCAGGGGCTGCTCTGCAGAGAGTAACTCCGTCCCAGCCACAGCCAGTACAGGGCCCCTGATGGACAAGAAGGCTCCCTCCGAGCTCTGGAAAGAGCCAGGAAAGTGCTAATAAGCACCAGGACAATTGAGGAAGCCCAAAGGCCCTTCTGAAGGGTCACTGAGTGCCACCTGAGAGGCAGTGCTGGGCAGTGGGGAGGGCCAGGAGAAAGACTTGGGTGAAGGCCGTGAGAAACAAGGAAATCCAGGGCTTTAGCAGATCCTTAAAGTCCTGCCTGAGTCCCCAAATGGAAAGTAGTGGATGTCTGTGGGTGGAGTAGCCGCCAAATCTTGGGACTGGGACAGGGCTGAAGGGCCCTGCGTGAAGCTGGGCTGATGGAGAAGTGTCCACCTTGCACGTGTGCCTCAGCCTGGGAGCAGGGGCCTGCCCGCAGTGCGGGATGGCTGGGCTGTGCTCAGCCATGCCCCAGGAGATGACCTTGCTCTCTTCCTCCCCACCACTCCCCACACGGGGCAGGCCCTCAGGAAACACCCCTGAGCCTGGAGATGCACCAACCTGCTGCACTGAGGTGCCACTACTGCAGGGGAAGAAGGGAGGGTTGGAGAGACACGTGGGGCCTGCGGGCAAGAGTGGTGTGGCCTGGGGAACTGAGTGCCTGGGAAAAGTTACCCTGGAGCCATAGGAGCCATTCTGGAAAGAAAACTTGTAGGCAGGAACCGCACTTTTGTGATGGTGCCGAGCTGCTGGGCACATTGTGCAGGGTGCTTTGATGGACTTGTGTGTCCTTTTCCATCGTGTCTTAAGTGACACTTTTCCCAGAAATAGAGTAGCCAACAGAGGTGTGATGGATACTCTGAGATCATGAAAACCATCAGAAAGCTGATCCCAATGAGATAACTGAGAAGGAGGGATCAGGAGAAGAATGGACAGGAGAAATGTGAGATTTGGGGGAGGGAACAGGGGCTTGGCCTGCAAAAATTAAGGATTTTGTAGAGGTAAGAGGGTTCAGGTTATGCTGATACTGCTGTAGCAGTGACTTAAAAACCGTCATATAAGGCTATTCCCCGGCTTCAACCTGTAAACTTAATTCCTACACCTAAATGCTACTCAACACCCTGACAGGAATCCACTACTCTAATGACTGACCTCAACGTACCCCTAGAAGACAAAAGTCAGCCCATAGCCGCTTCCCCTAGCTCTTACTCTCTTAATCACTCTGATCTCTGCCCTTAATACTAGCATTAAAATGGTCTATTTAACACCAGAAAACTGCTTAAGAGACCTAAACAAAACCCTAACTGCAAATGAATGGGAGGGACCATGGATCTGATCAGCTTGTGGGACACAAGGAGGAGAAGGGTGGGAATGCTCTGAGGAGCTCAGCTCTGCCTCATCATCTCCTGCTCCAGCAGGAGGAATGTGACTGTGGCAGTGACTGTGAGGTCACTTCTGTCTCTGCAGCTGATAGGGCAGCAGCAGGAACGTGTCATGGAAAGGGACTGTGAGGTCACTTCTGTCTGTAGGTGGCAGGTCACCCTTGACATACACCTGGGATCTGCACTTTTGGGCTGACATCTGGCAGTGGCCCTGCTAGGCCAGCAGAAGGCACCTGCTTGGCATGCTGACTGTGGGATCCCCTCTGCCTCCAGAGCCAGGAGGACCCAGGCAGAAAGAAGGCCCCCATATGGGTTGTCCTGTCCCTTCTGCTTGAGTCCATGACTGGGCAGCAGCAGGCACAAGGCTTGGCTGTGTCTAGCCAAGAAGCTGCAAGGCCAGCAGCAGGCCCCTGGCTTGGAAGATGCTGGTGAGTGTCTATGATCAGACCCTAGCTTTGTTTTTCAAGGAACATCTGGTGAGGGTTGATGAGATGTTGGTGAAATGATGGAAATGCTGGGATGAGAGCAGGGTGGTGAACAGAGATGGGTGTCTGCAGACTTCCAGGAAATAGGACAAAGTGTGGGACAGCATAGGAAAGGATGCAGAGGAAAAGACAGAGGTTGCTGTTAAAAAGGGAAGGCCCCAACAGCCCTGTCACTTTGGCTAGAGCTTATGAGAAGATGAGATATAGTCATTGCAGTGCAGCCTCTTTGCTTCCTTGCAGCCCTGTGCAGAGGCAGGGTGGTGTCATACCAGTGTTCTTCTCATGGCATCACACTGCACATCACAGACCCCCAGGAAAAGTACTGAGCACAACAGGGGGGTGCAGGATCTCCCCTTCCAGTGACTGGGGCCAGCCCTAGGCTCTTCTGCTTCACCAAAACCAACTAAGACTTTTCTCAGCACAGTGCTTTGCCTTTCTGTAACCATGTTCTCCAATTATCTGCCCTAACCAGTCCCTGGGGAGGCTTTGTTAGTAACAGCCCACAGTGGGGCCCATTAATACTCCAAGTCACTTCAGCTTTTCCTTTTGAGTTTGCTTTTTCGCACAGTTGCGTCATCCTCCGCTCAGTACCCAAGTTTCATTGACTCAGCACCAAAATACACCATGGAACTCATTAAAACACAGAAACTCCTAAGGAGCCACATCTCTCCCACCACTTTCTTCAAGTATTCAAGACTTGTTCAGCTAATTGGAGAGCTTTCATGTTGTAGTTAAGCGGGAAGATTTCAAAGAGCATCTAATAGAAATCTTTCCTCATTTCAAAGGCTGAATTTCGTTGTGTTTCAGTTTAGAGCATCATTCTCCTTTAGGTATTGGTCTAGGTTTTGACCTTTGAAGCCCTGCTTAGGTAGGAAGAGCAGGGGTTTTCCTATTTCAAAACAAACAACAGGAAATCATGCTGCAATTTTCAAAAAAAAAAAAAAAGACACGGTTCAAGTTCCTCATTTTGTTGCCTCCAGTGATGTTTACCTTCCCAAAAGGATGACTGTACATGATGTATTTTTCAGTGAGTAATAGGAAATTTCAGATAATTGTGTTCATATTAATCCATATCATACTAATTCAATGATAAATGATGAGTGTCTTACTAAGGAAACCATTAGACACACTGCTGAGAGATGGGTGAGCTTGAACTCACTGAAACTCCAAGCAGCAACTGGGTTGCTGAGAGTGGTCTGAATGATTAAAGAGAAAGGGGAGGGCAAACCAGGAGAACCATGGGAAGTTCATAGGTCCAGACAGGCAGCTGGAATGGGGACATTCAGCATGTTCTGTGTAATCAGGATGGGTGTTGTCCCTGGAAGATGAAGGAGCACACCATGGTAGACAAAGCCATGAGAATGCAAGTAAAGGAGATTATCTGTATTTCTTCGAATATAGGTCATGGAAATTATAATTTCTTCCTGATTGGAATTACACTTCACGTGAGACATTTTACAGAAGGAATTGAATCATTTGAGCTGATGAGTAGTTGTTTTATTAGTTAAGAACTAAAGAAATAACTGGGTACTCAGGCAGAGCATTGCTGTTTGACCAGGGAAAACCTCCTGTGGTCCTGTTGTGTTTGAGGCACTTGCCTGGACTGGCAGATGTCAGAAAAGACCTGCAGGAGGCCGGAGCCCTTTGGGAAAATCAGGTGGAGCCAGGTGGAGTTCCCAGGGCACCTCCACTGCCAGCAGTGGTCTTTGTCTTTGTAATGGCAACCCAGTCCAGAACAGGAAACCCCTTCAAAGACAAACCTCTTCTTCAGTGGGTTCCTGGGACTGACCTGGATTTGAAATAGCCATTGGAAAGTTGAGATACTCTCCCTTATTCCTACTAGACACGTGAACATTCGTTTACCTTCCTGGGTCATCTTTAGCAAACTCAGGCTGATAAACTCAAGTATAGCATGCTTCAGATGGCTGAGCCAGAACCCATCAGCTTGCCCCAATTTGGAAATGGCTCCTGTCCAACTAAGGTTTGAAAGCAGAAGGTGTGGAATGACCCTGCAGGTCAATGTGCAGAGTAAGAGAAAGTCACACATATTGTGCTGGAGTAGTAGAAGGCAAAAAGCATTGCATTGTGCCTCAGAATAATCAAGGAGACCTAATCCAGTTTATCCATGAGAAAAAGCAGAGAGCAGGACGTTGAGTTTGGCCTAACATGAAGAAGGATGTGCATCACTGGTGAAGGAACCGTCATTTGTGCCATCACCAACGTGAATTACACAAGCACCACCACATCTAAAGGTAACCTGTCCACCCCGGCTTGGTATTCCCACAGGGCAGGAGAAAGGGAGCCGACAGCCAAGGGACACATTTGAGTGTGGAAGGTGGGGCCCAGCAGAGACAAGGAGTCAAGGCAGTTGGGTGGGGGAGGCCAGCAGAAGCAGCCCAAGGGGTGGTGCTGCTGGTGAGGACACGTTTGTGGCCGCAGCCTGAGTGGGCAGCAGCTGTGCGCAGGCGAGGGGAGGCCAGGAAGCGCATGCCAAGAGCGCTCCTGCCAGCAGAGCCAAGGCCGGGCCGAGCCCAAGGGCAGGGGGCTGCAAGGGCCATGCTGAGCTCCCTGCCCCTGCAGCAGCCGCCCTGGCCCTCGGCCTCCTCTCCCCTGCCCCTGCAGCTCTGGGCTCCCTTCGCGCAGCCCTGGCTCTGCAGCACCAAGCCCTGCTGGGAGCCCTCCCCTGCATGCTGCCACCGCTCCCTGACGCTGCTGTTGCCCTCTGCCGGGCACTGCCCAGCCCAGCCCAGCCCCTGCCCACCTCTCCCCACCTCCCTGCCCTCTCCCCAGCCCAGCCCAGCAGCCCAGGCTGGGCTGGCCCCAGGGCAGTGCCCACCGCAGGCTGCTGCAGGGCTCTGGGCACGGCCACCACAGCCCCAGCCCCTCGCAGGGCGCCGCAGCTGCTGCCACAAAGGCGGCTCTGGGCCTCCCGGGCAGCCCCCGCACTGGGACCAGCCACGGCTCAGGAGATGGAGGTCCATGAAGCTGCAGGAGCCCTGCTCTCCTGCCTGGGAGATCCCCAGCACAGGGTGCCTGTGCCCCGCAGGGCCAGCCCCGCTCCCCAGGCCAGCACAAGAGGCCTGGCCCAGCCACAGAGCAGCTCCAGATTCCTCTCCAGCATGCCATTTGCCATCAGACCCAGCAACTGCAGGACACTCCCAGGCCAGTCAAGGCCAATTATTCTTTGCTGAGCCATGTGCAGCCAAGAAGGGAGCTCTTAGTCCAGCACTACACTGAAGTTCTGATCTACGGTGAAACCCCGAAACGCAAGAGGCCCGTTCATGCAGGAGTTCCTTTGGTATATTCCTAGCACAAGCTTTGGAAGAGCTGTGCAAAGAAAGAGATACCCCTGTACAGATAACAAGACTCTCAGCAAGGCACATGAGCTCTAAAGGCTTAGTGGAATGGGAGAGCACAAGAGAACAATGTGGAAACCAAAAGAGAGCAGCAGTGACAAGGCCACGTCCTGCTGCTGGCCATGGCCATGGCTCCAGGGAAGCAGCAGCCCCGACCCGAAGGCAGCAGAGAGGCAGAGCCCAGCGGGCAGTGAGGGGCAGCCCCGAGGGCCACCGGGGCTGCTCCTGCATGTGGCAGCTGGGCTCTTGGCCCCGAGCCCCTCCTGCGTGCTGGGGCTGCTCCCCCAGCTCCAGAGGAGAGAGGACCTCTGACCAGTGACATTCTGAATGCATTTTGGATGCCTTCCTTATTGTCTATATTCATGTCGGAAACCTAGCTCTACAGGTACATGAGATGAGTGGGTTAAAGTAAATAAATTAACATGCTGAAGGTTAAAAATTCCATTACTCAAGTATAAACCATATTTAAAATTTTTAAAGAATAATAATAAAAATTGTCCCCTCATTTTCCCAAATAACTTCTCAGTCCAATTAATGTTTTTATTTAACATAATGTATTATGACAATAATAATAATGACCACATCACTGATGCTTAAGAAGCATGTAAAAAAACAATTTTAATCAGAGCATTCTTGAGCTGCTGGTTCCTAATGCTATAGATGAGGGGGTTCACTGCTGGTGGCACCACCGAGTACAGAACTGCCACAACAAGGTCCAGGGATGGAGAGGAGAATGAGGGGGGCTTCAGGTAGGCAACTGTGGCTGTGCTGACAAACACAGAGACCACTGCCAGGTGAGGGAGGCATGTGGAAAAGGCTTTGTGCCGGCCCTGCTCAGAGGGCATCCTCAGCACTGCCCTGAAGATCTGCACATAGGACACCACAATGAAAACAAAACAACCAAAGACTAAAGAAACACTAAACACAAGGATGCCAACTTCCCTGAGGTAGGCATCAGAGCAGGAGAGCTTGAGGATGTGGGGGATTTCACAGAAGAACTGGTCCACAGCATTGCCATGGCAGAGGGGCAGGGAAAATGTGCTGGCCGTGTGCAGGACAGCATGGAGAAAGCCACTGCCCCAGGCAGCTGCTGCCATCTGGGCACAAGCTCTGCTGCCCACGAGGCTCCCATAGTGCAGGGGCTTGCAGATGGCAACGTAGCGGTCGTAGGCCATGACGGTGAGAAGGGAATATTCTGCTGACATCAAGAAGATAAACAGAAAAACCTGTGCAGCACAGCCTTGATAGGAGATGGCCCTGGTGTCCCAGAGGGCATTGGCCATGGCTTTGGGCAGAGTGGTGGAGATGTAGCCCAGGTCGAGGAGGGCGAGGTTGAGGAGGAAGAAGTACATGGGGGTGTGGAGGCGGTGGTGGCAGGCTACGGCGCTGAGGATGAGGCCGTTGCCCAGGAGGGCAGCCAGGTAGATGCCCAGCAAGAGCGCGAAGTGCAGGAGCTGCAGCTCGCGCGTGTCTGCGAATGCCAGCAGGAGGAACTCGCTCACTGAGCTGATGTTGGGCATTTGCTTTGGACATAGAACGTGCAAAATGAGAAACAAATATACATGTACAGACTGTTATGAGTAAAGTTTCTGACAAAAATTCCCAGTAAAAGTCTTACATTCCCTGTTTCCAAGAGGACCTTTGTCTATCTCCCTGTCTGGAGCCCTGCTTTGTGCTTGCTGAATGTCCTGTACACAGCAGCCACCTCTGCCCATCAGCCCCCAAGCTGGACACCTCTGCTCCACTGCAGTGGTAAATGTCATTGCTGTGGGCAGAAACCTCAGCCAGAGTTCACATTGAGGAGGGCTGCTCTGTCCATCCCTTGCTGCCCAGCTGCTGGCTGCTTGCAGCACTCAGCTGGGGGATGGATGTACTCAGAGGTTGTACTGAAAAAACATATCCCCCTGCCTGCAGGTCCTAAAGAACAGCTCAGAAAAGCCCTGGTGCAGTCTGTAAGCAGAGAGAAGGGAAGGGATATTCTCAGGTTCGCCAGTAAACTCTTTATGTCTCAGTTCAAGGCAGTAGAAGCTCAGTCACCTGTGCAAATCCAACCACTCTGTTACCACAGAGCCTGCCCCACAATCAGAGCAGGATGAGGCAGGCAGAGAGTGCAGAAAGTGTCTTCTCTTTGCAGGCAGCCCCTGCCCTGCCCTTCCTCTGCTCAAGCCCCTGGGCTCCCCGGGCAGGCTGAGTGCTGAGCCTGGCAGGCGGCAGAGGCCCTGCCCTAGCACACAGCCCCTGGGACACAGCAGGGACCCTGCTCTGCACCACAGCCCTGGGCAGCCCTGCCTGCACCCCCGGCTTCTCCTGCCTCCAGGAACTGCGACTGCATTGCTCCCAGCCAGAGACTTATCAGGTTCAGGGCTGGGAATTGTTCTCCCCCAGTGAGCTCTGTGCATCCTGCCACTTCTGCCTGCCTTTAAGCACTCTGTCTCTGCAGGCAGTGCCCCCAGCCCTGCTGCGCTGTGCAGAGGAGCTGCTCCTGGGCACAGCTGTCTCTCTGCAGCGCTTGCCAGGAGCTCCCCTTGGGCCCAGGAGCCCGGCCCAGCTCAGCAGCACAGCACCCGACCATGGCATCGCTTGCTCTGTGCCCTTGGGCTCCCTCGAGGTGTCCCCAAGGCCTCAGGGCTGACAGCTCCCGAAAGCAGCAGGGTCTCTGCTGGGGTGTGGTGTTCGAAGCAGGCTAAACTGATCACCGACTGCTCCTCTCTGAACATGGGAGAGACACACTTTAGGAGTGTGATTTGTGCTGTTAGAGTGCGGTTTTCAAACATGAGGTTGTGGTTTAACCCAGCAGGCAGCTCAGTACCACACAGCTGTTAGCTCACTGCCCTTGCAAACCCACACCTGTAAAGGTCATGGGTTGAGAAAAAGACAGTTTAAAATAGACAGAAAATGTAGAGATCAACAACAACAACAACAACAACAACAACTAAGCGATCTATGCACAATGCAATTGCTCACCACCCAGTGACCGATACCCAGCCCATCCCCAAGCAGCGTTCCCCCCTACCCTGGCCAGCCTGCATCAGGATCCAGTGTTTTGGACCCTTGAGAATAGTTATACAGTAAAACCAGCTCTCAGAATGATTTGGATTATTTCCTTCCCTTTCTCAAATACTTCTGCTCTGTTGCCCCACATGATGATATCATCAAGATACTGCAGGTGTTCAGGAGCTTCTCCCATTCTAGGCCAGTCTGGGTCAGTCCATGGTAAACGGTAGGGCTGAGTTCCCACCCTGGGGCAGTACATTCCAGGTGGACTGGATGCTCCTGCAACTATGGCGTGCATGCTACTGCCAAAGTGATGGGGGTAAATGCATGTAGTGATATCAGTCGTGGCAGAGCACTTGGCTGCCTTTGCCTCCACTTCGAATGGAAGTTCTAGAATGCCCGCCACAGCTGCCCTCAGGTGTGGCGTGACTTCATTCAGGCCACAATAGGTCACCGTTAGCCTCCACTTTCACATTAGGCTTTCACAATGGCTATTTGGGTCTATAAAAGATTGTACGAGTCACTTCTTGGCTCTCCAGTCAACGAACTAGCTCATGGATGGGAATCAGGGAGTCCCAGTTAGTGCGATACTGTGTAGCACCAGCTTTACTTCAGACTTCATCAGACCTGCAACAGAAGGGTCCTGTGAGAGACCGGACAAGGTAGACAACTGTATAATGTCCTCTGCCTCTAAGGCAGCTATGCCAAAAGCCCACCGATACTCTTTTGGGTTCTTGAAGGACCGTCTCCTGAGGTAGTCTATGCCAAGGATTAACAGAGACTCCAGGCCAGTCCCAGTGGGGTGCTTTTGCTGATCCTTCCCAGTTAGACTCACTTCAGCCTGCAGTGCACTTAACTGTTGGGATCCCCCTGTCACTCCAGAAATACAGGTTGGTTCTGTACCTTTATAGCTTGATGGCATTAGAGTACGCCATGCACTGGTGTCCAAGCTTATATCTTGTGTGGATGTGATGTGCCAGGCCATGGAATCCTCAAAGTACATTAATCCTGATTGTCCCTTTCCTCCCTCTGGCTGGAGGCCGAGTGCCTCTAGTCCTGCTCATAGTATTTATTCCTGTGTCTGGAGAATTGCCCGCTGGAAACTGGAGCAGCAATTTTTCTCAGAAGAAGCCCTTTTTGTGATTATATTTCCTTGTAATTCATGTAACCGTGCCTCTAGGATGGGGATAGATTTTCCATCCCATTTTCTCATGGCCTCTCCATGGTAAAACAACAGGTCAGCACATGGTGTGTACCCACTTTCTTTTCTTGAGCAGGAGGACTCTTACACCTGGTAGCTTAGGTATTGGTTTTAACAGGTAGGGAGGAAGATGCATTCTCTTGAAGTTCTTGGACCTCTTGAGAAAGTTTCTCCACAGCTAAGATGCAGGCCCATAAGGAAGAAGAGAGACTTTCTTCGTACTGCCAGAATTGGCTAGCTGATTCATCCCCTGTGGGTTCCTCTTGTTCTTTCCCGGTCATTTTTGCCAATGAGTTGGCATATAGTGATGGTACACTCAGTACAAACTCCCAACACATGGGTCCTGTACGCTTGACTTCATTTGGATCTTTGGATAGTTGTTCGTTGTCTAGGTTTTTATAAATTGCTTCCAGAATGACTAATTCCATCAGATACTGGATACCCAACTGCATTGTCATCTTACCTGGTTGACATGTCACTTACCTGGTTGACATACAGGATCTTTCTTGAAGGGAGGCCTTTCCTTCAAGCATGTCAGGAGTAAGTTCCTTGTGCCTATTTTCCTTTTTTTTTTTTTTTTTTTTTTTTTTGTCAATCACCCCTTCCCTAGAGGGGGATTCCAGCTGCTTGGCTTCCCTGTCCTCTAAATCCAGGCTATTGCTCCCTCTCTCCCCAATCTGGAGCAGCCAGCTGACAACATACTCACCAAGATGATGGCTGAAATCTTTTTCCAATATCTCGTAGCTTACCCTGGGATAGGGATCACATGGTTTCTGATGCTTATATGATCTCTTCTTCTTTGTTCTCCTGCTTCAACGATGGCCGAACTTTGGAGAAACCTGCCTCATCTTCTTCTCCCTCCTTTCTTATCTGGATAGGAGTTTCTTTAATTTCTAAAGAAAAACTGGCTTTCATACCCATTGTTTTCTCTTGCATGTAGAGGCAACTGATACTGACACAGGCTGGTTCTCTGGCCCAGCCATGGGGCCCATCGCAGGTGCTGGAGTGGCTGCAGGGTCCATCACTGGAGTTGTTCTGGCTGCAGGGCCTTTCAGAGGAGTTGGAGTGGTTGGGTAGGGCCTGTCACAGGGGTGGGTTTAATTTTGTGCCCATCTCAGGAGCTGGAGTACCTGCAGGGCCTGTTGCAGGGTTTGAAGTGGCTTCTGGGCCCTTCACAAGGGTTGGAGTGCCTGATGGGCTTGTCACAGGGGCTGGCGTGTGCCTGCAGGAAAAGTCACAGGGGTTGGGGAGGTGTTGACTGTGGCCTGTTAAGCGTAGGTCAAGCCCCAGCACATTGCAGAGATTTGTGTCTCTTTGGAATTGCCGGGGTGATGACACACATTTTTCAAGCATTTTATTTTATTTTATTTTATTTTATTTTATTTTATTTTATTTTATTTTATTTTATTTTATTTTATTTTATTTTATTATTTTTTGGGTTCTGCATGTGCTCAGGGGTGAAATTCCAAAGCACTGGAGGTGCCCACTGCTCTAGGTGCCTGCCCAGATCCTCCCACACTCCCTGCCACTCCTAACTCTCCTGTCTCTGGACAGATCTCTGGCTGGCATGCTTAAGTAGTTGTTTAAACTTAAACAAAAGCTGAATCACATCCAGGAGATGTAACAATAGGAACATGCTGGTCTGACCATCCCAAGGATATTCAAAGCTTTGAAGAGCTAGTGTAATTAGTCTAGAGGAGAAGGGGGAGGTGAAGGAGAAAGTCAGAGTAAAGTAGTAGGGAAAAAGTGTTCCCCACTGTCCATACCAGTTCCACCCTCCCACCCCAACCCCTGGCCACCCTGCAAGATTTACTCCTCAAGGAGAAAAGGCAAAGAGTTTAAAAGAGTGTAATTATTAATAGTTTCTAAGAGGTGGAGAGATGGCTCCCAAGTTATGGAGGTGGCAACAATTTTATCCTATCATAAATCAGCGTTATCCAATACAGCAAGGCAGTAACCTTAAACCAGCCCCCAGAACTGATAAACTGCATGACATGGAAGACAGACAGTTAGTAATGTGCTATACAACACAATTCTGAAAACAAGCACAACAGACCCCAGATCAAAGAGATCAACATTGTGATCAGCAACTGTTAAAATGATCAAATGCTTATAACAATTTACTTTTAAAACACTGTGGTCAGCTCTGTCATCTCAACCTTTGTGCTCCATGCTAGGCACCAAAAAGACTTGCCGTGGTTTGACCTAGCAGGAAGCTCGGCACTACAAAACTATTCATCCAATGGGATGCAGGAGAAAACTGGGAGAAAAAAAAAAATAATAAGGTAAAAGTTTATGGGTTGATATAAAAGGAGATTAATAGGACACAAAGGAAATAATAATAACAACAACAATAATAATATGTTGTTATTATTATATATTACTTTATTATTATTATTATTATTATTATTGACACAAATAGACTAAGGAAATTATATTTTTGTGTGTATATCAAAAGACAGAAAAGACAGGTGGTGGTGATTAATTGGAAAGTGTCAGACCTGAGCATGACAGACATGGTATGGTATAGGCAGTGGATCTTGTCCTAGTTTTGGCTGCAATAGAGTAAATTTTTCTTCCTAGTAGCTGGTATGGTGCTGTGTTTCATATTTACAGCATCACAGAATAGTTTGGGTAGGAAAGGACCTTAAAGATGAGATAATTCCAACTCACCTGCCATGGGCAGGGACACCTTCCACTAGAACGTGTTGCAGAAAGCCCCATCCAACCTGGCCTTGAACACCTCCAGGGATAGGGCATCCACAGCTTCTCTAGGCAGCCTGTTCCTCACCATCCTCTGAGTAAAGAACTTTCTAATGTCTAACTTGAATCTACCCTCTTTCAGTTTAAAACCATTTCCCCTAGTCCTATCACTACATTCTTTGATGAAGAGTCTCTCCCCAGCTTTCCTGGGCAGTGCCCAGGAAAGGGACTAGAAGGCCCCTGTAAAGTCTCCCAAGATATTGAAAAAGAAGATACAGCCAATTTTTAACCCAGTGAAGCATCCATCCATCCTGGCCTTGAGCAGCCAGTTTCTCTGGGAGAATGCTGAGGGAAACAGTTTCAAAAGCCTTACTGAGGTCTAGGTAGACCACATCCACAGCCTTTCCCTTGTCCACTGAGCGCACATCACCTTGTCTTAGAAGGAGATCAGATTTGCCAAGCAGGACCTGGCTTTGATAAACCCATGCTGACTGAGCCCGATCACCTGGTGATCCTGGTGATCCTGGAAGTGTTGTGTGATGGTACTCAAGATAATATGCTCCATGGTCTTCCCCATCCCTGAGGTCAGACTGACAGGCCTGTAGTTCCCTGGATCCTCTTTCCAGCCCTTCTTGAAGATGGCCGTCATATTTGCTAGTTGCCACTTGATTGGGACCTCCCCTGACAGCCAGGACTGCTGACAAAAGATGGAAAGCAGCTTGGCGAGCACTTCAACCAGCTCCCCCAGTACCAACAGGAGGATC
Source organism: Somateria mollissima (assembly GCA_951411735.1). Classification (NCBI taxonomy): domain Eukaryota; kingdom Metazoa; phylum Chordata; class Aves; order Anseriformes; family Anatidae; genus Somateria; species Somateria mollissima. The sequence continues at coordinate 265,600 of CATOCB010000138.1, forward strand.
CCATCTGGCCCCGTAGACTTGTGTACATCTAAGTGGAATAGCAGTTCTCTAACCATTTCCTTCATGGATTAGAAGGGCTTCATGCCACTCTCTGTCCCTACCTACGTGTTCAGGAGTCCGTGTACCAGGAGAACAACTGTTTTTGCTGCTAAAGACTGAGGCAAAGGAATCAATAAATACCTCCGCATTTTCCTCATCACTTTTATCTATGTTTCCCCCCACTACCAACAGAGGATGAAGATTCTCATTAATCCTTCAATACTTTTTTCAATAATTTTAGGATTTTGTTGTTGTTGTTGTTGTTATCTTTTATAGTAGGAGAGAGTTTGGGCTCCAGTTGGACTTTGGAACTTCTAATTTTGGCCCTGCACAGCCTCACAACATTTAGGATGAAGTTGCAAACAAAATGACAGCACGCATGAGAAGGAAGAAGGGAAAAAGTAGGAGTCACTGAAATTCCGCCCCCTAAAAGTCTGTGATACTGTGCAGCAGTTTCATTCCACTAAATCCAGTATTGTCCAAATTTTCCTGCAATTGCTGATGCAGTTATCTTACAACAGACAGCACAATCAGAGGCAGCCATCAGCCTGCAGATACTAACAGCTGACAGAATGGAGCATCAGTCAGGGGGAACCTTGAGAAACTGTGGGATTTTGCCTACAGAAACCTCTTGACATACACAAGGAGAAGAGCCCAGTATTGCACCGGAGGAAGAGGAACCCCACACATCAGGGCAGACTGGGACCCTGCTGAGTGAGTAGTGGCCAGGAGGAGGAGGCCCTGGGCACCACGAGGGATGCCATACGAGCAGTGGTGCCTCCTCACGAGGAACCAGGCCAGCTTCCTACAGAGCTGCCTTACGAGGAGCATGGCCACCAAGAAGATCTGAGTTATCAGACTCCACTCTGATCTGCTGTGACACCACAGAGATAAGGGTCTGCAGCTAAAAAGGAGGTCTCGGAGTCCCTAGGAAAGCCATGTATAGACAGGGTAGAGGACTGTGACAAGGCTGAAAGTCCCAACAGGACCCAGGTCTTTGTGTCCATGGCTATGGCTGTTTTCTCTGCCACTGAGGCCTATGAGGAGACAGCTTATCATTGAAGAACCAGGGCTTCACAGCCTCCTCGCCCACACCCATGAACCAGGCAGGGGTCGTAGCATTCTCCTGCACTTGGCTATGCACATCCCCATCTCCTACTGCCCCACAAAGAGCCCTGAGCAACCTGTAAAGGAAAGGATCTCCCTTCCAAAGCACTTGGGGTCAAGGCCTGGCCCTTGTGCTTGGTGACACACATCCAGTTTGTCTACACCTCAGTGTCACCTTCACATTGCCTTTGTCTCCTTGTCCTCACTGCCTCCACTGTTCTGCTCTAACGAGCTCCAAGGAAGGCTGTGTCAGTGCTGGCCCTCAGGGGGACACTGCAGGAAACTTGCCTCTGACTTGGACTTCTGGAGAGATGTCTTCAATTGTCTCTGAGTGCCTGAGGCTCGTGGGCTCATCAGCAAAGCCCCCAGAGGGGTGATTGCAGTGCCTTGGGCTGGTGCTGTGCTGCTGAGCTGGGCCGGGCTCCACAGAGAAAACACATTTCAAATAGTCCCCTGAAGCAGAGAGACAGCTGTGCCCAGGAGCAGCTCCTCTGCACAGCGCAGCAGGGCTGGGGGCTCTGACCACAGCTGGCACGCAGAGAGGAGAGAAGGAGAGAGGGCTTGGAGGCACTGAGGAGCGCAACAACAGAGGGCAGCGTGTGGCAGGACACATCTGCAGGCTCTTGACACCGTGAGGCTCTGGCAGCAGGGCAATGCAGGTGGGGTTGCCAGAGGGGTCTTCTACAGCTGGCACATCTGATGGCTGATAGCATCGCTCAGGACGGGTCTCTCTGTTTCTGCAGTGCTTTAGGTAATGGCATTATGAGGGCATTTCAAGAGGATGATCGAGGCTTGGCTTATCTGAAGGGTAAGGCTTTTTCTCCAGTCTGTGCTTTCAGACTCCTGGAGTAGAGGGGAGGCAGGTTTCATGGTAATGGACTGTCAGGATTGTACAGGAGACTGAGACTCCTGGAGCATTGCATTGAGAAATCAGTATGTCAGTGATGAAATTGGTTAAGTACCTTCCCAAACATCATCTCATGGACTGCATCAAGATCATATTGTGGTCCTCACAAGTTTTATCCTAGCTGATCGTTAGGAGATACAAAAGCCATGATACCCACTGTCTTTGAGAGTTGTCTGCCGGTCAAAGCAGAGCACAGATCATTTGCAATGAGCAGGAGCTGCCTCGTCTGCAGGCAGAGCTGCAGCACAGGAGGGTCTGCTGAGTGTGCGTCTGTCCCTCCCTGGCCTTGCCTCCCCTGGCAGCAGCACGCTGGCATTCCTCCTGGCTTCTCCAGCTGGCCATGTTGCTGCTGGTCTTGTTCCCAGGCTGGCTGGGGATGGGGGTTTCACATGCCCATGGGGTGAGCCCTCGGTGTGCTTGGGGGAAGGGGAGTACGGGGACAAGGTGAGGCGTCTGGAGATGGGCACTTTGTGCATAGATTCCTCTGCTCTCAGGAGTGTCTTTGTTCTTTTCAATCAAACATGTGAGTAGAACTTTCCTGCAGCTCTCTCAGGGCAGCTGAGACTGTACGTGGTGGACAGACTGGCTGTCCTCCCCAAAGAACACTGTGCACTAAAGTGACAGTCCCTTTTTCTCTGATAATGATCTACAAGGATTCCCTTTGGGTCCAGCAGAAATAACCAGGATCTGTGTTCAGAAACACTCCTCGGGAGTGGTGTAACAGCTGAAACAAAAACTCAAAAAACAAAAATTTAAAATAAAATTAAAAAAAAAGCCTCCACAGATCTGCTCTGCAGTTTGGTGAACTGGGAGTAACGCTGGGGCAAAACTCTTTGAGATCAGGAGGGAAGTGACACCGACATTTCCTCATGTTTCTCTTCACCTCTTGCTGTAGGACACGACTGACTCCTGCACTGCCCACAGTAGAGCCCCCTGTTCCAACAGACACCCTCAGGCAGAATGAATCAGGATGCATGAAAGGGATCTGCCAAATGTCTGCCAGAAAGTGCACAATATAAGAGATGATTTTAAATGAGAAATTGAATTCATTTTCCTCTGATACATTTCTTGTACTTTATTACTCTCATCCTCTTCTTTGTTCAGGACCACATCCCGAAAAAAGCAGATGTCCAACAGAAGCACCATCACCGAGTTCCTCCTGCTGGCATTCGCAGACACGCGCGAGCTGCAGCTCCTGCACTTCGCGCTCTTGCTGGGCATCTACCTGGCTGCCCTCCTGGGCAACGGCCTCATCCTCAGCGCCGTAGCCTGCGACCACCGCCTCCACACCCCCATGTACTTCTTCCTCCTCAACCTCGCCCTCCTCGACGTGGGCTGCATCTCCACCACTCTGCCCAAAGCCATGGCCAATGCCCTCTGGGACACCAGGGCCATCTCCTACCAAGGCTGTGCTGCTCAGGTCTTCTTTTTTGTCTTCCTTATTGGTGCAGAGTTTTTTCTTCTCACTGTCATGGCCTACGACCGCTACGTTGCCATCTGCAAGCCCCTGCACTACGGGAGCCTCGTGGGCAGCAGAGCTTGTGCCCAGATGGCAGCAGCTGCCTGGGGCAGTGGCTTTCTCTATTCTGTCCTGCACACGGCCAACACATTTTCCCTGCCCCTCTGCCACGGCAATGCTCTGGACCAGTTCTTCTGTGAAATCCCCCACATCCTCAAGCTCTCCTGCTCTGATTCCTATCTCAGAGAAGTTGGGGCTCTTGTGTTTAGTACTTTTTTAGCATTTGGTTGTTTTGTTTTCATTGTGGTGTCCTATGTGCAGATCTTCAGGGCAGTGCTGAGGATGCCCTCTGAGCAGGGCCGGCACAAAGCTTTTTCCACGTGCCTCCCTCACCTGGCTGTGGTCTCCCTGTTCATTAGCACTGCCATATTTTCCTACCTGAAGCCCCCCTCCATTTCCTCTCCAACCCTGGACCTGGTCTTTGCACTTCTCTACTCAGTGGTGCCTCCAGCAGTGAACCCCCTCATCTACAGCATGAGGAACCAGGAGCTCAAGAATGCAGTGAGGAAACTGTTTCCATACATTCTTCTTAAGCATCCATGATGCGTTCAGAAAATGTATTCTTAATAATGTGCAAATGTTTTGATTCACATTATATCATATCATTTTTATCGTTACTAGTGTTATCATAACATTGTCATTAATAAGAATCCCAAGAGAAATCAAAGTGTATTTGGGAAAATGACACAACATTTTTTACATTATTTTTCTCTGTTAGTATTTGAACAATATTTCATTTGTTTTTAATAATCTCATTCTTAGCATTCTGAATGTTACATCTTTTGTAAGGTTTGACCACATCATCTATTGTACATACAGAACCGGGCTTCCTTGATAGATAAAGACAATAAAGAACTCAGCAGAAATTCATTGGTCTCAGTAGCCTTCTCTTCCCATCTTCTGTCGAGCTGGGGGAGCAGCCCCAGCATCCAGGAGGGGCTCAGGGCCAAGAGCCCAGCTGCCTCGGGTAGGAGCAGTGTATTTGCATTAGACCTTTTGGATCTAGGTGACAGTCCTGTTGTCTCTATAGCAGGGCTGGCACAAAGCCTTTTCCACGTGCCTCCTCACCTGGCCATGGTGTCCGTCTCCCTCAGGCCTGTCGTGGTTGCCTGCCTGAAGCCCCCTCCATCTCCTCCCCATCCCTGGACCTGGTGGTGGCAGTTCTGTACTCAGTGGTGCCTCCAGCAGAGCACGTCCTCATCTGTAGCATGAGGAACCACGAGCTCAAGCATGCCTTGTGGAAATAGATGACTAGATGTGTCTTGGATGCAAGAAATTTTTGATCCGCTTCTGCACATGTCCTGTAATGCAAATAATTGGCAGAATAGCCAGTATACCTGTTTTGTTTTGTTTTGTTTTGTGGTTGTGTTTGTGCATATTCTTATTACATTAATTCAGCTAATGAACACCCATTAAGATGATATGGGTGTACCTGTTGAATATAGCTCATAGACTCTGTGCATGTGAAGCCATGCTCTCTGTGAATTTAACCTTAAGGAAGGAGCCTGCACTGCCTGGTCTGACGTCCTTCCTCTGAGACCTGTTCTGGCTCTGCAGGGGCAGTGCCCGTGTGCAGGGGTGCAGAGGAAAAGAGTCCCATCCCAGCAGCACGGCCAGGGAGCACCAGCGCTTGGGGCATGCAGAGCTGCTCTCTTGCCACTGCCGCCCTCTCCTGCTGAGCCCTGCTGGTGGGCTCAGGCCCGGCTGCTCCTTGGTGCCAGTGCTGCTGTGGGGCTGTGCTGGGACTGCAGGCAGGGACAGGCAGTGGGCACGGCAGTGGCACAGCTGGCCTCCACTGCAGCACTTCCCTCCTAAGGGGGGATCTCCTCCGAGGTGGACTGAGCAGAGCTCAAGTGCTCAATCTGGTGTGAGCAGGCAGAGGAGAGCTCTGCAGCCCCAGGGCATGCAGCAGCCCCACCAAAGGAGCCTGGCCAGTGATTCCTTGCAGCCCTGGGGCAATGGCAGTGACCCCCTGAGCTGGGTCTGCCTCCCAGCCTGCACAGCAAGCCCTACAGAGTGTCCCCGTGCCCTGGGCAACACAGCCCCTCACTCTGCAGAGCAGCACCGCCAGCTGGGGCTGGGGCTGGGGTTGGGGCTGGGGCTTGGAGGGCGCTTTCCCTGAGTGTCTGCTAGGCCAGCTTCAGGCTTCTGGATGTGAGCGTGTTCTTCACTGTGCACAAGGAGCTGAGAGACCGCCAACAGGCACGGGGCTGAAACATTGCCTGCAAGGTTCCTCCTGCCCTAGCACCTCCCAGGACTGGCACGGAACTGGCTCCTGTGTGTCAGAGAGGCTGGGAGCCCAGCAGGTGTGCCACGAGCTTGGAGGATCACAACCAGTTCACTTCTGCCTATGCAGGTCCTGGCCCAAAAAGGGGGTGTTTTGTAGGTCTGGTATTATGAGGTCAGTGCTGCCTCAGAAGCTGTAAGTCCATGAGGAAGCGAATGGCTGTTAAGTGGCTGTGAGTTGACTTCTTTCTGAAGTAGCCGACAGCTCAACCCTTGACTCCTGGCTGGGATCTGTGCCTTTAGGCTCACATCTGCTGGTATCCATGACAGGCCAGCAGATGCACCTGCTCTGCACACAGTTTGTGAGATCCCCTCTTTCTAAGTAGCTGGTAGGCCCCATAGAGGAAGAGGTCTTGAACAGGTGTTGTCATGGCAGACGTTTCAGCATTTGCCTAATTCATCCTTCAGGGCTGCTTTCAGTTTTCGACACACAGGGGGGTCACTGCCTCCCAAATGGCTGGGGGAACATAAAGGCTGCATGAGGGCCTTGGAAGATTTTTCCCTGTGTCCATAGGTCCATTCTGGAACCAAAGCTGAAGGTAGGAAGCACATTTTTGTGGTGTTGCAGAGCTGCTGGGAACGTTGTGCAGGGTGCTCCTACAGACCTATGTATCCTTCTCCATGCGGTCTTCGGAGCTGTTTCTTTCTCAGGAACAGAGTAGCCAACAGAAGTGAGACAGATATGCTGATTTCATGAAAGCCATCAGAGAGCTGCCCCTAAGAAGGTGACTGATATGGGGAAGTCAGGAGAAGCCTGGCCAGGAGAGATGTTGATAGGGCAGCAGCAGGAACATGTCACGCAAAGGGACTAGGAGGTCACTTGTGTCTGTTGGTGGCAGGTCACCCTTGACATAGACCTGGGATCTGCACTTTTGGGCTGACATCTGGCAGTGGCCCTGCTAGGCCAGCAGAAGGCACCTGCTTGGCATGCTGACTGTGGGATCCCCTCTGCCTCCAGAGCCAGGAGGACCCAGACAGAAAGAAGGCCCCAACATGGGTTGTCCTGTCCCTTCTGCTTGAGTCCATGAGTGGGCAGCAGGAGGCACAAGGCTTGGCTGTGTCTCCACAAGAAGCTGCAAGGCCAGCAGCAGGCCCCTGGCTTGGAAGGTGCTGCTGAGGTGACTTGTGTCTGCTTGGCTGAGAGGCCGCAAGGAGCCTGCTGGGTTGGGATGCCTACTTCAGGAGTGGTTTCCACCCTGATGGAGCTTCCTTTGGCAGTAGGAAAGAGCAGAAGAAAAAACTTCCACAGAGTGCACCTTGGAAGTTAAGCATTGGCCACAAGGAGGAAGAAATGTCTCTCAAAGGGTCGTGCTGTGGTGCCAGAGGTCACCCTCTGATAAGACCCTGGCTTTGTGTTTCAAGGAACAGCTGGTGAGGGTTGACGAGACATGGATGAAAGCAAGGGATGAGAGCAAGGTGGTGAACAGAGATGGGTGTCTGCAGACTGCAAGGAAATAGCTCAGACTATGGGACAGCAAAGGAAAGCCTGCAGGGGAGAAGGCAGAGGGTGCTGGTAGAAATGGCAGGCCCAACAGCCCTGAAATTTCTGTCCTCTTGGCTAGCGCTTAGGAGGGAATATGTTTTATTCATTGTGATGAGGCCTCATAGATTCCTTGCAACCCTGTGCAGCACCTAGGAGGTGTCACACCAGTGTTGTTCTCATGGCATCACCCTGCCCACCCCATCCCACAGACCCCAGGAAGAGCCTTGAGCCAGACGTGGGGGTGCGGGATCTCCTCTCACAGTTCCAGGGGTCAGGCCTTGGCTCTTCTGCTTCACTAAAACCAACCAAGACTTTTCTCAGCACAGTGCTTTGCCTGTCTGTAACCATGGCCTCCAACTATCTGCCCTAACAAGGCCCTGGGGAGGCTTTGTTAGTAACAGCCCCCAGTGGGGCCCATTAATACTCCAAGTCACTTCAGCTTTTCCTTCTGACTTTACTTGCTCAAGAGGTTACATCACTCTCCTCTCAGTACCTAAACTTCAAAGACTGAGCACCAAAATGCACCATGTAACTCATTAAAATGCAGAAGCTCCCAACATCTCTTCAATAGTTTCTTCAGGCCTTCATGCCTTGTATAGCTAATTACAGAGCTTGCATGGTGTACTTAAGGAACAAAATTTCAAAAAGCAGCTAATTTTTATTATATTTTTTAATATTTTCTTGTTTTAAAGGCTGAATTTTGCTGCATTTCAGTTTTGAGAATCATTCTCCTATTGCTGTTCATCCAGGGTAACTTCTTTGGAGACCTTCGGGAGGAAAAGCAGAGTCTGGAGGTCAGACACTCTCCCTGCCAGCAGTGGTCTTTGTTGCTGTAAATGCAGCCCAGCCCACACATGAAACCCTTTCTAAGACAACTCGGGTTCCTTGAGAACAAATAAAATAAAATAAAACCAAAAATAAAATAAAATAAAATAAAATAAAATAAAATAAAATAAAATAAAATAAAATAAAAACCAGAAATAAAGTAAAACCGAAAAGAAAAGAAAAGAAAAGAAAAGAAAAGAAAAGAAAAGAAAAGAAAAGAAAATTGAAGTGACTTTTGGAAGCTGAGAAATTCAGCTTGAATCTTAGTAGACACCTAGATATCCATGTTATCTCTTTGGTCTTCTGTGGAAAACTCAGGATGAAAGCTAAAGAAAATATATGTTCAAGTGGCTGTAGCTGTACCCATGAGCTTGGCCTCTTTTGGGAATATGTCCCTTTCCAGCCACGGAAACCTAAATTGAGTGATGTGAAAAGACCTGCCCAGTCAATGGAGTAGGGCAAAGTCCTACTTCCTGTGCTATAGATGACGAAGGCAAAAAGAATTGCATTGTGCCTGACACTACTCTGGGACGTGTAACCCAGGTCAGGCAACTTTACCTTAGTGCTGACAAGTCCATCACTAAACCACGCTCCCAAGCTCTACATCTACACCTTGGCTCTCTCGTCGATGAACCAGCTCATCAATTTTCTATCTGGGAGATCCTCTACCCATTCACAAATATCTTCTCCCTCTATTACTTCACCAGCACGATGTCTGGGATGTGGAACACCCTCATCACTCAGTTGGTGCCTGCCAGCAAACACCTGCAGATGCCCGTGGCCTTCTTCCTGGGGGAGAGTTGTCCTCCTTGCACAGCTCCAGCACCCTGCGCCAGATGCTGGCCAGCTTCCTGGCTGGGGACAGCACCCCCTTTGCTCACAGAGGTGGCAGCACTCTCAGCTGCACCTCCTGCATGACCGCAGTGCTTCCTGCTGGGGGCCACGTCCTATGGTCAGCCCTGGGCTGTATGCCATCCCTGTTCTCTGCAAGGCTCGAGAAGTGCAAGGTCTGACTCCAGAAGGTGGCTGTACCTGAACCCGGGGAATTTCTCTCATGTACAGGAATTCTTTCTCCTCCTCCCAGCCACAGTTCTGTGGCCCCTGTGTCATAGACACCTTCTGTGGTTTTGCCCCATTGCTGGAGCTGTCCTGCAGTGCCATGGTGATACTCATGGTCTTTGATTTCATAATCTACATTTTGGATCCAATCTTCCTCTTCCCTCTCATGCAGTTTTCAGGTGTGTGTGTGTCCTGTATTGGCAGGCCAAGGCCTTATCCACCTGCTCTTCTGTCCTCACGAGTGTCACTGTTTTCTATGGTACTGCCATCACTGTCTGTGAGAAGCCCAAATACAGCCCTTCTCAGAGATCTTAATGAAGCCCTTTCCTAAACCACCATCCTCCCAGTCACTCCTCAGGTTGCCTAGAGGTGGTGTGGGAAGGGTGAGAGAGGTGCTGGTGGAGCTGCAGACGTTGTTATAAGACCTCTCTCAAAGACCTTGGAAAGGCCAGATAAAGGAGAGACGTTGCTCAGGAGTTTGGAAACGCAGAGGTAAAAGGCATCTTCTACGAGAAGGCTAAACAGAAGGATGATGAAGACTAACTAAGGATTGATGAAAATGCCAGCCTTAAACCTAGCTCTCTAACCAAACCTAAACTAAAAGCCTCAAAACTTGTCCTTATCCCAGACCTTGAGAAGGCACCTTGAGCAGAACACCAATCCCTCCCTCAATACCCTTGCCATTCCCTTAACCCTGGAGGGTGACCTCTAATCCCTAAACATTAACCCCCAAAGCCCTCCAGCGTGAACACAGCACATCTCATCCTCAACCCCACTCCAACCCATAACCTCAGCTGCTTGTCCCCTTGGGGCAGGGCAGGGACTGTGAGGTCCTGCAGCAGTCCCATGGCATTGGAAGAGGCATGTGAGGTGACAGGTATGTGATCAGATCAGAGGCCACAAGGAGGAGCTGGCTGGGAATGCTGGAATGGGATCAGGTGTGCCTCAGGATGTGTTGGGAATTGGTCTGTGGGGCACGGACATGTATCCACAGAGCAATTGTTTGACCAGAGTTTGTTTTAAGAATAGGCCTTAGTTAGCACGACTGAAGAAGTGGAAAATTCCGAGGGTTACAAATAAGTGCTGCGTGGCTAGGTCAGAGTGTCTTTTTACGAGGAGGGAGTATTGATAAGAAAACAGCTGCAAAAAAATATGAGGGAGCTATGTCTGTATGTAACCGCAAGTAGGGGGAACATTAACGAATGTAACCTTTTAGGCTCAGCAAATCAGCAAATAACAAGTATGCAGAATTATAATCACTAGCTGTATAAATATACGCGATTCGGACAATAAAGTTGAACTATGCTTTATCACTCATATTGAGTCGGATGCATCTGTTCCTTCAGCCGCGAACCGTCAGTTACCTTCTAGGATGTGCTGGGCCTGCAGGAGGCACATGGCTGTGAAGGAGGCTGGGAGGCCACTTCTGTCTGTGGAGCTGACGGACCAGCAGCAGGAATGTGGCACAGATAGGGACCGTAAAGGGCAGAAGCATGCACATGGCATTGAAGATGATGGTGAGGCACCTTCTGTTCTGGTCAGGTGAGAGACCACAGGAAGGCTGATGGCATGGGAGTCATGTTTGAGGTATAGCTAGTGAGACCATAGAATCAGAGAATGGCTCCTGTTGGAAGGGACCTTAAAGGTCACCTAGTTCCAACCCCACGGCCATAAGCAGGAATGCCCCCCTGAGATCAGATTGCCCAGGGCCTCATCTAACCTGCTCTTGATCAGCTCCAGGGATGGGGCATCCCTAAGGTCTCTCAGCAACCTGTTCCAGTGCCTCACCTCCCTCTGAGTGAAGAGTTTCCTCCTAACCTCTAATCTAAATCTCCCCTCTTTTAACTTTAAACCATTCCCCCTTGTCCTATCATTATCTAATTGAACAAAGAGTCACTCTCCATCTTTTTTATAAGCCCCTTTTAATTACTGAAAGGCCACAAAGAGGTCACCCCTGAGCCTCTTTTTCTCCAGGCTGAATAGTCCCAGCTCTCTTAACCTTTCTTCATAGGAGACATGCTCCAGTCCCTTGATCATCTTTATGGCCCTCCTCTTGACCCGTTCTAACAGATGCACACCCTTCTTGTGCTGGGGGCCCCAGTCGTGGATGCAGGACTCCAAGTGGGGGCTCAAAAGGGCAGAGTACAAAGAGTAGAAGTAGAAGTGACCGATACAGAATGCACTCTCACTGTCAATCTCACTGTCTGTCATAGATAAAGATATTAAACAGCACCAGTCCCAGGACAGACCCCTGAGGTTCAGCACTTGTCACCAGCCTCCACTTGGACATAGAGCCATTGAGCACCACTCTCTGGGTGTGACCTTCAGGCCAACTCCTTATCCACTGAATGGTGCACACATCAAATGCATATCTCTCTAATTTGGAGACCAGGATGTCATATGGGACAGTGTCAATGGTCTTACAGAAGTCCAAGTAGATGACATAGGTCGGTCTTCTCTTGTTGTCTGATGTGATCACTCCATTGTAGAAAGCCAGCACCTTGGTCAGGCACGATTTGGCCTTTGGTGAAGCCATGCTGGCTGTCTGAGATCACCTCTTTGTCTTGCATGTGCCTTGACATTGATTCCAGGAGGATCTTTTCCATTATCTTGTCAGGCACAGGAGTGAGGCTCACCATTCAATAGTTCCACGGGTTCTCATTTCTACCCTTTTTAAAAATGGGAGTGATGTTTCCTTTTTCCAGTCACCAGGGACTTCACCTGACTGCCAGGACTCTTCAAATATGATGGAGAGAGGCTTGACGACTACATCAGCCAGTTCCCTCAGGACCCTGGGTTGCATGTCATCAAGCCCCATAGACTTGTACTTGTTGGGTTTCTTCAGGTGGACTCAAACATGCTCTTCACTTACAGCAGGTGGGAATTTGCACACCCAGCCACCAACTATGGGTTCAGGGAAATGAAAGACTTCTGAAGCCTGACTGGCAGGGAAGACTGAGGCAAAGAAGTTGTTGAGTCCCTCAGCCTTTTCCATGTCTGTCATTACCAGTTCACCCTTCTCATTCATCACAGGGGGTACAATGTCCTTGGCCTTCCTTTTCTGAGCAAGGTACCTACAGAATCTCTTCCTGTTATTCTTTTCATCCCTTGCCAAGCTCAGTTCCATCCATGCATGGCTTTCCTTTTCCCATCCCTGCATATCCAAAACTGAAACATGCTTGAGGGCCTGGGAAAAGTAACGCTGGATGCATAGAAGCCATTTGGGAAACAAAACTTGTAGGTCGGAAGCATGATTTTGTGGAGGTGCAGAGCTGATGGGCACATTGTGCAGGATGCGTCTAAAGATCTTTGTGCCCTTTTCCCTCCTGTCTACAATGCTACTTCCTTCTCAGGAATGGAGGAGCCAACAGAGGTGAGACAGATACACTGAGATGGTAAATGTCATCAGAAAGCTGATCCCAACAAGATATGGGGAGGTCAGGAGCAGCCTGGACAAGAGAGATGTGAGATATTGGGGTGGGAAGAGGAGCATGGCCAGCAGAAATTAATGATTCTGTAGAGGTAAGAGGGGTCATTTAATGTAGATGCTACAGTAACAATGACTTAAAACAGTCATGTATTGCCCGTTCCTTATTTGAACCAGTAATTTTAACCTTTAAACCTAAATGTTACTCCACCACTCTGAGAGGAATCCACTACTCTAATGCCTGAACTCAAAGTATCCATTGAAGCAAAACTCAGCCCCTTTCCCTTACCTTTACTCTCCTGCTTACCCTATTCCCTTCCCTTAACACTAGCATTAAAATGCACTGTTTAGCCCTAGAGAAGTTGTTGGCAGGCCTAAAAAATCCCTAAACCACAGGGCTTGCCCATACCCTTGAGACAGACCTGATAGCCACAGAAGAACACCAAAGATTTCCATTAAACCTGTGTTTATCCTCTAACCTAGAATGGTGAGCCCTAGTCCCTAAAGGACTAGAGAGAGGTCAGCCCTACCTCAGGGTGTCCTGACCCAGCAGGAGCAATGTGACTGTGGCAGGGACTGTGAGGTCACTTCTGTCTCTGCACTTGATAGGGCAGCAGCAGGAACATGTCACAGAAAAGGACTGTGAGGTCACTTGTGTCTGTAGGTGGCAGGTCACCCTTGACATAGACCTGGGATCTGCACTTTTGGGCTGACATCTGGTAGTGGCCCTGCTAGGCCAGCAGAAGGCACCTGCTTGGCATGCTGACTGTGGGATCCCCTCTGCCTCCAGACCCAGGAGGACCCAGGCAGAAAGAAGACCCCCATATGGGTTGTCCTGTCCCTTCTGCTTGAGTGCATGACTGCACAGCAGGAGGCACAAGGCTTGGCTGTGTCTCCACAAGAAGCTGCAAGGCCAGCAGCAGGCCCCTGGCTTGGGAGATGCTGCTGAGGTGACTTGTGTCTGCTTGGCTGAGAGGTCACAAGGAGCCTGCTGGGTTGGGATGCCTACTTCAGGAGTGGTTTCCACCCTGATGGAGCTTCCTTTGGTAGTAGGAAAGAGCAGCAGAAAAAAACTGCCATGAAGCATGCCCTGGAACTTTGGCACTGGTCATGAGGAGGAAGAAATATCCAGGGAAAAAGCTGGTCTTGCTGCTGGAGACTGAGGCAAAGAACGAATTAGGTACCTCAGCCTTTACCTCCTTTCTTGTCACCAGCTTTCCCCCCACATCCAATAAAGGATGATGATTCTCCTTAATCCTCCTTTATTTGGAGTTTATATATAAATAGTTTTTGTTTCTTTGATATAAATATACAGATTGAGCTCCAGCTGGACTTTGCCCCTTCTAATTTTCACCTGCACAGCCCCATAACATTCAGGACGCAGCTCCAGACAAACTGACAGCATGCATGAGAAGGAAGCACAGAAGAGGTGGAACCTGGCAGCCTTCCATATCCTGAGCTTTTGTGACTCTGTGCTGCAATTCCATTCAACTGGTTACTCCTGTGTTATCCAAACTTTCCTGCAACTCCTGCTGCTGTTGTCTTGTCAGAGACAACACAATCATACAAAGGTTGAACCATCTGTGTACAGACATTAACACCTGACAGAATGAAACGTCAGTGCGGTGCATACAAGCAGTGGTGCCTGCTCAGCAGGAACCAGGCCAGCTTCCTACAGAGCTGCCTTACGAGGAGCATGGCCACCAAGAAGATCTGAGTTATCAGACTCAGCTCAGACCCGGTATGACACCGCATGGACAAGTGCCTACAACTAGCTGGTAAAGAGGTGAAGGTATGGGAGTCCCTAGGACAGACTGGTATGGAGAGGAGCAAGGGTTCTACCAAGGCTGAAAGTCCCAACACTGAGGCCTGACTGAAAGTCATTGCCACTGAGGCCTGTGAAGAGACATCTTGATAACGAGCACAAGGTCCTCATTATCTCTGTGCATGCACCCATGAACCAGGCAGGGGTCGTACCATTCTCCTGCACTTGGCCATGCACATCCCCATCCCCTACTGCCTCACAAAGAGCCCTGAGAAAGGTCGGAAGGGAAAGGATCTCCCTTCCAAGGGGCTGGAGGTCAAGGCCTGGCCCTTGTGCTTGATGACACACATCCAGTTTGTCTACATCTCAGTGTCACCTTCACATTGCCTTTGTCTCCTTGTCCTCACTGCCTCCACTGTTCTGCTCTAACAAGCTCCAAGGGAGGCTGTGTGAGTGCTGGCCCTCAGGGGGACACTGCAGGAAACTTGCCTCTGACTTGGACTTCTGGCGAGATGTCTTCAATTGTCTCTGAGTGCCTGAGGCTCGTGGGCTCATCAGCAAAGCCCCCAGAGGGGTGATTGCAGTGCCTTGGGCTGGTGCTGTGCTGCTGAGCTGGGCCGGGCTCGTGGGACAGAGAGAGCTCGTGGCAAGAGGGCCCTGGTGCAGAGAGACAGCTGTGCCCAGGAGCAGCTCCTCTGCACAGCGCAGCAGGGCTGGGGGCACTGCCTGCAGAGACAGAGTGCTTAAAGGCAGGCAGAAGTGGCAGGATGCACAGAGCTCACTGGGGGAGAACAATTCCCAGCCATAAACGTGATAAGTCTCTGGCTAGGGGCAATGCAGCCGCAGTTCCTGGAGGAAAGAGAAGCCGGGGGTGCAGGCAGGGCTGCCCAGGGCTGTGGTGCAGAGCAGGGTCCCTGCTGTGCCCCAGGGGCTGTGTGCTGGGGCAGGGCCTCTGCCGCCTGCCAGGCTCAGCACTCAGCCTGCCCGGGGAGCTGCCCAGGGGCTGCGGGGAGAAGCTGAGGGTGGAAGGAGCCCCCCCAGCAGGGCAGGGCAGGGCAGGGTCCTGCTGCTGCCCAAAGCCTACTGCCTGGGGAAGGCTGCTCATAGCCCCACACCTCCCCAGGGCACTGCATTGCAGAACTGCCCGTCGAGAGCTACCTGAAGGCAGTGCACTTTTTAAAATCTGCTTCATTTTCCTGCCCCTGTGCTGAGGCAGAAGGATGGTCATGGAGTAGGAACATCTGTAGTAGGGACTAAGGCTCCTTGAGCATTGCTGTAGCTCTGAGGCACCTCACACACCTCACCATAGAGATGGTACCAACACCACCTTTGTTGTGTCTTAGGGAATTATTTGACCTTCTCCTCATGTCCGTGACCTGTGGACTTCACAGATCACTCCAGGTTCCCTTTTCCCTGTTGCTGTATCCTAGGACTGACTGTTGCAGAGCCCACAGCACAGCTCCCTGCTTCTTGTGGCACCCTCAGAACACCAACCAGAGAAAAGACAAGGAGTGACAGAAAGATCTTCCTGAAAGGAATGAGGCAGTACGTTGTTTGTGCGGTGTTTGTTGAGACATGCAATGGATTTTGGTCAGAGAAGTCCTTAAACGTTGCAAAGTCTTTGCTTCTTTTAGACAGACTACCTTGCCCAGAGGCAAGAAATGCCCAACAGCAGCTCCATCACTGAGTTCCTCCTGCTGGCATTCGCAGACACGCGCGAGCTGCAGCTCCTGCACTTCGCGCTCTTGCTGGGCATCTACCTGGCTGCCCTCCTGGGCAACGGCCTCATCCTCAGCGCCGTAGCCTGCGACCACCGCCTCCACACCCCCATGTACTTCTTCCTCCTCAACCTCGCCCTCCTCGATGTGGGATCCATCTCCAGCACTCTGCCCAAAGCCATGGCCAATGCCCTCTGGGACACCAGGGCCATTTCCTATTCAGGATGTTTTGCACAGCTCTTTCTGTTAATTGTTTTCAATTTAGCAGAATTTTCTCTCCTCACCGTCATGGCCTACGACCGCTACGTTGCCATTTGCAAGCCCCTGCACTACGGGAGCCTCCTGGGCAGCAGAGCTTGTGCCCAGATGGCAGCAGCTGCCTGGGGCAGTGGCTTTCTCAATGCTGTCCTGCACACGGCCAACACATTTTCCCTGCCCCTCTGTCGAGGCAATGTTGTG
This sequence comes from Somateria mollissima, assembly GCA_951411735.1. NCBI lineage: Eukaryota > Metazoa > Chordata > Aves > Anseriformes > Anatidae > Somateria > Somateria mollissima. The sequence continues at coordinate 282,194 of CATOCB010000138.1, forward strand.
GACCAGTTCTTCTGTGAAATTCCCCAGATCCTCAAGCTCTCCTGCTCAGACTACTACCTAAGGGAAGTTCAACTTACTACAGCTACTGCTTTTCTATTGTTGGGGTGTTTTGTTTTCATTGTGCTGTCCTATGTGCAGATCTTCAGGGCAGTGCTGAGGATGCCCTCTGAGCAGGGCCGGCACAAAGCCTTTTCCACCTGCCTCCCTCACCTGGCCGTGGTCTCCCTCTTTCTCAGCACAGTTATCTTTGCCCACCTGAAGCCCCCCTTGATTTCTTCCCCTTCCCTGGATGTTGTTCTGGCGTTTCTGTACTTGGTGGTGCCTCCAGTAGTGAACCCCTTCATCTACAGCATGAGGAACAAGGAGATCAAGGTCGCCATGTGGAAAGTGATGACTGGGTGTTTTTCTTAAGCAATATATTGCCTGCCTTCTTCGGTAAATCACTCGTAATATTACTCCTGATAGGTGAAGCCTGTGGGTCTTGTGTTGTTGTGTTTTTTCCAATTGCATTTTATCAAATGTTGTCCACAAAGAAATATAATTCTTCATTTTGCTTCTGTATTTAAACCAATTAAAGTGCCTTTTTGTCTTACGTCGTTCCTCTGAGGTCTTTTCTGTGGCTGCAGAGACAGTGCCCGTGTGCAGGGGTGCAGAGGAAAAGAGTGATGGCCCAGCAGTCCAGCCCAGGAGCACCAGCGCAGGATCCATGCAGAGCTGCTCTCCTGCCACTGCCACCCTCTCCTGCTGAGCCCTGCTGGCGGTGTAAGGCCTGGCTGCTCCTGGAGCTTGGTCCAGTGCTGCTGTGTGACCATGCTGGGGCTGCAGGCCAAAGTGCAAGAGCTGAATGCAGCTCTGTGATGTGCTTCCTTGAGCCTCCGGGGTCCCTGTGCCCATTCCTCATGCTGTGGGGCATCTCAGAGGAGGCCGATGCACTGCAATGCTGAGGTGCCTCCCAGCCTCTGCCAATGGCTGCAGGAGCCAGAGGGACCCTGCAAGTGCTGCAGTGCACTGCCTGTGTGTGTGCAAGGCAGAGACTCGTGTCTCTGAACAGCCCAGTGTGGATGAGCAGTGCACGAGGCCACTGCAGATGTTGGCACCTCACAGACCCCCGACATTTCTCTGAGCAGAACTCCAGTAATTACCCCCAGCGTTCCCATGAGATTTCTGTCACCCTCCTTGCACAGGTTCATTGCAAATGCCTCTCTCTGACTTAACACATTACCCTGCTTTTTGGACTGGTGGTGACAGCAAACTGGTGGCTGTTGGTGACAGCCTTTATTAAGGGCAGATTGTGCCTGACAAACACGGTGGCCTTCTATGATGGGCTTACAGCATTGATGGAGAGGGGAAGAGCAACTCACACCATGAACCTTGACTTGTGCAAATCATGTGACACTGTGCCACGCGATATCCTTGTCTCTCAATTGGAGAGACATGGATGTGATGGATGGATCACGTGGTAGGTGAGGAATTGGCTGGATGGTCACCCTCAGGGAGCTGGAGTCTACAGCTCAATGTCCAAGTGGAAATCAGTAAAGAGTGCTGTTCCTCAGGGGTCAGTATGGGGACCAGCACTGTTGAACACTTTGTCAATGACCTGGACAGTGTGACTGAGTGCAGTCTCAGCGAGTGTGCTGACAACACCAAGTTGGGTGGTGCAGTCGACACACTGGAGGGAAGGGATGATATGCAGATGGACCCAGACAGGCTTGAGAGATTTTCCTGTGAGAACCTGATGAGGTTCACAAAGGCCAAATGCAAGGTTCTGCAGCTGGACTGGGGCATTCCCAAGCACAAATACTGTGGAGAATGGATAGAGAGCAGCTCTAAGGAGAAGGACCTGGGCTGCTGGTGGATGAGAAGCTCAACCTGTGCTGGAAATGGGAGTTTGCAGCCCAGAAAGCAAACTTTATTCTGGGCTGCATCAAAGAAGTTTGGCCCAAAGCTTGAGAGAGGTGATTCTCTCCCTCAGCTCTGCTCTTGGGAGACCACTCCTGGATTACTGCATTCAGCTCTGGGGCCCCAAACTCAAGAAGGACATGGAAGTATTAGAAGGAGTCTAGAAGAAGCCAAAACCATGATAAAGAGGCTGGGGCACCTTTTCCATGAAGACTGCCTGAGAAAGCTGGTTCTCTTCAGCCTGGAGAGACCCTATAGCAGCCTTCCAGTACCTAAAGGGGGCCTTTAGGTAATGTTTTAAAACTAAGAGAGGGTACTTGAAAATTAATTATAAGGAAGACACTCTTTCCCTTGGGGGTAGTGGTCAATGGAACAGGTTGCCCAGAGAAGTTGTGTCAACCCTCCCTTGCCCCTTCGTGGCCAGAAGCCTCCCGTGCCAAACGAAGATGGACACCCCCCCTGCAAAGCTGCTGTTTAACCTCATCTTTCCTGCATGGGGCCTCCTCTGCACCACAGAGCCCAGTCTCAGGTCCCACTTTGCCACAAGCACTCTGCATGGGCACTACAGGGCCTAACTCTACCATGTCCTGCCCTGGATCTGCCATCCCACTGGGCAGGGGAGAGGGTGACGACAGCAAAGGGATGCGTTTGGGTGTGGAACGTGGGGCCTGGCAGAGACAAGGAGTCGAGGGAGAGGACAGGGTGAGGCAGCAAAGGCAGCACAAGCGGTGGAGTTGGTGAGGGGCCACGTTTGTGCCAGGAGCCTGGGTGGGCAGCAGCTGGCAGGAGGCGAGGGTGATACTGTAAAAGCCGGTCAAAGTAACTCTCTAAGACTCAAACAGGAGTTTTAGAAAGCAGGCATTCTATTATTGAGATGCTGGACGCACAGGGGATCACTGACCTGGTGTGCTTAGAGAACTATAAGCCCTCCCTCTCTGGGATGGGGGGGAGAAACGGGAAAGTGAAGCCTGTGAGTTGAGATAAAGACAGTTTATTAAGGCAGGAAAATAATAATAACAATTACAATAATAACAATAATGATGATAATAGTACTACTACTAATAATGTGTACAAACAAGTGATGCACAATGTAATTGCTCACCACCCGCTGACCAATGCCCAGCCTAACCCCGAGCAGTCCAGCCCTCCCACCCCAGCTAGCCACCCCTATATATTGTTTAGCATGACGTCAGATGGTATGGAATACCCCTTTGGGCAGTTTGGGTCAGCTGTCCTGGGTCTGTCCCCTCCCAGCTCCTGCTGCACCCCCAGCCTGTCCGCTGGCAGGAGAGAGTGAGAAGCTGAAACCTCCTTGGCTTGGTGTAAGCACTGCTCTGCAACAATTAAACATCACTGTGTTATCAGCACTCTTCTCTTCCTAAGCCAAAACACAGCATTCTACAAGGTACTAGGAAGAAAATTACCTCTGTCCTAACTGAAACCAGGATATATATCCACCCCTTATACCACATCATTTATGTTATGCTAACATTACACTCCCTACAAGACCACGTCCTGCTGCTGGCCATGGCCATGGCTCCAGGGAAGCAGCAGCCCCGACCCAAAGGCAGCAGAGAGGCAGAGCCCAGCGGGCAGTGAGGGGCAGCCCCGAGGGCCACCGGGGCTGCTCCTGCATGTGGCAGCTGGGCTTTTGGCCCTGAGCCCCTCCTGAGGAGATCTGAAGAGAGGGATACTGACACCAATGAATTTCTGATGGCTTCTTTATTGTTTTTATTTACACTGGAGGACTAGTACTACGGGTAGATTAGATGAGTTGGTCAAAGCAAATAAATTAATTATCAGGCAGGATGCTAAGAATAAAATCAGTGAAATAATGATAAAAATGAAATGACACGAATCACAATAATTTCATGTAATTATGATTATATATTATAACTACATTATTGATGCTTAAGAAGCATGTATAGGAACAGTCTCCTCACTCCATACTTTAGGTCCTTGTTTCTCATGCTGTAGATGAGGGGGTTCAGTGCTGGAGGTACCACCGAGTACAGAACTGCCACCACCAGGTCCACGGATGGGGAGAGGACAGAGGGGGGCTTCAGGTACGCAAACATGCCAGTGCTAACCATCAGGGAGACCACGGCCAGGTGAGGGACGCACGTGGAAAAAGCTTTGTGCCGGCCCTGCTCAGAGGGCATCCTCAGCACTGCCCTGAAGATCTGCACATAGGAAAAAACAATGAAAACAAAACAACCAAAGCCTAAAAAAACACTAAACACAAGTGCCCCGACTTCCCTGAGGTAGGCATCTGAGCAGGAGAGCTTGAGGATCTGGGGGATCTCACAGAAGAACTGGTCCACAGCATTGCCGTGGCAGAGGGGCAGGGAAAATGTGTTGGCCGTGTGCAGGACAGCATTGAGAAAGCCACTGCCCCAGGCAGCTGCTGCCATCTGGGCACAAGCTCTGCTGCCCACGAGGCTCCCGTAGTGCAGGGGCTTGCAGATGGCAACGTAGCGGTCGTAGGCCATGACTGTGAGGAGATAGTACTCTGAACCAAAAAAGAAGAAGAAAAAGAAGACCTGTGCTGCACAGCCTTGGTAGGAGATGGCCCTGGTGTCCCAGAGGGCATTGGCCATGGCTTTAGGCAGAGTGGTGGAGATGCAGCCCAGGTCGAGGAGGGCGAGGTTGAGGAGGAAGAAGTACATGGGGGTGTGGAGGCGGTGGTCGCAGGCTACGGCGCTGAGGATGAGGCCGTTGCTCAGGAGGGCAGCCAGGTAGATGCCCAGCAAGAGCGCGAAGTGCAGGAGCTGCAGCTCGCGCGTGTCTGCGAATGCCAGCAGGAGGAACTCGCTCACAGAGCTGATGTTGGGCATTCTCTGACATTGAACACAGTTTTCTGTTAAAGAGGAAAATGCAGAAAAATGTTAAAACACATTTCTCTGAGGAGAACCTATTGTGTGTCGTAGAGCATCCCGAAACAGAGCCTCTCTCTCTGCAGGAGAACCTTTCTGCATCTCTCTTGTTTGAGCTGTGGCTGGTGCTGGCTGAGAGTGGCACTGGGAGCAGGGGCTGCTGTGGCTCCATAGGAGTCTTTCTTGTCGTGCAGCTGGAGGGAGGCAGAAACATGGGGGAAAATTACATTCCGTCCACTGGTCAGATCCATGAGATCTGCAGTGTTGTTGCAAAAGACTCATCTTAATACAGAGGCAGAGCTGCAGGGATTTTGTTTCCTTTGTTTTGTTCCTATTATCCCAATAACACTAGGAGAGGTATTGGATGGTTGAGCTCCCTGGCATTTCCTGTGCACTCCCGGAGAAACCCTGTGGGTGCCAGGAGGCAAAGGGGCTGTCCCTTGGTGAAGACTGAGCAGAGCAGCTCTGTCGATCAGACCAGTTCTCAGCAGTCAATTGTCACCCCTCTGAGCTGCAGGACAATCGCTCTCAGATGTTTCCCTGAGAAAAAAAAATGTAGATGAGTGCTAATCGAGGAGGGCCAAATCAAGCCAGATGGAGTTTGAGTGCTTCTCCTCATCTGGGCTCTGCCTGCTGTGCTGGCCATGCCTGCCCCACAGCCCATGGGCTGCAGGGGGAGAGGAGGCCAGGGAGGGGCTGCTCCAGGGGAAGGCGTCTGCACTGCAGGACATGGCCGCGAGGTGCCCGAATCTCCCCAGCACCGGTGTTTCTGCCAACAGCTCCTTCTGGCCGCCTGCCCCTCTCTCTGCCGCCTGCAGCTGTCCCTGCCGGGAGCTGCTGCTCTGCGCCCAACTCTTCTTTCCCCCTGCCCATGCCCACACACCCCATCCCACGCGGCTGTGTTCAGCGCTGCCCTGCAGCACCCTGCCACCAACAGGGCCCTGCCAAGGGGCACCTCCATGGCTGCAGGAGCTACGGGGAAGCTGACAGAGAGCCCGGCATGGCCAGCCAGGGCAGGGTGTTCTGGGCAGACCGGGGGCACCTGTCTTAGGGCACTCCAAGGGGCTTCTGCCAGACTTCCTCACCTCGCAGGGCACCCCAGCAGGACTCTCAAAGCCTACTGCATTGCCCACTGCCCTCCCAGAAACAAGACCCAGCAGGAGACCCTTCCAGGACCTGCAGCGGCATGGCCCTGCAGCCAGACCCTTCCCTTGTCAAGGGCTGAGCAGGTTTCTCCTGCAGGCAGCTCTCAGCATCCTCCCACTGCCAACTGTCTTCAGCCCCTCTCTCCTTTTCTTCTCTCTGTGTCTGCCTCTGTGTCTCTTTCCTGCTGCGCTGTGCAGAGGAGCTGCTCCTGGGCACAGCTGTCTCTCTGCACCAGGGCCCTCTTGCCACGAGCTCTCTCTGTCCCACGAGCCCGGCCCAGCTCAGCAGCACAGCACCAGCCCAAGGCACTGCAATCACCCCTCTGGGGGCTTTGCTGATGAGCCCACGAGCCTCAGGCACTCAGAGACAATTGAAGACATCTCTCCAGAAGTCCAAGTCAGGGGCAAGTTTCCTGCAGTGTCCCCCTGAGGGCCAGCACTCACACAGCCTCCCTTGGAGCTCGTTAGAGCAGAACACTGGAGGCAGTGAGGACAAGGAGACAAAGGCAATGTGAAGGTGACACTGATGTGTAGGAAAAGTGGATGTGTGTCACCAAGCACAAGGGCCTGGCCTTGACCCCTGGTCCCTAGGAAGGGTGTTCCTTTCCCTTCACAAATTGCTCAGGGCTCTTTGTGGGGCAGTAGGAGATGGGGATGTGCATGGCCAAGTGCAGGAGAATGCTACGACCCCTGCCTGCTTCATGAGTGGGTGCAAGGAGGCAATGAGGCCCTGGTGCTTTCACAGTCAGCTGTCGCGTCATAGGCCTCAGTGACACAGAGCCACAGCCATAGCCATGGACACAAAGACCTCAGTCCTGCTGGGACTTTGAGCCTTGTTACAGCCAATGCTCTTCTCCTCAGCAGGCTGTCTGAGGGACTCCCAGACTTCCAAATCTTTCACTACTGGATGCAGACCCTTCTGTGTGTAGTGTCACATTGGATCTGAGCTGAGTCTGATAACTCAGATCTTCTTGGAGGCCATGCTCCTCGTAAGGCAGCTCTGTAGGAAGCTGGCCTGGTTCCTGGTGAGCAGGCACCACTGCTCGTATGGCATCCCTCGTGGTGCCCAGGCCCTCCTCCTCCTGGGCACTGCTCTCTCAGCAGGGTCCCAGTCTGCCCTGATGTGTGGGGTTCCTCTTCCTCTGCTTCAGGACTGGGCTCTTCTCCTTGTAAATGCCAAGAGGTTTGTGTAGGCAAAATCCCACAGTTTCTCAAGGTTGCCCCACGCTGATGCTCCATTCTGTCAGCTGTTAATGTCTGCAGGCAGGTGGCTCACCGTGATTATGCTGTTTCTTACAAGATAACAGTAGCAGGAGTTTGCAGGACAGTTTGGATAACACAGCAGGAACTAGTTGAATGGAATTTGAATCAGTGAAGGGTGGGGGATAGAAGGCTGCCAGATTCTACTTCTTCTGTTCTTCCTTCTCATGCGTGCTGTTACTTTGTCTGGAACTGCGTCCTATATACAAAACACAGCACCGTATCATCTAATAGGAAGGAAATTAAGTGTATCCCAGACAACACATGGACAATATCCACTATTCCATACCATCTGCATCGTGCTCAGCTTCAGTACTCTCCAGTTAATTACCACCACCTTTTCTCAGTTGATATACACACAGAGATATCACACCCTTAGTCTGTGGGTGTCCTGGAGTTGGCTAGGATCGAGTTAATTTTCCTCCTAGTAGCTGGTATGAAGCTGTGTTTTGGCTTAAGCACTAGTACTCAGTACTAGGGCCAGTCCTCTTTAATATCTTTATCGATGATCTGGATGAGGGGATCAAGTGCACCCTCAGTAAGTTCACAGATGACACCAAGGTAGGTGCATGCGTCGATCTGCTCGAGGGTAGGAAAGCTCTGCAGTAGGATCTGGATAGGCTGGACCGATGGGCTGAAGTCAACTGTTTGAAGTTCAACAAGGCCAAGTGCCGGGTCCTGCACCTGGGGTGCAACAACCCCAAGCAGAGCTACAGGCTGGGAGAGGAGTAGTTGGAGAGCTGCCTGGCAGAGAAGGACCTGGGAGTGATGGTTGATAGTTGGCTGAATATGAGCCAGCAGTGTGCTCAGGTGGCCAAGAAGGCCAACAGCATCCTGGCTTGCATAAGAAACAGTGTGGCCAGCAGGGCTAAGGAGGTGATCGTCCCCCTGTACTCGGCTCTGGTGAGGCCGCACCTCGAGTACTGTGTTCAGTTTTGGGCCCCTCGCTACAAGAAGGACATCGAGGTGCTCGAAAGAGTCCAGAGAAGGGCGACGAAGCTGGTGAGGGGTCTGGAGAACAAGCCCTACGAGGAGCGGCTGAGGGAGCTGGGCTTGTTCAGCCTTGAGAAAAGGAGGCTCAGGGGTGACCTGATGGAGCCTGCTTTGGTAATAGGAAAGAGCAGGAAAGAAAAGACTGCTACAAAGTGCACCTTAGAAGTTTTGCTCTGCCCATGTTGTGGAAGAAATATCCAGGGGAACAACTGGTCTTCCTGCTACAGACTGGGGCAAAGAAGGCATTAAGTACCTCAGCCTTTACCTAATCTCGAGATCATCACCAGATTTCCACCACATCTAATAAAGGAGGATGATTCTCCTTAATCCTCCTTTATTTCAAGTATTTATATAAGTAGGGTTTATTGTCTTTGACAGTCATAGCCAGATTGAGCTCCAGCTGGGTTTTGGCCCTTCTAACTTTGACCTGTACAACCCCGTAACATTCAGGACACAGCTCCAAACAAACTGACAGCATGCATGAGAATGAAGAACAGAAAAAGTAGAACCTGGCAGCCTTCCACCCAATACCTATCTGTGACTCTGTGATACAGTTCCATTCAACTGGTTACTCCTGTATTATCCAAATGTTCCCTGCATCTCCTGATGCTGCTATCTTGTCAGAGAGAGCACAATCACATGAAGGTTGAACTGTCTGCCTGGAGCCATGAATGGCTGACAGAATGAAGCATCAGTGACAAGGAACATTGAGAAACTGAAGGATTTTGCCTATAGAAATCTCTTGTCGTTTACAAGGAGACGAGCCTTGTCCTTCACCAAAAGAGGAATAACCCCAGGCGTCATGGCAGACTGGGATGCTGCTGAGTGAGCAGTGCCCAGGAGGAGGAGGGCCTGGGCACCACGAGAGATGCCATACGAGCAGTGGTGCCTGGTCACCAGGAACCAGGCCAGCTTCCTACAGAGCTGCCTTACGAGGCGTATGGCCACCAAGAAAATGTGAGTTATCCGATTCACCCCAAATCCAGTGTGGCACCACACAGAAGAGGCTCTGCAGCCCTCAGGAAAAGAGGTACATTTCCAGGAGTCCTTGAGAGAGCCTGGTGTGGAGAGGATCAAGGGTTATGGCAAGGTTCAAAGTCCCAACAGTACCAAGGTCTTTGTGCCCATGGCTATGGCTGTTGTCTCTGCCACTGACACCAATTAGGAGACAGCTGATCGTTAAAGCACCAGGGCTTCATTGACTCCTTGCACCCACCCATGAACCAGGCAGGGGTCGTAGCATTCTCCTGCATTTGGCCATGCACATCCCCATCTCCTACTGCCCCACAAAGAGCCCTGAGCAATTTGGGAAGAGAAAGGATCTGAATTCCTGGGGAACATGGGTCAAGGCCTGACCCTTGTGCTTCATGAAACACATCCAGTTTTCCTACACCTCAGTGTCACCTTCACATTGCCTTTGTCTACTTGTCCTCACTGCCTCCAGTGTTCTGCTCTAACGAGCTCCAAGGGAGGCTGTGTGAGTGCTGGCCCTCAGGGGGACACTGCAGGAAACTTGCCTCTGACTTGGACTTCTGGAGAGATGTCTTCAATTGTCTCTGAGTGCCTGAGGTTCGTGGGCTCATCAGCAAAGCCCTCAGAGGGGTGATTGGAATGCCTTGGGCTGGTGCTGTGCTGCTGAGCTGGGCCGGGCTCCTGGGCCCAAGGGGAGCTCGTGTCAAGAGGGCCCTGGTGCAGAGAGACAGCTGTGCCCAGGAGCAGCTCCTCTGCACAGCGCAGCAGGGCTGGGGGCTCTGACCGCAGCTGGCACACAGAGAGGAGAGAAGGAGAGAGGGCTTGGAGGCACTGAGGAGCGCAACAACTGAGGGCAGCGTGTGGCAGGACACATCTGCAGGCTCTTGGCACCGTGAGGCTCTGGCAGCAGGGCCATGCAGGTGGGGTTGCCAGAGGGGTCTTCTACAGCTGGCACATCTGATGGCTGATAGCATCGCTCAGGACGGGTCTCTCTGTTTCTGCAGTGCTTTAGATAATGGCATTATGAGGGCATTTCAAGAGGAAGATCAAGGCTTGGCTTATCTGAAGGGTAAGGCTTTTTCTCCAGTCTGTGCTTGTGGACTCCTGCAGTAGAGGGGAGGCAGGTTTCATGGTAATGGACTGTCAGGATTGTACAGGAGACTGAGACTCCTGGAGCATTGCATTGAGAAATCAGTATGTCAGTGATGAAATTTGTTAAGTACCTTCCCAAACATCATCTCATGGACTGCATCAAGATCATATTGTGGTCCTCAGAAGTTTTATCCTAGCTGATCGTTAGGAGATACAAAAGCCATGATACCCGTTGTCTTTGAGAGGTGTCTGCAGGTCAAAGCAGAGCATGGATCATTTGCAATGAGCAGGAGCTGCCTCGTCTGCAGGCAGAGCTGCAGCACTGGAGGGTCTGCTGAGTGTGCGTCTGTCCCTCCCTGGCCTTGCCTCCCCTGGCAGCAGCACGCTGGCATTCCTCCTGGCTTCTCCAGCTGGCCATGTTGCTGCTGGTCTTGTTCCCAGGCTGGCTGGGGATGGGGGTTTCACATGCCCATGGGGTGAGCCCTCGGTGTGCTTGGGGGAAGGGGTGTATGGGGACAGGGTGAGGGGTCTGGAGATGGGCACTTTGTGCCTGGATTCCTCTGCTCTCAGCAGTGTCTTTGTTCTTTTCAGTCAAACATGTGAGTAGAACTTTCCTGCAGCTCTCACAGGGCAGCTGAGACCGTACTTGATGGACAGACTGGCTGTCCTCCCCGAAGAACACTGTGCACTTAAGTGACAGTCCCTTTTTCTCTGATAAGGATCTACAAGGATTCCCTTTGAGTCCAGCAGAAAGAACCAGTATTTGTGGCTTAGAAACACTCCTCAGGAGTGGTTGGACAGCTGAAACAAAAAACTCAAAAAACAAAAATTTAAAATAAAATTAAAAAAAAACCTCCACAACACTGCTCTGCAGTTTGGTGAACTCGGAGCAACACTGGGGAAAAACTCTTTGAGATCACGAGGGAAGTGAAACTTACATTTCCTCATGTTCCACTTCACCTCTTGCTGTAGGACAGGACTGACTCCTGCATTGCCAATAGTAGAGCCCTATGTTCCAAGAGACACCCTCAAGCAGAATGAATCAGGATGCATGAAAGGGATCTGCCAAATGTCTGCCAGAAAGTGCACAATATAAGTGATGATTTTAAATGAGAAATTGAATTCATTTTCCTCTGATACATTTCTTGTACTTTATTACTCTCATCCTCTTCTTTATACAGGACCACATCCTGAAAAAAGCAGATGTCCAACAGAAGCACCATCACTGAGTTCCTCCTGCTGGCATTCGCAGACACGCGCGAGCTGCAGCTCCTGCACTTCGCCCTCTTCCTGGGCATCTACCTGGCTGCCCTTCTGGGCAACGGCCTCATCCTCAGCGCCGTAGCCTGCAACCACCGCCTCCACACCCCCATGTACTTCTTCCTCCTCAACCTCGCCCTCCTCGATGTGGGATCCATCTCCACCACTCTGCCTAAAGCCATGGCCAATGCCCTCTGGGACACCAGGGCCATCTCCTATCAAGGATGTGCTGCACAGGTCTTTTTCTTTCTCTTCTTTATAGTAGCAGAATATTCTATTCTCACTGTCATGGCCTACGACCGCTACGTTGCCATCTGCAAGCCCCTGCACTACGGGAGCCTCGTGGGCAGCAGAGCTTGTGCCCAGATGGCAGCAGCTGCCTGGGGCAGTGGCTTTCTCAATGCTGTCCTGCACACGGCCAACACATTTTCCCTGCCCCTCTGCCACGGCAATGCTCTGGACCAGTTCTTCTGTGAAATCCCCCACATCCTCAAGCTCTCCTGCTCAGATTCCTATCTCAGAGAAGTTGGGGCAGTTCTGTTTAGTGTTTTTTTAGGCTTTGGTTGTTTTGTTTTCATTGTGTTGTCCTATATTCAGATCTTCAGGGCAGTGCTGAGGATGCCCTCTGAGCAGGGCCGGCACAAAGCCTTTTCCACGTGCCTCCCTCACCTGTCCGTTGTCTCCCTGTTTGTCAGCACTGGCATATTTTCCTACCTGAAGCCCCCCTCCATTTCTTCGTCATCCCTGGACCTGGTGGTGGCATTTCTGTACTCGGTGGTGCCTCCAACACTGAACCCCCTCATCTACAGCATGAGGAACCAGGAGCTCAAGGATGCAGTGAGGAAATTTTTTCCGTACGTGCTTCTTAAGCATCCATGATGTGTTCAGAAGATGTATTCTTAATACTATGCAAATATTTTGATTCATACTATATCATATCATTTTTATCGTTACTAGTGTTATCATGACATTATCATTAATAATAATCCTAAGAGAAATAAAAGGGTATTTGGGAAAATGACACAACATTTTAAAAATTATTTTTCACTGTCAATATTTTAACAATGTTTCATTTTGTTTAACAATGTTTCGTTTTGTTTTTAATAATCTCATTCTTAGCATTCTGAATGTTACATCTTGTGTTAGGTTTGACCACATCATATAATGTACATACAGAAGCAGGCTTCCTTGGTAGTTTGTGGAGGAATGGTTAAATGAAATAGGGCATGTGAATGTGGAGCAACTTAGAGATGGTGAGCGTGCCAAGTACTGGACACAGCTTGTGTGAGGCCAGTCACGTACACGGGTGGATGTATCCAAGGCAAGGTTGTGCTGTACTTGTGCTGTACTTGTTGTGCTGAAATAACATTGATAGAGAAGAAATGTAGTCAGCGGTATGTAGAAATAACTGAGATAAACAAGATGTAGCTATAACCAATCATGAGCTTAGCTTTTGCAATATGTATGAGCTAATTATATCGTATCACATAAAAGACGGCTGAATTGTTTAATAAATCGAAGTTCACTGATCACTCATATTGAGCGACTTTGTCTTCCTTCCGTCAATATCTGGAGGTTTACAACAGTAGTTAAAGACAAGAAAGAACTCAGCGGAAATTCATTGGTCTCTGTGTCCTTCTCTTCCCATCTCCTCTGGAGCTGGGGCAGCAGTCCCAGTATCCGGGAGGGACTCAGGGCCAAGAGCCCAGCTGCCTCGGGTAGGAGCAGTGTATTTGGATTAGACCTTGTGGATCTAGGTGACAGTCCTGTTGTCTCTATAGCAGGGCTGGCACAAAGCCTTTTCCACGCGCCTGCCTCACCTGGCCATGGTGTCCGTCTCCCTCAGGCCTGTCATGGTTGCCTGCCTGAAGCCCCCTCCATCTCCTCCCCATCCCTGGACCTGGTGGAGGCAGTTCTGTACTCAGTGGTGCCTCCAGCAGAGCACATCCTCATCTGTAGCATGAGGAGCCAGGAGCTCAAGCATGCCTTGTGGAAATATATGACTAGATGTGTCTTGGATGCAAGAAATTTCTGATCTGCTTCTGCACGTCTTGTAATGCAAATAATTGGCGGAATAGCCAGTATACCTGTTTGTTGTTTTTGTTTGTTTGATTGTTTTTTTTTTGTTTTTTTTTTTTTGTTTTGTTTTTTTGGGTGGGTTGTGTTTGTGTGTTTGTGCATATTCTTTTTACATTAATTCAGCTAATGAACACCCATTAAAATGATATGGTTGTACCCGTTGAATATGAATATACATGTAGCTCATAGACTGCCACTGCCGCCCTGTCCTGCTGAGCCCTGCTGGTGGGCTCAGGCCCGGCTGCTCCTGGAGCCTGGTACCAGTGCTGCTGTGGGACTGTGCTGGGACTGCAGGCAGGGACAGGTGCTTCCCCTGAGTGTCTGCTAGGCCAGCTTCAGGCTTCTGGATGTGAGCGTAATCTTCACTGTGCACAAGGAGCTGAGAGACCGCCAACAGGCATGGGGCTGGAACATTGCCTGCAAGGTCCCTCCTGCCCTAGCACCTCCCAAGACTGGCACAGAACTGGTTCCTGAGTGTCAGAGAGGCTGGGAGCCCAGCAGGTGTGCCACGAGCTTGGAGGATCACAACCAGATCATTTCTACCTGGGCAGGTCCTGGCCCAAAAAGGGGGTGTTTTGTAGGTGTGGTATTATAAGCTCAGTGTTGTGTCAGAAACACTAAGTCCAGCAGGAAGCGAATGGCTGTTAAATGGCCTGTGAGTTGAGCTCTTTCTGAAGTAGCTGACAGGTCACCCTTGACTCCTGGCTGGGATCTGTGCCTTTAGGCTCACATCTGCCGGTGTCCATGGTAGGGCAGCAGAAGGCACTTGCTGTGCGTGTAGTTTCTGAGATCGGCTCTTTCTAAGTACCTGGTAGGCCGCATAGAGGAAGAGGTCTTGGGTAGGGGTTGTCATGTCAGAGGTGTCAGCTTTTGCCTGAAGTCATCCTTTAGGACTGCTTTCAGTTTTCTACACAGAGGGGGCCAATGCCTCCAAGATGCTTGGGGCAAACTGAACCATGCATGAGGGTTTGGAAAAAGATAGCCTGGGTGCACAGAAACCATTCTGTATCTAAAAGTTGGAGGCAGGAAACAAAATTTTGGGGGTGGTACAAGAGCTGCAGGGTACATTGTGCAGGGTTCACCTACAGCCTTTGTGTTCTTTTCCATCCTGACTTAGGTGCCATGTCAGTCTCAAAAAAGGAGTAGCCAACAGATGTGAGGCACGTACTCTGAGGTCATGAAAGCCATCAGAAAGCTGCCCCTAGGAAGATGACTGATATGGGAAAGTCAGGAGAAGCCTGGCCAGGAGAGACGTGAGATTTGGGGGAGGGAAAAGGAGTTTGGCCAGCAGAAATTACTGATTTCTGTGAGGTTAGAACATTCAGGCAATATTGATTCTGCTGTAACGCTGGCTTAAAACAGTTGTGTAAAGCCCTTCCCCTATTTTCACCAGTGACGTTAATCCCCAAACCTAAATGCTACTCCACACCCTGACAGGAATCCACTATTCTTATGCCTGACCTCAAAGTATCCCTTCAAGCCAAAACTCAGCCCATAGCCACTTCCCTTTATCTTTAGTCTCTTGCTCACCCTGATCTGATCTTTAAACCTAAATGCTCCTCCAGCACTCTGAGAGGAATGCACTACTCTAATGCCTGAACTTAAAGTATCTACTGAAGCAAAACTCAGGCCATAGCCCCTTTCCCTTACCATTCCTTTACCTTTACACTCCTGCTTACCCCAATCCCTACCCTAAACACTAGCATTAAAATGCACTATGTAGCCCTAGAGAAGTTGTTGGCAGGCCTAAAGAAACCCTAAACCACAGGGCTTGCCCATACCCCTAGGACAGACCTGATAGCCACAGAAGAACACCAAAGATTCCCATTAAACCTCTGTTTATCCTCTAACCTAGAATGGTGAGCCCTAGTCCCTAAAGGACTAGAGAGAGGTCAGCCCTACCTCGGGATGTCCTGACCCAGCAGGAGGAATGTGACTGTGAGGTCACTTCTGTCTCTGCACTTGATAGGGCTGCAGCAGGAACGTGTCACGCAAAGGGACTGTGAGGTCACTTGTGTCTGTAGGTGGCAGGTCACCCTTGACTTCTCCCTGGGAGCTGCACTTCTGGGCTGACATCTGGCAGTGGCCCTGCTAAGCCAGCAGAAGGCACCTGCTTGGCATGCTGACTGTGGGATCCCCTCTGCCTCCAGACCCAGGAGGACCCAGGCAGAAAGAAGGCCCCCATATGGGTTGTCCTGTCCCTTCTGCTTGAGTCCATGACTGCACAGCAGCAGGCACAAGGCTTGGCTGTGTCTAGCCAAGAAGCTGCAAGGCCAGCAGCAGGCCCCTGGCTTGGGAGATGCTGCTGAGGTGACTTGTGTCTGGTTGGCTGAGAGGCCGCAAGGAGCCTGCTGGGTTGGGATGCCTACTTCAGGAGTAGTTTCCACCCTGAGGGAGCTTTCTGTGGTAGTAGGAAAGAGTAGGAGAGAAAAACTGCCACAAAGTGCACCACGGAAGTTTGCTCTTGGCACAAGGAGGAAGAAATATTCCTTAATGGGTCATGCTGTTGTGCCCAAGGTCACCCAAAAAGTGTCTGTGCTCAGACCTTAGCTTTGTGTTTCAAGGAACAGTTGGTGAGTGTTGATGAGACATTGGTGAAATGATGGAAATGCCAGGATGAAAGCAAGGTCATGAAATGAGATGGGTGTCTGCAGAGTTCACGGACATAGGACTAAGTGTGACACAGCATAGAGGAAAAAGAGGTGGGTGCTGGCAAGAATGAAAGGACCCAACAGCCCTGACATTTTTGTCCCTTTGTCTAGAGCTTATGAGGAGACACGTTATACTCATTGCTATGGGCCATCATTGCTTCCTTGCTACCCTGTGCAGAGGTTGGTAGGTGTCATACCTGTGTTCTTCCTAAGGTATCACACTGCCCACCACATCCCACAGACCCACAGGAAAAGCCCGGAGGCAGACATGGGGTACAGGATCTCCTCTCCAGTAGCTGGTGGCAGGCCTTGGCCCTTCTGCTTCATCAAAGCAAACCAAAACTTCTCTCTGCACAGTGCTTTGCCTGTCTGTAGTCACAGCCTCCAATTACCTGCCCTAACAAGTTCCTGGGGAGGCTTTGTTAGTAAAAGCCCTCAGTGGGGACCATTAATACTCCAAGTCACTTCAACTTGTCCTTCTGACTTTACTTTCTCTAGCAGTTGCATCATTCTCTTCTCAGTACCTGAACTTCATAGCCTCAGCACCACAATACACCATGGAACTCGTTAAAACACAGAAACTCTTAAGGAGCCATGTCTCTCCCACCATTTTCTTCAAGTCTTCAAGACTTGTTCAGCTAATTGTAGAGCTTTCATGTTCTAGTTAAGGGGAAAGATTTCAAAGAGCATCTAATACAAATCTTTCCTCATTTTAAAGGATGAATTTTGTTGTGTTTCAGTTTAGAGCATCATTCTCCTGGTTATATTGGTCTAGGCTTTCTCCTTTGAAGCCCTGCTTGGGTGGGAAGCGCAGGGTTTTTCCTACTTCAAAACAAACAACAGGAAATCATGCTGCAATTTTCAAAAAAAAAAACACAGTTCAAGTTCCTTATTTTGTTGCCTCCAGTGATGTTTACCTTCCCAAAAGGATGACTGTACATGATGTATTTTACAGTGATTAATAGGAAATTTTAAGTAATTGTGTTAATATTAATTCATATCATAAAAATTCAATGAGAAGTGATGAAGTTCTTTCTAAGGAAATCATTAGTCAGACTGCTGAGAGATGGGCGAGCTTGAATTCACTGAAACTCCAAGCAGCAACTGGGTTGGTGAGAGCGGTCTGAATGATCAAAGAGAAAGGGGAGGGCAAGCCAGGAGAACCATGGGAACTCCAGGTCCAGACAGGCAGCTGGAAAGAGGACATTCAGCTGTCTGACCATAAGCATAACGAGGGAAAACCTCTAGTGGCCCCGTTGCATTTGAGACACTTCTGTGGACTGGCAGATGTCAGAAAAGACCTGCAGGAGGCCGGAGCCCTTTGGGAAAATCAGGTGGAGCCAGGTGGAGTTCCCAGGGCACCTCCACTGCCAGCAGTGGTCTTTGTCTTTGTAATGGCAACCCAGTCCAGCACAGGAAACCCCTTCAAAGACAAACCTCTTCTTCAGTGCGTTCCTGGGACTGACCTGGATTTGAAATAGCCATTGGAAAGCTGAGATACTCTCCCTTATTCCTACTAGACACATGAACATCTGTTTACCTTCCTGGGTCATCTTTAGCAAACTCAGGCTGATAAACTCAAGTATAGCATTCTTCAAATGGCTGAGCCAGAACCAATCAGCTTGCCCCACTTTGGAAATGCCCCCCCGTCCAACTAAGGTTTGAAAGCAGAAAGTGTGGAATGACCCTGCAGGTCAATATGCAGAGTAAGGGAAAGTCACACATATTGTGCTGGAGTAGCAGAAGGCAAAAACCATTGCATTGTGCCTCAGAATAATCAAGGAGACCTAATCCAGTTTATCCATGAGAAAAAGCAGAGAGCAGGACGTTGAGTTTGGCCTAACATGAAGAAGGATGTGCATCACTGGTGAAGGAACCGTCATTTGTGCCATCACCAACGTGAATTACACAAGCACCACCACATCTAAAGGTAACCTGTCCACCCTGGCTTGGTATTCCCACAGGGCAGGGGAAAGGGAGCCGACAGCCAAGGGACACATTTGAGTGTGGAAGGTGGGGCCCAGCAGAGACAAGGAGTCAAGGCAGTTGGGTGGGGGAGGCCAGCAGAAGCAGCCCAAGGGGTGGTGCTGCTGGTGAGGACACGTTTGTGGCAGCAGCCTGAGTGGGCAGCAGCTGTGCGCAGGCGAGGGGAGGCCAGGAAGCGCATGCCAAGAGCGCTGCTGCCAGCAGAGCCAAGGCCGGGGCCGAGCCCAAGGGCAGAGGCAGGCCCAGGGCAGGGGCCTGCAAGGGCCATGCTGAGCTCCCTGCCCCTGCAGCAGCCGCCCTGGCCCTCGGCCTCCTCTCCCCTGCCCCTGCAGCTCTGGGCTCCCTTCGCGCAGCCCTGGCTCTGCAGCACCAAGCCCTGCTGGGAGCCCTCCCCTGCATGCTGCCACCGCTCCCTGACGCTGCTGTTGCCCTCTGCCGGGCACTGCCCAGCCCAGCCCAGCCCCTGCCCACCTCTCCCCACCTCCCTGCCCTCTCCCCAGCCCAGCCCAGCAGCCCAGGCTGGGCTGGCCCCAGGGCAGTGCCCACCGCAGGCTGCTGCAGGGCTCTGGGCACGGCCACCACAGCCCCAGCCCCTCGCAAGGCACCGCAGCTGCTGCCACAAAGGCGGCTCTGGGCCTCCCCAGCAGCCCCTGCTCTCAGGAGATGGAGGTCCGTGAAGCTGCAGGAGCCCTGCTCTCCTGCCTGGGAGATCCCCAGCACGCAGTGCCTGTGCCCCGCAGGGCCAGTCCCGCTCCCCAGGCCAGCACAAGAGGCCAGGCCCAGGCACAGAGCGGCTCCAGATTCCTCTCCAGGATGCCATTTGCCATCAGACCCAGCAACTGCAGGCCACTCCCAGGGCAGTCAAGGCCAATTATTGTTTGCTGACCATGGGCAACCGAAGAAGGGAGCTCCCAGTCCAGCACTACACTGAAATTCTGATCCATAGTGAAGCCCAGAAAAGGAAGAGACCCGTTCTTGCAGCAGTTCCTTGGTTATATTCCTTCCACCAGCTTTGGAAGAGCTGTGCAAAGAAAGAGATGCCTCTGTACAGACAACAAGACTGTCAGCAAGATACGTGAGAACTAAAGGCTTAGTCGAATGTGAGAATACAAGAGAGCAATGTGGAAGCAAAAGAGAGCAGCAGTGACAAGGCCACGTCCTGCTGCTGGCCATCGCCATGGCTCCAGGGAAGCAGCAGCCCCGACCCGAAGGCAGCAGAGAGGCAGAGCCCAGCGGGCAGTGAGGGGCAGCCCCGAGGGCCACCGGGGCTGCTCCTGCATGTGGCAGCTGGGCTCTTGGCCCTGAGCCCCTCCTGCGTGCTGGGGGTGTTCCCCCAGCTCCAGAGGAGGTGGGAAGAGAGGGATACTGAGATGACAGAATTTCTGATGGCTTCTTTATTGTCTCTATTTACACTGGAAGACTAGTGCTATGTGGAGATTAGATGATTTGGTCAAAGTATATAAATTTATTAACAGGCAGGATGCTAAGAATAACAGTACTGAAATAATGATAAAAATGAAATGACACGAATCACAGTAATTTCACATAATTATGATTATATATTATAACCGCACTATTGATGTTTAAGAAGCATGTATATGAGCAGTCTCCCTAGTCCATACTTTAGGTCCTTGTTCCTCATGCTGTAGATGAGGGGGTTCAGTTTCAGTGCTGGAGGTACCACTGAGTACAGAAATGTCACCACCAGGTCCAGGGATGGGGAGGAAATGGAGGAGGGCTTCAGGTAGGCAAACATGGCAGTACTGACAAAAAGGGAGACCATGGCCAGGTGAGGGAGGCACGTGGAGAAGGCTTTGTGCTTGCCCTGCTCAGAGGGCATCCTCTGCACTGCCCTGAAGATCTGCACAGAAGAAAATGAAATGAAAATAAAGCAGGCAGGCTACGACTTGGTTGCCGTCACGGAGATGTGGTGGGACCACTCTCACGACTAGAGTGCTGCAATGACTGGCTATAAGCTCTTCAGAAGGGACAGGCAGCACAGAAGGGGTGGTGGTG
Source organism: Somateria mollissima (assembly GCA_951411735.1). NCBI lineage: Eukaryota > Metazoa > Chordata > Aves > Anseriformes > Anatidae > Somateria > Somateria mollissima. Next base: position 302,423 of record CATOCB010000138.1, read on the forward strand.
TGGCTCTCTATATCAGAGAATCTCTCGATGTTGTGGAACTCGAGGCTGAGAATGATAAAGTTGAGTCCCTGTGGGTTAGGATCGGTGGGAAGGCCAACAAGGCTAGCGTCCTGGTTGGGGTCTGTTATAGACCGTCGAACCAGGATGAGATGGATGAGGAGTTCTACAGGCAGCTGAGAGAAGCTGCAAAATCGTCGGCGCTTGTTCTCATGGGGGACTTCAACTTCCCTGACATATCCTGGAAACACAACACAGCCCAGAGAAACCAATCTAGGAGGTGTCTGGAGAGCGTGGAAGATAGTTTCCTGACACAGCTGGTTAGTGAGCCTACCAGGGGTGGTGCCCCGCTAGACCTTCTCTTCACAAACAGATAAGGGCTGGTGGGAGATGTGGTGGTCGGAAGCTGTCTTGGGCAGAGTGACCACGAAACGGTGGAGTTCTCTATTCTTGGAGAAGCCAGGAAGGGGACCAGTAAAACCGCTGTATTGGACTTCCGGAGGGCTGACTTTGAGCTGCTCGGGACACTGGTTGGTAGAGTCCCTTGGGAGGCGGTTCTGAAGGGCAGAGGAGTCCAGGAAGGCTGGGCACTCTTCAAGAGGGAAATCTTAATGGCGCAGGAGCGGTCTGTCCCCACATGCCCAAAGACTAGCTGGCGTGGAAGAAGACCGGCCTGGCTCAACACAGAGTTGCAGCTTGAGCTTAGGAGAAAAAAGAGGGTTTATAATCTTTGGAAAAAAGGGCAGGCCACTGAGGAAGACTATAAGGAGGTAACGAGGCTGTGCAGGGACAAAATTAGAAAGGCCAAAGCTCATCTGGAGCTCAATCTGGCTACTGCTGTTAAAGATAACAAAAAATCTTTTTACAAATACATCAACACAAAACGGAGGACTAAGGAGAATCTCCATCCTTTACTGGATGCGGAGGGAAACCTTGTTACAAAAGATGAGGAAAAGGCGGAGGTGCTTAATGCCTTCTTTGCCTCAGTCTTTAGCGGCAATTCCGGTTGTTCTCTGGATACCCAGTACCCTGAGCTGGTGGAAGGGGATGGGGAGCAGGATGTGGCCCTCACTATCCGCGAAGAACTGGTTGGTGACCTGCTACGGCACTTGGATGTGCACAAGTCAATGGGGCCGGATGGGGTTCACCCAAGGGTACTGAGAGAACTGGCAGAGGAGCTGGCCAAGCCACTTACCATCATTTATCAACAGTCCTGGCTATCGGGGGAGGTCCCAGTTGACTGGCGGCTAGCAAATGTGACGCCCATCTACAAGAAGGGCCGGAGGACTGACCCGGGAAACTACAGGCCTGTCAGTTTGACCTCAGTGCCAGGGAAGCTCATGGAGCAGATTATCTTGAGAGTCATCACGCGGCACTTGCAGGGCAAGCAGGCGATCAGGCCCAGTCAGCATGGGTTTATGAAAGGCAGGTCCTGCTTGACGAACCTGATCTCCTTCTATGACAAAGTGACGCGCTGGGTGGATGAGGGAAAGGCTGTGGATGTGGTCTACCTTGACTTCAGCAAGGCTTTTGACACCATTTCCCACAGCATTCTCCTCAAGAAACTGGCTGCTCTTGGCTTGGACTGGCGCACGCTTCGTTGGGTTAGAAACTGGCTGGATAGCCGGGCCCAAAGAGTCATGGTAAATGGAGTCAAGTCCAGTTGGAGGCCGGTCACTAGTGGCGTTCCCCAGGGCTCGGTGCTGGGGCCGGTCCTCTTTAATATCTTCATCGATGATCTGGACGAGGGCATTGAGTGCACCCTCAGTAAGTTTGCAGATGACACCAAGCTAGGTGCGTGTCTCAATCTGCTTGAGGGTAGGAAGGCTCTGCAGGAGGATCTGGACAGGCTTGACCGATGGGCTGAGGTCAACTGCATGAAGTTCAACAAGGCCAAGTGCCGGGTCCTGCACCTAGGGCGCAATAACCCCAAGCAGAGCTACAGGCTGGGAGATGAGTGGTTGGAAAGCTGCCTGGCGGAGAAGGACCTGGGAGTATTGGTTGATAGTCGGCTGAATATGAGCCAGCAGTGTGCTCAGGTGGCCAAAAAGGCCAACAGCATCCTGGCCTGCATAAGAAACAGTGTGGCCAGCAGGGCTAGGGAGGTGATCGTCCCCCTGTACTCGGCTCTGGTGAGGCCGCACCTCGAGTACTGTGCTCAGTTTTGGGACCCTCGCTACAAGAAGGACATCGAGGTGCTTGAGCGGGTTCAGAGAAGGGCAACGAAGCTGGTGAGGGGCCTGGAGAACAAGTCCTACGAGGACCGGCTGAGGGAGCTGGGCTTGTTCAGCCTGGAAAAAAGGAGGCTCAGGGGTGACCTTATCGCTCTTTACAGATACCTTAAAGGAGGCTGTAGCGAGGTGGGGGTTGGTCTGTTCTCCCACGTGCCTGGTGACAGGACGAGGGGGAATGGGCTTAAGTTGCGCCAGGGGAGTTTTAGGCTGGATGTTAGGGGGAACTTCTTTACCGAAAGGGTTGTTAGACATTGGAACAGGCTGCCCAGGGAAGTGGTGGAGTCACCATCCCTGGAAGTCTTTAAAAGACGTTTAGATGTAGAGCTTAGGGATATGGTTTAGTGGGGACTGTTAGCATTAGGTCAGAGGTTGGACTCGATGATCTTGAGGTCTCTTCCAACCTAGAAAATTCTGTGATTCTGTGATGCTTCTTCAGAGTCAGTAATGCCTTTCATTTCCCAGTTTATTAAAGAATTTATTAGGAAAATGTTTTGTTAGTTTGTTTTTACAATTAATGTAAGTTTCTTGGGTTTGATTTAAATAAATGTATTTTTAACATCCTGTATTTTTTTTTTTTAATTTTTTTATCCAGTCATCTAATATAGCTAAAGAAGCAAGCTTAATGCATACATAAAGACAATAACAAATCCCTCAGAATATCAATCATCTCAGTTTCCCTCTCTTCCCATCTCCTCTGGAGCCGGGGGTGCAGCCCCAGCATGCAGGAGGGGCTCAGGGCCAAGAGCCCAGCTGCCACATGCAGGAGCAGCCCCGGTGGCCCTCGGGGCTGCCCCTCACTGCCCGCTGGGCTCTGCCTCTCTGCTGCCTTCGGGTCGGGGCTGCTGCTTCCCTGGAGCCATGGCCATGGCCAGCAGCAGGACGTGGCCTTGTCACTGTTGCTCTCTTTTGGCTTCCACATTGCTCTCTTGTGCTCTCGCATTCAATTAAGCCTTGAGATCGCATGTACCTTGGTGACAGTCTTGTTGTCTGTACAGTGGCATCTCTTTCCTTGCACAGCTCTTCCAAAGCTGGTGGTAGGAATATACCCAAGGAACTGCTGCATGAACGGGAACCCTACTTTACTGAGCTTCACTATGGATCAGAATTTAGGAGTGAGAAGTGTAGTGCTGGACTGGGAGCTCCCTTCTTCGGTTGCCCATGGTCAGCAAACAATAATTGGCCTTGACTGCCCTGGGACTGTCCTGGGTCTGATGGCAAATGGCATCCTGGAGAGGAATCTGGAGCTGCTCTGTGGCTGGGCCAGGCCTCTTGTGCTGGCCTGGGGAGTGGGGCTGGCCCTGCGGGGCACAGGCACCCTGTGCTGGGGATCTCCCAGGCAGGAGAGCAGGGCTCCTGCAGCTTCACGGACCTCCATCTCCTGAGCCGTGGCTGGTCCCAGTGCGGGGGCTGCCCGGGAGGCCCAGAGCCGCCTTTGTGGCAGCAGCTGCGGTGCCTTGCGAGGGGCTGGGGCTGTGGTGGCCGTGCCCAGAGCCCTGCAGCAGCCTGCGGTGGGCACTGCCCTGGGGCCAGCCCAGCCTGGGCTGCTGGGCTGGGCTGGGGAGAGGGCAGGGAGGTGGGGAGAGGTGGGCAGGGGCTGGGCTGGGCTGGGCAGTGCCCGGCAGAGGGCAACAGCAGCGTCAGGGAGCGGTGGCAGCATGCAGGGGAGGGCTCCCAGCAGGGCTTGGTGCTGCAGAGCCAGGGCTGCGCGAAGGGAGCCCAGAGCTGCAGGGGCAGGGGAGAGGAGGCCGAGGGCCAGGGCGGCTGCTGCAGGGGCAGGGAGCTCAGCATGGCCCTTGCAGCCCCCTGCCCTTGGGCTCGGCCCGGCCTTGGCTCTGCTGGCAGGAGCGCTCTTGGCATGCGCTTCCTGGCCTCCCCTCGCCTGCGCACAGCTGCTGCCCACTCCGGCTGCTGCCACAAACGTGTCCTCACCAGCAGCACCACCCCTTGGGCTGCTTCTGCTGGCCTCCCCCAGCCCACTGCCTTGACTCCTTGTCTCTGCTGGGCCCCACCTTCCACACCCAAATGTGTCCTTGACTGTCCCCTGCCCCATGGGATTACTGTGCTATGGCAGCACATGTTTCCATTGGTTCATCTACCAGACACAGTAATGAATACTATGAGCAGAACTAGAGGGGTCCTGCTTCCAGCCAGGGGGAGGCAGGGAGGAAAGGGACAATCGGGTTTATTGGACAGTGTATATTTAATGGCCTGGTGTATCAGACACACAAATGTATCAGGCTCTACTGGACACCAGTGCACAGTGTACCCTAATGCCATCAAGCTAGAAAGAGGTAGAACCCACCTGTATTTCTGGAGTGACAGGAGGATCCCAACAGTTAACTGTACTGGAGGCTGAAGTGAGTCTAACTGGGAAGGAATGGCAAAAGCACCCCATTGGGACTGGCCCGGAGGCTATGTGCATCCTCGGCATAGACTGCTTCAGGAGAGGGTACTGCAAAGTTCCAGGAGGGCACCACAGGTGGGACATTGGAGACAAAGGACATGAAGCAGTTGTCTACCTTGCTAGGCCTTCCACAGAATCCTTCTGTTGGGGGTTTGCTGAGGGTTGAGGAACAGCAGCTGCCAATGGCTACCATGGTGGCGCACCTGAGGAAGCATCGCGCTAACCGAGACTCCCTGATTGCCATCCATGAGCTGGGTCATCGACTGGAGAGCCAAGGTGTAGATGTAGAGCTTGGGAGCATGGCTTAGTGATGGACTTGTCAGCACTAAGGTAAAGTTGCCTGACCTGGGTTACACGTCCCAGAGTAGTGTCAGGCACAATGCAATTCTTTTTGCCTTCTGCATCTATAGCACAGGAAGTAGGACTTTGCCCTACTCTATTGACTGGGCAGGTCTTTTCACTTTACTCAATTTAGGATTCTGTGTCTGGAAGGAGACAATTTCCCCAATGAGGCCAGGCTCATGGGTACAGCTGCAGCCAATAAAGATATATTTTCTTTATTTTTCACCCTGAGTTTTCCACAGACGATCTGAGAGAGTCCATGGATGTCCAGGTGTCTACTGAGATACAGGCTGAATTTCTCAGGACCCAATGGTCATTTCAATCTTATTTTATTTATTTTATTTTATTTTATTTTATTTTATTTTATTTTATTTTATTTTATTTTATTTTATTTTATTTTATTTATTTTATTTTATTTTATTTTATTTTATTTTATTTTATTTTTATTTTATTTTATTGTTTTCTGAACACACCCCTGACTTATCTTAGAAAGGGTTTCATGTGCTGGGCTGGGCTGCAGTTACAGGGACAAAAACCACTGCTGGCAGTGGAGGTGTCAGAGCAGCACACTCTGCTCTTCCTCCCGATGAAGGTCTCCAAAGAAGTCACCCTGGATCAATAGCAATAGGAGAATGATGTTCAAAACTGAAATGCAGCAAAATTCAGCCTTTGAAACAAGAAAATATTTTTATTGGTTGCTCTTTGAAATCTTCTTCCTTAATTACATCTTGCAAGCTCTGCAATTAGCTGCACAAGGTTTGAAGGCTTGAAGAAAACTATCAAAGACATGTTAGGAGTTTCTGCATTTTAATGAGTTCCATGGTGTATTTTGGTGCTCAGTCTATGAAGCTCATGTACTGAGAGGTGAATGATGCAACTGCTAGAGAACGTAAAGTCAGAAGAAAAAGTTGAAGTGACTTGGAGTATTAATGGGCCCCACTGAGGGCTGTTACTAACAAAGCCTCCCCAGGGCCTTGTTAGGGCAGATAGTTGGAGGCCATGGTTACAGACAGGCAAAGCACTGTGATGAGAAAAGTCTTGGTTGGTTTTGGTAATGCAGAAGGGCCAAGGGTTGGCCCCAGCCACTGGCAGGGGAGATCCTGCACCCTCATGTCTGGCTCAAGGCTCTTGCTGGGGTCTGTGAGCTGTTGTGGGCAGTGTGATGCCATGAGAAGAACACTGGTATGACACCTCTGAGGTGCTGCACAGGGTTGAAAGGAATCAATGAGGCCCCATTGCAACGAGTATAACATATCTCCTCATAAGCTCTAGCCAAGGCAACAAAACCTTCAGGACTGTTGGGACCTTCCATTCTTGCCAGCACCCTCTGCCTTCTCCTCTGTAGCTTTTCCTACGCTGTCCCACAGTTTGTCCTATTTCCTTGAAGTCTTCATACACCCATCTCTGTTCACCATTTTGCTCTCATCCCTTGCTTTCACCCATGTCTCGTCAGCCCTCACCAGCTGTTCCTTGAAAGATAAAGGCACGGTCCGATCAGAGGGTGACCTCTGGCACTACAGCACGACCCTTTGAGGGACATTTCTTCCTCCTCAAGGCCAGCCCCAACCTTCCAATGCACACTTTTTGGCATTTTTTTCTCTCCTGCTCTTTCCTACTACCACTAAAAGCTCCATCAGGGTGGAAACCACTCCTGAAGTAGGCATCCCAACCCAGCAGGCTCCTTGTGGCCTCTCAGCCAAGCAGACACAAGTCACCTCAGCAGCACCTTCCAAGACAAGGGCCTGCTGCTGGCCTTGTAGCTTCTTGGCTACACACAGCCAAGCCTTGTGCCTCCTGCTGCTGCCCAGTCATGGACTCAAGCAGAAGGGACAGGACAACCCATCTTGGGGCCTTCTTTCTGCCTGGGTCCTCCTGGCTCTGGAGGCAGAGGGGATCCCACAGTCAGCATGCCAAGCAGGTGCCTTCTGCTGGCCTAGCAGGGCCACTGCCAGATGTCAGCCCAAAAGTGCAGATCCCAGGGAGAAGCCAAGGCTGACCTGCCACCTCCAGACACAAGTGACCTCACAGTCCCCTTCTGTGACACATTCCTGCTGCTGCCCTATCAGGTGCAGAGACAGAAGTGACCTCACAGTCCCTGCCACAGTCACATTTCTCCTGCTGGGGCAGGAGATCCTGAGGCAGAGCTGAGCTCCTCAGAGCATTCCCACCCATCTCCTCCTTGTGGCCCACAAGCTGATCAGATCCATGGCCCCTCTCATTCATTTGGAGTTAGGGTTTTGTTTAGGTCTCTTAAGCAGTTTTCTGGTGTTAAATAGACCATTTTAATGCTAGTATTAAGGGCAGAGATCAGAGTGATTAAGAGAGTAAGAGCTAGGGGAAGTGGCTATGGGCTGAGTTTTGTCTTCTAGGGGTACGTTGAGGTCAGTCATTAGAGTAGTGGGTTCCTGTCAGGGTGCTGAGTAGCATTTAGGTGTAGGAATTAAGTTTACAGGTTGAAGCTGGGGAATAGCCTTGTATGACTATTTTAAGTCACAGTTACAGCTGCATCAGCATAACCTGAACCCTCTTACCTCTAAAAAATCCTTAATTTTGGCTAGACAAGCCCCTATTCCCTCCTCTCAGTCTCACATTTCTCCTGGCCAGGCTTCTCCTGATTTCCCCATATCAGTTATCTTTTTAGGGCCATGCTTATGATGCCTTTCATGATCTTAGACTATCTGTCACTGCTCTTTTGGCTACTCTATTCCTGAGAAAAGCGTCACTTAAGACACAATGGAAAAGGACACAAATGTCCATCAGAGCACCCTGCACAATGCGCCCAGCAGCTCGGCACCATCACAAAAGTGTGGTTCCTGCCTACAAGTTTCCTTTCCAGAATGGCTCCTATGGCTCCAGGGTAACTTTTCCCAGGCACTCAGTTCCCCAGGCCACACCACTCTTGCCCGCAGGCCCCATGTGTCTCTCCAAGCCTCCCCTCTTCCCCTGCAGTAGTGGCACCTCAGCGCAGCAGGTTGGTGCATCTCCAGGCTCAGGGGTGTTTCCTGAGGGCCTGCCCCATGTGGGGAGGAAGAGAGCAAGGTCATCTCCTGGGGCATGGCTGAGCACAGCCCAGCCATCCCGCACCGCGAGCAGGCCCCTGTTCCCAGGCTGAGGCACACATGCAAGGTGGACACTTCTCCATCAGCCCAGCTTCACGCAGGGCCCTTCAGCCCTGTCCCAGTCCCAAGATTTGGCGGCTACTCCACCCACAGACATACACTACTTTCCATTTGGGGACTCAGGCAGGACTTTAAGGATCTGCTAAAGCCCTGGATTTCCTTGTTTCTCACGGCCTTCACCCAAGTCTTTCTCCTGGCCCTCCCCACTGCCCAGCACTGCCTCTCAGGTGGCACTCAGGGACCCTTCAGAAGGGCCTTTGGGCTTCCTCAATTGTCCTGGTGCTTATTAGCACTTTCCTGGCTCTTTCCAGAGCTCGGAGGGAGCCTTCTTGTCCATCAGGGGCCCTGTACTGGCTCTGGCTGGGATGGAGTTATTCTCTGCAGAGCAGCCCCTTGTGGTACTGTGTTTTGGTTGTGTGACCAGTGATGGTCACCCACAGTTGTGGTTGCTGTTTTTGAGCATTTCTTGCACAGCATCAGGGCCTTCTGTGGCTCACAATTTGTGAGTTTTACTTGGTTTTGCTATTCTGTCCCCAGTTCCTCTAGAAGAAGAGAAAGCAGGTGGCCGATAGGTGTTTATCTGCTGGATGCATGGAGCAAGGAGGTGTCCGTGGTCCCAGGAGATGGAGGTCCATGAAGCTGCAGGAGCCCTGCTCTCCTGCCTGGGAGATCCCCAGCACACAGTGCCTGTGCCCCGCAGGGCCAGCCCCGCTCCCCAGGCCAGCACAAGAGGCCTGGCCCAGCCACAGAGCAGCCTGCCCCGAGCAGGGGCCTGCACAAAGAGCTTTCTCCTTCTCATTTCTGCTTTTATACAGGACCTGCAATGCGGTTCTGCTCTTCCCCAGGGCCATCCCTGCTCCCAGAGAGCCTTGCCCAGGGCAGTGTGTCTGTGCTGGCCTGGCCAGACATTGCTGCTTCCCTCCCTGTGCTCCCCACAGGGCCCCGAGCTGGCGGTGCTGCTGTGAGAGCCAGGGGCTGTGGTGCCCTGGGACCCCCGGGGGTCTCCCCCTGTCTGTGCTGCTCAGGGTGGGCAGCAGACCTACGTCCATGGGGATCTCTGCTGCTGAGCCCCTTTCCATCTGCCCTGATGGCTCAGCAGCACAGGGCAGTGCTGGGCAGGGCCATGGGGTGTCTCTGAGGGCACAAAGGGCAGGCGAGTGCTGCACCAGACCTGGCCCAGGAGCATATACGAGGGTCTCCACTGTTACTTTGCAGTCTTATGGGCCTTCACCTGCTGGCTCTTCATTGCCTCCCCTGGCATTGCAGAGACTTCCTTAGAACAAAGACACCTCAGATTCACTTTTCCCTCTAAAAAACACACCTAAAAATTCTTCTTTGGATGGTCACTAATTTTATGAGGTCCTAATCACTACCCACTGAGCACATTGTCCCTGCAGATCCCCTGACATCTCCCGGCAGCTCCAGATTCCTCTGCAGGCCTGCATCGGCCATCAGCCCCACTGCAGGAGGTGCAGTCCCATCGAGATGAATCCAGTTGTCTACTTTGGGAAGTGCCACCATAAAGAGAGCTCTTGGTGCAGCCCTTGATTCCTCACAGAACACCCTGGGACTTTTTAAGGCTGAACTCCACAAAGATGCCCAGAAAACAGAAGAGCAGGGTGCAACCCCTTGGCTGTGTTCCTGGCAGCAGCTTTGGAAGAGGCGTCCAGGCTTGTGGGTTTGCCCTGAGCAAGACTCTCCTGTTACTGTGGTGCTAGCAGGGAGGCAGCTGTGACCCAGGGCTGCACAGTGCTTGCTGCTGCCTGCAGGAATTGGGATGCCACAGTAGAGACAACAGGACTGTCACCAAGGTACACGAGATCTGATGGCTTATCCAAATAAAAGAGCACAGGATAAAAATGTGGAGACCAAAAGAGAGTAGCAGTGAAAAGGCCACGTCCTGCTGCTGGCCATGGCCCTGGCTCCAGGGAAGCAGCAGCCCCGACCCAACCTCCATGTGACACCAGGGCTCCTGGTCGTGAGCCCCTCCTGCATGCTGGGGCTGCTCCCCAAGCTCCAGAGGAGATGGGAAGAGATGGTAGCTGATAATAATGTGGTTCTGATGTTTGTTTTTGTTTTAGTTTTTCTTTTTGTGTGTGTTTCTCTACATGGTAAGCCTGCTTCTTTAGGTAATTAGAAGATTGGGTATTTTAAATAAAAAAAAAAATATCAGGTAACAGGTTAAGGATAACATTATTTAAATCAAAAGAAATAATTTGAAGAAAATATTTTTGGGAAATGTAATAATTATTTTTTCTTCGCCTATCAAAATAATCAGGGAACTCACAGTCATTATTGATTCCAAAAAAGCAGGTTTCCAAAGAGTTTCCTTACTGCATCCTTGAGCTCCTGGTTCCTCATGCTGTAGATGAGGGCATTCACTACTGGAGGTACTACTGAGTACAGAACTGCCACAACAAGATCCATGGATGGGAAGGAGATGGAGAGGGGCTTCAGATCGGCAAACATGCCAGTGCTGATAAACAGAGAGACCACAGCCAGGTGAGGGAGGCACGTGGAAAAGGCTTTGTGCCGGCCCTGCACAGAGGGCATCCTCAGCACTGCCCTGAAGATCGGAACATAGGACAGCACAATGAAAACAAAACAACCAAAGGCTAAAGAAAGACTAAACACAAGCGCCCCGACTTCCCTGAGGTAGGCATCAGAGCAGGAGAGCTTGAGGATCTGGGGGATTTCACAGAAGAACTGTTTCACAGCATTGCCTTGGCAGAGGGGCAGGGAAAATGTGTTGGCCGTGTGCAGGACAGCATTGAGAAAGCCACTGCCCCAGGCAGCTGCTGCCATCTGGGCACAAGCTCTGCTGCCCACGAGGCTCCCGTAGTGCAGGGGCTTGCAGATGGCAACGTAGCGGTCGTAGGCCATGACTGTGAGAAGGGAAAACTCTGTGTCAAAAAAGAAGACAAAAAAGAAGACCTGTGCAGCACAGCCTTGATAGGAGATGGCCCTGGTGTCCCAGAGGGCATTGGCCATGGCTTTGGGCAGAGTGGTGGAGATGCAGCCCAGGTCGAGGAGGGCGAGGTTGAGGAGGAAGAAGTACATGGGGGTGTGGAGGCGGTGGTCGCAGGCTACGGCGCTGAGGATGAGGCCGTTGCCCAGGAGGGCAGCCAGGTAGATGCCCAGGAAGAGTGCGAAGTGCAGGAGCTGCAGCTCGCGCGTGTCTGCGAATGCCAGCAGGAGGAACTCGCTCACAGAGCTGATGTTGGGCATCTGTTATTTCTCGTCTTTTGGTCCTGTACAAGGAAGAGAAAGGCAGTGATAATGTACCACAGACATAACTGAGGAAAACCCTTTCCATTTTCTCATTTAAAATCAACCAAAGTTTGCCCATTTCCAGGCAGATATTTTGAAGCTCTCTTTCATTGATTCTGCCTGAGAGTGCCTCTGGGAGCAGGGGACTCCTCTGTGGGCAATGGAAGAATCAGTCCTGCACTACAGCCAGAGGAAGCAGCATGGTAGCAACATGGTAGGAACATGGTAGGAACATGGGGTAGTCTCAGATTAACTTTACTGCTGGTATCAAAGAGATTTCCCCAGTTTTGCTCCTGGTTCACCCAACTGCAGAGCAGAGGTGTGGAGATTTAGATATGTAATTATTTGTTTTGTATTATTGGTTCTAGCTGCCCCACCACAACAGAGAACTGTTTCTAAGGCATAAATCCTGGGCATTCTGCTGCACTCCAAGTAAAACCTTGTGGATCCTCACAGGCAAAGAGACTGTCCCTTCAGTGCTGAGTGTCCCTCAGAGACAAGAGCCAGTCTCTCCATCAGTGCTGGTCTCAGCTGCCCTGTGAGAGCTGCAGGAAAGTTGTACTCAGTTGTTCATCTGAAAAGAACCTGAACACTGCTGAAAGCAGAGGAATCCAGGCTCAAAGTGCACATCTCCAGAACTCTCACCCTATCCCTGTACTCGCCTTTCCCCAAACACCCCGAGGGCACACCAATGCCTCTGAAACCCCCATCCCCAGCCAGCCTGGGAACAAGACCAGCAGCAGCACGGCCAGCTGGAGAAGCCAGCAGGAATGCCAGCGTGCTGCTGCCAGGGGAGGCAAGGCCAGGGAGGGACAGACGCACACTCAGCAGACCCTCCTGTGCTGCAGCTCTGCACACAGACGAGTCAGTTCATGCTCATTGCAGGTGATATGTGCTCATCTCAAACTGGCAGAGACCTCCCAAAGACAGGGCACTGGGCATTGGAGGGTTTGCAGCTCCTAAATATCAGCTAGGATAAAACCTGAGAGGACCACAAGAATGATGTTGGTGCAGTCGGAGGGCTGAGGTGTGGGAAGGGACTTCATGAAGTTCATTGATTCAATATTGATCCCTCACTGCAATGCTCTAGCAGTCTCAGTCTGCAGTACAAACCTGACCACCTATTACCATGAAACCAGCCTCCACTCTACCGCAGGTATCTGCAAGCCCAGGCTACAGAAAATGTCTTGCCTTTCAGGTAGCCCCTGCCTTGGTCTTCCTTTTGAGAAATCCAGTCATAAATGCCATTCTCTAAAGCATCTACTACTCATTTCTGGAGAAACAGAGAGACCCATCCTGGCAGATGCTATCAGCCATCGGATGTGCCAGCTGTAGAAGACCCCTCTGGCAGCCCCACCTGCACTGCCCTGCTGCCAGAGCCTCACGGTGTCAAAAGCCTGCAGATGTGTCCTGCCACACGCTGCCCTCTGTTGTTGTGCTCCTCAGTGCCTCCAAGCCCTCTCTCCTTCTCTCCTCTCTGCGTGCCAGCTGCGGTCAGAGCCCCCAGCCCTGCTGCGCTGTGCAGAGGAGCTGCTCCTGGGCACAGCTGTCTCTCTGCAGCGCTTGCCAGGAGCTCTCCTCGGGCCCAGGAGCCCGGCCCAGCTCAGCAGCACAGCACCCGACCATGGCATCGCTTGCTCTGTGCCCTTGGGCTCCCTCGAGGTGTCCCCAAGGCCTCAGGGCTGACAGCTCCCGAAAGCAGCAGGGTCTCTCCTGGGGTGTGCTGATTGAAGCAGACTGAATTCATCACCGACTGGCCTTCTCTGAACACAGGAGAGATGACTTTTAGAAATGTTATTTGTACTGTTAGAGTATCTTTGTCAAACATGATGTGCTTTAACCTGGTGGCAGCTCAGCACCACACAGCAGTTGGCTCACACCAGCCCCCCACCCTAAATGCTTGTGTGTTGAGATAAGGGCAGTTTAAAGGACTGAAAAGGAAGAGAAAGAATTATATTAGTTATTATTTTTATTACTATTATTGTTATGTACAAAGCAAGCTATACACAGTGCAATTGCTCATTACTGACTGATGTGCAGCCTGTCCCCAACTGGTAGAACAGTGTGGTAACCATCTGCACCTGCTCTTCTTTGACCTTCAACCACTGCATAAATGGAAGGGTCCTCCCGGGGTCTGGGTGAGGGAGACAACTCTTTAATATCCTCTGTCCCCAAGGCAGCTATCCCAAAACCCCACCTGTACCCTTTTGGATCTTGGAAGTACCCTCTCATGGGGAAGTCTATGTCAAGGTTTCATAGATCAACATTCTTCTTCCTCCTTTCTTTTCTGGGCAGTAGTTCTTTTCCATTCTCAGGAGCCTGATTTTCACACCCACTGTTTTCTCCTGCATATAGAGGCAACGGATCCTGGCACAGGTTGGTGCTCTGGCCTAGCAAGAGAAGACCTGGGGGGTCTGGTCTAGGCCCCAGGCTAGACCTGGGGCCTGTCACAGGGGCTGGAGTGGCTGCAGGACATGTCAGAGGTGTTAGAGTAGCTTCAGGGCCCATCACAGGGGCCCTGATTGAGGCTGCCTTTGGAATTGCCAAGGTGATAACCCCTCCTTTGCAAACACTTCTGCAGTTTTTAAGGATTCTGCACGTGCTCAAGGGGGAAGTTCCAAAGCACTGGAGGTGCCCACTGCTCTAGGTGCCTGCCCAGATCCTCCCATGCCCCCTGCCACTCCTAACTCTCTGGCCTTGGGGCAGGTTTCTGGAGGGCATTCTTCAAGAGTTGTTTATCCTTAAACAAAAGTTGAAACACATTCAGGAGACATCACAGTAGGACCATGCCAAGGATGTTCTAAGGTTTTTAGAGCTAGTGTATTACCTTAGAGGAGAAGGGGGAGGTGAAGGAGATAGTGAAGAAGAGGAGACGTGTCCCTCCTTTTTGTCCCCCTAGATTGGCTCCCTAAAGCAAAAAGGCCAAGAGCGTAATTCTTAATACTTTCTGAGTGATGGTTCCTGAGGTATGGAGGTGATGGCAATGCTCAGTACAAAGAACGGATTTGTCACCTGACCAGTAATTTTCTAGACTCATAAGCCAGTGCTACACAACATAGCAAAATAACATTAAACCAGACCCAGAAATGATAAACAGCACAGTGGGAACACGTGCAGTAAGTAATGTGCTATACAACACATTTCTGAAAACAAGCCAAACAGACCTGAGATCCAAAATGTTGACACTCTGATCAGCAACTATTAAGCTGGTTTAATGTTTATAACATTTTAACTTTAGCACTCTGTGGTAAGATCTGTCATTATCTCAACCCTTCGTGCCCCACACTGGGCGCCAAAAAGTCTGCTGTGGTTTAACGCGGCAGTTAGAGTACATGGAATTATTTGAAGAGGTCCAGAGGAGGGCCACAAAGGTGATCATGGGGCTGGAGCACTTCTGCTCTGAAGGCACGCTGAGAGAACTGGTACTACTCAGCACCGGAGAAACCTTAGAGCAACCTTCCAGTGCTTAGAGAGGACCTATAGGAAAGCTGGGGAGACAGTCTTTGTCTGGGAGTGTAGTGATAGGACAAGGAGTAATGACTTTAAACTAGAAGAGGGCAGGTTTAAATTAGATACATGGAAAAAATTCTTTCCTCTGAGGATTGTGAGGCATTGGAACAGGTTTCCTGGAAAAGCTGTGAATGTCCCATCCCTGGAAGTGTTCAAGGACAGGTTGAAATGAGTTTTGAGCAACCAGGTCTAGTAGGAGGATGGTTGGAATAAGAGGATCTTTAAGGTCCCTTCCAACACAAACCATTCTATGATTCTATGATCCCATGTTTCTATGATTATCTGTGACACTGTCATCATTGACCATGTGAAGCTCAAAAAGGCTCTCCTCAGAGATTTTAACCAAGATTGTCGGTTAGTCCGGCTGGCATCCTGTTACAAGTGGTGTCCCCCAGGGGTCAGTACTGGGACCTATCTTGTTTAATGTCTTTATTGATGACCTAGATGAGGGGATTGAGTGTACCCTCAGTAAGTCTGCAGATGACACCAAGTTGAGAGGAAGTGTTGATCTGCCTGAGGATCTGTAGGTGGCCCTTCAGAGGGACCTGGATAGGCTGGATTTCTGGGTTGAGGTGAATGGGATGAGGTTCAACAAGGCCAAGTGCAGGGTCCTGCACTTTGGCCACGGTAACTCCATGCAACGCTATAGGCTTGGGGCAGAGTGGCTAGAAGACTGTGAAGAGGAAAAGGACCTGGGAGTGTTGATGGATGCTCGGCTGAACATGAGCCAGCCGTGTGCCCAGGTGGCCAAGAAGCTCAAGAGCATCCTGGCCTGTATTAGAAATAGTGCAGCCAGCAGGAGCAGGGAGGTGATCATCCCCCTGTACTCAGCTCTGGTGAGGCCACACCTCGAGCACTGTGTTCAGGTTTGGGCCCCTCCTTACAAGAAGGACATTGAGGCCCTGGAACATGTCCAGAGAAGGGTAACCAAACTGTTGAGGGGGCTGGAGCACAGGTCTTATGAGAAGCAGCTGAGGGAACTGAGATTATTTACTTTGGCGAAGAGAAGGCTCAGTGGAGACCTCATTGCACTCTACAACTTCCTGAAGAGAGCTTGTGATGAGGTGGGGGTCAACCTCTTCTCTCAGATAACTAATGATAGGACTCGAGGAAATGGCCACAAGTTGTGCCTGGGGATGTTTAGATTAGATAGCACAAAAAAAACTTTTTCTCTCAAAGAGTAGTCAGGAACTGGAATGGTCTGCTCAGGGAGGTGGTGGACTCACTGACCCTCAGTGTTCAAGAAGCACCAGGACAAGGTGCTAGGAGATATGGCTCAGTAGCGTAGTGGGTAGTATTAGTGATAGGAAGGTTGGACTAAATGGTCTTGTAGGTCCTTTCCAAATTTGTGTTTTTATGATTTCTATGACTCTATCATAGGACAAGGGGAATGGTTTTAAACTTCAAGAGGGTAGATTTAGTGTAGATAGTCAGATGATATTCTTGACTTGGAGGTGAGGCACTAGCACTTGTGCTGTGGGTCCAGAGGTCACCCAGGGGGAGTTTGGATCAGCCCATGCCCTTTTGTTTCAAGGAACAGCTGGTGAGAGTGGAGAGGCAGCAGTGAAATCATGGGAATACTAGAGTGAGAGCAAGGTGGGGAAGAGAAGTGGCTGTCTGCAGCCTTCAGAGAAGCGTGGGACAGCACAGGAGAGTATGCAGAGGAGAAGGCAGAGGGCTCTGACAAGAATGGAAGGCGGCATCAGCACTGACACCTTTGTCCCCTTGGCCATGGCTTAAAAGGAGACGTGTTTTACTCATGGCATTGGGACCATGAATTCTCCTTTCAACCCTTCGCAAACGCTGGAAGGTATCATAAAATTGTCCTTCACATGATATTGTGGGCATCGCCCCCTGCCCCACCGACCCCAGGAAGAGTGAGACATGGGGGTGCTGGGGGTGCAGCATCTCTCCTCCAGTGGCTGGGGTCAGGCCTTCACCTTCTGCTTCACCAAAACAAACTACGAATTCTCGGCACAGTGCCTTTGCCTGTCTGTAATCATGGCTTCCAGTTATCTGCCCTAACAATTCCCATGGGAGGCTTTCATAGTAACAGACCAGAATAGCCAACAGAGTCTAGAGTCTAGAGTCTAGAGCAGTCTAATACCACCGAACAGAGTAGCCAACAGAGGAGAGACAGGTACTCTGACATAATGACAACCATCAGAAAGCTGATCCCAGTTAGATGACTGATATGGGGAGGTCAGGGGTAGCTTGGCCAGGAGAGATGTGAGATTTGGGGAGGGAAGAGAAGGGAAGAGGAGCTTGGAAGCTTACCTTTGTAGAGGTAAGGGGGTTCATGCAATGTTGATGCTTCAGACAGTCTTGTAGGGCCTGTAAACTATTTTCAAAAATAACAATAATCCCTCAACCTAAACATTAGTGCAACATCCTGACAGGAATCCAGTATTGGAAAGCAGAACTCAAAAGATCACCTCAAGAAAAACTCAGCACAGAACCCCTTTCCCTTACATTTTCTCTCTTGCTCACCCTAATCCCCGCCCTTAACACTAACATTAAATGCTCTATTTATCCCTAGACTTCTTGCCAGACCTAAACAAAAGCCTAAGCCATAATGCTTGCCCATACCCTAACCAGAGACCTGACACCACAAACAGAACAGCAAACCTTCCAACTACAACTTTGTTTACTCTCTAAACCAGAAAGTTGAGCCCCAGTCCATAGAGGACAAGAGAGAGGTGAGCTCTGCCTCAGGATGTCATGGCCCAGCAGGAGGAATGTGACTGTGGCAGTGACTGTGAGGTCATTTCTGTCTCTGCAGTGGATAGGGCAGCAGCAGGAATGTGTCACGCAAAGGGACTGTGAGGTCACTTGTGTCTGGAGGTGGCAGGTCACCCTTGACATACACCTGGGATCTGCACTTTTGGGCTGACACCTGGAAGTGGCCCTGCTAGGCCAGCAGAAGGCACCTGCTTGGCATGCTGACTGTGGGATCCCCTCTGCCTCCAGAGCCAGGAGGACCCAGGCAGAAAGAAGACCCCCATATGGGTTGTCCTGTCCCTTCTGCTTGAGTGCATGACTGCACAGCAGCAGGCACAAGGCTTAGCTGTGTCTCCACAAGAAGCTGCAAGGCCAGCAGCAGGCCCATGGCTTGGAAGCTGCTGCTGAGGTGACTTGTGTCTGCTTGGCTGAGAGGCCCCAAGGAGCCTGCTGGGTTGGGATGCCTACTTCAGGAGTGGTTTCCACCCTGATGGAGTATCTTTGGTAGTAGGAAAGAGCAGGAGAGAATAAACTCTCACAAAGTGTGCCAGGGAAGGTTGTCACTGGCCACAAAGAGGAAGAAATATACAGGGGAACAGCTGCTCTTGCTGCTGGATACTGAGGAAAAGAACATATTAAGTACCACAGCCTTTACCTTATCTCTAGATCTTCACCAGATTTCCACCACATCTAATAAAGGATGATGATTCTCCTTAATCCTCCTTTATTGAAGTTTGTATTAAAGTATTTAGTATTACTTACAGTATTTATATATTAAAGTTTGTAAAGAGTTTTTTATTATCTTTGATAGTCATAGCTGGACTGAGCTCCAGCTGGGCTTTGGGCCTTCTAGTTTTGACCTGCACAGCCCCATGACATTCAGGACACAGCTCCAGACAAACTGACAGTGTGCATGAGAAGAAAGCGCAGCAAATGTGGAACCTGGCAGCCTTCAATCCCTTACCCTTCTCTGATTCTGTGCTGCAATTCCATTCAACTGGTTACTCCTGTGTTATCCCAACTTTC
This sequence comes from Somateria mollissima, assembly GCA_951411735.1. Lineage (NCBI taxonomy): Eukaryota > Metazoa > Chordata > Aves > Anseriformes > Anatidae > Somateria > Somateria mollissima. The sequence continues at coordinate 321,046 of CATOCB010000138.1, forward strand.
CTACAACTCTCAGTGCTGCTGTCTTCTCAGAGAGAGCACTATCACACGAAGATTGAACCGTCTGTCTGCAACCATGAATGGCTGACAGAATGGAGCATCATTGTCGAGGAACCTTGAGAAACTGCAGCATTTGGCCTATAGAAATCTCTTGTCATTTACAAAGGGAAGAGCCTCATCCTTCACCAGAGGAAGAGCAACCCCACACATGAGGGCAGACTGGGACCCTGCTGAGTGAGCATTGCCCAGGAGGAGGAGGCCCTGGGCACCACGAGGGATGCCATACGAGCAGTGGTGCCTGCTCACCAGGAACCAGGCCAGCTTCCTACAGAGCTGTCTTATCAGGGGCATGGACACCAAGAAGATCTGAGTTATCATACTCACCTCAGATCCAACGTGACACTACCAACAGAAGGGTCTGCATCCAGTAGTGGAGGATTTGGACATCTGGGAATCCCTCAGACAACCTGGTGAGGAGAGGAGCAATGGCTGTGGCAAGGCTCAAAGTCCCAACAGGACCCAGGTCCTTGCATCTGTGGCTATGGCTGTTGTCTCTATCACTGAGGCCTATGAGGAGACAGCTTACCGTTAAAGCACCAGGGCCTCACAGCCTCCTCTCCCCCACCCATGAACCAGGCAGGGGTCGTACCATTCTCCTGCACTTGGCAATGCACATCCCCATCTCCTACTGCCCCACAAAGAGCCCTGAGCAGTCTGTGAAAGGAAAGGATCTCCATTCCCAGGGGACATGGGTCAAGGCCTGGCCCTTGTGCTTGGTGAAACACATCCAGTTTGTCTACACCTCAGTGTCATCTTCACATTGCCTTTGTCTCCTTGTCCTCACTGCCTCCACTGTTCTGCTCTAACGAGCTCCAAGGGAGGCTGTGTCAGTGCTGGCCCTCAGGGGGACACTGCAGGAAAGTTGCCTCTGACTTGGACTTCTGGAGAGATGTCTTCAATTGTCTCTGAGTGCCTGAGGCTCGTGGGCTCATCAGCAAAGCCCCCAGAGGGGTGATTGCAGTGCCTTGGGCTGGTGCTGTGCTGCTGAGCTGGGCCGGGCTCGTGGGACAGAGAGAGCTCGTGGCAAGAGGGCCCTGGTGCAGAGAGACAGCTGTGCCCAGGAGCAGCTCCTCTGCACAGCGCAGCAGGGCTGGGGGCTCTGACCGCAGCTGGCACACTGAGAAGTGTGAGAAAGAGAGAAGGAGAGAGGGCTTGGAGGCAGTTGGCAGTGGGAGGATGCTGAGAGCTGCCTGCAGGAGAAACCTGCACAGCCCTTGACGAGGTAAGGGTCTGGCTGCAGGGCCATGCAGCTGCAGGTCCTGGAAGGGTCTCCTGCTGGGTCTTGTTTCTGGGAGGGCAGTGGGCAATGCAGTAGTCTTTGAGAGTCCTGCTGGGCTGCACTGTGAGGTGAGGAAGTCTGGCAGAAGCCCCTTGGAGTATCATAACCTAGCTACGCCTGGTCATATAAGACAGGGATGGCCAAACTCCTAAAGAAACTGCAGGGGATGGAGATTGGATATTGGGACACCCCAGCTTGTGAATATCCAGCTCTGTCTGAGGGGTGTCCTCCTGGGCTGCAGGCTGTTCTCCTGCAGGATGCAGCTCTCTCCTGGCATCCCTGTGTTATCCAGGTGCCCCAAGGAGGAGGCAGCTCTGTGTTAAGGCCACGTCCGTTCCGCTGGATGGCTGTCTGTGGGCAGCTGGAGTGAGGCCTCTGCACCACTGGTTAGGAGGGAAGAGCTGAGATCCCGTTCCGTCACCTGCAGACAAGGTGAATATTCTGTCCATCTGCACTTCTACTGCAGCTTCTGTGCTCCCAGCTGTCTCAACTTTCTTCTCCGAGAAATCCCTGACCATGTTCATCATGCTAACCATTACAGGGATAACTACTAGATAACAAAAGAAAATTCTACCTTGCTCAAGCAAGAAAGCTGCAGGAAGGTTCTCCTGCAAAGAGAGAGGTTCAGGCTAGGGCATGCTTTAAGACTTGCAATGGCTTTTCCTGAGAGAAGTCTGTTATAACGTTTCTCTGCCATCTCATCTTCAGCAGACAACTGTGTCCAGAGTCAGCAAATGCCCAACGTCAGCTCAGTGAGCGTGTTCCTCCTGCTGGCATTCACAGACACGCGCGAGCTGCAGCTCCTGCACTTCGCGCTTTTCCTGGGCATCTACCTGGTTGCCCTCCTGGGCAACGGCCTCATCCTCAGCGCCGTAGCCTGCGACCACCGCCTCCACACCCCCATGTACTTCTTCCTCCTCAACCTCGCCCTCCTCGACCTGGGCTGCATCTCCACCACTCTGCCCAAAGCCATGGCCAATGCCCTCTGGGACACCAGGGCCATCTCTTATCAAAGGTGTGCTGCACAGGTCTTTTTCTTTCTCTTCTTTATAGCAGCAGAATATTCTATTCTCACAGTCATGGCCTACGACCGCTATGTTGCCATCTGCAAGCCCCTGCACTACGGGAGCCTCGTGGGCAGCAGAGCTTGTGCCCAGATGGCAGCAGCTGCCTGGGGCAGTGGCTTTCTCACTGCTGTCCTGCACACGGCCAACACATTTTCCCTGCCCCTCTGCCACGGCAATGCTGTGGACCAGTTCTTCTGTGAAATCCCCCACATCCTCAAGCTCTCCTGCTCTGATTCCTATCTCAGAGAAATTTGGGCTCTTGTGTTTAGTACTTTTTTAGCATTTGGTTGTTTTGTTTTCATTGTGCTGTCCTATGTGCAGATCTTCAGGGCAGTGCTGAGGATGCCCTCTGAGCAAGGCCAGCACAAAGCCTTTTCCACGTGCCTCCCTCACCTGGCTGTGGTCTCCCTGTTCATTAGCACTGGCATATTTTCCTACCTGAAGCCCCCCTCCATTTCTTCTCCATCCCTGGACCTGGTCGTTGCACTTCTCTACTCAGTGGTGCCTCCCGCAGTGAACCCCCTCATCTACAGCATGAGGAACCAGGAGCTCAAGAATGCAGTGAGGAAACTGTTTCCATACATTCTTCTTAAGCATCCATGATGTGTTCAGAAAATGTATTTTTAATACTATGCAAATATTTTGATTCATACTATATCATATCATTTTTATTGTTACTAGTTTTATCATAACATTGTCATTAATAATAATCCTATCAGAAATCAAAGTGTATTTGGGAAAATGACACAACATTTTTTACATTATTTTTCTCTGTTAGTATTTGAACAATATTTCATTTGTTTTTAATAATCTCATTCTTAGCATTCTGAATGTTACATCTTTTGTAAGGTTTGACCACATCATCTATTGTACATACAGAACCGGGCTTCCTTGATAGATAACGACAATAAAGATGTCAGCGGAATTTCATTGGTCTCAGTTTCCTTCTCTTCCCATCTTCTGTTGAGCTGGGGGAGCAGCTCCAGCATCCAGGAGGGGCTCAGGGCCAAGAGCCCAGCTGCCACGGTTAGGAGCAGTGTATTTGGATTAGAACTAGTGTATCTAGGTGACAGTCCTGTTGTCTCTATAGCAGGGCTGGCACAAAGCCTTTTCCACGTGCCTCCCTCACCTGGCCATGGTGTCCGTCTCCCTCAGGCCTGTCGTGGTTGCCTACCTGAAGCCCCCTCCATCTCCTCCCCATCCCTGGACATGGTGGTGGCAGTTCTGTACTCAGTGGTGCCTCCAGCAGAGCACATCCTCATCTGTAGCATGAGGAGCCACGAGCTCAAGCATGCCTTGTGGAAATTGATGGCGAGGTGTGTCTTGGATGCAAGAAATTTTTGATCTGCTTCTGCACAAGTCTTGTAATGCAAATAATTGGCGGAATAGCCAGTATACCTGTTTTGTTTTGTTTTGTTTTGTGATTGTGTTTGTGCATATTCTTATTACATTAATTCAGCTAATGAACACCCATTAAGATGATATGGGTGTACCTGTTGAATATAGCTCATAGACTCTGTTCATGTGAAGCCATGCTCTCTGTGAATTTAACCTTAAGGAAGGAGCCTGCACTGCCTGGTCTGACGTCCTTCCTCTGAGACCTGTTCTGGCTCTGCAGGGGCAGTGCCCGTGTGCAGGGGTGCAGAGGAAAAGAGTCCCATCCCAGCAGCATGGCCAGGGAGCACCAGCGCTTGGGGCATGCAGAGCTGCTCTCTTGCCACTGCCGCCCTCTCCTGCTGAGCCCTGCTGGTGGGTTCAGGCCCGGCTGCTCCTTGGTGCCAGTGCTGCTGTGGGGCTGTGCTGGGACTGCAGGCAGGGACAGGCAGTGGGCACGGCAGTGGCACAGCTGGCCTCCACTGCAGCACTTCCCTCCTAAGGGGGGATCTCCTCCAATGTGAACTGAGCAGAGCTCAAGTGCTCAATCTGGTGTGAGCAGGCAGAGGAGAGCTCTGCAGCCCCAGGGCATGCAGCAGCCCCACCAAAGGAGCCTGGCCAGTGATTCCTTGCAGCCCTGGGTCAATGGCAGTGACCCCATGAGCTGGGTCTGCCTCCCAGCCTGTCCAGCATGGCCCTGCAGAGTGTCCCCGTGCCCTGGGTACCACAGCCCCCTTGCTCTGCAGAGCAACACCACCGGCTGGGGCTGGGGCTGGGAGGGTGCTTCCCCTGAGTGTCTGCTAGGCCAGCTTCAAGCTTCTGGATGTGAGCCTGATCTTCACTGTGCACAAGGAGCTGAGAGACCGCCAACAGGCATGGGGCTGGAACATTGCCTGCAAGGTCCCTCCTGCCCTAGCACCTCCCAGGACTGGCACAGAACTGGTTCCTGAGTGTCAGAGAGGCTGCGAGCCCAGCAGGTGTGCCATGAGCTTGGAGGATCACAACCAGATCACTTCTACCTGGGCAGGTCCTGGCCCAAAAAGGGGGTGTTTTGTAGGTATGGTATTATGAGCTCAGTGGTGCGTCACAAACACTAAGTCCAGCAGGAAGCGAAGGGCTGTTAAATGGCCTGTGAGTTGAGCTCTTTCTGAAGTAGCTGACAGGTCACCCTTGACTCCTGGCTGGGATCTGTGCCTTTAGGCTCACATCTGCCAGTGTCCATGGTAGGGCAGCAGAAGGCACTTGCTGTGCATGTAGCTTCTGAGATCGGCTCTTTCTAAGTACCTGGTAGGCCGCATAGAGGAAGAGGTCTTGGGTAGGGGTTGTCATGTCAGAGGTGTCAGCTTTTGCCTGAAGTCATCCTTTAGGACTGCTTTCAGTTTTCTACACAGAGGGGGCCAATGCCTCCAAGATGCTTGGGGCAAACTGAACCATGCATGAGGGTTTGGAAAAAGATAGCCTGGGTGCACAGAAACCATTCTGTATCTAAAAGTTGGAGGCAGGAAACAAAATTTTGGGGTGGTACAAGAGCTGCAGGGTACATTGTGCAGGGTTCACCTACAGCCTTTGTGTTCTTTTCCATCCTGACTTAGATGCCATGTCAGTCTCAAAAAAGGAGTAGCCAACAGATGTGAGGCACGTACTCTGAGGTCATGAAAGCCATCAGAAAGCTGCCCCTAGGAAGATGACTGATATGGGAAAGTCAGGAGAAGCCTGGCCAGGAGAGATGTGAGATTTGAGGGAGGGAAAAGGAGCTTGGCCAGCAGAAATTAATGATTTCTGTGAGGTTAGAACGTTCAGGCAATGTTGATTCTACTGTAACACTGGCTTAAAACAGTCATGTAAAGCCCTTCCCCTATTTTCACCAGTGACATTAATCCCCAAACCTAAATGCTACTCCACACCCTGACAGGAATCCACTATTCTTATGCCTGACCTCAAAGTATCCCTTCAAGCCAAAACTCAGCCCATAGCCACTTCCCTTTATCTTTAGTCTCTTGCTCACCCTGATCTGATCTTTAAACCTAAATGCTCCTCCAGCACTCTGAGAGGAATGCACTACTCTAATGCCTGAACTTAAAGTATCCATTGAAGCAAAACTCAGGCCATAGCCCCTTTCCCTTACCTTTCCTTTACCTTTACACTCCTGCTTACCCCAATCCCTACCCTAAACACTAGCATTAAAATGCACTATGTAGCCCTAGAGAAGTTGTTGGCAGGCCTAAAGAAACCCTAAACCACAGGGCTTGCCCATACCCCTAGGACAGACCTGATAGCCACAGAAGAACACCAAAGATTCCCATTAAACCTCTGTTTATCCTCTAACCTAGAATGGTGAGCCCTAGTCCCTAAAGGACTAGAGAGAGGTCAGCCCTACCTCGGGATGTCCTGACCCAGCTGGAGGAATGTGACTGTGAGGTCACTTCTGTCTCTGCACTTGATAGGGCAGCAGCAGGAACGTGTCACGCAAAGGGACTGGGAGGTCACTTCTGCTTGAAGTAGGTGGCAGGTCACCCTTGACTTCTCCCTGGGAGCTGCACTTCTGGGCTGACATCTGGCAGTGGCCCTGCTAATTTCCCTTAAAAGTGGCCCTTGTTCAGCTAATTGTAGAGCTTTCATGTTCTAGTTAAGGGGAAAGATTTCAAAGAGCATCTAATACAAATCTTTCCTCATTTTAAAGGATGAATTTTGTTGTGTTTCAGTTTAGAGCATCATTCTCCTGGTTATATTGGTCTAGGCTTTCTCCTTTGAAGCCCTGCTTGGGTGGGAAGAGCAGGGTTTTTCCTATTTCAAAACAAACAACAGGAAATCATGCTGCAATTTTCAAAAAAAAAAAAAAAAGTTCAAGTTCCTTATTTTGTTGCCTCCAGTGATGTTTACCTTCCCAAAAGGATGACTGTGTGTGATATATTTTACACGGACTAATAGGAAATTTTAAGTAATTGTGTTAATATTAATTCATATCATAAAAATTCAATGAGAAATGATGAAGTTCTTTCTAAGGAAATCATTAGTCAGACTGCTGAGAGATGGGCGAGCTTGAATTCACTGAAACTCCAAGCAGCAACTGGGTTGGTGAGAGCGGTCAAATGAATGATCAAAGAGAAAGGGGAGGGCAAACCAGGAGAACCATGGGAACTCCAGGTCCAGACAGGCAGCTGGAAAGGGGACATTCAGCTGTCTGACCATAAGCATAACGAGGGAAAACCTCTAGTGGCCCCGTTGCATTTGAGACACTTCTGTGGACTGGCAGATGTCAGAAAAGACCTGCAGGAGGCCGGAGCCCTTTGGGAAAATCAGGTGGAGCCAGGTGGAGTTCCCAGGGCACCTCCACTGCCAGCAGTGGCCTTTGTCCCTGTAACTGCAGCCCAGTCCAGCACAGGAACACCCCTTCAAAGACAAACCTCTTCTTCAGTGGGTTTCTGGGATTCACCTAGATTTGAAATGGCCATTGGAAACCTGAGATACTTTTCCTTATTCAAACCTGACATGTGAAGATCCGTTTACCTTCCTGGGTCATCTTTAGCAAACAGGCTGAAAAACTCAAGCATAGCATACTTCAAATGGCTGAGGCCGAAGCCATCAGCTTGCCTCACTTTGGAAATGGCCCCCGTCTAACTAAGGATTTGAAAGTGAAAAACGTGAATTGACCCATGAGGTCAATGTGCAGAGTAAGGGAAAGTCACACATATTGTGATGGAGTAACAGAAGGGAAAAAGCATTTCATTGTGCCTCAGAATAGTCAAGAAGACTTAATCCAGTTCATCCCTGAGGAAAAGCAGAAAGAGCAGGACGTTGAGTTTGTCCTAATATGAAGAAGGATGCACATCACTGGTGAAGGAACTTTTTGTGCCATCAAAAAAGCAAACAAACACTACAACACCTAAGGGTAACGTGTCCCACCCATGGCTCTCTCATCCCACAGGGCAGGGGAGAGGGAGCTGACAGCCAAGGGACGCATTTGGGCGTGGACGGTGGGCACCAGCACAGACAAGGAGTCAAGGCAGTTGGGTGGGGGAGGCCAGCAGAAGCAGCCCAAGGGGTGGTGCTGCTGGTGAGGACACGTTTGTGGCAGCAGCCGGAGTGAGCAGCAGCTGTGCGCAGGCGAGGGGAGGCCAGGAAGTGCATGCCAAGAGCGCTCCTGCCAGCAGAGCCAAGGCCGGGCCGAGCCCAAGGGCAGGGGGCTGCAAGGGCCATGCTGAGCTCCCTGCCCCTGCAGCAGCCGCCCTGGCCCTCGGCCTCCTCTCCCCTGCCCCTGCAGCTCTGGGCTCCCTTCGCGCAGCCCTGGCTCTGCAGCACCAAGCCCTGCTGGGAGCCCTCCCCTGCATGCTGCCACCGCTCCCTGGCGCTGCTGTTGTCCTCTGCTGGGCACTGCCCAGTTCAGCCCAGCCCTTGCCCACCTCTTCACACCTCTCTGCTCTTGCCTGGTCACCCAGTTTTTTGTCTCCTTCTGTTTGTTGTCTGAAGGCCTCTGAGACCTTTGCACTGTGACCCTGCTGTCTGTCCTGGCGTTGCAGAGCTCCCATCAGCCCATGAATCCTTTGGCTTAGCTTTACTGTGAAGATCCACTCACTGCCCACTCAACACAAGGCACTCAGTGTCCCAGGCGAACCCTTAGGATATCTTGGGGGCTCCCAATACCTCCTTGATGCCACAGTCCTGTCACGTTTCAAACCCAGGAAGCTGCTTCATGACCGATCAGGGTCTCCAGGGGCAATGGGCATCCACCAGTGACGACTCAGTCCAGCCCTCAATCCCGCACCCAGAACAACTTGCCCTCATGCCCCCGTGTCCAGGTGGCACCCAAGTACAAGACCGAGGCCTTGAGCCTGGTATTAACTGAGCATCTTCTTCACTCCAGTTTGGGAAGAAGAGCCCTGAGCACTGAGCAACTTCCTTTTACTAACAAGATACCACAACAGAGGCCAGGTGTCATTTAGGGATAAACACATTCAGAGAAAGCCTCTGGGTTCACAGAGGACTGGTCATCTGGAAAAGAGGAATGAAAGCAAACATTTCACAGGAAACAGAATTTTAAAGAATGCTATACCTAAAGGTCACAAATTGCCTGAGATTAACTTGAGTAAAACTAGAAAAGTGAGATAGCCAATTTATTGCTAAGTAAACAGAATCAGTTTCTTCAGTGTGGCTTTCAGCTCCTGGTTCCTCCTGCTGTAGATAAGGGGGTTCAGTGCTGGAGGCACCACCGAGTACAGAAATGACACCAGCACGTCCAAGGATGGGGAAGAGATGGAGGGGGGCTTCAGGTAGGCAAACATGGCAGTGCAGACAAACAGGGACACCACGACCAGGTGAGGGAGGCACGTGGAAAAGGCTTTGTGCCGGCCCTGAGAAGAGGGCATCCTCAGCACTGCCCTGAAGACCTGCACATAGGACACCAAAATGAAAACAAAACAACCAAAGGCTAAAGAAAGACTAAACACAAGTGCCCCAACTTCCCTGAGGTAGGCATGTGAGCAGGAGAGCTTGAGGATGTGGGGGATTTCACAGAAGAACTGGTCCACAGCATTGCCTTGGCAGAGGGGCAGGGAAAATGTGTTGGCTGTGTGCAGGACAGCATTGAGAAAGCCACTGCCCCAGGCAGCTGCTGCCATCTGGGCACAAGCTCTGCTGCCCACGAGGCTCCCGTAGTGCAGGGGCTTGCAGATGGCAACGTAACGGTCGTACGACATGATGGTCAGAAGGGAATACTCTGCTGACATCAAGAAGATAAACAGAAAGACCTGGGCAACACATCCTTGATAGGAGATGGCCCTGGTGTCCCAGAGGGCATTGGCCATGGCTTTGGGCAGAGTGGTGGAGATGGATCCCACATCGAGGAGGGCGAGGTTGAGGAGGAAGAAGTACATGGGGGTGTGGAGGCGGTGGTCGCAGGCTACGGAGCTGAGGATGAGGCCGTTGCCCAGGAGGGCAGCCAGGTAGATGCCCAGCAAGAGCGCGAAGTGCAGGAGCTGCAGCTCGCGCGTGTCTGCGAATGCCAGCAGGAGGAACTCAGTGATGGTGCTTCTGTTGGACATCTGCTTTTTTCGGGATGTGGTCCTGCACATAGAAGAGAAGGAACAGTAATAATGTACTACAGACTTATCAGGGAAAATCTCATCCCATTTCTCATTTATAATCTTCAGAAAATTGCCCTCTTCCAGGAACACAATTGGCAGGTCCCTTTCATGAGTTCTTCCTGATGCTGCCTAAAAGAAGGGTATCCCTGGGAGCAGGGGACTCCTCCATGGGCAATGGAAGAGTCAGTTTTGCCCAATAGCCAGGGGAAAGGTGGAACACGGGGTAATCTCAGACTCAATTCACTGCTGATATCAAAGAACGTTGCCCCAGTGTTGCTCCCGGGTTACCCAACTTCAGAGCAGATATATATATATGGATTTCTTTAATTTTTATTTTATAGGGTCATATTTTTTGTTGTTGCTAACCTACCACACCTGTTGAGATTTTCTAAAACAGAAATCCTGAGCATTTCTCCTGCACTTGATGGGAAACTTTGTGCATGCTCAGAGAAAAAGGGGCAGTCCCTATAGTGCGGAGTTTCCTTTAGTGAGGACAGACAATCTGTCCATCAGTGCTGGTCTCACCCGCCCTGTGAGAGCTGCAGGAAAGTTCTACTCAGAGGTTGACCTGAGAAGAACCTGAACACTGCTGAGAGCAAAGGAATCCAGGATCAAAGTGCACATCTCCAGACCCCTCACCCTGTCCCCGTACTCCCCTTCTCCCAAGCACCCTGAGGGCTCACCCCATGGGCATGTGAAAGCCCCATCCCCAGCCAGCCTGGGAACAAGACCAGCAGCAGCACGGCCAGCTGGAGAAGCCAGGAGGAATGCCAGCGTGCTGCTGCCAGGGGAGGCAAGGCCAGGGAGGGACAGACGCACACTCAGCAGACCCTCCTGTGCTGCAGCTCTGCCTGCAGACGAGGCAGCTCATGCTCATTGCAAATGATCTGTGCTCACTTCAAGCCGGCAGAGACCTCCTAAAGACAGGGATGTCTCCCAGCACTGGGCATCGGGGGGCTTGCAGCTCCTAAAGATCAGCTAGGATAAAACCTGAGAGGACCACAAAATGATGTTGGTGCAGTTTCTGTTCTGAGGTGTAGGGAGGAACTTTATAAACTTCACTGCTGACAAACTGATCTCTCACTGCAATTCTCTTGGAGTCTCAGTCTCCACTACAATACTGACAGTCCATTACCATGAAACCTGCCTCCCCTCCACTGCAGGAATCTGCAAGCACAGGCTACAGAAAAAGTCTTGCCTTTCAGGTAGCCCCTGCCTTGGTCTTCCTCTTGAAATATCCAGTCATATTTCCCATTCTGTAAAGCGTTTTCTACTCCTTTCTGTAGAAATAGAGACAACGACCCTGGCAGATGCTATCAGCCATCGGATGTGCCAGCTGTAGAAGACCCCTCTGGCAACCCCACCTGCATGGCCCTGCTGCCAGAGCCTCACGGTGTCAAGAGCCTGCAGATGTGTCCTGCCACACGCTGCCCTCTGTTGTTGCGCTCCTCAGTGCCTCCAAACCCTCTCTCCTTCTCTCCTTCTCTCCTCTCTGTGTGCCAGCTGCGGTCAGAGCCCCCAGCCCTGCTGCGCTGTGCAGAGGAGCTGCTCCTGGGCACAGCTGTCTCTCTGCATCAGGGCCCTCTTGCCACGAGCTCTCTCTGTCCCACGAGCCCAGCCCAGCTCAGCAGCACAGCACCCGACCATGGCATTGCTTGCTCTGTGCCCTTGGCCTCCCTCGAGGTGTCCCCAAGGCCTCAGGGCTGACAGCTCCCCAAGGCAGCAGGGTCTCTGCTGGGGTGTGCTGTTTGAAGCAGCCTGAAGTCATCACCAACTGCACTTCTCTGAACACAGGGGAGATGACTTTTGCAAGGATGATTTGTGCTGTTGGACTGCGGTTGTCAAACATGTTGTGTTTTAACCTGGTGGGCAGCTCAGCACCACACAGCAGTTGGCTCACACCAGCCCCGCCCCCCTCCCCCAAATGCTTATGTGTTGAGATAAGGGCAGTTTAAAGGACTGAAATAATAGTGGTTGCTCTTATTGTTATTGTTATTGTTATGTACAAAGCAAGTTAAACACAGTGCAATTGCTCATTACTGACTGATGTCCAGCCTGTCCCCAACTGGTAGAACAGTGTGGTAACCATCTGCACCTGCTCAGTCAGTGGCACTGACTGAGGCTCAGTAAGCACAGACCAAGTCCCAGCACTTTCCAGTGACTTGTGTCCCTTTGGACTTGCCAAGGTGAGAACACATGCTGTTGAGGTTGTGATGAGGCGGGGGTCAGCCTCTTCTCTCAGATAACTAATGATAGGACTCAAGGAAATGGCCACAAGTTGTGCCTGGGGAGATTGAGATTAGATATTACGAAAAATTAGATTATATATCACGAAAAACTTTTTCTCCCAAAGAGTAGTCAGGTACTCTGAGACAGGTACTCTGATATAATGAAAGCCATCAGAAAGCTGATCCCAGTTAGATGACTGTTATGGGGAGGTCAGGAGTAGCCTGGCCAGGAGAGATGTCAGATTGGGGTGAGGGAAGAAGAAGTGAAGAAGAGCTCGAAAGCTTACCTTTGTAGATGTAAGAGGGTAAGAGGTAATGTTGATGCTGCTGTAACACTGACTTCAAACAGTCTTGTACGGGCCTTACACTATTTTCAAGAGTAACATTAATCCCTCAACCAAAACATTAGTCGACCACCTTGACAGGAATCCACTATTGTAATGCAGAACTCAAGGTATCACCTGAAGAAAAACTCAGCGCAGAGCTCCATTCCCTTACCTTTACTCTCTTGCTCACCCTAATCTCTGCCCTTAACATTAATATTAAAATGCTCTATTTAACCCCAGAATTCTTGCCGTACCTAAAAATAAAACCTTCAACCAAAATGCTTGCCCATACCCTAACCAGAGACCTGACACCACAAGCAGAACACCAGACACTCCAACTAAAGGTTTGCTTAATATCTAACGCAGAAAAGTAAAATCTAGTCCCTAGGGGACTAGAGAGAGGTGAGCTCTGCCTGAGGATCTCCTGCCCCAGCAGGAGGAATGTGACTGTGGCAGGGACTGTGAGGTCACTTCTGTCTCTGCACTTGATAGGGCAGCAGCAGGAACGTGTCACGGAAAGGGACTGTGAGGTCACTTGTGTCTGGAGGTGGCAGGTCAGCCTTGACTTCTCCCTGGGATCTGCACTTTTGGGCTGACATCTGGCAGTGGCCCTGCTAGGCCAGCAGAAGGCCCCTGCTTGGCATGCTGACTGTGGGATCCCCTCTGCCTCCAGACCCAGGAGGACCCAGGCAGAAAGAAGGCCCCCATATGGGTTGTCCTGTCCCTTCTGCTGGAGTCCATGAGTGGGCAGCAGCAGGCACAAGGCTTGGCTGTGTCTCCACAAGAAGCTGCAAGGCCAGCAGCAGGCCCCTGGCTTGGAAGATGCTGCTGAGGTGACTTGTGTCTGCTTGGCTGAGAGGCCCCAAGGAGCCTGCTGGGTTGGGATGCCTACTTCAAGAGGGGTTTCCTACCTGATGGAGCTTCCTTTGGTAGTAGGAAAGAGCAGGAGAGAAAAAAATGCCAAAAAGTGTGCAATGGAAGGATGGCACTGGCCATGAGGAGAAAGAAATGTCCAGGGGAACAACTGCTCTTGCTGCTAGTAACAGAGGCAAAGAAGGCATTAAGTGTCTCAGCCTTTACCTCATGCCTTTTCACCAGGTTTTCCCCCCAAAATCCAATAAAGGATGATGATTCTCCCTAATCCTCCTTCATTTAAAGTAGTTTTATTTTTATTTTTATTTTTATTTTTATTTTTATTTTTATTTTTATTTTTATTTTTATTTTTATTTTTATTTTTATTTTTATTTTTATTTTTATTTTTATTTTTATTTTTTTATTGTCTTTGACTGTAATAGATGGATTGAGCTTCAGCTGGGCTTTGGCCCTTCTAACTTTGACCTGCACAGCCCCAGAACATTTAGGACACAGCTCCAGACAAACTGACAGCATGCATGAGAAGAAAGCATAGCAAATGTGGAACCTGACAGCCTTCCATCCCCTACCTTCTGTGACTGTGCTGCAATTCCATTCAAATGGTTACTCCTGAATTATCCAAATTTCCCTGCAACTCTTGCTGCTGCTGCTGTCTGGTCAGAGATAGCACAATCACACGAAGGTTGAACTGTCTGCCTGCTGACATTAACAGCTGGTAGAATGGAGCATCACTGTGGGTGAACCTTGAGAATCTGCAGGATTTTGACTTCAGAAAACTTTTGACTTTTACATGGAGAAGAGCCCAGTCCTGTACCAGAGGAAGAGAAACCCCACACATCAGGGCAGACTGGGACCCTGCTGAGTGAGTAGTGCCCAGGAGGAGGAGGCCCTGGGCACCACGAGGGATGCCATACGAGCAGTGGTGCCTGCTCACCAGGAACCAGGCCAGCTTCCTACAGAGCTGCCTTACGAGGAGCATGGCCACCAAGAAGATCTGAGTTATCAGACTCCGCTTTGATCTGCTGTGACTCCACAGAGATAAGGGTCTGCAGCTAAAAAGGAGGTCTCGGAGTCCCTAGGAAACCCATGTATAGACAGGGTAGAGGACTGTGACAAGGCTGAAAGTCCCAACAGGACCCAGGTCTTTGTGTCCATGGCTATGGCTGTTGTCTCTGCCACTGAGGCCTATGAGGAGACAGCTTATCATTGAAGAACCAGGGCCTCACAGCCTCCTCGACACCACCCATGAACCAGTCAGGCGTCGTAGCATTCTCCTGCACTTGACAATGCACATCCCCATCTCCTACTGCCCCACAAAGAGCCCTGAGCAACCTGTAAAGGAAAGGATCTCCCTTCCGAAGCACTTGGGGTCAAGGCCTGGCCCTTGTGCTTGGTGACACACATCCAGTTTGTCTACACCTCAGTGTCACCTTCACATTGCCTTTGTCTCCTTGTCCTCACTGCCTCCAGTGTTCTGCTCTAACGAGCTCCAAGGGAGGCTGTGTGAGTGCTGGCCCTCAGGGGGACACTGCAGGAAACTTGCCTCTGACTTGCACTTCTGGAGAGATGTCTTCAATTGTCTCTGAGTGCCTGAGGTTCGTGGGCTCATCAGCAAAGGCCCCACAGGGGTGATTGCAGTGCCTTGGGCTGGTGCTGTGCTGCTGAGCTGGGCCGGGCTCGTGGGACAGAGAGAGCTCGTGGCAAGAGGGCCCTGGTGCAGAGAGACAGCTGTGCCCAGGAGCAGCTCCTCTGCACAGCGCAGCAGGGCTGGGGGCTCTGACCGCAGCTGGCACACAGAGAGGAGAGAAGGAGAGAGGGCTTGGAGGCAGTTGGCAGTGGGAGGATGCTGAGAGCTGCCTGCAGGAGAAACCTGCACAGCCCTTGACAAGGTAAGGGTCTGGCTGCAGGGCCATGCAGCTGCAGGTACTGGAGGGGTCTCCTCTTGCTGGGTCTTGTTTCTGGGAGGGCAGTGGGCAATGCAGTAGGCTTTGAGAGTCCTGCTGGGTTGCCCTGCGAGGTGAGGAAGTCTGGCAGAAGCCCCTTGGAGTGCCCTAAGACAGGTGCCCCCGGTCTGCCCAGAACACCCTGCCCTGGCTGGCCATGCCGGGCTCTCTGTCAGCTCCCCGTAGCTCCTGCAGCCATGGAGGTGCCCCTTGGCAGGGCCCTGTTGGTGGCAGGGTGCTGCAGGGCAGCGCTGAACACAGCCGCGTGGGATGGGGTGTGTGGGCATGGGCAGGGGGAAAGAAGAGGTGTGCGCAGAGCAGCAGCTCCTGGCAGGGACAGCTGAAGGAGGCATAGAGAGGGGCAGGCGGCCAGAAGGAGCTGTTGGCAGAAACGCCGTGGCAGAGGGGATTCGGGCACCTCGCGGCCATGCCCTGCAGTGCAGACGCCTTCCCCTGGAGCAGCCCCTCCCTGGCCTCCTCTCCCCCTGCAGCCCATGGGCTGTGGGGCAGGCAGGGGTAGAAGAGAAGGTAGAGCTCAGAGAGATGCTCCCAAGCTCTGTCTGTGTGAGAACTTCACCTCAGGTGAGGTTTCTGTGCAGCTGCACTTGGAATGGGGCTTCTCTGCTCTCAGTTGTCTCCAGTTTCTTCTCAGGGAAACACCTGAGTGGGATGGTCCTGTGGCTCAAAGACAGGAAACACAGGGCAGATTAGAACACAACTTGTGGGCAGTGGCCTGTGTAACTCTGCATTCAGATTTGTTATTTGAAATAACACTGAAAAGCTCATTGATCTGACCAGTGAACTGAACTTGACCTTCCCCCATGTTCCTGATTCCTTTCTGCTCTACAGCAGCAAGGACTCCTCTGCAGTCTACAGCAGCCCCTGCTCCCAGTGCCACTCTCAGCCAGCACCAGCTGGACCTCAAGCAAGAGAGATGCAGAAAGGTTCTTCTGAAAAGAGAGATGCTCAGGCTGGAGGGTGCTCTAAGACTTGCAATAAGTCTCCCTCAGAGAAGTGTGAACTAACATTGTTCTGCCTTCTCCTCTTCAACAGACAACTGCGTTCAATGTCATAAAATGCCCAACATCAGCTCTGTGAGCGAGTTTCTCCTGCTGGCATTCGCAGACACGCACGAGCTGCAGCTCCTGCACTTCGCGCTCTTCCTGGGCATCTACCTGGCTGCCCTCCTGGGCAACGGCCTCATCCTCAGCGCCGTAGCCTGCGACCACCGCCTCCACACCCCCATGTACTTCTTCCTCCTCAACCTCGCCCTCCTCGACCTGGGCTGCATCTCCACCACTCTGCCCAAAGCCATGGCCAATGCCCTCTGGGACACCAGGGCCATCTCCTATCAAGGCTGTGCTGCACAGGTCTTTTTCTTTCTCTTCTTTATAGCAGCAGAATATTTTATTCTCACAGTCATGGCCTACGACCGCTACGTTGCCATCTGCAAGCCCCTGCACTACGGGACCCTCCTGGGCAGCAGAGCTTGTGCCCAGATGGCAGCAGCTGCCTGGGGCAGTGGCTTTCTCAATGCTGTCCTGCACACGGCCAACACATTTTCCCTGCCCCTCTGCCACGGCAATGCTCTGGACCAGTTCTTCTGTGAGATCCCCCACATCCTCAAGCTCTCCTGCTCAGATGCCTACCTCAGGGAAGTTGGGGCACTTGTGTTTAGTCTTTCTTTAGCATTTGGTTGTTTTGTTTTCATTGTGGTGTCCTATGTGCAGATCTTCAGGGCAGTGCTGAGGATGCCCTCTGAGCAGGGCCGGCACAAAGCCTTTTCCACGTGCCTCCCTCACCTGGCTGTGGTCTCCCTGTTCATTAGCACTGGCATATTTTCCTACCTGAAGCCCCCCTCCATTTCCTCTCCATCCTTGGACTTGGTGGTGTCATTTCTGTACTCGGTGGTGCCTCCAGCAGTGAACCCGCTCATCTATAGCATGAGGAACCAGGAGCTGAAAGCAACACTGAAGAAACTGAGTCTAGTGGTAATATTTACTTAGCAATAAATTGGCTATCTCACTTTTCTAGTTTACCTCAAGTTAATATCAGGCAATTTGTGACCTCTAGGTATAGCATTTGTCCTTGTTTCAGCTCAGATAGTGTTAATTCATGGTCTGAACTTTTGGGTAGACCTGTGCAGTGTCAAGAGTTGGACTTGATGATCCTTAAGGGTCCCTTCCAACTCAGGATATTCTATGATTCTATGATTCTATGAATTTTCCTCGTAGTAGCTGGTAGGGTGTTATGTTTTGGATTAGGATGAGAAGAGTGCTGATGACATGCTGATGTTTTACTTGTTGCAGAGCAGTGCTTACACCAAGCCAAGGACGTTTCAGCTTCTCACTCTGTCCTGCCAGTAGGCAGGCTGGGGGTGCAGCGGGAGCTGGGAGGGGACAGACCCAGGACAGCTGACCCAAACTGGCCAAAGGAGTATTCCATACCATCTGACGTCATGCTAAACAATATATAGGGGTGGCTAGCTGGGGTGGGAGGGCTGGACTGCTCGGGGTTAGGCTGGGCATCAGTCAGCGGGTGGTGAGCAATTGCACTGTGCATCACTTGTCTGTACACATTATTAGTAGTAGCACTATTATAATCATTGTTGTTATTATTATTGTTATTATTATTTTCCTGTCTTAATAAACTGTCTTTTTCTCACCTCACAGGCTTCACTTTCCCATTTCTCTCCCCCATCCCAGAGAGGCAGGTGGGAAGGTGAGCAAACGGCTGTGTGGTGTTTAGCTGCCGGCCGGGTTAAACCACAGCAATTCTTTTTAGCACCCAACGTGGGGCTTGAAGCATGGAGATAACGACAGATCTGACCAGAATGTGTTAAACTAAAATTGGTATAACTCTTAGACCTCCTTAATAGTTGCTAGTCACAATGCTGATTGCTTTAATATCAAGTCTGCTGCACCTGTTTTCCAAACTGAGTTTTATAGCACGTTACTTTCTGTATGTGCTCCCTGTCACGCTGTTTATCCTTTCCGGGCCCTGGTTTAAGATTGTTGTGGTACTGTGTGGTGTAACAGTGGCTTAAGATATGATGAAATTTCTGGTCATGACCCTAACCTGGTATTTGTACTCAGCACTGTCATCGACTCTATACTTTGGAAACCATATCTCGGAAACTATTAGCAATTACACCTATTGCCTTTTTTTTTTTTTTTTTTTTTTTTTTTTTTTTTTTTGTCAGGGAGCCAATCTGTGGAGGGGAAAGAAGGAGACATTTTTTCCTACTCATTCAACCTTCCTTTCTCCTTCACCTCCCTCTTATCCTCTGAGCTTGGTACGATAGTTCTCCAAGATGTTGAATATCCTTGGGACACTCAGACTAGCATGGTCTTGTTGTTATGTCTCCTGAATGTGCCTCAGGTTTTGTTTAAGGTTAAACAACCACTTAGGAATCTCATCCAGAGATCTGTCCTGAGGCGGGACACTTATCATTTTACTGGGTGTTCATTAGCTGAATTAATGTAATAAGAATATGCACAAACACAACCACAAACAAAACAAAACAAAACAGGTATATTGGCTATTCCTCCAATTATTGACATTACAAATGTAATATATGGCTCAGTCTTCAAAATAGGACTATAATCAAAGTTTACAATTTATTAAAGGAATAGAGGTAAGCAAACAGCGCTGGGTGCGCCGGGAGTCCCTGCTCCACCAAGACGCACACCAGTTACATGAAGATGCTGATTTTTATGCTCCTAGGCTAATACATATTCATTACTACTTCTAGAAAAAAATGGGTTATTTTAATTAGTTTCCAGAATCCAAACCCTCCTACCGGAGCATGCATATCAGTCTCTGGGCGTCCCTCTGCGGGTCTCTTGTGCTGAAGGCTCATAGTCTTCCTCCTTCTTGTCCTTCTCCTTTGTCCAACTTGGCTGTAAGGCAGAGACTTGTGCAGCATCCCCTGCAAGCTTTGTCTTTTAGTCGTTCTTCAGCTTTCCCCGTCTCCTTAATCTCCTGGCCAGATAGCAGAGACTTGCATAGTGTCCCATGCAATAGTCATAATAGCTAGCAGTTATTCTGAACCCCCCCCAGATATCAGAGATTTCAAGGAAAAGTCTACAAATACATTTCCCTTCAATTTTTTTTTTTTCGATTGACACGAATTGCTAAAACATTGCTTTGCAAGATACAAGAACCATATACATTAACCACTCTTTTTCTTAGACTTGTGGTTATACAAGGGTATGTAAGACAGAAGGTCACATGCCTCATACCATGCGGCCCTAGCGTTGTTCCATATTGATACAAATCAGATGAACACATTTCACAATCCCCCATCTCCTTTTTCATGGTATTGATTCATGTTTTCCTTTCCAATCGAGTCAATACTTGCTGAATTGATACCAATTGATACCAATTTGGGATCTTTGTTCGTTTTTATTATCACCAGGGAATGGGTTTTCACTTTCCCTGGTTCTGGGGCAGAGGGACCATAATGGGTCCGAGAAATTTGTCATGGAAACAGAAAAGCAGTTAACTCTTAAAACAACCTGAGTTTATGAGTGAACTCAGATTGCCAATGGGACCGCTCAGGGAACTGTTGACCCCATGCTGAGACTATAGTCACCCCGGAAATAATGAATGGTAAATACCAAACTCTGGTTCGATTGGGAATTGAGAATCTGTTCCAACAAGCTCCAAAAGAAACCCCTATGGAATTTTTGGACCGACTTTGAAATGCAATGGAAAACAAAACAAAACAAACAAACGAAACTGGAGAAAATAGGGGCTAAGTTAGAACAAGGAAAATGGACACTGCCAGACAGGAGAGAGATATTGCCAAAAGCTTATGCGAAGCAAATATTGGGACATTTCATGCACGAACACATTGGAGAACAAAGGCATTAAGTGATCATTTACTAAAACAATTTCGTTTTAAGAAGCAGAAGCAGATCAGAAATTTATTGCATCCAAGACACATCTAGTCATCAATTTCCACAGGGCATGCTTGAGCTCCTGGCTCCTCATGCTACAGATGAGGACGTGCTCTGCTGGAGGCACCACTGAGTACAGAACTGCCACCACCAGGTCCAGGGATGGGGAGGAGATGGGGGGGGCTTCAGGTAGGCAACCATGACAGGCCTGAGGGAGACGGACACCATGGCCAGGTGAGGGAGGTACGTGGAAAAGGCTTCGTGCCAGCCTTGCTATAGAAACGAGAGGACTGTCACCTAGATACACAACGTCTAATCCAAGTACACTGTTCCTACCCGTGGCAGCTGGGCACTTGGCCCTGAGCCCCTTCAGGATGCTGAGGATGCTCCCCCAGCTCGACAGAAGATGGGAAGAGAAGGACACTGAGACCAATGAATCTCCACTGATATCTTTATTGTCTTTAACAACAAAGGAAACATGATCTCTGTGTACATTAAAAGATATGGTAAAAACAGACAAAATGTAACATTCAGAATGCTGAGAACTACACTACTAAAAACAAAATAAAATATTGTTAAAATATTAACAGAGAAAAATAATTTTTAAAATGTTGTGTCATTTTCCCGAATGCCCTTTTATTTCTGTTAGGATTATTATTAATGGCAATGTTATGATAACACTAGTAATGATAAAAATGATATGATATATTATGAATCAAAATATTTGCATATTATTAAGAGTACATCTTCTGAATACATCACAGATGCTAAAGAAACATGTATGGAAACAATTTCCTCACTGCATTCTTGAGCTCCTGGTTCCTCATGCTGTAGATGAGGGGGTTCACTGCTGGAGGCACCACCGAGTACAGAAATGACACCACCAGGTCCAGGGATGGAGAGGAAATGGAGGGGGGCTTCAGGTAGGAAAATATGCCAGTGCTGACAAACAGGGAGACAACGGACAGGTGAGGGAGGCACGTGGAAAAGGCTTTGTGCTTGCTCTGCTCAGAGGGCATCCTCAGCACTGCCCTGAAGACCTGCACATAGGACAACACAATGAAAACAAAACAACCACAGCCTAAAGAAACAGTAAACACAAGTGCCCCAACTTCCCTGAGGTACGCATTTGAGCAGGAGAGCTTGAGGATGTGGGGGATTTCACAGAAGAACTGCTCCAAAACATTACCATGGCAGAGGGGCAGGGAAAATGTGTTGGCCGTGTGCAGGACAGCATTGAGAAAGCCACTGCCCCAGGCAGCTGCTGCCATCTGGGCACAAGCTCTGCTGCCCACGAGGCTCCCGTAGTGCAGGGGCTTGCAGATGGCAACGTAGCGGTCGTAGGCCATGACAGTGAGAAGGGAATACTCTGCTGACATCAAGAAGATAAACAGAAAGACCTGTGCAGCACAGCCTTGATGGGAGATGGCCCTGGTGTCCCAGAGGGCATTGGCCATGGCTTTGGGCAGAGTGGTGGAGATACAGCCCAGGTCGAGGAGGGCAAGGTTGAGGAGGAAGAAGTACATGGGGGTGTGAAGGCGGTGGTCGCAGGCTACGGCGTTGAGGATGAGGCCGTTGCCCAGGAGGGCAGCCAGGTAGATGCCCAGGAAGAGCGCGAAGTGCAGGAGCTGCAGCTCGCGCGTGTCTGCGAATGCCAGCAGGAGGAACTCGCTCACAGAGCTGCTGTTGGGCATTTCCTGCCCTTCATCAAGGGCACTGCAAAGAAGGAAAAATACAGACTGTTAGGGGAAATTTCCCAGAACAATGCTTTCTTTTCTCATTAAAGCCTTCACATTATCTTTCTTTCAAGGTGACCTTTGTGTCTCTCCCTGGTTGTAGCCCTGCTTTGTGCTTGCTGAGTGTCCTGTACACAGCAGCCACCTCTACCGAACTGCAGTAGTAATTGTCGTTGCTGTGGGGGCAAACCTCAGCCAGAAGTCACTTCCAGGAGGGCTGCTCTGTCCATCCCCTGCTGCCCAGCTGCTGGCTGCTTGCAGTACTCAGCTGAGGGATGGATGTACTCAGAGGTTGTGTTAAAAAATCACATCTCCTTGTCTGCAGGTCCTGAAGAAAAGTTCAGAAAAGCCCTGGTGCAGTCTGTAAGCAGAGAGAAAAGAAGGGATATTCTCAGGTTCGCCAGTAAACTCTGTATGTCTCAGTTCAAGGCAGTAGAAGCTCAGTCACCTGTGCAAATACAACCACTCTGTTAACACAGAGCCTGCCCCAAAATCAGAGCAGGAAGAGGCAGGCAGAGAGTGCAGAAAGTGCCTTCTCTTTGCAGGCAGCCCCTGCCCTGCCCTTCCCCTACCCAAGCCCCTGGGCTCCCCGGGCAGGCTGAGTGCTGAGCCTGGCAGGCGGCAGAGGCCCTGCCCCAGCACACAGCCCCTGGGACACAGCAGGGACCCTGCTCTGCACCACAGCCCTGGGCAGCCCTGCCTGCACCCCCGGCTTCTCTTTCCTCCAGGAACTGCGGCTGCATTGCCCCCAGCCAGAGACTTACCGGGTTCAGGGCTGGGAAGTGCTCTCCCCCAGTGAGCTCTGTGCATCCTGCCACTTCTGCCTGCCTTTAAGCACTCTGTCTCTGCAGGCAGTGCCCCCAGCCCTGCTGCGCTGTGCAGAGGAGCTGCTCCTGGGCACAGCTGTCTCTCTGCAGCGCTTGCCAGGAGCTCCCCTTGGGCCCAGGAGCCCGGCCCAGCTCAGCAGCACAGCACCCGACCATGGCATCGCTTGCTCTGTGCCCTTGGGCTCCCTCGAGGTGTCCCCAAGGCCTCAGGGCTGACAGCTCCCGAAAGCAGCAGGGTCTCTGCTGGGGTGTGGTGTTCGAAGCAGGCTAAACTGATCACCGACTGCTCCTCTCTGAACATGGGAGAGACACGCTTTAGGAGTGTGATTTGTGCTGTTAGAGTGCGGTTTTCAAACATGAGGTTGTGGTTTAACCCAGCAGGCAGCTCAGTACCACACAGCTGTTAGCTCACTGCCCTTGCAAACCCACACCTGTAAAGGTCATGGGTTGAGAAAAAGACAGTTTAAAATAGACAGAAAATGTAGAGATCAACAACAACAACAACAACAACAACAACTAAGTGATCTATGCACAATGCAATTGCTCACCACCCAGTGACCGATACCCAGCCCATCCCCAAGCAGCGTTCCCCCCTACCCTGGCCAGCCTGCATCAGGATCCAGTGTTTTGGACCCTTGAGAATAGTTATACAGTAAAACCAGCTCTCAGAATGATTTGGATTATTTCCTTCCCTTTCTCAAATACTTCTGCTCTGTTGCCCCACATGATGATATCATCAAGATACTGCAGGTGTTCAGGAGCTTCTCCCATTCTAGGCCAGTCTGGGTCAGTCCATGGTAAACGGTAGGGCTGAGTTCCCACCCTGGGGCAGTACATTCCAGGTGGACTGGATGCTCCTGCAACTATGGCGTGCATGCTACTGCCAAAGTGATGGGGGTAAATGCATGTAGTGATATCAGTCGTGGCAGAGCACTTGGCTGCCTTTGCCTCCACTTCGAATGGAAGTTCTAGAATGCCCGCCACAGCTGCCCTCAGGTGTGGCGTGACTTCATTCAGGCCACAATAGGTCACCGTTAGCCTCCACTTAGGCTTTCACAATGGCTATTTGGGTCTATAAAAGATTGTACGAGTCACTTCTTGGCTCTCCAGTCAATGAACTAGCTCATGGATGGGAATCAGGGAGTCTCAGTTAGTGCGATACTGTGTAGCACCAGCTTTACTTCAGACTTCATCAGACCTGCAACAGAAGGGTCCTGTGAGAGACCGGACAAGGTAGACAACTGTATAATGTCCTCTGCCTCTAAGGCAGCTATGCCAAAAGCCCACCGATACTCTTTTGGGTTCTTGAAGGACCGTCTCCTGAGGTAGTCTATGCCAAGGATTAACAGAGACTCCAGGCCAGTCCCAGTGGGGTGCTTTTGCTGATCCTTCCCAGTTAGACTCACTTCAGCCTGCAGTGCACTTAACTGTTGGGATCCCCCTGTCACTCCAGAAATACAGGTTGGTTCTGTACCTTTATAGCTTGATGGCATTAGAGTACGCCATGCACTGGTGTCCAAGCTTATATCTTGTGTGGATCTGATGTGCCAGGCCATGGAACCCTCAAAGTACATTAATCCTGATTGTCCCTTTCCTCCCTCTGGCTGGAGGCCGAGTGCCTCTAGTCCTGCTCATAGTATTTATTCCTGTGTCTGGAGAATTGCCCGCTGGAAACTGGAGCAGCAATTTTTCTCAGAAGAAGCCCTTTTTGTGATTATATTTCCTTGTAATTCATGTAACCGTGCCTCTAGGATGGGGATAGATTTTCCATCCCATTTTCTCATGGCCTCTCCATGGTAAAACAACAGGTCAGCACATGGTGTGTACCCACTTTCTTTTCTTGAGCAGGAGGACTCTTACACCTGGTAGCTTAGGTATTGGTTTTAACAGGTAGGGAGGAAGATGCATTCTCTTGAAGTTCTTGGACCTCTTGAGAAAGTTTCTCCACAGCTAAGATGCAGGCCCATAAGGAAGAAGAGAGACTTTCTTCATACTGCCAGAATTGGCTAGCTGATTCATCCCCTGTGGGTTCCTCTTGTTCTTTCCCGGTCATTTTTGCCAATGAGTTGGCATATAGTGATGGTACACTCAGTACAAACTCCCAACACATGGGTCCTGTACACTTGACTTCATTTGGATCTTTGGATAGTTGTTCGTTGTCTAGGTTTTTATAAATTGCTTCCAGAATGACTAATTCCATCAGATACTGGATACCCAACTGCATTGTCATCCACTTACCTGGTTGACATACAGGATCTTTCTTGAAGGGAGGCCTTTCCTTCAAGCATGTCAGGAGTAAGTTCCTTGTGCCTATTTTCCTTTCTTTTTTTTTTTTTTTTTTTTTTTTTTTGTCAATCACCCCTTCCCTAGAGGGGGATTCCAGCTGCTTGGCTTCCCTGTCCTCTAAATTCAGGCTATTGCTCCCTCTCTCCCCAATCTGGAGCAGCCAGCTGACAACATACTCACCAAGATGATGGCTGAAATCTTTTTCCAATATCTCGTAGCTTACCCTGGGATAGGGATCACATGGTTTCTGATGCTTATATGATCTCTTCTTCTTTGTTCTCCTGCTTCAACGATGGCCGAACTTTGGAGAAACCTGCCTCATCTTCTTCTCCCTCCTTTCTTATCTGGATAGGAGTTTCTTTAATTTCTAAAGAAAAACTGGCTTTCATACCCATTGTTTTCTCTTGCATGTAGAGGCAACTGATACTGACACAGGCTGGTTCTCTGGCCCAGCCATGGGGCCCATCGCAGGTGCTGGAGTGGCTGCAGGGTCCATCACTGGAGTTGTTCTGGCTGCAGGGCCTTTCAGAGGAGTTGGAGTGGTTGGGTAGGGCCTGTCACAGGGGTGGGTTTAATTTTGTGCCCATCTCAGGAGCTGGAGTACCTGCAGGGCCTGTTGCAGGGTTTGAAGTGGCTTCTGGGCCCTTCACAAGGGTTGGAGTGCCTGATGGGCTTGTCACAGGGGCTGGCGTGTGCCTGCAGGAAAAGTCACAGGGGTTGGGGAGGTGTTGACTGTGGCCTGTTAAGCGTAGGTCAAGCCCCAGCACATTGCAGAGATTTGTGTCTCTTTGGAATTGCCGGGGTGATGACACACATTTTTCAAGCATTTTATTTTATTTTATTTTATTTTATTTTATTTTATTTTATTTTATTTTATTTTATTTTATTTTATTTTATTATTTTATTTTATTTTATTTTATTTTATTTTATTTTATTATTTTATTTTATTATTTTTTGGGTTCTGCATGTGCTCAGGGGTGAAATTCCAAAGCACTGGAGGTGCCCACTGCTCTAGGTGCCTGCCCAGATCCTCCCACACTCCCTGCCACTCCTAACTCTCCTGTCTCTGGACAGATCTCTGGATGGCATGCTTAAGTAGTTGTTTAAACTTAAACAAAAGCTGAATCACATCCAGGAGATGTAACAATAGGAACATGCTGGTCTGACCATCCCAAGGATATTCAAAGCTTTGAAGAGCTAGTGTAATTAGTCTAGAGGAGAAGGGGGAGGTGAAGGAGAAAGTCAGAGTAAAGTAGTAGGGAAAAAGTGTTCCCCACTGTCCATACCAGTTCCACCCTCCCACCCCAACCCCTGGCCACCCTGCAAGATTTACTCCTCAAGGAGAAAAGGCAAAGAGTTTAAAAGAGTGTAATTATTAATAGTTTCTAAGAGGTGGAGAGATGGCTCCCAAGTTATGGAGGTGGCAACAATTTTATCCTATCATAAATCAGCGTTATCCAATACAGCAAGGCAGTAACCTTAAACCAGCCCCCAGAACTGATAAACTGCATGACATGGAAGACAGACAGTTAGTAATGTGCTATACAACACAATTCTGAAAACAAGCACAACAGACCCCAGATCAAAGAGATCAACATTGTGATCAGCAACTGTTAAAATGATCAAATGCTTATAACAATTTACTTTTAAAACACTGTGGTCAGCTCTGTCATCTCAACCTTTGTGCTCCATGCTAGGCACCAAAAAGACTTGCCGTGGTTTGACCTAGCAGGAAGCTCGGCACTACAAAGCTATTCATCCAATGGGATGCAGGAGAAAACTGGGAGAAAAAAAAAATAATAAGGTAAAAGTTTATGGGTTGATATAAAAGGAGATTAATAGGACACAAAGGAAATAATAATAACAACAACAATAATAACATGTTGTTATTATTATATATTGCTTTATTATTATTATTATTGTTGACACAAATAGACTAAGGAAATTATATTTTTGTGTGTATATCAAAAGACAGAAAAGACAGGTGGTGGTGATTAATTGGAAAGTGTCAGACCTGAGCATGACAGACATGGTATGGTATAGGCAGTGGATATTGTCCTAGTTTTGGCTGCAATAGAGTAAATTTTTCTTCCTAGTAGCTGGTATGGTGCTGTGTTTCATATTTACAGAATCACAGAATAGTTTGGGTAGGAAAGGACCTTAAAGATGAGATAATTCCAACTCACCTGCCATGGGCAGGGACACCTTCCACTAGAACGTGTTGCAGAAAGCCCCATCCAACCTGGCCTTGAACACCTCCAGGGATAGGGCATCCACAGCTTCTCTAGGCAGCCTGTTCCTCACCATCCTCTGAGTAAAGAACTTCTTTCTAATGTCTAACTTGAATCTACCCTCTTTCAGTTTAAAACCATTTCCCCTAGTCCTATCACTACATTCTTTGATGAAGAGTCTCTCCCCAGCTTTCCTGGGCAGTGCCCAGGAAAGGGACTAGAAGGCCCCTGTAGTCTCCCAAGATATTGAAAAAGAAGATACAGCCAATTTTTAACCCAGTGAAGCATCCATCCATCCTGGCCTTGAGCAGCCAGTTTCTCTGGGAGAATGCTGAGGGAAACAGTTTCAAAAGCCTTACTGAGGTCTAGGTAGACCACATCCACAGCCTTTCCCTTGTCCACTGAGCGCACATCACCTTGTCTTAGAAGGAGATCAGATTTGCCAAGCAGGACCTGGCTTTGATAAACCCATGCTGACTGAGCCCGATCACCTGGTGATCCTGGTGATCCTGGAAGTGTTGTGTGATGGTACTCAAGATAATATGCTCCATGGTCTTCCCCATCCCTGAGGTCAGACTGACAGGCCTGTAGTTCCCTGGATCCTCTTTCCAGCCCTTCTTGAAGATGGCCGTCATATTTGCTAGTTGCCACTTGATTGGGACCTCCCCTGACAGCCAGGACTGCTGACAAATGATGGAAAGCAGCTTGGCGAGCACTTCAACCAGCTCCCCCAGTACCAACAGGAGGATCCCATCTGGCCCCGTAGATTTGTGTACATCTAAGTGGAATAGCAGTTCTCTAACCATTTCCTTCATGGATTAGAAGGGCTTCATGCCACTCTCTGTCCCTACCTACGTGTCCAGGAGTCCGTGTACCAGGAGAACAACTGTTTTTGCTGCTAAAGACTGAGGCAAAGGAATCAATAAATACCTCCGCATTTTCCTCATCACTTTTATCTATGTTTCCCCCCACTACCAACAGAGGATGAAGATTCTCATTAATCCTTCAATACTTTTTTCAATAATTTTAGGATTTTGTTGTTGTTGTTGTTGTTATCTTTTATAGTAGGAGAGAGTTTGGGCTCCAGTTGGACTTTGGAACTTCTAATTTTGGCCCTGCACAGCCTCACAACATTTAGGATGAAGTTGCAAACAAAATGACAGCACGCATGAGAAGGAAGAAGGGAAAAAGTAGGAGTCACTGAAATTCCGTCCCCTAAAAGTCTGTGATACTGTGCAGCAGTTTCATTCCACTAAATCCAGTATTCTCCAAATTTTCCTGCAATTGCTGATGCAGTTATCTTACAACAGACAGCACAATCAGAGGCAGCCATCAGCCTGCAGATACTAACAGCTGACAGAATGGAGCATCAGTCAGGGGGAACCTTGAGAAATCCCAGGATTTTGCCTACAGAAACCTCTTGACATACACAAGGAGAAGAGCCCAGTACTGCACCGGAGGAAGAGGAACCCCACACATCAGGGCAGACTGGGACCCTGCTGAGTGAGCAGTGCCCAGGAGGAGGAGGTCCTGGGCACCACGAGGGATGCCATACGAGCAGTGGTGCCTCCTCACGAGGAACCAGGCCAGCTTCCTACAGAGCTGCCTTACGAGGAGCATGGCCACCAAGAAGATCTGAGTTATCAGACTCCACTCTGATCTGCTGTGACACCACAGAGATAAGGGTCTGCAGCTAAAAAGGAGGTCTCGGAGTCCCTAGGAAAGCCATGTATAGACAGGGTAGAGGGCTGTGACAAGGCTGAAAGTCCCAACAGGACCCAGGTCTTTGTGTCCATGGCTATGGCTGTTTTCTCTGCCACTGAAGCCTATGAGGAGACAGCTTATCATTGAAGAACCAGGGCCTCACAGCCTCCTCGCCCACACCCATGAACCAGTCAGGGGTCGTACCATTCTCCTGCACTTGGCCATGCACATCCCCATCTCCTACTGCCCCACAAAGAGCCCTGAGCAACCTGTAAAGGAAAGGATCTCCCTTCCAAAGCACTTGGGGTCAAGGCCTGGCCCTTGTGCTTGGTGACACACATCCAGTTTTCCTACACATCAGTGTCACCTTCACATTGCCTTTGTCTCCTTGTCCTCACTGCCTCCAGTGTTCTGCTATAACGAGCTCCAAGGGAGGCTGTGTGAGTGCTGGCCCTCAGGGGGGACACTGCAGGAAACTTGCCTCTGACTTGGACTTCTGGAGAGATGTCTTCAATTGTCTCTGAGGGCCTGAGGCTCGTGGGCTCATCAGCAAAGCCCCCAGAGGGGTGATTGCAGTGCCTTGGGCTGGTGCTGTGCTGCTGAGCTGGGCCGGGCTCCACAGAGAAAACACATTTCAAATAGTCCCCTGAAGCAGAGAGACAGCTGTGCCCAGGAGCAGCTCCTCTGCACAGCGCAGCAGGGCTGGGGGCTCTGACCGCAGCTGGCACGCAGAGAGGAGAGAAGGAGAGAGGGCTTGGAGGCACTGAGGAGCGCAACAACAGAGGGCAGCGTGTGGCAGGACACGTCTGCAGGCTCTTGACACCGTGAGGCTCTGGCAGCAGGGCCATGCAGGTGGGGTTGCCAGAGGGGTCTTCTACAGCTGGCACATCTGATGGCTGATAGCATCGCTCAGGACAGGTCTCTCTGTTTCTGCAGTGCTTTAGATAATGGCATTATGAGGGCATTTCAAGAGGAAGATCAAGGCTTGGCTTATCTGAAGGGTAAGGCTTTTTCTCCAGTCTGTGCTTTCAGACTCCTGGAGTAGAGGGGAGGCAGGTTTCATGGTAATGGACTGTCAGGATTGTACAGGAGACTGAGACTCCTGGAGCATTGCATTGAGAAATCAGTATGTCAGTGATGAAATTTGTTACGTACCTTCCCAAACATCATCTCATGGACTGCATCAAGATCATATTGTGGTCCTCACAAGTTTTATCCTAGCTCATCGTTAGGAGATACAAAAGCCATGATACCCACTGTCTTTGAGAGGTGTCTGCCGGTCAAAGCAGAGCACAGATCATTTGCAATGAGCAGGAGCTGCCTCGTCTGCAGGCAGAGCTGCAGCACAGGAGGGTCTGCTGAGTGTGCGTCTGTCCCTCCCTGGCCTTGCCTCCCCTGGCAGCAGCACGCTGGCATTCCTGCTGGCTTCTCCAGCTGGCCGTGCTGCTGCTGGTCTTGTTCCCAGGCTGGCTGGGGATGGGGGTTTCACATGCCCATGGGGTGAGTCCTCGGTGTGCTTGGGGGAAGGGGAGTACGGGGACAGGGTGAGGCATCTGGAGATGTGCACTTTGTGCCTGGATTCCTCTGTTCTCAGGAGTGTCTTTGTTCTTTTCAATCAAACATGTGAGTAGAACTTTCCTGCAGCTTTCACGGGGCAGCTGAGACCGTACTTGATGGACAGACTGGCTGTCCTCCCCAAAGAACACTGTGCACTTAAGTGACAGTCCCTTTTTCTCTGATAATGATCTACAAGGATTCCCTTTGAGTCCAGCAGAAATAACCAGGATTTGTGGCTTAGAAACACTCCTCAGGAGTGGTTGGACAGCTGAAACAAAAAACTCAAAAAACAAAAATGTAAAATAAAATTAAAAAAATACTTCCACAACACTGCTCTGCAGTTTGTTGAACAGGGAGCAGCACTGGAGAAAAACTCTTTGAGATCAGGAGGGAAGTGAAACTTACATTTCCCCATGTTCCTCTTCACCTCTTGCTGTAGGACACGACTGACTCCTGCACTGCCCACAGTAGAGCCCCCTGTTCCAACAGACACCCTCAGGCAGAATGAATCAGGATGCATGAAAGGGATCTGCCAAATGTCTGTCAGAAAGTGCACAATATAAGAGATGATTTTAAATGAGAAATTGAATTCATTTTCCTCTGATACATTTCTTGTACTTTATTACTCTCATCCTCTTTGTTCAGGACCACATCCTGAAAAAAGCAGATGTCCAACAGCAGCTCAGTCACTGAGTTCCTCCTGCTGGCATTCGCAGACACGCGCGAGCTGCAGCTCCTGCACTTCGCGCTCTTGCTGGGCATCTACCTGGCTGCCCTCCTGGGCAACGGCCTCATCCTCAGCGCCGTAGCCTGCGACCACCGCCTCCACACCCCCATGTACTTCTTCCTCCTCAACCTCGCCCTCCTCGACATGGGCTGCATCTCCACCACTCTGCCCAAAGCCATGGCCAATGCCCTCTGGGACACCAGGGCCATCTCCTATCAAGGCTGTGCTGCACAGGTCTTTTTCTTTCTCTTCTTCATATCAGCAGAATATTATAACCTTACTGTCATGGCCTACGACCGCTACGTTGCCATCTGCAAGCCCCTGCACTACGGGAGCCTCGTGGGCAGCAGAGCTTGTGCCCAGATGGCAGCAGCTGCCTGGGGCAGTGGCTTTCTCCATGCTGTCCTGCACACGGCCAACACATTTTCCCTGCCCCTCTGCCACGGCAATGCTCTGGACCAGTTCTTCTGTGAAATCCCCCAGATCCTCAAGCTCTCCTGCTCAGATACCTATCTCAGAGAAGTTTGGGCTCTTGTGTTTAGTACTTTTTTAGCACTTGGTTGTTTTGTTTTCATTGTGCTGTCCTATGTGCAGATCTTCAGGGCAGTGCTGAGGATGCCCTCTGAGCAGGGCCGGCACAAAGCCTTTTCCACGTGCCTCCCTCACCTGGCCGTCGTCTCCCTGTTCATTAGCACTGGCATATTTTCCTACCTGAAGCCCCCCTCCATTTCTTCTCCATCCCTGGACCTGCTCGTTGCACTTCTGTACTCGGTGGTGCCTCCAGCAGTGAACCCCCTCATCTACAGCATGAGGAACCAGGAGCTCAAGAATGCAGTGAGGAAACTGTTTCCATACATTCTTCTTAAGCATCCGTGATGTGTTCAGAAGATGTATTCTTAATAATGTGCAAATGTTTTGATTCACATTATATCATACCATTTTTATCCTTACTAGTGTTATCATAACATTGTCATTAATAATAATCCTATCAGAAATCAAAGTGTATTTGGGAAAATGACACAACATTTTTTACATTATTTTTCTCTGTTAGTATTTGAACAATATTTCATTTGTTTTTAATAATCTCATTCTTAGCATTCTGAATGTTACATCTTTTGTAAGGTTTGACCACATCATCTATTGTACACACAGAACCGGGCTTCCTTGATAGATAAAGACAATAAAGATGTCAGTGGAATTTCATTGGTCTCAGTTTCCTTCTCTTCTCATCTTCTTTCGAGCTGGGGGAGCAGCCCCAGCATCCAGGAGGGGCTCAGGGCCAAGAGCCCAGCTGCCTTGGGTAGGAGCAGTGTATTTGGATTAGACCTTGTGGATCTAGGTGACAGTCCTCTCATCTCTATAGCAGGGCTGGCACAAAGCCTTTTCCACGTGCCTCCCTCACCTGGCCATAGTGTCCGTCTCCCTCAGGCCTGTCATGGTTGCCTACCTGAAGCCCCCTCCACCTCCTCCCCATCCCTGGACCTGGTGGTGGCAGTTCTGTACTCAGTGGTGCCTCCAGCAGAGCACGTCCTCATCTGTAGCATGAGGAGCCAGGAGCTCAAGCATGCCTTGTGGAAATAGATGACTAGATGTGTCTTGGATGCAAGAAAGTTTTGATCTGCTTCTGCACATGTCCTGTAATGCAAATAATTGGCGGAATAGCCAGTATACCTGTTTTGTTTTGTTTTGTGGTTGTGTTTGTGCATATTCTTATTACATTAATTCAGCTAATGAACACCCATTAAAATGATATGGGTGTACCTGTTGAATATAGCTCATAGACTCTGTGCATGTGAAGCCATGCTCTCTGTGAATTTAACCTTAAGGAAGGAGCCTGCACTGCCTGGTCTGACGTCCTTCCTCTGAGACCAGGCCTGGCTCTGCAGGGGCAGTGCCCGTGTGCAGGGGTGCAGAGGAAAAGAGTCCCATCCCAGCAGCACGGCCAGGGAGCACCAGCGCTTGGGGCATGCAGAGCTGCTCTCTTGCCACTGCCGCCCTCTCCTGCTGAGCCCTGATGGTGGGCTCAGGCCCGGCTGCTCCTGGAGCTTGGTGCCAGTGCTGCTGTGGGGCTGTGCTGGGACTGCAGGCAGGGACAGGCAGTGGGCACGGCAGTGGCACAGCTGGCCTCCACTGCAGCACTTCCCTCCTAAGGGGGGATCTCCTCCGAGGTGGACTGAGCAGAGCTCAAGTGCTCAATCTGGTGTGAGCAGGCAGAGGAGAGCTTTGCAGCCCCAGGGCACACAGCAGCCCCACCAAAGGAGCCTGGCGAGTGATTCCTTGCAGCCCTGGGGCAATGGCAGTGACCCCCTGAGCTGGGTGTGCCTCCCAGCCTGCACAGCAAGCCCTGCAGAGTGTCCCCGTGCCCTGGGCACCACAGCCCCTCACTCTGCAGAGCAGCACCGCCAGCTGGGGCTGGGGCTGGGGTTGGGGCTGGGGCTTGGAGGGCGTTTCCCCTGAGTGTCTGCTAGGCCAGCTTCAGGCTTCTGGATGTGAGCGTGTTCTTCACTGTGCGCAAGGAGCTGAGAGACCGCCAACAGGCACGGGGCTGAAACATTGCCTGCAAGGTTCCTCCTGCCCTAGCACCTCCCAGGACTGGCACGGAACTGGCTCCTGTGTGTCAGAGAGGCTGGGAGCCCAGCAGGTGTGCCACGAGCTTGGAGGATCACAACCAGTTCACTTCTGCCTATGCAGGTCCTGGCCCAAAAAGGGGGTGTTTTGTAGGTCTGGTATTATGAGGTCAGTGCTGCCTCAGAAGCTGTAAGTCCATGAGGAAGCGAATGGCTGTTAAGTGGCTGTGAGTTGACTTCTTTCTGAAGTAGCCGACAGCTCAACCCTTGACTCCTGGCTGGGATCTGTGCCTTTAGGCTCACATCTGCTGGTATCCATGACAGGCCAGCAGATGCACCTGCTCTGCACACAGCTTGTGAGATCCCCTCTTTCTAAGTAGCTGGTAGGCCCCATAGAGGAAGAGGTCTTGAACAGGTGTTGTCATGGCAGACGTTTCAGCATTTGCCTAATTCATCCTTCAGGGCTGCTTTCAGTTTTCTACACACAGGGGGGTCACTGCCTCCCAGATGCCTGGGGGAACATAAAGGCTGCATGAGGGCCTTGGAAGATTTTTCCCTGTGTCCATAGGTCCATTCTGGAACCAAAGCTGAAGGTAGGAAGCACATTTTTGTGGTGTTGCAGAGCTGCTGGGAACGTTGTGCAGGGTGCTCCTACAGACCTATGTATCCTTCTCCATGCGGTCTTCGGAGCTGTTTCTTTCTCAGGAACAGAGTAGCCAACAGAAGTAAGACAGATATGCTGATTTCATGAAAGCCATCAGAGAGCTGCCCCTAAGAAGGTGACTGATATGGGGAAGTCAGGAGAAGCCTGGCCAGGAGAGATGTTGATAGGGCAGCAGCAGGAACGTGTCACAGAAAGGGACTA
Source organism: Somateria mollissima (assembly GCA_951411735.1). Taxonomy (NCBI): domain Eukaryota; kingdom Metazoa; phylum Chordata; class Aves; order Anseriformes; family Anatidae; genus Somateria; species Somateria mollissima. Next base: position 355,677 of record CATOCB010000138.1, read on the forward strand.
GGAGGTCACTTGTGTCTGTTGGTGGCAGGTCACCCTTGACATAGACCTGGGATCTGCACTTTTGGGCTGACATCTGGCAGTGGCCTTGCTAGACCAGCAGAAGGCACCTGCTTGGCATGCTGACTGTGGGATCCCCTCTGCCTCCAGACCCAGGAGCACCCAGGCAGAAAGAAGGCCCCCATATGGGTTGTCCTGTCCCTTCTGCTTGAGTCCATGAGTGGGCAGCAGCAGGCACAAGGCTTGGCTGTGTCTAGCCAAGAAGCTGCAAGGCCAGCAGCAGGCCCCTGGCTCGGAAGCTGCTGCTGAGGTGACTTGTGTCGTGTTGGCTGAGAGGCCGCAAGGAGCCTGCTGGGTTGGGATGCCTACTTCAGGAGTGGTTTCCACCCTGAGGGAGCTTCCTTTGGCAGTAGGAAAGAGCAGAAGAAAAAACTTCCACAGAGTGCACCTTGGAAGTTAAGCATTGGCCACAAGGAGGAAGAAATGTCTCTCAAAGGGTCGTGCTGTGGTGCCAGAGGTCACCCTCTGATAAGACCCTGGCTTTGTGTTTCAAGGAACAGCTGGTGAGGGTTGACGAGACATGGGTGAAAGCAAGGGATGAGAGCAAGGTGGTGAACAGAGATGGGTGTCTGCAGACTGCAAGGAAATAGCTCAGACTATGGGACAGCAAAGGAAAGCCTGCAGAGGAGAAGGCAGAGGGTGCTGGTAGAAATGGCAGGCCCAACAGCCCTGAAATTTCTGTCCTCTTGGCTAGAGCTTAGGAGGGAATATGTTTTATTCATTGTGATGAGGCCTCATAGATTCCTTGCAACCCTGTGCAGCACCTAGGAGGTGTCACACCAGTGTTGTTCTCATGGCATCACCCTGCCCACCCCATCCCACAGACCCCAGGAAGAGCCTTGAGCCAGCCGTGGGGGTGCGGGATCTCCTCTCACAGTTCCAGGGGTCAGGCCTTGGCTCTTCTGCTTCACTAAAACCAACCAAGACTTTTCTCAGCATAGTGCTTTGCCTGTCTGTAACCATGGCCTCCAATTATCTGCCCTAACAAGGCCCTGGGGAGGCTTTGTTAGTAACAGCTCTCAGTGGGGCCTGTTAATACTCCAAGTCACTTCAGCTTTTCCTTCTGACTTTACTTGCTCAAGAGGTTACATCACTCTCCTCTCAGTATCTGAACTTCATAGACTGAGCACCAAAATGCACCATGGAACTCATTAAAATGCAGAAACTCCCAACATCTCTTCAATAGTTTCTTCAAGCCTTCATGCCTTGTATAGCTAATTACAGAGCTTGCATGGTGTACTTAAGGAAGAAAATTTCAAAAAGCAGCTAATAAAAAATATTTTCTTGTTTTAAAGGCTGAATTTTGCTGCATTTCAGCTTTGAGAATCATTCTCCTATTGCTGTTCATCCAGGGTAACTTCTTTGGAGACCTTCTTCGGGAGGAAAAGCAGAGTCTGGAGGTCAGAGACGTCCCCTGCCAGCAGTGGTCTTTGTCGCTGTAAATGCAGCCCAGCCCACACATGAAACCCTTTCTAAGACAACTCGGGTTCCTTGAGAACAAATAAAATAAAATAAAACCAAAAATAAAATAAAATAAAATAAAATAAAATAAAATAAAATAAAATAAAATAAAATAAAATAAAATAAAATAAAAACTAAAAATAAAATAAAACCGAAAAGAAAAGAAAAGAAAAGAAAAGAAAAGAAAAGAAAAGAAAAGAAAAGAAAAGAAAATTGAAATTACTTTTGGAATCTGAGAAATTCAGCTTGAATCTTAGTAGACACCTAGATATCCATGTTATCTCTTTGGTCTTCTGTGGAAAACTCAGGATGAAAACTAAAGAAAATATATGTTCAAGTGGCTGTAGCTGTACCCATGAGCTTGGCCTCTTTTGGGAATATGTCCCGTTCTAGCCACGGAAACCTAAATTGAGTGATGTGAAAAGACCTGCCCAGTCAATGGAGTAGGGCAAAGTCCTACTTCCTGTGCTATAGATGCAGAAGGCAAAAAGAATTGCATTGTGCCTTACACTTTTCTGAGATGTGTAACCCAGGTCAGGCAAGTTTACCTTAGTGCTGACAAGTCCATCACTAAACCACGCTCCCAAGCTCTACATCTACACCTTGGCTCTCCAGTCAATGAACCAGCTCATCAATTTTCTATCTGGGAGATAGATCCTCTACCCATTCACAAATATCTTCTCCCTCTATTACTTCACCAGCACGATGTCTGGGATGTGGAACACCCTCATCACTGTGCTGATGCCTGCCAACAAACACCTGCAGATGCCTGTGGCCTTCTTCCTGGGGGAGAGTTGTCCTCCTTGCACAGCTCCAGCACCCTGCGCCAGATGCTGGCCAGCTTCCTGGCTGGGGACAGCACCCCCTTTGCTCACAGAGGTGGCAGCACTCTCAGCTGCACCTCCTGCATGACCGCAGTGCTTCCTGCTGGGGGCCACGTCCTACGGTCAGCCCTGGGCTGTATGCCATCCCTGTTCTCTGCAAGGCTCGAGAAGTGCAAGGTCTGACTCCAGAAGGCGGCTGTACCTGAACCAGGGGAATTTCTCTCATGTACAGGAATTCTTTCTCCTCCTCCCAGCCACAGTTCTGTGGCCCCTGTGTCATAGACACCTTCTGTGGTTTTGCCCCATTGCTGGAGCTGTCCTGCAGTGCCATGGTGATACTCATGGTCTTTGATTTCATAATCTACATTTTGGATCCAATCTTCCTCTTCCCTCTCATGCAGTTTTCAGGTGTGTGTGTGTCCTGTATTGGCAGGCCAAGGCCTTATCCACCTGCTCTTCTGTCCTCACGAGTGTCACTGTTTTCTATGGTACTGCCATCACTGTCTGTGAGAAGCCCAAATACAGCCCTCCTCAGAGATCTTAATGAAGCCCTTTCCTAAACCACCATCCTCCCAGTCACTCCTCAGGTTGCCTAGAGGTGGTGTGGGAAGGGTGAGAGAGGTGCTGGTGGAGCTGCAGACGTTGTTATAAGACCTCTCTCAAAGACCTTGGAAAGGCCAGATAAAGGAGAGACGTTGCTCAGGAGTTTGGAAACGCAGAGGTAAAAGGCATCTTCTACGAGAAGGCTAAACAGAAGGATGATGAAGCCTAACTAAGGATTGATGAAAATGCCAGCCTTAAACCTAGCTCTCTAACCAAACCTAAACTAAAAGCCTCAAAACTTGTCCTTATCCCAGACCTTGAGAAGGCACCTTGAGCAGAACACCAATCCCTCCCTCAATACCCTTGCCATTCCCTTAACCCTGGAGGGTGACCTCTAATCCCTAAACATTAACCCCCAAAGCCCTCCAGCGTGAACACAGCACATCTCATCCTCAACCCCACTCCAACCCATAACCTCAGCTGCTTGTCCCCTTGGGGCAGGGCAGGGACTGTGAGGTCCTGCAGCAGTCCCATGGCATTGGAAGAGGCATGTGAGGTGACAGGTATGTGATCAGATCAGAGGCCACAAGGAGGACCTGGCTGGAAATGCTGGGATGAGGTCAGGTGTGCCTCAGGATGTGCTGGGCCTGCAGGAGGCACATGGCTGGGAAGGAGGCTGGGAGGCCACTTCTGTCTGTGGAGCTGACGGACCAGCAGCAGGAATGTGGCACAGATAGGAACCATAAAGGGCAGAAGCATGCACATGGCATTGACGATGATGGTGAGGCACCTTCTGTTCTGGTCAGGTGAGAGACCACAGGAAGGCTGATGGCATGGGGGTCATGCTTGAGGTATAGCTAGTGAGACCATAGAATCAGAGAATGGCTCCTGTTGGAAGGGACCTTAAAGGTCACCTAGTTCAAACCCCACGGCCATAAGCAGGGATGCCCCCCACGAGATTAGGTTGCCCAGGGCCTCATCTAACCTGCTCCAGGGATGGGGCATCCCTAAGGTCTCTCAGCAACCTGTTCCAGTGCCTCACCTCCCTCTGAGTGAAGAGTTTCCTCCTAACCTCTAATCTAAATCTCCCCCCTTTTAACTTTAAACCATTCCCCCTTGTCCTATCATTATCTAATTGAACAAAGAGTCACTCTCCATCTTTTTTATAAGCCCCTTTTAATTACTGAAAGGCCACAAAGAGGTCACCCCGGAGCCTCCTTTTCTCCAGGCTGAATAGTCCCAGCTCTCTTAACCTTTCTTCATAGGAGACATGCTCCAGTCCCTTGATCATCTTTATGGCCCTCCTCTTGACCCATTCTAACAGATGCACATCCTTCTTGTGCTGGGGGTCCCAGTCCTGGATGCATCACTCCAAGTGGGGCCTCACAAGGGCAGAGTACAAGGAGTAGAAGTAGAAGTGACCTCCCTCTACCTGCTGGCCACTCCTCTGCTGATGCAGCCCAGGATGCAGTTGGCCTTCTGGGCTACAAGCGCAGAATGTACTGTCTCACTGTCGATCTCACTGTCTGTCATAGATAAAGATATTAAACAGCACCAGTCCCAGGACAGACCCCTGAGGTACAACACTTGTCACCAGCCTCCACTTGGACATAGAGCCATTGAGCACCACTCTCTGGGTGTGACCTTCAGGCCAACTCCTTATCCACTGAATGGTGCACCCATCAAATGCGTATCTCTCCAATTTGGAGACCAGGATGTCATGTGGGACAGTGTCAATGGTCTTACAGAAGTCCAAGTAGATGACATAGGTCGATCTTCTCTTGTTGTCTGATGTGATCACTCCATTGTAGAAAGCCAGCACATTGGTCAGGCATGATTTACCCTTTGGAGAAGCCATGCTGGCTGTCTGAGATCACCTCTTTGTCTTGCATGTGCCTTGACATCGATTCCAGGAGGATCTTTTCCATGATCTTTTCAGGCACAGGGGTGAGGCTCACCATTCGGTAGTTCCATAGGTTCTCATTTCTACCCTTTTTAAAAATGGGAGTGATGTTTCCTTTTTCCAGTCACCAGGGACTTCACCTGACTGCCAGGACTCTTCAAATATGGTGGAGAGAGGCTTGACGACTACATCAGCCAGCTCCCTCAGGACCCTGGGATGCATGTCACCAAGCCCCATAGACTTGCATGTGCCCAGTTTCTTCAGGTGGACTCAGACCTCCTCTATACTTAGAGCAGGAGGGACTTTGCCCCCCAGCCTCCATCGATGGGTTCAGGGAAGTGAAAGACTTGGGAAGCCTGACTGGCAGGGAAGACTGAGGCAAAGATGTTGTTGAGTCCCTCAGCCTTCTCCATGTCTGTCATTACCAGTTCACCTTTCTCATCCATCAGAAGGGGGTACACTGTCCTTGGCCTTTCTTTTCTGAGCGATGTACAAATAGGATCTCTTCCTATTATTACTTGCATCCCTTGAGAAGATCAGTTCCATCCATGCCTTGGCTTTCCTTATCCCATCCCTGCACATCCGAAACTGAAACATGTGAGAGGGTCTGGGAAAAATAACCCTGGATCCACAGAAGCCATTTGGGAAACAAAGCATATGGGTAGGAAGCACAATTTTGTGGTGGTGCAGAGCTGATGGGCACATTGCGCAGGATGCACCTAAAGATCTTTGTGTCCTTTTCCCTCCTGACTACAATGTCACTTCCTTCTCAGGAAAGGAGGAGCCAACAGAGGTGAGACAGATACACTGAGATGGTAAATGTCATCAGAAAGCTGATCCCAGTAAGATATGGGGAGGTCAGGAGCAGCCTGGGCAAGAGACATGAGAGATTTTGGGGTGGGAAGAGGAGCATGGCCAGCAGAAATTAATGATTTCATAGAGGTAAGAGCATTCATGCAATGCCGATGCTGCAGTAACACTGACTTAAAACAGTCACATATGTCCCTTACCTTACTGGAAACACTGTTTTTAATCCCTAAACCTAAATGCTACTACAACACTCTGAAAGGAATCAATTTTCTCTCTTGATAACCGTAATCCCTTCACTTAACACTAACATTAAAATGCTCTATTTAACCCTAGACTCATTGGCAGACGTTAAAGACCCATAAACCACAGAGCTTGTCCATACCTGAACCACAGACGTGACAGCACAAACAGAACACCAAACACTCCCACTAAAACTTTGCTTAATCTCTAACCCAGAAAGTAAAAAGAGATACCGAGGGGACTAGAGAGAGCTAAACTCTACCTCAGGATCTCTTGGCCCATCAGGAGGAATGTGACTGTGGCAGTGACAGTGAGGTCACTTCTGTCTCTGCACTTGATAGGGCAGCAGCAGGAACGTGTCACGCAAAGGGACTGTGAGGTCACTTGTGTCTGGAGGTGGCAGGTCACCCTTGACTTCTCCTTGGGATCTGGACTTTTGGGCTGACATCTGGCAGTGGCCCTGCTAGGCCAGCAGAAGGCACCTGCTTGGCATGCTGACTGTGGGATCCCCTCTGCCTCCAGACCCAGGAGGACCCAGGCAGAAAGAAGGCCCCCATATGGGTTGTCCTGTCCCTTCTGCTTGAGTCCATGACTGGGCAGCAGCAGGCACAAGGCTTGGCTGTGTCTCCACAAGAAGCTGCAAGGCCAGCAGCAGGCCCCTGGCTTGGAAGATGCTGCTGAGGTGACTTGTGTCTCGTTGGCTGAGAGGCCGCAAGGAGCCTGCTGGGTTGGGATGCCTACTCCAAGAGGGGTTTCCAACCTGATGGAGCTTCCTTTGGTAGTAGGAAAGAGCAGAAGAGAAAAAACTGCCAAAAAGTGTGCATTGGAAGGATGGCACTGGCCATGAGGAGGAAGAAATGTCCAGGGGAACAACTGGTCTTGCTGCTAGTAACAGAGGCAAAGAAGGCATTAAGTGTCTCAGCCTTTACCTCATCCCTTTTCACCAGGTTTTCCCCCCAAAATCCAATAAAGGATTATGATTCTCCCTAATCCTCCTTCATTTAAAGTAGTTTTATTTTATTTTATTTTATTTTAGTTTAGTTTAGTTTAGTTTAGTTTAGTTTTTTGATTGTCTTTGACAGTAATAGATGGATTGAGCTCCAGCTGGGCTTTGGCCCTTCTAATTTTGACCTGCACAGCCCCAGAACATTCAGGACACAGCTCCAGACAAACTGACAGCATGCATGAGAAGAAAGCACAGCAAATGTGGAACCTGACAGCCTTCCATCCCCTACCTTCTGTGACTGTGCTGCAATTCCATTCAAATGGTTACTCCTGAATTATCCAAATTTCCCTGCAACTCTTGCTGCTGCTGCTGTCTGCTCAGAGATAGCACAATCACAGGAAGGTTGAACTGTCTGCCTGCTGACATTAACAGCTGATAGAATGGAGCATCACTGTGGGTGAACCTTGAGAATCTGCAGGATTTTGACTTCAGAAAACTTTTGACTTTTACATGAAGAAGAGCCCAGTCCTGTACCAGAGGAAGAGAAACCCCACACATCAGGGCAGACTGGGACCTTGCTGAGTGAGCAGTGCCCAGGAGGAGGAGGCCCAGGGCACCACGAGGGATGCCATATGAGCAGTGGTGCCTCCTCACCAGGAACCAGGCCAGCTTCCTACAGAGCTGCCTTACGAGGAGCATGGCCACCAAGAAGATGTGAGTTATCAGACTCAGATCAGATCCCCTGAGACACCACAGAGATAAGGGTCTGCAGCCAAAAAGGAAAGATGTGGAGGTCTCGGAGTCCCTAGGAAAGCCATGTATAGGCAGGGTAGAGGACTGTGACAAGGCTGAAAGTCCCAACAGGACCAGGTCTTTGTGTCCATGGCTATGGCTGTTGTCTCTGCCACTGAGGCCTATGAGGAGACAGCTTATCATTGAAGAACCAGGGCCTCACAGCCTCCTCGCCCACACTCATGAACCAGACAGGGGTCGTAGCATTCTCCTGCACTTGGCAATGCACACCCCCATCTCCTACTGCTCCACAAAGAGCCCTGAGCAACCTGTAAAGGAAAGGATCTCCCTTCCAAAGCACTTGGGGTCATAGCCTGGCCCTTGTGCTTGGTGACACACATCCAGTTTTCCTACACATCAGTGTCACCTTCACATTGCCTTTGTCTCCTTGTCCTCACTGCCTCCACTGTTCTGCTCTAACGAGCTCCAAGGGAGGCTGTGTCAGTGCTGGCCCTCAGGGGGACACTGCAGGAAACTTGCCTCTGACTTGGACTTCTGGAGAGATGTCTTCAATTGTCTCTGAGGGCCTGAGGTTCGTGGGCTCATCAGCAAAGCCCCCAGAGGGGTGATTGCAGTGCCTTGGGCTGGTGCTGTGCTGCTGAGCTGGGCCGGGCTCCACAGAGAAAACACGTTTCAAATAGTCCCATGAAGCAGAGAGACAGCTGTGCCCAGGAGCAGCTCCTCTGCACAGCGCAGCAGGGCTGGGGGCTCTGACCGCAGCTGGCACGCAGAGAGGAGAGAAGGAGAGAGGGCTTGGAGGCACTGAGGAGCGCAACAACAGAGGGCAGCGTGTGGCAGGACACATCTGCAGGCTCTTGACAGAGTCTCTGGCAGCAGGGCAATGCAGGTGGGGTTGCCAGAGGGGTCTTCTACAGCTGGCACATCCGATGGCTGATAGCATCTGCCAGGGTCGTTGTCTCTATTTCTACAGAAAGGAGTAGAAAACACTTTAGAGAATGGGAAATATGACTGGATATTTCAAGAGGAAGACCAAGGCAGGGGCTACCTGAAAGGCAAGACTTTTTCTGCAGTCTGTGCTTTCAGGTTACTGCAGTGGAGGGGAGGCAGGTTTCATGGTAATCCATTGTCAGGATTGTACAGGAGACTGAGACTCCTGGAGCATTGCATTGAGAAATTAATATGTCAGTGATGAAATTTGAAGACTACCTTCCCAAACCTCATCTCATGGACTGCACCAATATCATCATAAAATGGTTTTATGATAGCTGATTTTAAGAGCTACAAACTCCCTGAAATCTCCTGTCTTTGGGAGGTGTCTGTAGGCCAAAGCAGAGTAGAATGCCTTTGCAATGAGCATGAGCTGCAGCACAGGAGGGTCTGCTGAGTGTGCGTCTGTCCCTCCCTGGCCTTGCCTCCCCTGGCAGCAGCACGCTGGCATTCCTCCTGGCTTCTCCAGCTGGCCGTGCTGCTGCTGGTCTTGTTCCCAGGCTGGCTGGGGATGGGGGTTTCACATGCCCATGGGGTGAGCCCTCGGTGTGCTTGGGGGAAGGGGAGTACGGGGACAGGGTGAGGGGTCAGGAAATGTGCACTTTGATCCTGGATTCCTTTGCTCTCAGCTGTGTTCAGGTTCTTCTCAGGTCAACCTCTGAGTAGAACTTTCCTGCAGCTCTCACAGGGCGGGTGAGACCAGCACTGATGGACAGATTGTCTGTCCTCACTAAAGGAAACTCCGCACTATAGGGACTGCCCCTTTTTCTCTGAGGATGCACAAAGTTTCCCATCAAGTGCAGGAGAAATGCTCAGGATTTCTGTTTTAGAAAATCTCAACAGGTGTGGTAGGTTAGCAACAACAAAAAATATGACCCTATAAAATAAAAATTAAAGAAATCCATATATATATATCTGCTCTGAAGTTGGGTAACCCGGGAGCAACACTGGGGCAACGTTCTTTGATATCAGCAGTGAAGTGAGTCTGAGATTACCCCGTGTTCCGCCTTTCCCCTGGCTATTGGGCAAAACTGACTCTTCCATTGCCCATGGAGGAGTCCCCTGCTCCCAGGGATACCCTTCTTTTAGGCAGCATCAGGAAGAACTCATGAAAGGGACCTGCCAATTGTGTTCCTGGAAGAGGGCAATTTTCTGAAGATTATAAATGAGAAATGGGATGAGTTTTTCCCTGATAAGTCTGTAGTACATTATTACTGTTCCTTCTCTTCTATGTGCAGGACCACATCCCAAAAATGCAAATGTCCAACAGAAGCACCATCACTGAGTTCCTCCTGCTGGCATTCGCAGACACGCGCGAGCTGCAGCTCCTGCACTTCGCGCTCTTGCTGGGCATCTACCTGGCTGCCCTCCTGGGCAACGGCCTCATCCTCAGCGCCGTAGCCTGCGACCACCGCCTCCACACCCCCATGTACTTCTTCCTCCTCAACCTCGCCCTCCTCGACGTGGGCTGCATCTCCACCACTCTGCCCAAAGCCATGGCCAATGCCCTCTGGGACACCAGGGCCATCTCCTATGTAGGATGTGTTGCCCAGGTCTTTCTGTTTATCTTCTTGATGTCAGCAGAGTATTCCCTTCTGACCATCATGTCGTACGACCGCTACGTTGCCATCTGCAAGCCCCTGCACTACGGGAGCCTCGTGGGCAGCAGAGCTTGTGCCCAGATGGCAGCAGCTGCCTGGGGCAGTGGGGTTTTCTATTCTCTTCTGCACACAGCCAATACATTTTCCCTGCCCCTCTGCCAAGGCAATGCTCTGGACCAGTTCTTCTGTGAACTCCCCCACATCCTCAAGCTCTCCTGCTCAGATGCCTACCTCAGGGAAGTCGTGGCTCTTGTGTTTAGTATTTCTTTAGCCTTTGGTTGTTTTGTTTTCATTGTGCTGTCCTATGTGCAGATCTTCAGGGCTGTGCTGAGGATGCCCTCTGAGCAGGGTCTGCACAAAGCCTTTTCCACGTGCCTCCCTCACCTGGTCGTGGTCTCCCTGTTTGTCTGCACTGCCATGTTTGCCTACCTGAAGCCCCCCTCCATCTCTTCCCCATCCTTGGACGTGCTGGTGTCATTTCTGTACTCGGTGATGCCTCCAGCACTGAACCCCCTCATCTACAGCATGAGGAACCAGGAGCTGAAAGCCACACTAAAGAAACTGATTCTATTTACTTAGCAATAAATTGGCGATCTCACTTTTCTAGTTTTACTCAAGTTAATCTCAGGCAATTTGTGACCGTTAGGTATAGCATTCTTTAAAATTCTGTTTCCTGTGAAATGTTTGCTTTCATTCCTCTTTTCCAGATGACCAGTCCTCTGTGAACCCAGAGGCTTTCTCTGAATGTGTTTATCCCTAAATGACACCTGGCCTCTGTTGTGGTATCTTGTTAGTAAAAGGAAGTTGCTCAGTGCTCAGCGCTCTTCTTCCCAAACTGGAGTGAAGAAGATGCTCAGTTAATACCAGGCTCAAGGCCTCGGTCTTGTACTTGGGTGCCACCTGGACACGGGGGCATGAGGGCAAGTTGTTCTGGGTGCGGGATTGAGGGCTGGACTGAGTCGTCACTGGTGGATGCCCATTGCCCCTGGAGACCCTGACTGGTCAAGAAGCAGCTTCCTGGGTTTGAAACGTGACAGGACTGGTGGCATCAAGGAGGTATTGGGAGCCCCCAAGATATCCTAAGGGTTGGCCTGGGACACTGAGTGCCTTGTGTTGAGTGGGCAGTGAGTGGATCTTCACAGTAAAGCTAAGCCAAAGGATTCATGGGCTGATGGGAGCTCTGCAACGCCAGGACAGACAGCAGGGTCACAGTGCAAAGGTCTCAGAGGCCTTCAGACAACAAACAGAAAGAGACAAAAAACTGGGTGACCAGGCAAGGGCAGAGAGGTGGGAAGAGGTGGGCAAGGGCTGGGCTGAACTGGGCAGTGCCCGGCAGAGGGCAACAGCAGCGTCAGGGAGCGGTGGCAGCATGCAGGGGAGGGCTCCCAGCAGGGCTTGGTGCTGCAGAGCCAGGGCTGCGCGAAGGGAGCCCAGAGCTGCAGGGGCAGGGGAGAGGAGGCCGAGGGCCAGGGCGGCTGCTGCAGGGGCAGGGAGCTCAGCATGGCCCTTGCAGCCCCCTGCCCTGGGCCTGCCTCTGCCCTTGGGCTCGGCCCCGGCCTTGGCTCTGCTGGCAGGAGCGCTCTTGGCATGTGCTTCCTGGCCTCCCCTTGCCTGCGCACAGCTGCTGCCCGCTCAGGCTGCTGCCACAAAAGTGTCCTCACAAGCAGCACCACCCCTTGGGCTGCTTCTGCTGGCCTCCCCCACCCAACTGCCTTGACTCCTTGTCTGTGCTGGTCCCCACCGTCCACACCCAAATGCGTCCCTTGGCTGTCAGCTCCCTCTCCCCTGCCCTGTGGGATGAGAGAGCCATGGGTGAGACACGTTACCCTTAGGTGTTGTAGTGTTTGTTTGCTTTTTTGATGGCACAAAAAGTTCCTTCACCAGTGATGCACATCCTTCTTCATATTAGGACAAACTCAACGTCCTGCTCTTTCTGCTTTTCCTCAGGGATGAACTGGATTAAGTCTTCTTGACTATTCTGAGGCACAACGAAATGCTTTTTCCCTTCTGTTACTCCATCACAATATGTGTGACTTTCCCTTACTCTGCACATTGACCTCATGGGTCAATTCACATTTTTCACTTTCAAATCCTTAGTTAGACGGGGGCCATTTCCAAAGTGAGGCAAGCTGATGGCTTCGGCCTCAGCCATTTGAAGTCTGCTATGCTTGAGTTTTTCAGCCTGTTTGCTAAAGATGACCCAGGAAGGTAAACGGATCTTCACATGTCAGGTTTGAATAAGGAAAAGTATCTCAGGTTTCCAATGGCCATTTCAAATCTAGGTGAATCCCAGAAACCCACTGAAGAAGAGGTTTGTCTTTGAAGGGGTGTTCCTGTGCTGGACTGGGCTGCAGTTACAGGGACAAAGGCCACTGCTGGCAGTGGAGGTGCCCTGGGAACTCCACCTGGCTCCACCTGATTTTCCCAAAGGGCTCCGGCCTCCTGCAGGTCTTTTCTGACATCTGCCAGTCCACAGAAGTGTCTCAAATGCAACGGGGCCACTAGAGGTTTTCCCTCGTTATGCTTATGGTCAGACAGCTGAATGTCCCCTTTCCAGCTGCCTGTCTGGACCTGGAGTTCCCATGGTTCTCCTGGTTTGCCCTCCCCTTTCTCTTTGATCATTCATTTGACCGCTCTCACCAACCCAGTTGCTGCTTGGAGTTTCAGTGAATTCAAGCTCGCCCATCTCTCAGCAGTCTGACTAATGATTTCCTTAGAAAGAACTTCATCATTTCTCATTGAATTTTTATGATATGGATTAATATTAACACAATTACTTAAAATTTCCTATTAGTCCGTGTAAAATATATCACACACAGTCATCCTTTTGGGAAGGTAAACATCACTGGAGGCAACAAAATAAGGAACTTGAACTTTTTTTTTTTTTTTTTTGAAAATTGCAGCATGATTTCCTGTTGTTTGTTTTGAAATAGGAAAAACCCTGCTCTTCCCACCCAAGCAGGGCTTCAAAGGAGAAAGCCTAGACCAATATAACCAGGAGAATGATGCTCTAAACTGAAACACAACAAAATTCATCCTTTAAAATGAGGAAAGATTTGTATTAGATGCTCTTTGAAATCTTTCCCCTTAACTAGAACATGAAAGCTCTACAATTAGCTGAACAAGGGCCACTTTTAAGGGAAATTAGCAGGGCCACTGCCAGATGTCAGCCCAAAAGTGCAGATCCCAGGGAGAAGTCAAGGGTGACCTGCCACCTACTTCAAGCAGAAGTGACCTCCCAGTCCCTTTGCGTGACACGTTCCTGCTGCTGCCCTATCAAGTGCAGAGACAGAAGTGACCTCACAGTCACATTCCTCCAGCTGGGTCAGGACATCCCGAGGTAGGGCTGACCTCTCTCTAGTCCTTTAGGGACTAGGGCTCACCATTCTAGGTTAGAGGATAAACAGAGGTTTAATGGGAATCTTTGGTGTTCTTCTGTGGCTATCAGGTCTGTCCTAGGGGTATGGGCAAGCCCTGTGGTTTAGGGTTTCTTTAGGCCTGCCAACAACTTCTCTAGGGCTACATAGTGCATTTTAATGCTAGTGTTTAGGGTAGGGATTGGGGTAAGCAGGAGTGTAAAGGTAAAGGAAAGGTAAGGGAAAGGGGCTATGGCCTGAGTTTTGCTTCAATGGATACTTTAAGTTCAGGCATTAGAGTAGTGCATTCCTCTCAGAGTGCTGGAGGAGCATTTAGGTTTAAAGATCAGATCAGGGTGAGCAAGAGACTAAAGATAAAGGGAAGTGGCTATGGGCTGAGTTTTGGCTTGAAGGGATACTTTGAGGTCAGGCATAAGAATAGTGGATTCCTGTCAGGGTGTGGAGTAGCATTTAGGTTTGGGGATTAATGTCACTGGTGAAAATAGGGGAAGGGCTTTACACAACTGTTTTAAGCCAGCGTTACAGCAGAATCAACATTGCCTGAACGTTCTAACCTCACAGAAATCAGTAATTTCTGCTGGCCAAACTCCTTTTCCCTCCCCCAAATCTCACATCTCTCCTGGCCAGGCTTCTCCTGACTTTCCCATATCAGTCATCTTCGTAGGGGCAGCTTTCTGATGGCTTTCATGATCTCAGAGTACGTGCCTCACATCTGTTGGCTACTCCTTTTTTGAGACTGACATGGCACCTAAGTCAGGATGGAAAAGAACACAAAGGCTGTAGGTGAACCCTGCACAATGTACCCTGCAGCTCTTGTACCACCCCCAAAATTTTGTTTCCTGCCTCCAACTTTTAGATACAGAATGGTTTCTGTGCACCCAGGCTATCTTTTTCCAAACCCTCATGCATGGTTCAGTTTGCCCCAAGCATCTTGGAGGCAGTGGCCCCCTCTGTGTAGAAAACTGAAAGCAGTCCTAAAGGATGACTTCAGGCAAAAGCTGACACCTCTGACATGACAACCCCTGCCCAAGAACTCTTCCTCTATGGGGCCTACCAGGTACTTTGAAAGAGCCGATCTCAGAAGCTACATGCACAGCAAGTGCCTTCTGCTGCCCTACCATGGACACTGGCAGATGTGAGCCTAAAGGCACAGATCCCAGCCAGGAGTCAAGGGTGACCTGTCAGCTACTTCAGAAAGAGCTCAACTCACAGGCCATTTAACAGCCATTCGCTTCCTGCTGGACTTAGTGTTTCTGACGCACCACTGAGCTCATAATACCACACCTACAAAACACCCCCTTCTTGGGCCCAGGACCTGCCCAGGTAGAAATGATCTGGTTGTGATCCTCCAAGCCCATGGTACACCTGCTGGGCTCCCAGCCTCTCTGACACTCAGGAACCAGTTCTGTGCCAGTCCTGGGAGGTGCTAGGGCAGGAGGGACCTTGCAGGCAATGTTCCAGCCCCATGCCTGTTGGCGGTCTCTCAGCTCCTTGTGCACAGTGAAGATCACACTTACATCCAGAAGCCTGAAGCTGGCCTAGCAGACACTCAGGGGAAGCACCTGTCCCTGCCTGCAGTCCCAGCACAGCCCCACAGCAGCACTGGTACCAGGCTCCAGGAGCAGCCGGGCCTCACCCCACCAGCAGGGCTCAGCAGGACAGGGCGGCAGTGGCAGTCTATGAGCTACATGTATATTCATATTCAACGGGTACAACCATATCATTTTAATGGGTGTTCATTAGCTGAATTAATGTAAAAAGAATATGCACAAACACACAAACACAACCCACCCAAAAAAACAAAACAAAAAAAAAAAAAAAAAAAAAACAATCAAACAAACAAAAACAACAAACAGGTATACTGGCTATTCCGCCAATTATTTGCATTACAAGACGTGCAGAAGCAGATCAGAAATTTCTTGCATCCAAGACACATCTAGTCATATATTTCCACAAGGCATGCTTGAGCTCCTGGCTCCTCATGCTACAGATGAGGATGTGCTCTGCTGGAGGCACCACTGAGTACAGAACTGCCTCCACCAGGTCCAGGGATGGGGAGGAGATGGAGGGGGCTTCAGGCAGGCAACCATGACAGGCCTGAGGGAGACGGACACCATGGCCAGGTGAGGCAGGCGCGTGGAAAAGGCTTTGTGCCAGCCCTGCTATAGAGACAACAGGACTGTCACCTAGATCCACAAGGTCTAATCCAAATACACTGCTCCTACCCGAGGCAGCTGGGCTCTTGGCCCTGAGTCCCTCCCGGATACTGGGACTGCTGCCCCAGCTCCAGAGGAGATGGGAAGAGAAGGACACAGAGACCAATGAATTTCCGCTGAGTTCTTTCTTGTCTTTAACTACTGTTGTAAACCTCCAGATATTGACGGAAGGAAGACAAAGTCGCTCAATATGAGTGATCAGTGAACTTCGATTTATTAAACAATTCAGCCGTCTTTTATGTGATACGATATAATTAGCTCATACATATTGCAAAAGCTAAGCTCATGATTGGTTATAGCTACATCTTGTTTATCTCAGTTATTTCTACATACCGCTGACTACATTTCTTCTCTATCAATGTTATTTCAGCACAACAAGTACAGCACAAGTACAGCACAACCTTGCCTTGGATACATCCACCCGTGTACGTGACTGGCCTCACACAAGCTGTGTCCAGTACTTGGCACGCTCACCATCTCTAAGTTGCTCCACATTCACATGCCCTATTTCATTTAACCATTCCTCCACAAACTACCAAGGAAGCCTGCTTCTGTATGTACATTATATGATGTGGTCAAACCTAACACAAGATGTAACATTCAGAATGCTAAGAATGAGATTATTAAAAACAAAACGAAACATTGTTAAACAAAATGAAACATTGTTAAAATATTGACAGTGAAAAATAATTTTTAAAATGTTGTGTCATTTTCCCAAATACCCTTTTATTTCTCTTAGGATTATTATTAATGATAATGTCATGATAACACTAGTAACGATAAAAATGATATGATATAGTATGAATCAAAATATTTGCATAGTATTAAGAATACATCTTCTGAACACATCATGGATGCTTAAGAAGCATGTACGGAAAAAAATTTCCTCACTGCATCCTTGAGCTCCTGGTTCCTCATGCTGTAGATGAGGGGGTTCACTGCTGGAGGCACCACCGAGTACAGAAATGCCACCACCAGGTCCAGGGATGAGAAAGAAATGGAGGGGGGCTTCAGGTAGGAAAATATGCCAGTGCTGACAAACAGGGAGACAACGGACAGGTGAGGGAGGCACGTGGAGAAGGCTTTGTGCCGGCCCTGAGAAGAGGGCATCCGCAGCACTGCCCTGAAGATCTGAATATAGGACAACACAATGAAAACAAAACAACCAAAGCCTAAAAAAACACTAAACAGAACTGCCCCAACTTCCCTGAGGTAGGCACCTGAGCAGGAGAGCTTGAGGATGTGGGGGATTTCACAGAAGAACTGTTTCACAGCATTGCCGTGGCAGAGGGGCAGGGAAAATGTGTTGGCCGTGTGCAGGACAGCATTGAGAAAGCCACTGCCCCAGGCAGCTGCTGCCATCTGGGCACAAGCTCTGCTGCCCACGAGGCTCCCGTAGTGCAGGGGCTTGCAGATGGCAACGTAGCGGTCGTAGGCCATGACAGTGAGAATAGAATATTCTGCTGCTATAAAGAAGAGAAAGAAAAAGACCTGTGCAGCACATCCTTGATAGGAGATGGCCCTGGTGTCCCAGAGGGCATTGGCCATGGCTTTGGGCAGAGTGGTGGAGATGCAGCCCAGGTCGAGGAGGGCGAGGTTGAGGAGGAAGAAGTACATGGGGGTGTGGAGGCGGTGGTCGCAGGCTACGGTGCTGAGGATGAGGCCGTTGCCCAGGAGGGCAGCCAGGTAGATGCCCAGGAAGAGCGCGAAGTGCAGGAGCTGCAGCTCGCGCGTGTCTGCGAATGCCAGCAGGAGGAACTCAGTGACTGAGCTTATGTTGGGCATCTGCTTTTTTCGGGATGTGGTCCTGAACAAAGAAGAGGATGAGAGTAATAAAGTACAAGAAATGTATCAGAGGAAAATGAATTCAATTTCTCATTTAAAATCATCACTTATATTGTGCACTTTCTGGCAGACATTTGGCAGATCCCTTTCATGCATCCTGATTCATTCTGCCTGAGGGTGTCTGTTGGAACAGGGGGCTCTACTGTGGGCAGTGCAGGAGTCAGTCCTGTCCTACAGCAAGAGGTGAAGAGGAACATGGGGAAATGTAAGTTTCACTTCCCTCCTGATCTCAAAGAGTTTTTCCCCAGTGTTGCTCCCAGTTCACCAAACTGCAGAGCAGTGTTGTGGAGGTTTTTTTTTAATTTTATTTTAAATTTTTGTTTTTTGAGTTTTTTGTTTCAGCTGTCCAACCACTCCTGAGGAGTGTTTCTGAGCCACAGATCCTGGTTATTTCTGCTGGACCCAAAGGGAATCCTTGTAGATCATTATCAGAGAAAAAGGGGCTGTCACTTTAGTGCACAGTGTTCTTCGGGGAGGACAGCCAGTCTGTCCACCACGTACAGTCTCAGCTGCCCTGAGAGAGCTGCAGGAAAGTTCTACTCACATGTTTGATTGAAAAGAACAAAGACACTGCTGAGAGCAGAGGAATCCAGGCACAAAGTGCACATCTCCACACCCCTCACCCTGTCCCCGTACTCCCCTTCCCCCAAACACACCGAGGGCTCACCCCATGGGCATGTGAAACCCCCATCCCCAGCCACCCTGGGAACAAGACCAGCAGCAGCACGGCCAGCTGGAGAAGCCAGGAGGAATGCCAGCGTGCTGCTGCCAGGGGAGGCAAGGCCAGGGAGGGACAGACGCACACTCAGCAGACCCTCCTGTGCTGCAGCTCTGCCTGCAGACGAGGCAGCTCCTGCTCTTTGCAAATGCTGTGTACTCTGCTTTGGCCTGCAGACGCCTCCCAAAGGCAGGAGCTATCAGGGCTTTTTTAGCTCCTAAAGAGCGGCTAGGATAAAACCTGAGAGGACCACAATATGATCTTGATGCAGTCCATGAGATGATGTTTGGGAAGGTACGTAACAAATTTCATCACTGACATACTGATTTCTCAATGCAATGCTCCAGGAGTCTCAGTCTCCTGTACAATCCTGACAGTCCATTACCATGAAACCTGCCTCCCCTCTACTCCAGGAGTCTGAAAGCACAGACTGGAGAAAAAGCCTTACCCTTCAGATAAGCCAAGCCTCGATCATCCTCTTGAAATGCCCTCATAATGCCATTACCTAAAGCACTGCAGAAACAGAGAGACCTGTCCTGAGCGATGCTATCAGCCATCGGATGTGCCAGCTGTAGAAGACCCCTCTGGCAACCCCACCTGCATTGCCCTGCTGCCAGAGCCTCACGGTGTCAAGAGCCTGCAGATGTGTCCTGCCACACGCTGCCCTCTGTTGTTGCGCTCCTCAGTGCCTCCAAGCCCTCTCTCCTTCTCTCCTCTCTGCGTGCCAGCTGCGGTCAGAGCCCCCAGCCCTGCTGTGCTGTGCAGAGGAGCTGCTCCTGGGCACAGCTGTCTCTCTGCTTCAGGGGACTATTTGAAATGTGTTTTCTCTGTGGAGCCCGGCCCAGCTCAGCAGCACAGCACCAGCCCAAGGCACTGCAATCACCCCTCTGGGGGCTTTGCTGATGAGCCCACGAGCCTCAGGCACTCAGAGACAATTGAAGACATCTCTCCAGAAGTCCAAGTCAGAGGCAAGTTTCCTGCAGTGTCCCCCTGAGGGCCAGCATTGACACAGCCTCCCTTGGAGCTCGCTAGAGCAGAACACTGGAGGCAGTGAGGACAAGGAGACAAAGGCCATGTGAAGGTGACACTGATGTGTAGGAAAACTGGATGTGTGTCACCAAGCACAAGGGCCAGGCCTTGACCCCAAGTGCTTTGGAAGGGAGATCCTTTCCTTTACAGGTTGCTCAGGGCACTTTGTGGGGCAGTAGGAGATGGGGATGTGCATGGCCAAGTGTAGGAGAATGCTACGACCCCTGCGTGGTACATTGGAGGGGGCGAGGAGGCTGTGAGGCCCTGGTTCTTCAATGATAAGCTGTCTCCTCATAGGCCTCAGTGGCAGAGAAAACAGCCATAGCCATGGACACATAGACCTGGGTCCTGTTGGGACTTTCAGCCTTGTCACAGTCCTCTACCCTGTCTATACATGGCTTTCCTAGGGACTCCGAGACCTCCTTTTTAGCTGCAGACCCTTATCTCTGTGGTGTCACAGCAGATCAAAGCGGAGTCTGATAACTCAGATCTTCTTGGTGGCCATGCTCCTCATAAGGCAGCTCTGTAGGAAGCTGGCCTGGTTCCTCGTCAGGAGGCACCACTGCTCGTATGGCATCCCTCGTGGTGCCCAGGGCCTCCTCCTCCTGGACACTGCTCACTCAGCAAGGTCCCAGTCTGCCCTGATGTGTGGGGTTTCTCTTCCTCTGGCACAGGACTGGGCTCTTCTTCATGTAAAAGTCAAAAGTTTTCTGAAGTCAAAATCCTGCAGATTCTCAAGGTTCACCCACAGTGATGCTCCATTCTATCAGCTGTTAATGTCAGCAGGCAGACAGTTCAACCTTCCTGTGATTGTGCTATCTCTGAGCAGACAGCAGCAGCAGCAAGAGTTGCAGGGAAATTTGGATAATTCAGGAGTAACCATTTGAATGGAATTGCAGCATAGTCACAGAAGGTAGGGGATGGAAGGCTGTCAGGTTCCACATTTGCTGTGCTTTCTTCTCATGCATGCTGTCAGTTTGTCTGGAGCTGTGTCCTGAATGTTCTGGGGCTGTGCAGGTCAAAATTAGAAGGGCCAAAGCCCAGCTGGAGCTCAATCCATCTACTACTGTCAAAGACAATCAAAAAACTAAACTAAACTAAATTAAACTAAACTAAACTAAAATAAAATAAAATAAAACTACTTTAAATGAAGGAGGATTAGGAAGAATCATAATCCTTTATTGGATTTTGGGGGGAAAACCTGGTGAAAAGGGATGAGGTAAAGGCTGAGACACTTAATGCCTTCTTTGCCTCTGTTACTAGCAGCAAGACCAGTTGTTCCCCTGGACATTTCTTCCTCCTCATGGCCAGTGCCATCCTTCCAATGCACACTTTTTGGCAGTTTTTTCTCTCCTGCTCTTTCCTACAACCAAAGAAAGCTCTATCAGGGTGGAAACCACTCCTGAAGTAGGCATCCCAACCCAGCAGGCTCCTTGCGGCCTCTCAGCCAAGCAGACACAAGTCACCTCAGCAGCACCTTCCAAGCCAGGGGCCTGCTGCTGGCCTTGCAGCTTCTTGGCTAGACA
Source organism: Somateria mollissima (assembly GCA_951411735.1). NCBI lineage: Eukaryota > Metazoa > Chordata > Aves > Anseriformes > Anatidae > Somateria > Somateria mollissima. The sequence continues at coordinate 376,513 of CATOCB010000138.1, forward strand.
CAGCCAAGCCTTGTGACTGCTGCTGTGCAGTCATGGACTCAAGCAGAAGGGACAGGACAACCCATGTTGGGGCCTTCTTTCTGCCTGGGTCCTCCTGCGTCTGGAGGCAGAGGGGATCCCACAGTCAGCATGCCAAGCAGGTGCCTTCTGCTGGCCTAGCAGGGCCACTGCCAGATGTCAGCCCAAAAGTGCAGATCCCAGGGAGAAGTCAAGGGTGACCTGCCACCTCCAGACACAAGTGACCTCACAGTCCCTTTGCGTGACACGTTCCTGCTGCTGCCCTATCAAGTGCAGAGACAGAAGTGACCTCACAGTCACTTCCATGGTCACATTCCTCCTGCTGGGGCAGGAGATCCTGAGGTAGAGCTGAGCTTTCTCTAGCCCCCTCGGTATCTCTTTTTACTTTCTGGATTAGATATTAAGCAAAGTTTTAGTGGGAGTGTTTGGTGTTCTGTTTGTGCTGTCATGTCTGTGGTTCAGGTATGGACAAGCTCTGTGGTTTATGGGTCTTTAACGTCTGCCAATGAGTCTAGGGTTAAATAGAGCATTTTAATGTTAGTGTTAAGTGAAGGGATTACGGTTATCAAGAGAGAAAATTGATTCCTTTCAGAATGTTGTAGTAGCATTTAGGTTTAGGGATTAAAAACAGTGTTTCCAGTAAGGTAAGGGACATACATTACTGTTTTAAGTCAGTGTTACTGCAGCATCGGCATTGCATGAATGCTCTTACCTCTATGAAATCATTAATTTCTGCTGGCCTTGCTCCTCTTACCACCCCAAAATCTCACATGTCTCTTGTCCAGGCTGCTCCTGACCTCCCCATATCTTACTGGGATCAGCTTTCTGATGACATTTACCATCTCAGTGTATCTGTCTCACCTCTGTTGGCTCCTCCATTCCTGAGAAGGAAGTGGCATTGTGGTCAGGAGGGAAAAAGACACAAAGGTCTTTAGGAGCATCCTGTACAATGTGCCCATCAGCTCTGCACCACCACAAAATTGTGCTTCCTACCCATATGCTTTGTTTCCCAAATGGCTTCTGTGGATCCAGGGTTATTTTTCCCAGACCCTCTCACATGTTTCAGTTTTGGATGTGCAGGGATGGGATAAGGAATGCCAAGTCATGGATGGAACTGATCTTCTCAAGGGATGCAAGTAATAATAGGAAGAGTTCCTATAGGTACTTAGCTCAGAAAAGAAAGGCCAAGGACAGTGTACCCCCTTCTGATGGATGAGAAAGGTGAACTGGTAATGACAGACATGGAGAAGGCTGAGGGACTCAACAACATCTTTGCCTCAGTCTTCCCTGCCAGTCAGGCTTCCCAAGTCTTTCACTTCCCTGAACCCATCGATGGAGGCTGGGGGGCAAAGTCCCTCCTGCTCTAAGTATAGAGGAGGTCTGAGTCCACCTGAAGAAACTGAGCACATGCAAGTCTATGGGGCTTGGTGACATGCATCCCAGGGTCCTGAGGGAGCTGGCTGATGTAGTCGTCAAGCCTCTCTCCACCATATTTGAAGAGTCCTGGCAGTCAGGTGAAGTCCCTGCTGACTGGAAAAAGGAAACATCATTCCCATTTTTAAAAAGGGTAGAAATGAGAACCCGTGGAACTACCGAATGGTGAGCCTCACCCCTGTGCCTAAAAAGATCATGGAAAAGATCCTCCTGGAATCGATGTCAAGGCACATGCAAGACAAAGAGGTGATCTCAGACAGCCAGCATGGCTTCACCAAAGGCCAAATTGTGCCTGACCAAGGTGCTGGCTTTCTACAATGGAGTGATCACATCAGACAACAAGAGAAGACCGACCTATGTCATCTACTTGGACTTCTGTAAGACCATTGACACTGTCCCACATGACATCCTGGTCTCCAAATTGGAGAGATACACATTTGATGGGTGAACCATTCAGTGGATAAGGAGTTGGCCTGAAGGTCACACCCAGAGAGTGGTGCTCAATGGCTCTATGTCCAAGTGGAGGCTGGTGACAAGTGTTGTACCTCAGGGGTCTGTCCTGGGACTGGTGCTGTTTAATATCTTTATCTATGACAGACAGTGAGATTGACAGTGAGACAGTACATTCTGCGCTTGTAGCCCAGGAGGCCAACTGCATCCTGGGCTGCATCAGCAGAGGAGTGGCCAGCAGGTAGAGGGAGGTCACTTCTACTTCTACTCCTTCTACTCTGCCCTTGTGAGGCCCCACTTGGAGTCCTGCATCCAGGACTGGGGCCCCCAGCACAAGAAGGATGTGCATCTCTTATAACGGGTCCAAAGGAGGGCCACAAAGATGATCAAGGGGCTGGAGCATGTCTCCTGTGAAGAAAGGCTGAGAGAGCTGAGGCTGTTCAGCATGGAGAAAAGAAGGCTCCGGGGTGACCTCTTTGTGACTTTCAGTACATAAAGGGGGCTTATAAAAAGATGGAGAGTGACTCTTTGTTCAATTAGATAATGATAGGACAAGGGGGAATGGTTTTAAGCTAAAAGAGGGGAGATTTAGATTAGAGGTTAGGAGGAAACTCTTCACTCAGAGGGAGGTGAGGCACTGGAACAGGTTGCTGAGAGACCTTAGGGATGCCCCATCCCTGGAGCAGGTTAGATGAGGCCCTGGGCAACCTAATCTCGTGGGGGGCATCCCTGCTTATGGCCGTGGGGTTGGAACTAGGTGACCTTTAAGGTCCCTTCCAACAGGAGCCATTCTATGATTCTATGGTCTCACTAGCTATACCTCAAGCATGACTCCCATGCCATCAGCCTTCCTGTGGTCTATCACATGACCAAAACAGAAGGTGCGTCACCATCATCTTCAATGCCATGTGCATGCTTCTGCCCTTTACGGTCCCTATCTGTGCCACATTCCTGCTGCTGGTCCGTCAGCTCCACAGACAGAAGTGGCCTCCCAGCCTCCTTCCCAGCCATGTGCCTCCTGCAGGCCCAGCAGATCCTGAGGCACACCTGACCTCATCAGAGCATTCCCAGCCAGCTCCTCCTTGTGGCCTGTGATCTGATCACATACCTGTCACCTCACATGCCTCTTCCATTTGCCGAGGCGATCGGCTCCGGGGCAGACGCGTTCTGCAGCGGAGCGGGGGATCGGGCCAGGCAGGGCTAATTTTTCCGGCATCGAGCCTACTTGAGGGAGCCGCCAGGACCCGGCAGCCCTCGTGAGGGAGGCTGACGAGGCGAAGGCGGAGCCAGCAGCGCCCCCTCCCCCTGGCCGTCAAAAGCTGCCCCTAGGGAGCGCGAGCGACCAGGAGCGCGGCGAACAGGACGGGCAAACAGGGCGTGGTGCGGCAGTTAGCGCGGCAGTTCGCGCAGGCAGGGCGAGCAGGAAGGGCGGAGCGCGCCCCCCGCCCAAACGAACACCTCCTTAACGACAGCCGTTAGCTAGGTGATAATGGTCTCCACCAGGCAGGGTGCGCTCTCCAGGAAGTCGGTACACACCCAGACCGACTACCCGTTAAAAAACGCAGCAGTTCAGGTCGCCGGATGCGAGGAGTGTCTAAGCCTGTTGCTGCCATCGGCGGGAGGCAGAGTAACTGCGTGCGTGAGGTGCGAGCAGGTGGATGACCTGGTCCGCATGGTGGCGGAGCTCAAGGAAGAAGTGGAGAGGTTGAGGGATATCAGGGAGTGTGAGCGGGAGATAGACTGGTGGAGCGACTCCCTGCAGGGCCTCAAGGAGAGGTACCGGGGTGAGACACCCCAAACAGTGGTGGACCCCCTGCCCTGTAACCGTCGGGCAGAGGGAGGGAATCTGGGAGTTGAGGAGGAATGGAAACAGGTCCCTGCTCGACACCGCAGGCGATGCCCTCCCCTTCCGGCCCCACCTTCTCAGGTGCCCTTATGTAACAGGTTTGAGGCCCTGGAGCTTGACAGACCAGTAGCTGAGGAAGAGGTAGCAAGTGTTCCCAGGAGGATGCCTAGGGCGAGGAGGTCGACTCCACGCCTCAGGACTGCCTCCATCAAGAAAGACAGGAGGGTTATTGTTGTTGGAGACTCTATTCTTAGGGGAACAGAGGGACCTATTTGTCGGCCCGACCCTACCCGTAGGGAAGTCTGCTGCCTCCCTGGGGCCAGGGTCAGGGACGTTGCCAGGCAGCTTCCCAACCTGGTACGCCCCTCTGATTATTATCCTCTTTTGATAGTCCAGGCGGGCAGTGACAACATTGAAGAGAGAAGCCTGAAGGCTATCAAACGAGACTTCAGGGGGCTTGGACGGTTAGTGGATGGAGCGGGAGTGCAGGTGGTGTTTTCATCCATCCCTACGGTGGCAGGGAGGGGAACAGAGAGGACATGGAAAGCCCTCCTGTTAAACACGTGGCTTCGGGGCTGGTGCCAACGCAGAAATCTTGGGTTTTTTGACCATGGGGCACTTTACTCGGCACCTGGCCTGATGGCCGCGGACGGGTCCCTATCTTTTAGGGGAAAAAGGATCCTGGGCCAGGAGCTGGCAGGGCTCATTGAGAGGGCTTTAAACTAGGTAAGAAGGGGGATGGGGCTGAGGCAAGGATTGTTGGGGCTGTGCCAGGGGGAATAATGGCAAGGCCGGAGGATAAGGTAATGGCCCAGCTAAAGTGCATCTACACCAATGCACGCAGCATGGGTAACAAACAGGAGGAGCTGGAAGCCATCGTGCGGCAGGCAGGCTACGACTTGGTTGCCATCACGGAGACGTGGTGGGACCAGTCTCATGACTGGAGTGCTGCAATGCCTGGCTATAAGCTCTTCAGAAGGGACAGGCGGCACAGAAGGGGTGGTGGTGTGGCTCTCTACATTAGAGAGTCTTTCGAGGTTGTAGAACTCGAGGCTAGGAATGACAAGGTCGAGTCCCTTTGGGTTAGGATCGGCAGGGGCAACAAGGCTAGTGTCCTGGTCGGGGTCTGCTATAGACCGCCGAACCAGGATGAGGAGACGGACGAGGAGTTCTACAGGCAACTGACAGAAGTTGCAAAATCTTCAGCGCTTGTACTCGTGGGGGACTTCAACTTCCCTGACATATCCTGGAAGCACAACACAGCCCAAAGGAAGCAGTCTAGGAGGTTTCTGGAGAGTGTGGAAGATAGCTTCCTGACGCAGCTGGTTAGTGAGCCTACCAGGGGTGGTGCCCCGCTAGACCTTCTCTTCACAAACAGAGAAGGACTGGTGGAGGATGTGATTGTCGGGAGCTGTCTTGGGCAGAGTGACCACGAAATGGTGGAGTTCACTATTCTTGGTGAGGCCAGGAAGGGGACCAGCACAACTGCTGTATTGGACTTCCGGAGGGCTGACTTTGAGCTGCTCAGGACACTGGTTGGTAGAGTCCCTTGGGAGGCGGTTCTGAAGGGCAGAGGGGTCCAGGAAGGCTGGGCGCTCTTCAAGAGGGAAGTCTTAATGGCGCAGGAACGGTCTGTCCCCACGTGCCCAAAGACGAGCTGGCGGGGAAGAAGACCAGCCTGGCTGAATAGAGAATTGTGGCTTGAGCTTAGGAGAAAAAAGAGGGTCTATAACCTTTGGAAAAGTGGGCAGGCCACTAGGGAGGACTATAAGGATGTTGTGAGGCTGTGCAGGGACAAAATTAGGAAGGCCAAAGCTCATCTGGAGCTCAATCTGGCTACTGCCGTTAAAGATAACAAAAAACGTTTTTATAAATACATCAACACAAAAAGGAGGACTAAGGAGAATCTCCATCCTTTACTGGATGCGGGGGGAAACTTAGTTACAAGAGATGAAGAAAAGGCAGAGGTGCTTAATGCCTTCTTCACCTCAGTCTTTAGCGGCAATACCGGTTGTTCTCTGGATACCCAGTACCCTGAGCTGGTGGAGGGGGATGGGGAGCAGGATGTGGCCCTCACTATCGACGAGGAACTGGTTGGTGACCTGCTACGGCACTTGGATGTGCACAAGTCGATGGGGCCGGATGGGATCCACCCAAGGGTACTGAGAGAACTGGCGGAGGAGCTGGCCAAGCCACTATCCATCATTTATCAGCAGTCCTGGCTATCGGGGGAGGTCCCAGTTGACTGGCGGCTAGCAAACGTGACGCCCATCTACAAGAAGGGCCGGAGGGCAGACCCAGGAAACTACAGGCCTGTCAGTTTGACCTCAGTACCAGGGAAGCTCATGGAGCAGATCCTCTTGAGAGTTATCATGCAGCACTTGCAGGGCAAGCAGGTGATCAGGCCCAGTCAGCATGGGTTTCTGAAAGGCAGATCCTGCTTGACGAACCTGATCTCCTTCTATGACAAAGTGACGCGCTGGGTGGATGAGGGAAAGGCTGTGGATGTGGTCTACCTTGACTTCAGCAAGGCTTTTGACACCGTCTCCCACAGCATTCTCCTCAAGAAACTGGCTGCTCTTGGCTTGGACTGGCGCACGCTTCGTTGGGTTAGAAACTGGCTGGATAGCCGGGCCCAAAGAGTCATGGTGAATGGAGTCAAGTCCAGTTGGAGGCCGGTCACTAGTGGCGTTCCCCAGGGCTCGGTGCTGGGGCCGGTCCTCTTTAATATCTTCATCGATGATCTGGACGAGGGCATTGAGTGCACCCTCAGTAAGTTTGCAGATGACACCAAGCTAGGTGAGTGTGTCGATCTGCTTGAGGGTAGGAAGGCTCTGCAGGAGGATCTGGACAGGCTTGACCGATGGGCTGAGGCCAACTGTATGAAGTTCAACAAGGCCAAGTGCCGGGTCCTGCACCTGGGGCGCAATAACCCCAAGCAGAGCTACAGGCTGGGAGATGAGTGGTTGGAGAGCTGCCTGGCAGAGAAGGACCTGGGAGTGATGGTTGATAGTCGGCTGAATATGAGCCAGCAGTGTGCTCAGGTCGCCAAAAAGGCCAACAGCATCCTGGCCTGTATAAGAAACAGTGTGGCCAGCAGGGCTAGGGAGGTGATCGTCCCCCTGTACTCGGCTCTGGTGAGGCCGCACCTCGAGTACTGTGTTCAGTTTTGGGCCCCTCGCTACAAGAAGGACATCGAGGTGCTTGAGCGGGTTCAGAGAAGGGCGACGAAGCTGGTGAGGGGCCTGGAGAACAAGTCCTACGAGGAGCGGCTGAGGGAGCTGGGCCTGTTCAGCCTGGAGAAAAGGAGGCTCAGGGGTGACCTTATTGCTCTCTACAGGTACCTTAAAGGAGGCTGTAGCGAGGTGGGGGTTGGTCTGTTCTCCCACGTGCCTGGTGATAGGACGAGGGGGAATGGGATTAAGTTGCGCCAGGGGAGTTTTAGGCTGGATGTTAGGGGGCACTTTTTCACCGAAAGGGTTGTTCGACATTGGAACAGGCTGCCCAGGGAAGTGGTGGAGTCACCATCCCTGGAAGTCTTTAAAAGACGATTAGATGTAGAGCTTAGGGATATGGTTTAGTGGGGACTGTTAGTGTTAGGTCAGAGGTTGGACTCGATGATCTTAAGGTCTCTTCCAACCTAGAAAATTCTGTGATTCTGTGATTCTGTGATTCCAATGCCATGGGACTGCTGCAGGACCTCACAGTCCCTGCCCTGCCCCAAGGGGACAAGCAGCTGAGGTTATGGGTTGGAGTGGGGTTGAGGATGAGATGTGCTGTGTTCATGCTGCAGGGCTTTGGGGGTTAGATGATCAGGTTAATGTTTAGGGATTAGAGGTCACCCTCCAGGGTTAAGGGAATGGCAAGGGTATTGAGGGAGGGATTGGTGTTCTGCTCAAGGTGCCTTCTCAAGGTCTGGGATAAGGACAAGTTTTGAGGCTTTTAGTTTAGGTTTGGTTAGAGAGCTAGGTTTAAGGCTGGCATTTTCATCAATCCTTAGTTAGGCTTCATCATCCTTCTGTTTAGCCTTCTCGTAGAAGATGCCTTTTACCTCTGCGTTTCCAAACTCCTGAGCAACGTCTCTCCTTTATCTGGCCTTTCCAAGGTCTTTGAGAGAGGTCTTATAACAACGTCTGCAGCTCCACCAGCACCTCTCTCACCCTTCCCACACCACTTCTAAGGCAACCTGAGGAGTGACTGGGAGGATGGTGGTTTAGGAAAGGGCTTCATTAAGATCTCTGAGGAGGGCTGTATTTGGGCTTCTCACAGACAGTGATGGCAGTACCATAGAAAACAGTGACACTCGTGAGGACAGAAGAGCAGGTGGATAAGGCCTTGGCCTGCCAATACAGGACACACACACACCTGAAAACTGCATGAGAGGGAAGAGGAAGATTGGATCCAAAATGTAGATTATGAAATCAAAGACCATGAGTATCACCATGGCACTGCAGGACAGCTCCAGCAATGGGGCAAAACCACAGAAGGTGTCTGTGACACAGGGGCCACAGAACTGTGGCTGGGAGGAGGAGAAAGAATTCCTGTACATGAGAGAAATTCCCCTGGTTCAGGTACAGCCGCCTTCTGGAGTCAGACCTTGCACTTCTCGAGCCTTGCAGAGAACAGGGATGGCATACAGCCCAGGGCTGACCATAGGACGTGGCCCCCAGCAGGAAGCACTGCGGTCATGCAGGAGGTGCAGCTGAGAGTGCTGCCACCTCTGTGAGCAAAGGGGGTGCTGTCCCCAGCCAGGAAGCTGGCCAGCATCTGGCGCAGGGTGCTGGAGCTGTGCAAGGAGGACAACTCTCCCCCAGGAAGAAGGCCATGGGCATCTGCAGGTGTTTGTTGGCAGGCACCAGCTGAGTGATGAGGGTGTTCCACATCCCAGTCACAGTGCTGGTGAAGTAATAGAGGGAGAAGATATTTGTGAATGGGTAGAGGATCTATCTCCCAGATAGAAAATTGATGAGCTGGTTCATCGACGAGAGAGCCAAGGTGTAGATGTAGAGCTTGGGAGCGTGGTTTAGTGATGGACTTGTCAGCACTAAGGTAAAGTTGCCTGACCTGGGTTACACGTCCCAGAGTAGTGTCAGGCACAATGCAATTCTTTTTGCCTTCGTCATCTATAGCACAGGAAGTAGGACTTTGCCCTACTCCATTGACTGGGCAGGTCTTTTCACATCACTCAATTTAGGTTTCCGTGGCTGGAAAGGGACATATTCCCAAAAGAGGCCAAGCTCATGGGTACAGCTACAGCCACTTGAACATATATTTTCTTTAGCTTTCATCCTGAGTTTTCCACAGAAGACCAAAGAGATAACATGGATATCTAGGTGTCTACTAAGATTCAAGCTGAATTTCTCAGCTTCCAAAAGTCACTTCAATTTTCTTTTCTTTTCTTTTCTTTTCTTTTCTTTTCTTTTCTTTTCTTTTCTTTTCTTTTCTTTTCGGTTTTACTTTATTTCTGGTTTTTATTTTATTTTATTTTATTTTATTTTATTTTATTTTATTTTATTTTATTTTTGGTTTTATTTTATTTTATTTGTTCTCAAGGAACCCGAGTTGTCTTAGAAAGGGTTTCATGTGTGGGCTGGGCTGCATTTACAGCAACAAAGACCACTGCTGGCAGGGAGAGTGTCTGACCTCCAGACTCTGCTTTTCCTCCCGAAGGTCTCCAAAGAAGTTACCCTGGATGAACAGCAATAGGAGAATGATTCTCAAAACTGAAATGCAGCAAAATTCAGCCTTTAAAACAAGAAAATATTAAAAAATATAATAAAAATTAGCTGCTTTTTGAAATTTTCTTCCTTAAGTACACCATGCAAGCTCTGTAATTAGCTATACAAGGCATGAAGGCCTGAAGAAACTATTGAAGAGATGTTGGGAGCTTCTGCATTTTAATGAGTTACATGGTGCATTTTGGTGCTCAGTCTTTGAAGTTTAGGTACTGAGAGGAGAGTGATGTAACCTCTTGAGCAAGTAAAGTCAGAAGGAAAAGCTGAAGTGACTTGGAGTATTAATGGGCCCCACTGGGGGCTGTTACTAACAAAGCCTCCCCAGGGCCTTGTTAGGGCAGATAGTTGGAGGCCATGGTTACAGACAGGCAAAGCACTGTGCTGAGAAAAGTCTTGGTTGGTTTTAGTGAAGCAGAAGAGCCAAGGCCTGACCCCTGGAACTGTGAGAGGAGATCCCGCACCCCCACGTCTGGCTCAAGGCTCTTCCTGGGGTCTGTGGGATGGGGTGGGCAGGGTGATGCCATGAGAACAACACTGGTGTGACACCTCCTAGGTGCTGCACAGGGTTGCAAGGAATCTATGAGGCCTCATCACAATGAATAAAACATATTCCCTCCTAAGCGCTAGCCAAGAGGACAGAAATTTCAGGGCTGTTGGGCCTGCCATTTCTACCAGCACCCTCTGCCTTCTCCTCTGCAGGCTTTCCTTTGCTGTCCCATAGTCTGAGCTATTTCCTTGCAGTCTGCAGACACCCATCTCTGTTCACCACCTTGCTCTCATCCCTTGCTTTCATCCATGTCTCGTCAACCCTCACCAGCTGTTCCTTGAAACACAAAGCCGGGGTCTTATCAGAGGGTGACCTCTGGCACCACAGCACGACCCTTTGAGAGACATTTCTTCCTCCTTGTGGCCAATGCTTAACTTCCAAGGTGCACTCTGTGGAAGTTTTTTCTTCTGCTCTTTCCTACTGCCAAAGGAAGCTCCATCAGGGTGGAAACCACTCCTGAAGTAGGCATCCCAACCCAGCAGGCTCCTTGCGGCCTCTCAGCCAAGCAGACACAAGTCACCTCAGCAGCATTCCAAGCCAGGGGCCTGCTGCTGGCCTTGCAGCTTCTTGGCTAGACACAGCCAAGCCTTGTGCCTCCTGCTGCCCACTCATGGACTCAAGCAGAAGGGACAGGACAACCCATGTTGGGGCCTTCTTTCTGTCTGGGTCCTCCTGGCTCTGGAGGCAGAGGGGATCCCACAGTCAGCATGCCAAGCAGGTGCCTTCTGCTGGCCTAGCAGGGCCACTGCCAGATGTCAGCCCAAAAGTGCAGATCCCAGGTCTATGTCAAGGGTGACCTGCCACCTGCAGACACAACTGACCTCCCAGTCCCTTTCTGTGACACGTTCCTGCTGCTGCCCTATCAACATCTCTCCTGGCCAGGCTTCTCCTGACTTCCCCATATCAGTCACCTTCTTAGGGGCAGCTCTCTGATGGCTTTCATGAAATCAGCATATCTGTCTCACTTCTGTTGGCTACTCTGTTCCTGAGAAAGAAACAGCTCCGAAGACCGCATGGAGAAGGATACATAGGTCTGTAGGAGCACCCTGCACAACGTTCCCAGCAGCTCTGCAACACCACAAAAATGTGCTTCCTACCTTCAGCTTTGGTTCCAGAATGGACCTATGGACACAGGGAAAAATCTTCCAAGGCCCTCATGCAGCCTTTATGTTCCCCCAGCCATTTGGGAGGCAGTGACCCCCCTGTGTGTCGAAAACTGAAAGCAGCCCTGAAGGATGAATTAGGCAAATGCTGAAACGTCTGCCATGACAACACCTGTTCAAGACCTCTTCCTCTATGGGGCCTACCAGCTACTTAGAAAGAGGGGATCTCACAAGCTGTGTGCAGAGCAGGTGCATCTGCTGGCCTGTCATGGATACCAGCAGAAGTGAGCCTAAAGGCACAGATCCCAGCCAGGAGTCAAGGGTTGAGCTGTCGGCTACTTCAGAAAGAAGTCAACTCACAGGCCATTTAACAGCCATTCGCTTCCTCATGGACTTACAGCTTCTGAGGCAGCACTGACCTCATAATACCAGACCTACAAAACACCCCCTTTTTGGGCCAGGACCTGCATAGGCACAAGTGAACTGGTTGTGATCCTCCAAGCTCGTGGCACACCTGCTGGGCTCCCAGCCTCTCTGACACACAGGAGCCAGTTCCGTGCCAGTCCTGGGAGGTGCTAGGGCAGGAGGAACCTTGCAGGCAATGTTCCAGCCCCGTGCCTGTTGGCGGTCTCTCAGCTCCTTGTGCACAGTGAAGATCATGCTCACATCCAGAAGCCTGAAGCTGGCCTAGAAGACACTCAGGGGAAGCGCCCTCCAAGCCCCAGCCCCAACCCGAGCCCCAGCCCCAGCTGGCGGTGCTGCTCTGCAGAGTGAGGGGCTGTGGTGCCCAGGGCACGGGGACACTCTGCAGGGCTTGCTGTGTAGGCTGGGAGGCAGACCCAGCTCATGGGGTCACTGCCATTGCCCCAGGGCTGCAAGGAATCACTGGCCAGGCTCCTTTGCTGGAGCTGCTGTGTGCCCTGGGGCTGCAAAGCTCTCCTCTGCCTGCTCACACCAGATTGAGCACTTGAGCTCTGCTCAGTCCAACTCGGAGGAGATCCCCCCTTAGGAGGGAAGTGCTGCAGTGGAGGCCAGCTGTGCCACTGCCGTGCCCACTGCCTGTCCCTGCCTGCAGTCCCAGCACAGCCCCACAGCAGCACTGGCACCAAGCTCCAGGAGCAGCTGGGCCTGAGCCCACCAGCAGGGCTCGGCAGGAGAGGGCGGCAGTGGCAAGAGAGCAGCTCTGCATGCCCCAAGCGCTGGTGCTCCCTGGCCATGCTGCTGGGATGGGAATCTTTTCCTCTGCACACGGGCACTGCCCCTGCAGAGCCAGAACAGGTCTCAGAGGAAGGACGTCAGACCAGGCAGTGCAGGCTCCTTCCTTAAGGTTAAATTCACAGAGAGCATGGCTTCACATGCACAGAGTCTATGAGCTATATTCAACAGGTACACCCATATCATCTTAATGGGTGTTCATTAGCTGAATTAATGTAATAAGAATATGCACAAACACTATCACAAAACAAAACAAAATAAAAAACAGGTATACTGGCTATTCCGCCAATTATTTGCATTACAGGACATGTGCAGAAGCAGATCAAAAATTTCTTGCATCCAAGACACATCTAGTCATCTATTTCCAAAAGGCATGCTTGAGCTCCTGGCTCCTCATGCTACAGATGAGGACGTGCTCTGCTGGAGGCACCACTGAGTACAGAACTGCCACCACCAGCTCAAGGGATGGGGAGGAGATGGAGGGGGCTTCAGGTAGGCAACCATGACAGGCCTGAGGGAGATGGACACCATGGCTAGGTGAGGGAGGCACGTGGAAAAGGCTTTGTGCCAGCCCTGCTATAGAGACAACAGGACTGTCACCTAGATACACTAGTTCTAATCCAAATACACTGCTCCTAACCGTGGCAGCTGGGCTCTTGGCCCTGAGCCCCTCCTGGATGCTGGGGCTGCTCCCCCAGCTCGACAGAAGATGGGAAGAGAAGGAAACTGAGACCAATGAAATTCCGCTGACATCTTTATTGTCTTTATCTATCAAGGAAGCCCGGTTCTGTGTGTACAATAGATGATGTGGTCAAACCTTACAAAAGATGTAACATTCAGAATGCTAAGAATGAGATTATTAAAAACAAAATGAAATATTGTTCAAATACTAACAGAGAAAAATAATGTAAAAAATGTTGTGTCATTTTCCCAAAGTTTCCCAAACACTTTGATTTCTGATAGGATTATTATTAATGACAATGTTATGATAACACTAGTAACGATAAAAATGATATGATATAATGTGAATCAAAATATTTGCATATTATTAAAAATACATTTTCTGAACACATCACGGATGCTTAAGAAGAATGTATGGAAACAGTTTCCTCACTGCATTCTTGAGCTCCTGGTTCCTCATGCTGTAGATGAGGGGGTTCACTGCTGGAGGCACCACCGAGTACAGAAGTGCAACGAGCAGGTCCAGGGATGGAGAAGAAATGGAGGGGGGCTTCAGGTAGGAAAATATGCCAGTGCTAATGCACAGGGAGACCACAGCCAGGTGAGGGAGGCACGTGGAAAAGGCTTTGTGTCGGCCCTGCTCAGAGGGCATCCTCAGCACTGCCCTGAAGATCTGCACATAGGACAGCACAATGAAAACAAAACAACCAAAGCCTAAAAAAACACTAAACAGAACTGCCCAAACTTCTCTGAGATAGGAATCTGAGCAGGAGAGCTTGAGGATGTGGGGGATTTCACAGAAGAACTGGTCCAGAGCATTGCCGTGGCAGAGGGGCAGGGAAAATGTGTTGGCCGTGTGCAGGACAGCATGGAGAAAGCCACTGCCCCAGGCAGCTGCTGCCATCTGGGCACAAGCTCTGCTGCCCACGAGGCTCCCGTAGTGCAGGGGCTTGCAGATGGCAACGTAGCGGTCGTAGGCCATGACAGTAAGGTTATAATATTCTGCTGATATGAAGAAGAGAAAGAAAAAGACCTGTGCAGCACAGCCTTGACAGGAGATGGCCCTGGTGTCCCAGAGGGCATTGGCCATGGCTTTGGGCAGAGTGGTGGAGATGGATCCCACGTCGAGGAGGGCGAGGTTGAGGAGGAAGAAGTACATGGGGGTGTGGAGGCGGTGGTCGCAGGCTACGGCGCTGAGGATGAGGCCGTTGCCCAGGAGGGCAGCCAGGTAGATGCCCAGGAAGAGCGCGAAGTGCAGGAGCTGCAGCTCGCGCGTGTCTGCGAATGCCAGCAGGAGGAACTCAGTGATGGTGCTTCTGTTGGACATCTGCTTTTTTCGGGATGTGGTCCTGAACAAAGAAGAGAAAGAACAGTAATAATGTACAACAGACTTATCAGAGAAAAACTCATCCCATTTCTCATTTAGAATCTCCAGAAAATTGTCCATTTCCAGGAAGACATGTGGCAGGTGCCTTTCATGAGTTCTTCCTGATGCCTGAGGGTATCCCTGGGAGCAGGGGACTCCTCTGTGGGCGATGGAAGAGTCAGTTATGTCCAATAGCCAGAGGTAAGGAGCAACATCGGGTAATCTCAGACTCACTTCACTCCTGATATCAAAGAACCTTGCCCCAGTGTTGCTCCCAGGTTATCCAACTTCAGAGCAGATATACATGTATATACGTGTTTGTTTTTTTTTATTTTTCTTTTATAGAGTCAGATTTTTGTTGCTACTAACCTACCACACCGGCTGAGTTTTCCTAAAACGGAAATCTGGGCATTTCTCCAGCACATAAGGATAAATATTGTGGATCCTCAAAGAAAAAGGGACTGGCCCTATAGTGCAGTGTCCTTTAGTGAGGACAGACAGTCTGTTCATCAGTGCTGGTCTCAGCCACCCTGTGAGAGCTGCAGGAAAGTTGTACTCAGAGGTTGATCTGAGAAGAACCTGAACACTGCTAAGAGCAGGGGAATCCAGGATCAAAGTGCCCATCTCCAGACCCCTAAACCACTCCCCATACTCCCCTTCTCCCAAGCACCCTGAGGGCTCACTCCATGGGCATCCAAACCCCCATCCCCAGCCAGCCTGGGAACAAGACCAGCAGCAGCACGGCCAGCTGGAGAAGCCAGGAGGAATGCCAGCGTGCTGCTGCCAGGGGAGGCAAGGCCAGGGAGGGACAGACGCACACTCAGCAGACCCTCCTGTGCTGCAGCTCTGCCTGCAGACGAGGCAGCTCCTGCTCATTGCAAATGATCTGTGCTC
Source organism: Somateria mollissima (assembly GCA_951411735.1). Classification (NCBI taxonomy): domain Eukaryota; kingdom Metazoa; phylum Chordata; class Aves; order Anseriformes; family Anatidae; genus Somateria; species Somateria mollissima. The sequence goes on from CATOCB010000138.1 coordinate 391,802, forward strand.
ACTTCAAGCCGGCAGAGACCTCCCAAAGACAGGGATGTGTCCCAGAACTGGGCATTGGGGGGCTTGCAGCTCGTAAAGATCAGCTAGGATAAAACCTGAGAGGACCACAAAATGATGTTTGGTGCAGTTTCTGGGCTGAGGTGTGGGAAGGAATTTTATAAACTTCATGGCTGACAAACTGATCTCTCACTGCAATTCTCTTGGAGTCTCAGTCTCCACTACAATACTGACAGTCCATTACCATGAAACCTGCCTCCTCTCCACTGCAGGAATCTGCAAGCACAGGCTACAGAAAAAGTCTTGCCTTTCAGGTAGCCCCTGCCTTGGTCTTCCTTTTGAAAAATCCAATCATAAATGCCATTTTCTAAAGCATCATCTACTCCTACCTGAAGAAACAGAGAGACCCATCCCAACAAATGCTATCAGCCATCAGATGTGCCAGCTGTAGAAGACCCCTCTGGCAACCCCACCTGCATGGCCCTGCTGCCAGAGCCTCACAGTGCCAAGAGCCTGCAGATGTGTCCTGCCACACGCTGCCCTCTGTTGTTGCGCTCCTCAGTGCCTCCAAGCCCTCTCTCCTTCTCTCCTCTCTGCGTGCCAGCTGCAGTCAGAGCCCCCAGCCCTGCTGCACTGTGCAGAGAAGCTGCTCCTGGGCACAGATGTCTCTCTGCACCAGGGCCCTCTTGCCACGAGCTCTCTCTGTCCCACGAGCCCGACCCAGCTCAGCAGCACAGCACCAGGGCATTGGAATCATCACTCTGGGGGTTTTGCTGATGAGCCCACGAACCTCAGGCACTCAGAGACAATTGAAGACATCTCTCCAGAAGTCCAAGTCAGAGGCAAGTTTCCTGCAGTGTCCCCCTGAGGGCCAGCAGTCACACAGCCTCCCTTGGAGCTCGTTAGAGCAGAACAGTGGAGGCAGTGAGGACAAGGAGACAAAGGCAGTGTGAAGGTGACACTGATGTGTAGGAAAACTGGATGTGTGTCACCAAGCACAAGGGCCAGGCCTTGACCTCCAGCCCATAAGAAGGGAAACCCTTTCCCTTCACACCTTGCTCAGGCCTCTTTGTGGGGCAGTAGGAGATGGGGATGTGCATTGCCAAGTGCAGGAGAATGCTATGACCCCTGCCTGGTTCATGGGTGGGGGCTAGGAGGCAATGAGACCCTGGTGCTTTAATGATAAGCTGTCTCCTCATGGGCCTTAGTGGCTTAGATAGCAGCCATAGCCATGGACACAAAGACTTTGGTTCTGTTGGGACTTTCAGCCTTTCCAGTGTCCTTGCTCTTCCCCAAACCAGGCTGTCCTAGGGAATCCCACACCTGTACCTTTTTCCCCATTCCTGTAGACCATTGTGTTGGTAGTGTCACATTGGATCTGAGCTGAGTATGATAACTGAGATTTGCTTGGTGGCCATGACCCTCATATGGCAGCTCTGTAGGAAGCTGGCCTGGTTCCTGGTGAGCAGGCACCACTACTTGTACAGGATCCCTCATGGAGGATGTTCACAAGTCTATGGAGCTGGATGGGATATAGCCGAGGGTACTGAGGGAGCTGGCAGAAGTGCTCACCAAGCTGCCTTCCATCATTTATCAGCAGTCCTGGCTACCAGGGGTGTTCCCAGTCAGCTGGTGACTAGCAAATGTGATGCTCACCTACAAAATGGCTGGAAGGAGGATCGTGGAACTACAAGCCTGTCAGTCTGAACTTGGTACTGGGGAAGCTCTTGGAGCAGATTATCTTGAATTCCATCACACAACGCTTCCAGAACAGCCCGGTGATCAGGCCCAGTCAGCATGGGTTTGTCAAACCCTGGCAAATCAGATCTCAAGGTGTGACAAGGTGATGCTCGCAGTGGATGAGGGAAAGGCTGTGGATGTGGTCTATCTAGACCGCAGTAAGGCTTTTACATCTCTTCCCACAACATTCTCCAGAGAAACTGGCTGCTCAAGGCTTGGACTGGTGTATGCTTTGTGGGGTTAAAAACTGGCCCAAAGAGTCACGGTAAATGCGAATAAATGCAGTTGGAGGCCTGTCCTTAGTGTCCCCCAGGGCCCCGTACTGCGGCCAGGTCTCTTCAATATCTCCGCCAATGACGTGGATGAGGGGATCGAGTGCACCCTCAGTAAGTTTGCAGATGACACCAAGTTTGGAGTGAATGTTGATCTGTTAGAGGGGCTTGTGAGGCCACAAGTCGAGTACTGTGCTCAGCTCTGGGGCCCCAATAAGGATGTGTATCTATTAGAAGGAGTCCAGAGGAGGGCCATGAGGACGATCAATGGGCTGCAGCACTTTTCCTAGGAACATGCTGAGGAAGATGGGTTTGTTCGGCCTGGACAAGAGAAGGCTCTGGGGAGACCTTAAAGAGCCCTTCCAGTACCAATAGGGGGCCTACAGGAAAGCTGGGGAGGGACTCTTCATCAGTGTCATGATAGGAGTAGCGGTAATGGTTTTAAACTGAAAGAGGGTAGATTTAGATTAGCCATTAGAAAGAAGTTCTTGACTTAGAGGGTGGTAAGGCAGCGGAACAGGCTGCCCAGGGAAGCCGTGGATGCCCTGTCCCTGGAAGTATTCAAGGCTAGGTTGGATGGGGCTTTGAGCAACCTGGTCTAGTGGAAGCCAACTCAATGGTGGGGCAGAGTGAGAAGCAGAGAAGGCCTTGATGCTGTGCAAACACTGCACAGGAACAAGGACTACAGCCGTGGATGACCAACACTGCTCTGGTCACATATCAAAAACACAGCACCGCAGGGGCTGCTCTGCAGAGGAACTCTGTCCCAGCCAGGATCAGTGTCCCCACAATGGACAAGAAGCTCTGGAAGGAGCCAGGAAGGTGCTAATAAACACCAGGAAATTGGGGAAGCCCAAAGGCCCTTCTGAAGTCTCACTGAGTGTCACCTGAGAGACAGTGCTGGGCAGTGGGGAGGGCCAGGAGAAAGACTTGTGAGAAGGATGTGAGAAACAAGGAAATGTCACTGCCATTGCCCCAGGGCTTCAACAAATCACTCACTGGCCTCCTCTGTCAGGGCAGCATGAACCCAGGAGACAGCAGTGAATGGAGCCTGCAGAGCGTGAGCCTGTCCGAGGTGGACTGACCAGTGCTCAAGTGCTCAATCTGCTGTGAGCAGGCAGAGGAGAGCTCTGCAGCCCCAGGGCACGCAGCAGCCCCAGCAAAGGAGCCTGGCCAGTGATTCCTTGCAGCCCTGGGGCAACGGCAGTGACCCCATGAGCTGGGTCTGCCTCCCAGCCTGCCCAGCACGGCCCTGCAGAGTGCCCCCGTGCCCTGGGCACCACAGCCCCCTCGCTCTGCAGAGCAGCACCGCCGGCTGGGGCTGGAGCTGGGGCTGGGGCAGGGGCTGGAGGGACACTTCCCCTGAGTGTCTGCTAGGCCAGCTTCAGGCTTCTGGATGTGAGCATGATCTTCACTGTGCACAAGGAGCTGAGTGACTGCCAACAGGCACGGGGCTGGAACATTGCCTGCAAGGTCCCTCCCGCCCTAGCACCTCCCAGGACTGGCACAGAACTGGCTCCTGTGTGTCAGAGAGGCTGGGAGCCCAGCAGGCTTGAAGGATCAAAACCAGCTCAAACCTACGTGGGCAGATTCTGAGCTAAAAAGGGGGTGTTTTGTAGGCATGGTATAACGAGGGCAGTGGTACCTCAGAAGCTGTCAACCCAGTAGGAAGCAAATGGCTGTTAAGTGGCTGGGAGTTGACTTCTTTCTGAAGTAGCCGACAGCTCAACCCTTGACTCCTGGCTGGGATCTGTGCCTTTAGGCTCACATCTGCTGGTCTCCATGACAGGCCAGCAGATGCAGCTGCTCTGCACACAGTTTGTGAGATCCCCTCTTCCTAAGCACCTGGTAGGCCCCATAGAGGAAGAGGTCTTGAATAGGTGTTGTCATGTCAGAGGTTTCAGCTTTTGCCTAAACTCGTCCTTCAGGGCTGCTTTTGTGGGTGTTGCAGAACTGCTGGGCACATTGAGCGGGGTGCTCCTACAGACGTTTCTCTCCTTCTCCATGCTGGTTCTCCAAACTTCCCCTAACAAGATGACTGATATGGGGAAGTCAGGAGAAGTCTGGACAGGAGAAATGTGAGATTTGAGGGAGGGAAAAGGAGCGTGGACAGCAGAAGCTGATGATTTTGCAGAGGTAAGAATGTTCAGGTAATGTTGATCCTACCATAAAGCAGACTTAAAGCAGTCATGTGAGGCCCTTGCCCTATTTTAACCTGTAGTGTTAGTCCATAGAGCTAAATGCTACTCCACACCCTGACAGGAATCTGCTGCTCTAATATTTGACCACAATATCCCTTGAAGCCAAAACTAGTCCACAGCCCCATTACTCTCTTGCTCACCCTGATCCCTGCCCTTAACACTACCATTAACATGCTCTATTTAGCCCTAGGCTTCTTGCAGACCTAAACAAAACCAAAGAACTTGCACATACCCTAACCACAGACCTGACACCACAAGCCAAACACCAAACCCTTCCACTACGCATTTGATTAATCTCTGTCACAGAAAGGTGAGCCCTAGTCCCTAATCTCATACATGAATGCCTAACACCCAAAGTCACGGTTCCTTTGCATTCACATCCAACCCTTTTCCTAACCCTACTCTTAAGCACTTAAGGTGCGTGGCCCTTATCCCAAGCACTTAAGGTGCTTGGCCCATAAGGAAGGGTAGGAACCATGAGTTTGCTCTGCAGTCACATGGCATACAAAGCTGAATGTGAGGGGCCATGGATCTGATCAGCTTGTGGGCCACAAGGAGGAGATAGATGGGAATGCTCTGATGAGCTCAGCTCTGCCTCAGCATCTCCTGCCCCAGCAGCAGGAATATGACTGTGGCAGTGATTTTGAGGTCACTTCTGCCTGAAGCAGCTGACAGGTCACCCTTGACTTCTCCCTGGGATCTGCACTTTTGGGCTGACATCTGGCAGTGGCCCTGCTAGGCCAGCAGAAGGCACCTGCTTGGCATGCTGACTGTGGGATCCCCTCTGCCTCCACACCCAGGAGGACCCAGGCAGAAAGAAGGCCCCAACATGGGTTGTCCTGTCCCTTCTGCTTGAGTCCATGACCGGGCAGCAGCAGGCACAAGGCTTGGCTGTGTCTAGCCAAGAAGCTGCAAGGCCAGCAGCTTGGAAGGTGCTGCTGAGGTGACTTGTGTCTGGTTGGCTGACAGGCCACAAGGAGCCTGCTGGGTTGGGATGCCTACTTCAGGAGTGGTTTCCACCCTCATGGAGTTTTCTTTGGTAGTAGGAAAGAGCAGCAGAAAAACTTCCACAGAGTACACCTTGGAAATTATACATTAGCCACGAGGAGGAAGAAATGTCCCTCAAAGTGCCGTGCTTTGGTGCCAGAGGTCACCTTCTGATTTGACCCTGGCTTTGTGTTTCAAGGGACAGCTGGTGAGGAAGCATGAGTGAAAGCAAGGCATGAAAGCAAGGTGATGAACAGAGATAGGTGTCTGCAGACTTCAAGGAAATAGGTTATACTGTGGCTCAGCATAGGAAAGCCTGCAGAGGAGAAGGCAGAGGGTGCTGGTAGAAATGGCAGGCCCAACAGCCCTGAGGTTTCTGTCCCCTTGGCTAGCGCTTAGGAGGAGATATGTTATATTCATTGTGATGAGGCCTCACTGATTCCTTGCAACCCTGTGCAGCACCTCAGAGGTGTCACACCAGTGTTCTTCTCATGGCATCACACTGCCCACCACATCCCACAGACCCCAGGAACAGCCTTGAGCTGGACATGGAGCTGTAGGATCTCCTCTCCCAGTTCCAGGGGTCAGCCCTTGGCTCTTCTTCTTCATCAAAGCAAACCAAGACTTTTCTCAGCACAGCGCTTTGCCTGTCTGTAACCATGGCCTCCAATTATCTGCCCTAACAAGGCCCTGGGGAAGCTTTGTTAGTAACAGCCCTCAGTGGGGCCCATTAGTACTCCAAGTCACTTCAACTTTTCCTTCTGACTTTAGTTGCTCAAGCGGTTACATCACTCTCCACTCAGTACCTGAACTTCATAGACTGAGCACCAAAATACACCATGGAACTCATTAAAATGAAGAAACTCCAAACATCTCTTCAATAGTTTTCTTCAAGCCTTCATGCCTTGTGCAGCTAATTGCAGAACTTGCATGGCGCACTTAAGGAAGAATATTTCATAAAGCAGCTAATAAAAAATATTTTCTGTTTTTAAAGGCTGAATTTTGCTGCATTTTAGTTTTGAGAATCATTCTCCTATTGCTATTCATCCACGGTGACTTCTTTGGAGACCTGCATCGGGCGAAAAAACAGAGTCTGGAGGTCTGACTCCTCCACTGCCAGCAGTGGTCTTTGTCCCTGTAACTACAGCCCAGCCCACACATGAACCCTTTCTAAGACAACTCGGGTTCCTTCAGAAAAATAAAATATAAAATAAAATAAAATAAAATAAAATAAAATAAAATAAAATAAAATAAAAAGTTTGAAATGACTTTTGGAATCTGAGAAATTCAGTTTGAATCTCAGTAGACACCTGGACATCCATGGTATCTCTTGGGTCTTCTGTGGAAAACTCAGTATAAAAACTAAAGAAAATATATCTTCAAGTTTCTGTAACTGTACATATGAGATTGACCGCTTTTGGGAAATTGCCCCTTCCAGACACAGAAAACTAAATTGAGTGATGTGAAAAGACCTGCCCAGTCAATAGAGTAGGGCAAAGTCCTACTTCCTGTGCTATAGATGCAGAAGGCAAAAAGAATTGCATTGTGCCTGACACTACTCTGGGACGCGTAACCCAGGTCAGGCAACTTTACCTTAGTGCTGACAAGTCCATCACTAAACCACGCTCCCAAGCTCTACATCTACACCTTGGCTCTCCAGTCGATGACCCAGCTCATGGATGGCAATCAGGGAGTCTCGGTTCGCGCGACGCTGCCTCAGGTGCGCCACCATGGTAGCCATTGGCACCTGCTGTTCTTCAACCCTCAGCAAACCCCCAACAGAAGGGTTCTGTGGAAGGCCAAGCAAGGTAGACAACTGCTTCATGTCCTTTGTCTCCAAGGCAGCTCTGCCAAAGCCCCACCGGTGCTGCCCTCTTGGAACTTTGAAGTTACCTCTCCTGAAGCAGTCTATACCTCGGATGCACATAGCCTCCGGGCCAGTCCCAATGGGGTGCTTTTGCCATTCCTTCCCAGTTAGACTCACTTCAGCCTCCAGTACAGTTAACTGTTGGGATCCCCCTGTCACTCCAGAAATACAGGTGGGTTCTACCTCTTTCTAGCTTGATGGCATTAGGGTACTCTGTGCACCGGTGTCCAGTAGAGCTTGATACATTTGTGTGTCTGATACACCAGGCCATTAAATATACACTGTCCAATAAACCCGATTGTCCCTTTCCTCCCTGCCTCCCCCTGGCTGGAAGCAGGACCCCTCTAGTTCTGCTCATAGTATTCATTACTGTGTCTGGTAGATGAACCAATGGAAACATGTGCTGCCATAGCACAGTAATCCCATGGGGCAGGGGACAGTCAAGGACACATTTGGGTGTGGAAGGTGGGGCCCAGCAGAGACAAGGAGTCAAGGCAGTGGGCTGGGGGAGGCCAGCAGAAGCAGCCCAAGGGGTGGTGCTGCTGGTGAGGACACGTTTGTGGCAGCAGCCGGAGTGGGCAGCAGCTGTGCGCAGGCGAGGGGAGGCCAGGAAGCGCATGCCAAGAGCGCTCCTGCCAGCAGAGCCAAGGCCGGGCCGAGCCCAAGGGCAGGGGGCTGCAAGGGCCATGCTGAGCTCCCTGCCCCTGCAGCAGCCGCCCTGGCCCTCGGCCTCCTCTCCCCTGCCCCTGCAGCTCTGGGCTCCCTTCGCGCAGCCCTGGCTCTGCAGCACCAAGCCCTGCTGGGAGCCCTCCCCTGCATGCTGCCACCGCTCCCTGACGCTGCCGTTGTCCTGTGCCGGGCACTGCCCAGTTCAGCCCAGCCCTTGCCCACCTCTTCCCACCTCTCTGCCCTTGCCTGGTCACCCAGTTTTTTGTCTCTTTCTGTTTGTTGTCTGAAGGCCTCTGAGACCTTTGCGCTGTGACCCTGCTGTCTGTCCTGGCGTTGCAGAGCTCCCATCAGCCCATGAATCCTTTGGCTTAGCTTTACTGTGAAGATCCACTCACTGCCCACTCAACACAAGGCACTCAGTGTCCCAGGTAAACCCTTAGGATATCTTGGGGGCTCCCAATACCTCCTTGATGCTACCAGTCCTGTCACGTTTCAAACCCAGGAAGCTGCTTCTTGACCAGTCACGGTCTCCAGGGGCAACGGGCATCCACCAGTGACGACTCAGTCCAGCCCTCAATCCCGCACCCAGAACAACTTGCCCTCATGCCCCTGTGTCCAGGTGGCACCCAAGTACAAGACCGAGGCCTTGAGCCTGGTATTAACTGAGCATCTTCTTCACTCCAGTTTGGGAAGAAGAGCGCTGAGCACTGAGCAACTTCCTTTTACTAACAAGATACCACAACAGAGGCCAGGTGTCATTTAGGGATAAACACATTCAGAGAAAGCCTCTGGGTTCACAGAGGACTGGTCATCTGGAAAAGAGGAATGAAAGCAAACATTTAACAGGAAACAGAATTTTAAAGAATGCTATACCTAATGGTCACAAATTGCCTGAGATTAACTTGAGTAAAACTAGAAAAGTGAGATCGCCAATTTATTGCTAAGTAAATAGAATCAGTTTCTTTAGTGTGGCTTTCAGCTCCTTGTTCCTCATGCTGTAGATGAGGGGGTTCAGTGCTGGAGGCACCACCGAGTACAGAAATGACACCACCACGTCAAAGGATGGGGAAGAGATGGAGGGGGGCTTCAGGTAGGCAAACACGGCAGTGCAGACAAACAGGGAGACCACGACCAGGTGAGGGAGGCACGTGGAAAAGGCTTTGTGCCGGCCCTGCTCAGAGGGCATCCTCAGCACTGCCCTGAAGACCTGCACATAGGACACCACAATGAAAACAAAACAACCAAGTGCTAAAAAAGTACTAAACACAAGTGCCCCGACTTCCCTGAGGTAGGCATCTGAACAGGAGAGCTTGAGGATCTGGGGAACTTCACAGAAGAACTGGTCCAGAGCATTGCCTTGGCAGAGGGGCAGGGAAAATGTGTTGGCTGTGTGCAGAAGAGAATAGAAAACCCCACTGCCCCAGGCAGCTGCTGCCATCTGGGCACAAGCTCTGCTGCTCACGAGGCTCCCGTAGTGCAGGGGCTTGCTGATGGCAACGTAGCGGTCGTACGACATGATGGTCAGAAGGGAATACTCTGCTGACATCAAGAAGATAAACAGAAAGACCTGGGCAACACATCCTGGATAGGAGATGGCCCTGGTGTCCCAGAGGGCATTGGCCATGGCTTTGGGCAGAGTGGTGGAGATGGATCCCACATCGAGGAGGGCGAGGTTGAGGAGGAAGAAGTACATGGGGGTGTGGAGGCGGTGGTCGCAGGCTACGGCGCTGAGGATGAGGCCGTTGCCCAGGAGGGCAGCCAGGTAGATGCCCAGCAAGAGCGCGAAGTGCAGGAGCTGCAGCTCGCGCGTGTCTGCGAATGCCAGCAGGAGGAATTCAGTGATGGTGCTTCTGTTGGACATTTGCATTTTTGGGATGTGGTCCTGCACATAGAAGAGAAGGAACAGTAATAATGTACTACAGACTTATCAGGGAAAAACTCATCCCATTTCTCATTTATAATCTTCAGAAAATTGCCCTCTTCCAGGAACACAATTGGCAGGTCCCTTTCATGAGTTCTTCCTGATGCTGCCTAAAAGAAGGGTATCCCTGGGAGCAGGGGACTCCTCCATGGGCAATGGAAGAGTCAGTTTTGCCCAACAGCCAGGGGAAAGGCGGAACACGGGGTAATCTCAGACTCTCTTCACTCCTGATATTAAAGAACTTTACCCCAGTGTTGCTCCCAGGTCACCCAACTTCAGAGCATATATATATATTTATACGGATTTTTTTTATTTTTTCTTTTATGGGGTCAGATTTTTTGTTGCTACTAATCTTCCACACCTCCTGAGTGTTTCTAAAACATAAATCCTGGGCATTTCTCCTGCACTTGATGGGAAACTATGTGGATCCTCAGAGAAAAAGGGCCTGACCCTGTAGTGCAGAGTGTCCTTTAGTGAGGACAGACAATCTGTCCATCAGTGCTGGTCTCACCCGCCCTGTGAGAGCTGCAGGAAAGTTCTACTCAGAGGTTGACCTGAGAAGAACCTGAGCACTGCTGAGAGCCGGGGAATCCAGGCTCAAAGTGTACATCTCCAGACCCTTCACTCTGTCCCCATACACCGCTTCACCCAAGCACACCGAGGGCTCACCCCATGGGCACGTGAAACCCCCATCCCCAGCCAGCCTGGGAACAAGACCAGCAGCAGCACGGCCAGCTGGAGAAGCCAGGAGGAATGCCAGCGTGCTGCTGCCAGGGGAGGCAAGGCCAGGGAGGGACAGACGGACACTCAGCAGACCCTCCTGTGCTGCAGCTCTGCCTGCAGACGAGGCAGCTCCTGCTGGGGACACCGGGGGCTTGAGGGCAGAGGCTGTGCTGCTGGGAGAGGAGAGCAGGGGGTGTCCCAGGGAAGGCGCCTGCCCTGCAGGGGATGGCAGGGAGGTGCCTGAGCCCTCCCTCGCACAGCATTTCTGGCAGCAGCTCCCTCTCACCACCTGCCCTGTCCATCTCTCTACTGCCTTCCTATGTCCCTGCTGGAAACAGGATCTCTGTCCCCATGCATCTTCCATGTCCTTGCTCACAGACCCCATCCCACAAGCTGTGCGCTTCCTGAGTACAGGGCACCAAAGGGTTGCAGCTCCTGAAGATCTGATAAGTCCTGAGGAGACAAACATTTTTTTTTCAGTCTTTAGGCTGAGGTGCCTGAAGGGACTTTATCAGGTTAATTGCTGCCATGTCGATCTCTCCCTGCAATACTCTTGGAGTCTCAGTCTCCTGTAAAATCCAGACAATTCATTGTCATGAACCCTGCCTCCCCTCCACACCAAGAATCTAAAAGCATGAAATCCAAGAAAGTCTTCCGTTTCAGATAAACCAAGCCTCGGTCTTCCTGTTAAAATGCCCCCTCAAAAATACCGTTCTCTAAAACATCTTCTATGCCACATTACCAGTATGATAAGACCCACCCTGACAGATGCTATCAGCCATCAGATGTGCCAGCTGTAGAAGACCCCTCTGGCAGCCCCACCTGCATGGCCCTGCTGCCAGAGCCTCACGGTGCCAAGAGCCTGCAGATGTGTCCTGCCACACGCTGCCCTCTGTTGTTGCGCTCCTCAGTGCCTCCAAGCCCTCTCTCCTTCTCTCCTCTCTGCGTGCCAGCTGCGGTCAGAGCCCCCAGCCCTGCTGCGCTGTGCAGAGGAGCTGCTCCTGGGCACAGCTGTCTCTCTGCTTCAGGGGACTATTTGAAATGTGTTTTCTCTGTGGAGCCCGGCCCTGCTCAGCAGCACAGCACCAGCCCAAGGCACTGCAATCACCCCTCTGGGGGCTTTGCTGATGAGCCCACGAACCTCAGGCACTCAGAGACAATTGAAGACATCTCTCCAGAAGTCCAAGTCAGAGGCAAGTTTCCTGCAGTGTCCCCCTGAGGGCCAGCACTCACACAGCCTCCCTTGGAGCTCGTTAGAGCAGAACACTGGAGGCAGTGAGGACAAGGAGACAAAGGCAATGTGAAGGTGACACTGAGGTGTAGACAAACTGGATGTGTGTCACCAAGCACAAGGGCCAGGCCTTGACCCCAAGTGCTTTGGAAGGGAGATCCTTTCCTTTACAGGTTGCTCAGGGCTCTTTGTGGAGCAGTAGGAGATGGGGATGTGCATGGCCAAGTGCAGGAGAATGCCACGACCCCTGTCTGGTTCATGAGTGGGGGCGAGGAGGCTGTGAGGCCCTGGTTCTTCAATGGTAAGCTGTCTCCTCATAGGCCTCAGTGGCAGAGAAAAGAGCCATAGCCATGGGCACAAAGACCTGGGTCCTGTTGGGACTTTCAGCCTTGTCACAGCCCTCTACCCTGCCTATACATGGCTTTCCTAGGGACTCTGAGACCTCCACATCTTTCCTTTTTGGCTGCAGACCCTTATCTCTGTGGTGTCTCAGGGGATCTGATCTGAGTCTGATAACTCAGATCTTCTTGGTGGCCATGCTCCTCGTAAGGCAGCTCTGTAGGAAGCTGGCCTGGTTCCTGGTGAGGAGGCACCACTGCTCGTATGGCATCCCTCGTGGTGCCCAGGCCCTCCTCCTCCTGGGCACTACTCACTCAGCAGGGTCCCACTCTGCCCTGATGTGTGGGGTTCCTCTTCCTCTGGCACAGGACTGGGCTCTTCTTCATGTAAAAGTCAAAAGTTTTCTGAAGTCAAAATCCTGCAGATTCTCAAGGTTCACCCACAGTGATGCTCCATTCTATCAGCTGTTAATGTCAGCAGGCAGACAGTTCAACCTTCGTGTGATTGTGCTATATTTGACCAGATAGCAGCAGCAGCAAGTGTTGCAGAGAAATTTGGATAATTCAGGAGTAACCATTTGAATGGAATTGCAGCACAGTCACAGAAGGTAGGGGATGGAAGGCTGTCAGGTTCCACATTTGCTGTGCTTTCTTCTCATGCATGCTGTCAGTTTGTCTGGAGCTGTGTCCTGAATGTTCTGGGGCTGTGCAGGTCAAAATTAGAAGGGCCAAAGCCCAGCTGGAGCTCAATCCATCTACTACTGTCAAAGACAATCAAAAAACTAAACTAAACTAAATTAAACTAAACTAAACTAAACTAAAATAAAATAAAACTACTTTAAATGAAGGAGGATTAGGAAGAATCATAATCCTTTATTGGATTTTGGGGGGAAAACCTGGTGAAAAGGGATGAGGTAAAGGCTGAGACACTTAATGCCTTCTTTGCCTCTGTTACTAGCAGCAAGACCAGTTGTTCCCCTGGACATTTCTTCCTCCTCATGGCCAGTGCCATCCTTCCAATGCACACTTTTTGGCAGTTTTTTCTCTCCTGCTCTTTCCTACAACCAAAGAAAGCTCTATCAGGGTGGAAACCACTCCTGAAGTAGGCATCCCAACCCAGCAGGCTCCTTGCGGCCTCTCAGCCAAGCAGACACAAGTCACCTCAGCAGCACCTTCCAAGCCAGGGGCCTGCTGCTGGCCTTGCAGCTTCTTGGCTAGACACAGCCAAGCCTTGTGACTGCTGCTGTGCAGTCATGGACTCAAGCAGAAGGGACAGGACAACCCATATGGGGGCCTTCTTTCTGCCTGGGTCGTCCTGGGTCTGGAGGCAGAGGGGATCCCACAGTCAGCATGCCAAGCAGGTGCCTTCTGCTGGCCTAGCAGGGCCACTGCCAGATGTCAGCCCAAAAGTGCAGATCCCAGGGAGAAGTCAAGGGTGACCTGCCACCTCCAGACACAAGTGACCTCACAGTCCCTTTGTGTGACACGTTCCTGCTGCTGCCCTATCAAGTGCAGAGACAGAAGTGACCTCACAGTCCCTGCCACAGTCACATTCCTCCTGCTGGAGCAGGAGATCCTGAGGTAGAGCTGAGCTTTCTCTAGCCCCCTCGGTATCTCTTTTTACTTTCTGGATTAGATATTAAGCAAAGTTTTAGTGGGAGTGTTTGGTGTTCTGTTTGTGCTGTCATGTCTGTGGTTCAGGTATGGACAAGCTCTGTGGTTTATGGGTCTTTAACGTCTGCCAATGAGTCTAGGGTTAAATAGAGCATTTTAATGTTAGTGTTAAGTGAAGGGATTACGGTTATCAAGAGAGAAAATTGATTCCTTTCAGAGTGTTGTAGTAGCATTTAGGTTTAGGGATTAAAAACAGTGTTTCCAGTAAGGTAAGGGACATACATTACTGTTTTAAGTCAGTGTTACTGCAGCATCGGCATTGCATGAATGCTCTTACCTCTATGAAATCATTAATTTCTGCTGGCCTTGCTCCTCTTCCCACCCCAAAATCTCACATGTCTCTTGTCCAGGCTGCTCCTGACCTCCCCATATCTTACTGGGATCAGCTTTCTGATGACATTTACCATCTCAGTGTATCTGTCTCACCTCTGTTGGCTCCTCCATTCCTGAGAAGGAAGTGGCATTGTGGTCAGGAGGGAAAAAGACACAAAGGTCTTTAGGAGCATCCTGTACAATGTGCCCATCAGCTCTGCACCACCACAAAATTGTGCTTCCTACCCATATGCTTTGTTTCCCAAATGGCTTCTGTGGATCCAGGGTTATTTTTCCCAGACCCTCTCACATGTTTCAGTTTTGGATGTGCAGGGATGGGATAAGGAATGCCAAGGCATGGATGGAACTGATCTTCTCAAGGGATGCAAGTAATAATAGGAAGAGATCCTATAGGTACTTAGCTCAGAAAAGAAAGGCCAAGGAGAGTGTACCCTCTTCTGATGGATGAGAAGGGTGAACTGGTAATGACAGACATGGAGAAGGCTGAGGGACTCAACAACATCTTTGCCTCAGTCTTCCCTGCCAGTCAGGCTTCCCAAGTCTTTCATTCCCTGAACTCATAGATGGAGGCTGGGTGTGCAAATTCTCACTTGCGGTAAGTGAAGAGGAGGTTTGAGACCACCTGAAGAAACTCAACAAATACAAGTCTATTGGGCCTGATGACTTGCATTCCAGGGTCCTGAGGGAACTGGCTGATGTAGTTTCCAAGCCTCTCTCCGTCATATTTGACCAGTCCTGTCAGTAGGGTGAAGTCCCTGGTGACTGGAAAAAGGAAACATCACTCCCATTTTTAAAAAGGGTAGAAATGAGAACCCATGGAACTACCGAATGGTGAGCCTCACCCCTGTGCCTGAAAAGATCATGGAAAAGATCCTCCTGGAATCGATGTCAAGGCACATGCAAGACAAAGAGGTGATCTCAGACAGCCAGCATGGCTTCTCCAAAGAGTAAATCGTGCCTGACCAAGGTGGTGGCTTTCTACAGTGGAGTGATCGCATCAGACAACAAGCAAAGACCGACCTATGTCATCTACTTGGACTTCTGTAAGACCATTGACACTGTCCCACATGACATCCTTGTCTCCAAATTGGAGAGATACGCATTTAATGGGTGAACCATTCAGTGGATAAGGAGTTGGCCTGAAGATCACACCCAGAGAGTGGTGCTCAATGTCTCTATGTCCAAGTGGAGGCTGGTGACAAGTGTTGTACCTCAGGGGTCTGTCCTGGGACTGGTGCTGTTTAATATCTTTATCTATGACAGACAGTGAGATCGACAGTGAGACAGTACATTCTGCGCTTGTAGCCCAGAAGGCCAACTGCATCCTGGGCTGCATCAGCAGAGGAGTGGCCAGCAGGTAGAGGGAGGTCACTTCTACTTCTACTCCTTCTACTCTGCCCTTGTGAGGCCCCACTTGGAGTGATGCATCCAGGACTGGGGCCCCCAGCACAAGAAGGGTGTGCATCTGTTAGAACGGGTCAAGAGGAGGGCCATAAAGATGATCAAGGGACTGGAGCATGTCTCCTATGAAGAAAGGCTGAGAGAGCTGAGGCTGTTCAGCCTGGAGAAAAGAAGGCTCCGGGGTGACCTCTTTGTAACTTTCAGTACTTAAAGGGAGCTTATAAAAAGATGGAGAGTGACTCTTTGTTCAATTAGATAATGATAGGACAAGGGGGAATGGTTTAAAGTTAAAAGGGGGGAGATTTAGATTAGAGGTTAGGAGGAAACTCTTCACTCAGAGGGAGGTGAGGCACTGGAACAGGTTGCTGAGAGACCTTAGGGATGCCCCATCCCTGGAGCTGATCAAGAGCAGGTTAGATGAGGCCCTGGGCAACCTGATCTCATGGGGAGCATCCCTGCTAATGGCCGGGGGTTTGAACTAGGTGACCTTTAAGGTGCCTTCCAACAGGAGTCATTCTCTGATTCTATGGTCTCACTAGCTATACCTCAAGCATGACCCCCATGCCATCAGCCTTCCTGTGGTCTCTCACCTGACCAGAACAGAAGGTGCCTCACCATCATCGTCAATGCCATGTGCATGCTTCTGCCCTTTATGGTTCCTATCTGTGCCACATTCCTGCTGCTGGTCCGTCAGCTCCACAGACAGAAGTGGCCTCCCAGCCTCCTTCCCAGCCATGTGCCTCCTGCAGGCCCAGCACATCCTGAGGCACACCTGACCTCATCCCAGCATTTCCAGCCAGGTCCTCCTTGTGGCCTCTGATCTGATCACATACCTGTCACCTCACATGCCTCTTCCAATGCCATGGGACTGCTGCAGGACCTCACAGTCCCTGCCCTGCCCCAAGGGGACAAGCAGCTGAGGTTATGGGTTGGAGTGGGGTTGAGGATGAGATGTGCTGTGTTCACGCTGGAGGGCTTTGGGGGATAATGTTTAGGGATTAGAGGTCACCCTCCAGGGTTAAGGGAATGGCAAGGGTATTGAGGGAGGGATTGGTGTTCTGCTCAAGGTGCCTTCTCAAGGTCTGGGATAAGGACAAGTTTTGAGGCTTTTAGTTTAGGTTTGGTTAGAGAGCTAGGTTTAAGGCTGGCATTTTCATCAATCCTTAGTTAGGCTTCATCATCCTTCTGTTTAGCCTTCTCGTAGAAGATGCCTTTTACCTCCGCGTTTCCAAACTCCTGAGCAACGTCTCTCCTTTATCTGGCCTTTCCAAGGTCTTTGAGAGAGGTCTTATAACAACGTCTGCAGCTCCACCAGCACCTCTCTCACCCTTCCCACACCACTTCTAAGGCAACCTGAGGAGTGACTGGGAGGATGGTGGTTTAGGAAAGGGCTTCATTAAGATCTCTGAGGAGGGCTGTATTTGGGCTTCTCACAGACAGTGATGGCAGTATCATAGAAAACAGTGACACTCGTGAGGACAGAAGAGCAGGTTGATAAGGCCTTGGCCTGCCAATACAGGACACACACACACCTGAAAACTGCATGAGAGGGAAGAGGAAGATTGGATCCAAAATGTAGATTATGAAATCAAAGACCATGAGTATCACCATGGCACTGCAGGACAGCTCCAGCAATGGGGCAAAACCACAGAAGGTGTCTATGACACAGGGGCCACAGAACTGTGGCTGGGAGGAGGAGAAAGAATTCCTGTACATGAGAGAAATTCCCCGGGTTCAGGTACAGCTGCCTTCTGGAGTCAGACCTTGCACTTCTCGAGCCTTGCAGAGAACAGGGATGGCATACAGCCCAGGGCTGACCGTAGGACGTGGCCCCCAGCAGGAAGCACTGCGGTCATGCAGAAGGTGCAGCTGAGAGTGCTGCCACCTCTGTGAGCAAAGGGGGTGCTGTCCCCAGCCAGGAAGCTGGCCAGCATCTGGCGCAGGGTGCTGGAGCTGTGCAAGGAGGACAACTCTCCCCCAGGAAGAAGGCCACGGGCATCTGCAGGTGTTTGTTGGCAGGCACCAGCACAGTGATGAGGGTGTTCCACATCCCAGTCACCGTGCTGGTGAAGTCATAGAGGGAGGAGATATTTGTGTATGGGTAGAGGATCTCCCAGATAGAAAATTGATGAGCTGGTTCATCGACGAGAGAGCCAAGGTGTAGATGTAGAGCTTGGTAGCGTGGTTTAGTGATGGACTTGTCAGCACTAAGGTAAACTTGCCTGACCTGGGTTACACATCTCAGAAAAGTGTAAGGCACAATGCAATTCTTTTTGCCTTCATCATCTATAGCACAGGAAGTAGGACTTTGCCCTACTCCATTGACTGGGCAGGTCTTTTCACATCACTCAATTTAGGTTTCCGTGGCTGGAAAGGGACATATTCCCAAAAGAGGCCAAGCTCATGGGTACAGCTACAGCCACTTGAACATATATTTTCTTTAGCTTTCATCCTGAGTTTTCCACAGAAGACCAAAGAGATACCATGGATATCTAGGTGTCTATTGCGATTCAAGCTGAATTTCTCAGATTCCAAAAGTCATTTCAATTTTATTTTATTTTATTTTAATTTTATATTATTTTTGGTTTTATTTTATTTTTGGTTTTTATTTTATTTTATTTGTTCTCAAGGAACCCGAGTTGTCTTAGAAAGGGTTTCATGTGTGGGCTGGGCTGCATTTACAGCAACAAAGACCACTGCTGGCAGGGAGGGTGTCTGACCTCCAGACTCTGCTTTTCCTCCCGAAGAAGGTCTCCAAAGAAGTTACCCTGGATGAACAGCAATAGGAGAATGATTCTCAAAACTGAAATGCAGCAAAATTCAGCCTTTAAAACAAGAAAATATAAAAAATATAATAAAAATTAGCTGCTTTTTGAAATTTTCTTCCTTAAGTACACCATGCAAGCTCTGTAATTAGCTATACAAGGCATGAAGGCCTGAAGAAACTATTGAAGAGATGTTAGGAGTTTCTGCATTTTAATGAGTTCCATGGTGCATTTTGGTGCTCAGTCTATGAAGTTCAGGTACTGAGAGGAGAGTGATGTAACCTCTTGAGCAAGTAAAGTCAGAAGGAAAAGCTGAAGTGACTTGGAGTATTAACAGGCCCCACTGAGAGCTGTTACTAACAAAGCCTCCCCAGGGCCTTGTTAGGGCAGATAATTGGAGGCCATGGTTACAGACAGGCAAAGCACTGTGCTGAGAAAAGTCTTGGTTGGTTTTAGTGAAGCAGAAGAGCCAAGGCCTGACCCCTGGAACTGTGAGAGGAGATCCCGCACCCCCACGTCTGGCTCAAGGCTGTTCCTGGGGTCTGTGGGATGGGGTGGGCAGGGTGATGCCATGAGAACAACACTTGTGTGACACCTCCTAGGTGCTGCACAGGGTTGCATGGAATCGATGAGGCCTCATCACAATGAATAAAACATATTTCCTCCTAAGCTCTAGCCAAGAGGAAAGAAATTTCAGGGCTGTTGGGCCTGCCATTTCTACCAGCACCCTCTGCCTTCTCCCCTGCAGGCTTTCCTTTGCTGTCCCATAGTCTGAGCTATTTCCTTGCAGTCTGCAGACACCCATCTCTGTTCACCACCTTGCTCTCATCCCTTGCTTTCACCCATGTCTCGTCAACCCTCACCAGCTGTTCCTTGAAACACAAAGCCAGGGTCTTATCAGAGGGTGACCTCTGGCACCACAGCACGACCCTTTGAGAGACATTTCTTCCTCCTTGTGGCCAATGCTTAACTTCCAAGGTGCACTCTGTGGAATTTTTTTCTTCTGCTCTTTCCTACTGCCAAAGGAAGCTCCCTCAGGGTGGAAACCACTCCTGAAGTAGGCATCCCAACCCAGCAGGCTCCTTGCGGCCTCTCAGCCAAGCAGACACAAGTCACCTCAGCAGCAGCTTCCAAGCCAGGGGCCTGCTGCTGGCCTTGCAGCTTCTTGTGGAGACACAGCCAAGCCTTGTGACTGCTGCTGCCCAGTCATGGGCTCAAGCAGAAGGGACAGGACAACCCATATGGGGGCCTTCTTTCTGCCTGGGTCGTCCTGGGTCTGGAGGCAGAGGGGATCCCACAGTCAGCATGCCAAGCAGGTGCCTTCTGCTGGCCTAGCAGGGCCACTGCCAGATGTCAGCCCAAAAGTGCAGATCCCAGGTGTATGTCAAGGGTGACCTGCCACCTCCAGACACAAGTGACCTCACAGTCCCCTTCTGTGACATGTTCCTGCTGCTGCCCTATCAAGTGCAGAGACAGAAGTGACCTCACTGTCCCTGCCACAGTCACATTGCTCCTGCTGGGCCATGAGATCCTGAGGCAGAGCTGAGCACCTCAGAGCATTCCCATCTATCTCCTCCTTGTGGCCCACAAGCTGATCAGATCCATGGCCCCTCACATTCATTTGGAGTTAGGGTTTTGTTTAGGTCTCTTAAGCAGTTTTCTAGTGTTAAATAGACCATTTTAATGCTAGTATTAAGGGCAGAGATCAGAGTGATTAAGAGAGTAAGAGCTAGAGGAAGCGGCTACGGGCTGAGTTTTGTCTTCTAGGGGTACGTTGAGGTCAGTCATTAGAGTAGTGGATTCCTGTCAGGGTGTTGAGAAGCATTTAGGTGTAGGAATTAAGTTTACAGGTTGAAGCCGGGGAATAGCCTCATATGACAGTTTTAAGTCACTGCTACAGCAGCATCAGCATAACCTGAAGCCTCTTACCTCTACAAAATCCTTAATTTTGGCTGGCCAAGCCCCTATTCCCTCCTCTCAATCTCACATTTCTCCTGGCCAGGCTTCTCCTGATTTCCCCATATCAGTTATCTTTTTAGGGCCATGCTTATGATGTCTTTCATGATCTTAGACTATCTGTCACTGCTCTTTTGGCTACTCTATTCCTGAGAAAAGCGTCACTTAAGACACAATGGAAAAGGACACAAATGTCCATCAGAGCACCCTGCACAATGTGCCCAGCAGCTCGGCACCATCACAAAAGTGTGGTTCCTGCCTACAAGTTTCCTTTCCAGAATGGCTCCTATGGCTCCAGGGTAACTTTTCCCAGGCACTCAGTTCCCCAGGCCACACCACTCTTGCCCGCAGGCCCCACGTGTCTCTCCAACCCTCCCTTCTTCCCCTGCAGTAGTGGCACCTCAGCGCAGCAGGTTGGTGCATCTCCAGGCTCAGGGGTGTTTCCTGAGGGCCTGCCCCGTGTGGGGAGTGGTGGGGAGGAAGAGAGCAAGGTCATCTCCTGGGGCATGGCTGAGCACAGCCCAGCCATCCCGCACCGCGAGCAGGCCCCTGCTCCCAGGCTGAGGCACACGTGCAAGGTGGACACTTCTCCATCAGCCCAGCTTCACGCAGGGCCCTTCAGCCCTGTCCCAGTCCCAAGATTTGGCGGCTACTCCACCCACAGACATCCACTACTTTCCATTTGGGGACTCAGGCAGGACTTTAAGGATCTGCTAAAGCCCTGGATTTCCTTGTTTCTCACGGCCTTCACCCAAGTCTTTCTCCTGGCCCTCCCCACTGCCCAGCACTGCCTCTCAGGTGGCACTCAGGGACCCTTCAGAAGGGCCTTTGGGCTTCCTCAATTGTCCTGGTGCTTATTAGCACTTTCCTGGCTCTTTCCAGAGCTCGGAGGGAGCCTTCTTGTCCATCAGGGGCCCTGTGCTGGCTGTGGCTGGGATGGAGTTATTCTCTGCAGAGCAGCCCCTTGTGGTACTGTGTTTTGGTTGTGTGACCAGTGATGGTCACCCACAGTTGTGGTTGCTGTTTTTGAGCATTTCTTGCACAGCATCAGGGCCTTCTGTGGCTCACAATTTGTGAGTTTTACTTGGTTTTGCTATTCTGTCCCCAGTTCCTCTAGAAGAAGAGAAAGGAGGTGGCCGATAGGTGTTTATCTGCTGGATGCATGGAGCAAGGAGGTGTCCGTGGCGCCAGGAGATGGAGGTCCATGAAGCTGCAGGAGCCCTGCTCTCCTGCCTGGGAGATCCCCAGCACACAGTGCCTGTGCCCCGCAGGGCCAGCCCCGCTCCCCAGGCCAGCACAAGAGGCCTGGCCCAGCCACAGAGCAGCCTGCCCCGAGCAGGGGCCTGCACAAAGAGCTTTCTCCTTCTCATTTCTGCTTTTATACAGGACCTGCAATGCGGTTCTGCTCTTCCCCAGGGCCATCCCTGCTCCCAGAGAGCCTTGCCCAGGGCAGTGTGTCTGTGCTAGTCTGGCTGGCCGTTGCTGCTTCCCTCCCTGTGCTCCCCACAGGGCCCCGAGCTGGCGGTGCTGCTGTGAGAGCCAGGGGCTGTGGTGCCCTGGGACCCCCGGGGGTCTCCCCCTGTCTGTGCTGCTCAGGGTGGGCAGCAGACCTACGTCCATGGGGATCTCTGCTGCTGAGCCCCTTTCCATCTGCCCTGATGGCTCAGCAGCACAAGGAAGCACTGGGCAGGGCCATGGGGTGTCTCTGAGGGCACAAAGGGCAGGCGAGTGCTGCACCAGACCTGGCCCAGGAGCATATACGAGGGTCTCCACTGTTACTTTGCAGTCTTATGGGCCTTCACCTGCT
This sequence comes from Somateria mollissima, assembly GCA_951411735.1. Classification (NCBI taxonomy): domain Eukaryota; kingdom Metazoa; phylum Chordata; class Aves; order Anseriformes; family Anatidae; genus Somateria; species Somateria mollissima. Next base: position 413,684 of record CATOCB010000138.1, read on the forward strand.
GGCTCTTCATTGCCTCCCCTGGCATTGCAGAGACTTCCTTAGAACAAAGACACCTCAGATTCACTTTTCCCTCTAAAAAACACACCTAAAAATTCTTCTTTGGATGGTCACTAATTTTATGAGGTCCTAATCACTACCCACTGAGCACATTGTCCCTGCAGATCCCCTGACATCTCCCGGCAGCTCCAGATTCCTCTGCAGGCCTGCATCGGCCATCAGCCCCACTGCAGGAGGTGCAGTCCCATCGAGATGAATCCAGTTGTCTACTTTGGGAAGTGCCACCATAAAGAGAGCTCTTGGTGCAGCCCTTGATTCCTCACAGAACACCCTGGGACTTTTTAAGACTGAACTCCACAAAGATGCCCAGAAAACAGAAGAGCAGGGTGCAACCCCTTGGCTGTGTTCCTGGCAGCAGCTTTGGAAGAGGCGTCCGGGCTTGTGGGTTTGCCCTGAGCAAGACTCTCCTGTTACTGTGGTGCTAGCAGGGAGGCAGCTGTGACCCAGGGCTGCACAGTGCTTGCTGCTGCCTGCAGGAATTGGGATGCCACAGTAGAGACAACAGGACTGTCACCAAGGTACACGAGATCTGATGGCTTATCCAAATAAAAGAGCACAGGATAAAAATGTGGAGACCAAAAGAGAGTAGCAGTGAAAAGGCCACGTCCTGCTGCTGGCCATGGCCCTGGCTCCAGGGAAGCAGCAGCCCCGACCCAACCTCCATGTGACACCAGGGCTCCTGGTCGTGAGCCCCTCCTGCATGCTGGGGCTGCTCCCCAAGCTCCAGAGGAGATGGGAAGAGATGGTAGCTGATAATAATGTGGTTCTGATGTTTGTTTTTGTTTTAGTTTTTCTTTTTGTGTGTGTTTCTCTACATGGTAAGCCTGCTTCTTTAGGTAATTAGAAGATTGGGTATTTTAAATGAAAAAAAAAAATCAGGTAGCAGGTTAAGGATAACATTATTTAAATCAAAAGAAATAATTTGAAGAAAATATTTTAGAGAAATGTAATAATTATTTTTTCTTCGCCTATCGAAATAATCAGGGAACTCACAGTCATTATTGATTCCAAAAAAGCAGGTTTCCAAAGAGTTTCCTTACTGCATCCTTGAGCTCCTGGTTCCTCATGCTGTAGATGAGGGCATTCACTACTGGAGGTACTACTGAGTACAGAACTGCCACAACAAGATCCATGGATGGGAAGGAGATGGAGAGGGGCTTCAGATCGGCAAACATGCCAGTGCTGATAAACAGAGAGACCACAGCCAGGTGAGGGAGGCACGTGGAAAAGGCTTTGTGCCGGCCCTGCACAGAGGGCATCCTCAGCACTGCCCTGAAGATCGGAACATAGGACAGCACAATGAAAACAAAACAACCAAAGGCTAAAGAAAGACTAAACACAAGCGCCCCGACTTCCCTGAGGTAGGCATCAGAGCAGGAGAGCTTGAGGATCTGGGGGATTTCACAGAAGAACTAGTTCACAGCATTGCCTTGGCAGAGGGGCAGGGAAAATGTGTTGGCCGTGTGCAGGACAGCATTGAGAAAGCCACTGCCCCAGGCAGCTGCTGCCATCTGGGCACAAGCTCTGCTGCCCACGAGGCTCCCGTAGTGCAGGGGCTTGCAGATGGCAACGTAGCGGTCGTAGGCCATGACTGTGAGAAGGGAAAACTCTGTGTCAAAAAAGAAGACAAAAAAGAAGACCTGTGCAGCACAGCCTTGATAGGAGATGGCCCTGGTGTCCCAGAGGGCATTGGCCATGGCTTTGGGCAGAGTGGTGGAGATGCAGCCCAGGTCGAGGAGGGCGAGGTTGAGGAGGAAGAAGTACATGGGGGTGTGGAGGCGGTGGTCGCAGGCTACGGCGCTGAGGATGAGGCCGTTGCCCAGGAGGGCAGCCAGGTAGATGCCCAGGAAGAGCGCGAAGTGCAGGAGCTGCAGCTCGCGCGTGTCTGCGAATGCCAGCAGGAGGAACTCGGTGATGGTGCTTCTGTTGGACATCTGTTATTTCTGGTCATGAGGTCCTGTACAAGGAGGAGAAAGGCAGTGATAATGTACCACAGACATAACTGAGGAAAACCCTTTCCATTTTCTCATTTAAAATCAACCAAAGTTTGCCCATTTCCAGGCAGATATTTTGAAGCTCTCTTTCATTGATTCTGCCTGAGAGTGCCTCTGGGAGCAGGGGACTCCTCTGTGGGCAATGGAAGAATCAGTCCTGCACTACAGCCAGAGGGAGTAGCATGGTAGCAACATGGTAGGAACATGGTAGGAACATGGGGTAGTCTCAGATTAACTTTACTGCTGATATCAAAGAGATTTCCCCAGTTTTGCTCCTAGTTCACCCAACTGCAGAGCAGAGGTGTGGGGATTTAGATATGTAATTATTTGTTTTCTGGTTTTGGTTGTAGCTGCCCCACCACACTGGAGAACTGTTTCTAAGGCATAAATCCTGGGCATTCTGCTGCACTCCAAGTAAAACCTTGTTCCTCAGAGGCAAAGACACTGTGCCTTTAGTGCAGTGTCCCTCAGAGACGACAGCCAGTCTCTCCATCAGTGCTGGTCTCAGCTGCCCTGTGAGAGCTGCAGGAAAGTTGTACTCAGTTGTTCATCTGAAAAGAACCTGAACACTGCTGATGGCAGAAGAATCCGGGATCAAATTGCACATCTCCAGAGCCCTCACCTTGTCCCCATTATTCCTCTTTCCCCAAGCACACCGAGGGCTCACTCCATGGGCATGTGAAAGCCCCATCCCCAGCCAGCCTGGGAACAAGACCAGCAGCAGCACGGCCAGCTGGAGAAGCCAGGAGGAATGCCAGCGTGCTGCTGCCAGGGGAGGCAAGGCCAGGGAGGGACAGACGCACACTCAGCAGACCCTCCTGGGCTGCAGCTCTGCCTGCAGACGAGGCAGCTCCTGCTCATTGCAGGTGATCTGTGCTCTGCTTTGACCTGCAGACACCTCTCAAAGACAGTGGGTATCATGGCTTTTGTATCTCCTAACGATGAGCTAGGATAAAACTTGTGAGGACCACAATATGATCTTGATGCAGTCCATGAGATGATGTTTGGGAAGGTACTTAAAAAATTTCATCACTGACATACTGATTTCTCAATCCAGTGCTCCAGGAGTCTCAGTCTCCTGTACAATCCTGACAGTCCATTACCATGAAACCTGCCTCCCCTCTACTCCAGGAGTCCACAAGCACAGATTGGAGAAAAAGCCTTACCCTTCAGATAAGCTAAGCCTCGATCTTCCTCTTGACATGCCCTCATAATGCCATTATCTAAAGCACTGCAGAAAGACAGAGAACAATCGGGACAGAGGTTTTACAGGCTTATTCTGTGCCAGCTGTAGGAGATCCCTCTGGCAACCCCACCTTCATTGCCCTGCTGCCAGAGCCTCACGGTGCCAAGAGCCTGCAGATGTGTCCTGCCACACGCTGCCCTCTGTTGTTGCGCTCCTCAGTGCCTCCAAGCCCTCTCTCCTTCTCTCCTCTCTGCGTGCCAGCTGCGGTCAGAGCCCCCAGCCCTGCTGCGCTGTGCAGAGGAGCTGCTCCTGGGCACAACTGTCTCTCTGCACCAGGGGCCCTCTTGCCACGAGCTCCCCTTGGGCCCAGGAGCCCGGCCCAGCTCAGCAGCACAGCACCAGGGCATTGGAATCATCACTCTGGGGGTTTTGCTGATGAGCCCACGAACCTCAGGCACTCAGAGACAATTGAAGACATCTCTCCAGAAGTCCAAGTCAGAGGCAAGTTTCCTGCAGTGTCCCCCTGAGGGCCAGCACTCACACAGCCTCCCTTGGAGCTCGTTAGAGCAGAACACTGGAGGCAGTGAGGACAAGGAGACAAAGGCAATGTGAAGGTGACACTGATGTGCAGGAAAACTGGATGTGTGTCACCAAGCACAAGGGTCAGGCCTTGACCTCTAGCCCCTGGGAAGGGAGATCTTTCCCCTTGACAGGTTGCTCAGGGCTTTTTGTGGTTCAGTAGGAGATGGGGATGTGCATGGCCAAGTGTAGGAGAATGATACGACCCCTGCCTGGTTCGTGGGTGGGGGAGAGGAGGCTGTGAGGCCCTGGTGCTTTAACGGTAAGCTGTCTCCTCATAGGCCTCAGTGATAGAGACAACAGCCATAGCCATGGATACAAAGACCTGGGACTTGCTGGCACTCTCAGTCTTGTCACAGCCCTTAATCCTTTCCACAGCAGCCTTTCCTAAGGACTCTCGTACCTGTACCTCTTTCCCTGTTGGCTGCAGACCCTTGTGTTTGTGATCTCTTACACATCTGAGCTGAGTCTGATAACTCAGATCTTCTTGGTGGCCATGCTTCTTGTAAGGCAGCTCTGTAGGAAGCTGGCCTGGTTCCTCGTGAGCAGGCACCACTGCTCGTATGGCATCTCTCGTGGTGCCCAGGCCCTTCTCCTCCCGGGCACTGCTCACTCTGCAGGGTCCCAGTCTGCCCTGATATGTGGGGTTACTCTTCATCAGTGCAGGACAGGGCTCTTCTTCTTGTAAAGGGCACGATGTTCCTTTAGACAAATCTTGAGGTTTCTCAAGGTTGCCGTGGATTGACGCTCCATTCTGTCAGGCGTTAAGGTCTGCAGGCTGACAGTTCTGATTCCATGTGATTGTGCTCTCTCTGACAAGACAGCAGCATCAGGACTTTCAGGAAAGTTTGGATAATACAGGAGTAACCAGTTGAATGGAATTGCAGCACAGAGTCAGAGAAGTGTACGTGATGGAAGGCTGCCAGGTTCCACCTCTTCTGTGCTTTCCTCCCATGCATGCTTTCAGTTTGGAGCTGTGTCCTGAATGTTCTGGGGCTGTGCAGGTCAAAATTAGAAGGGCCAAAGCCTAGCTGGAGCTCCATCTGTATATTACTGTCAAAGACAATAAAAACTGCTTATAGAAATACTTCACATTAAGGAAGATTAGGGAGAATCATCATCCTTTATTGGATGAGGGGGGAAACCTGGTAACAAGAGAGGAGGTAAAGGCTGAGGCTCTTAACGCCTTCTTTGCCTCTGACTCTAGCAGCAAGACCAGTTGTTCCCCTGCATATTTCTTCCTCCTCATGGCCAGTGCCAACATTCCAGGGTGCACTTGGTGGCAGTTTTTCTCTCCTGCTCTTTCCTACTACCAAAGAAAGCTCCATCAGGGTGGAAACCACTCCTGAAGTAGGCATCCCAACCCAGCAGGCTCCTTGCAGCCTCTCAGCCAAGCAGACACAAGTCACCTCAGCAGCAGCTTCCAAGCCAGGGGCCTGCTGCTGGCCTTGCAGCTTCTTGTGGAGACACAGCCAAGCCTTGTGCCTGCTGCTGCCCAGTCATGGACTCAAGCAGAAGGGACAGGACAACCCATATGGGGGCCTTCTTTCTGCCTGGGTCCTCCTGGGTCTGGAGGCAGAGGGGATCCCACAGTCAGCATGCCAAGCAGGTGCCTTCTGCTGGCCTAGCAGGGCCACTGCCAGATGTCAGCCCAAAAGTGCAGATCCCAGGTCTATGTCAAGGGTGACCTGCCACCTCCAGACACAAGTGACCTCACAGTCCCTTTCTGTGACACGTTCCTGCTGCTGCCCTATCAAGTGCAGAGACAGAAGTGACCTCACAGCCACTGCTACAGTCACATTGCTCCTGCTGGGGCAGGAGATGATGAGGCAGAGCTGAGCTCCTCAGAGCATTCCCACCCATCTCCTCCTTGTGGCCCACAAGCTGATCAGATCAGGGTGAGCAAAAGAGTAAAGGTAAAGGAAAGGGTCTATGGGCTGAGTTTTGGCTTGAAAAGATACTTTGAGGTGAGGCATAAGTAGTAGTCGATTCCTGTCAGGGTGTGGAGTAGCATTTAGTTTTATGGTTTAATGTCACTGGTTAACATAGGGGAAGGGCTTTACATGACTATTTTAAGTCACAGTTAGAGCAGAATCAACATTGCCTGAACGTTCTAACCTCACAGAAATCATTAATTTCTGCTGGCCAAGCTCCTCTTCCCTCGCTCAAATCTCACATCTCTCCTGGCTAGGCTTCTCCCCATATCAGTCATGTTTGTAGGGGCAGCTTTCTGATGGCTTTCATGATCTCAGAGTACATGCACAGCAAGTGCCTTCTGCTGCCCTACCATGGACACTGGCAGATGTGAGCCTAAAGGCACAGATCCCAGCCAGGAGTCAAGGGTGACCTGTCAGCTACTTCAGAAAGAGCTCAACTCACAGGCCATTTAACAGCCATTCACTTCCTGCTGGACTTAGTGTTTGTGACGCACCACTGAGCTCATAATACCACACCTACAAAACACCCCCTTTTTGGGCCAGGACCTGCATAGGCAGAAGTGATCTGGTTGTGATCCTCCAAGCTCATGGCACACCTGCTGGGCTCCCAGCCTCTCTGACACACAGGAGCCAGTTCCGTGCCAGTCCTGGGAGGTGCTAGGGCAGGAGGAACCTTGCAGGCAATGTTCCAGCCCCATGCCTGTTGGCGGTCTCTCAGCTCCTTGTGCACAGTGAAGTTTACACTCAAGTCCAGAAGCCTGAAGCTGGCCTAGCAGACACTCATGGGAAGCATCCTTGCAGCCCCAGCCCCAGCTGGCGGTGCTGCTCTGCAGAGCGAGGGGGCTGAGGTGCCCGGGGCACGGGGGCACTCTGCAGGTCCGTGCTGGGCAGGCTGGGAGGCAGACCCAGCTCATGGGGTCACTGCCATTGCCCCAGGGCTGCAAGAAATCACTGGCCAGGCTCCTTTGGTGGGGCTGCTGCTTGCCCTGGGGCTGCAGAGCTCTCCTCTGCCTGCTCACAGCAGATTGAGCACTTGAGCTTGGTCAGTCCACCTCGGAGGAGATCCCCCCTTAGGAGGGAAGTGCTTCAGTGGAGGCCAGCCGTGCCACTGCCGTGCCCACTGCCTGTCCCTGCCTGCAGTCCCAGCACAGCCCCACAGCAGCACTGGCACCAAGGAGCAGCCGGGCCTGAGCCCACCAGCAGGGCTCAGCAGGAGAGGGCGGCAGTGGCAAGAGAGCAGCTCTGCATGCCCCAAGCGCTGGTGCTCCCTGGCCGTGCTGCTGGGATGGGACTCTTTTCCTCTGCACACGGGCACTGCCCCTGCAGAGCCAGGCCAGGTCTCAGAGGAAGGATGTCAGACAAAAAAGGTAGTTAAATCGTAACTTCCTTAAGGTTAAATTCACAGAGAGCATGGCTTCACATGCACAGAGTCTATGAGCTATATTCAACAGGTACACCCATATCATCTTAATGGGTGTTCATTAGCTGAATTAATGTAATAAGAATATGCACAAACACAACCACAAAACACAAAACAAAACAGGTATACTGGCTATTCTGCCAATTATTGACATTGCAAGACATGTGCAGAAGCGGATCAAAAATTTCTTGCATCCAAGACACATCTAGTCATCTATTTCCACAAGGCATGCTTGAGCTCCTGGTTCCTCATGCTACAGATGAGGACGTGCTCTGCTGGAGGCACCACTGAGTACAGAACTGCCACCACCAGGTCCAGGGATGGGGAGGAGATGGAGGGGGCTTCAGGCAGGCAACCACGACAGGCCTGAGGGAGACGGACACCATGGCCAGGTGAGGGAGGCACGTGGAAAAGGCTTTGTGCCAGCCCTGCTATAGAGACAACAGGACTGTCACCTAGATACACTAGTTCTAATCCAAATACACTGCTCCTAACCGTGGCAGCTGGGCTCTTGGCCCTGAGCCCCTCCTGGATGCTGGGGCTGCTCCCCCAGCTCGACAGAAGATGGGAAGAGAAGGAAACTGAGACCAATGAATTTCTGCTGAGTTCTTTATTGTCTTTATCTATCAAGGAAGCCCGGTTCTGTGTGTACAATAGATGATGTGGTCAAACCTTACAAAAGATGTAACTTTCAGAATGCTAAGAATGAGATTATTAAAAACAAATGAAATATTGTTCAAATACTAACAGAGAAAAATAATGTAAAAAATGTTGTGTCATTTTCCCAAATACACTTTGATTTCTGATAGGATTATTATTAATGACAATGTTATGATAACACTAGTAACGATAAAAATAATATGATACAATGTGAATCAAAACATTTGCACATTATTATGAATACATCTTCTGAACACATCATGGATGCTTAAGAAGAATGTATGGAAACAGTTTCCTCACTGCATTCTTGAGCTCCTGGTTCCTCATGCTGTAGATGAGGGGGTTCACTGCTGGAGGCACCACTGAGTAGAGAAGTGCAACGACCAGGTCCAGGGATGGAGAAGAAATGGAGGGGGGCTTCAGGTAGGAAAATATGCCAGTGCTAATGCACAGGGACACCACGGCCAGGTGAGGGAGGCAGGTGGAAAAGGCTTTGTGTCGGCCCTGCTCAGAGGGCATCCTCAGCACTGCCCTGAAGATCTGCACATAGGACAGCACAATGAAAACAAAACAACCAAAGCCTAAAAAAACACTAAACAGAACTGCCCAAACTTCTCTGAGATAGGAATCTGAGCAGGAGAGCTTGAGGATGTGGGGGATTTCACAGAAGAACTGGTCCAGAGCATTGCCGTGGCAGAGGGGCAGGGAAAATGTGTTGGCCGTGTGCAGGACAGCATTGAGAAAGCCACTGCCCCAGGCAGCTGCTGCCATCTGGGCACAAGCTCTGCTGCCCAGGAGGCTCCCGTAGTGCAGGGGCTTGCAGATGGCAACGTAGCGGTCGTAGGCCATGACAGTAAGGTTATAATATTCTGCTGATATGAAGAAGAGAAAGAAAAAGACCTGTGCAGCACAGCCTTGATAGGAGATGGCCCTGGTGTCCCAGAGGGCATTGGCCATGGCTTTGGGCAGAGTGGTGGAGATGCAGCCCAGGTCGAGGAGGGCGAGGTTGAGGAGGAAGAAGTACATGGGGGTGTGGAGGCGGTGGTCGCAGGCTACGGCGCTGAGGATGAGGCCGTTGCCCAGGAGGGCAGCCAGGTAGATGCCCAGGAAGAGCGCGAAGTGCAGGAGCTGCAGCTCGCGCGTGTCTGCGAATGCCAGCAGGAGGAACTCGGTGATGGTGCTTCTGTTGGACATCTGCTTTTTTCGGGATGTGGTCCTGAACAAAGAAGAGAAAGAACAGTAATAATGTACAACAGACTTATCAGAGAAAAACTCATCCCATTTCTCATTTAGAATCTCCAGAAAATTGTCCATTTCCAGGAAGACATGTGGCAGGTGCCTTTCATGAGTTCTTCCTGATGCCTGAGGGTATCCCTGGGAGCAGGGGACTCCTCTGTGGGCGATGGAAGAGTCAGTTATGTCCAATAGCCAGAGGTAAGGAGCAACATCGGGTAATCTCAGACTCACTTCACTCCTGATATCAAAGAACCTTGTCCCAGTGTTGCTCCCAGGTTATCCAACTTCAGAGCAGATATACATGTATATACGTGTTTGTTTTTTTTTATTTTTCTTTTATAGAGTCAGATTTTTGTTGCTACTAACCTACCACACCGGCTGAGTTTTCCTAAAACGGAAATCTGGGCATTTCTCCAGCACATAAGGATAAATATTGTGGATCCTCAAAGAAAAAGGGACTGGCCCTATAGTGCAGTGTCCTTTAGTGAGGACAGACAGTCTGTTCATCAGTGCTGGTCTCAGCCACCCTGTGAGAGCTGCAGGAAAGTTGTACTCAGAGGTTGATCTGAGAAGAACCTGAACACTGCTAAGAGCAGGGGAATCCAGGATCAAAGTGCCCATCTCCAGACCCCTAAACCACTCCCCATACTCCCCTTCTCCCAAGCACCCTGAGGGCTCACTCCATGGGCATCCAAACCCCCATCCCCAGCCAGCCTGGGAACAAGACCAGCAGCAGCACGGCCAGCTGGAGAAGCCAGCAGGAATGCCAGCGTGCTGCTGCCAGGGGAGGCAAGGCCAGGGAGGGACAGACGCACACTCAGCAGACCCTCCTGTGCTGCAGCTCTGCCTGCAGACGAGGCAGCTCCTGCTCATTGCAAATGATCTGTGCTCACTTCAAGCCGGCAGAGACCTCCCAAAGACAGGGATGTGTCCCAGAACTGGGCATTGGGGGGCTTGCAGCTCGTAAAGATCAGCTAGGATAAAACCTGAGAGGACCACAAAATGATGTTTGGTGCAGTTTCTGGGCTGAGGTGTGGGAAGGGACTTTATAAACTTAATTGCTGACAAACTGATCTCTCACTGCAATTCTCTTGGAGTCTCAGTCTCCACTACAATACTGACAGTCCATTACCATGAAACCTGCCTCCTCTCCACTGCAGGAATCTGCAAGCACAGGCTACAGAAAAAGTCTTGCCTTTCAGGTAGCCCCTGCCTTGGTCTTCCTTTTGAAAAATCCAATCATAAATGCCATTTTCTAAAGCATCATCTACTCCTACCTGAAGAAACAGAGAGACCCATCCCAACAAATGCTATCAGCCATCAGATGTGCCAGCTGTAGAAGACCCCTCTGGCAACCCCACCTGCATGGCCCTGCTGCCAGAGCCTCACAGTGCCAAGAGCCTGCAGATGTGTCCTGCCACACGCTGCCCTCTGTTGTTGCGCTCCTCAGTGCCTCCAAGCCCTCTCTCCTTCTCTCCTCTCTGCGTGCCAGCTGCAGTCAGAGCCCCCAGCCCTGCTGCACTGTGCAGAGGAGCTGCTCCTGGGCACAGCTGTCTCTCTGCACCAGGGCCCTCTTGCCACGAGCTCTCTCTGTCCCACGAGCCCGGCCCAGCTCAGCAGCACAGCACCAGGGCATTGGAATCATCACTCTGGGGGTTTTGCTGATGAGCCCACGAACCTCAGGCACTCAGAGACAATTGAAGACATCTCTCCAGAAGTCCAAGTCAGAGGCAAGTTTCCTGCAGTGTCCACCTGAGGGCCAGCACTCACACAGCCTTCCTTGGAGCTCGTTAGAGCAGAACAGTGGAGGCAGTGAGGACAAGGAGACAAAGGCAGTGTGAAGGTGACACTGATGTGTAGGAAAACTGGATGTGTGTCACCAAGCACAAGGGCCAGGCCTTTACCTCCAGCCCGTAAGAAGGGAAACCCTTTCCCTTCACACCTTGCTCAGGCCTCTTTGTGGGGCAGTAGGAGATGGGGATGTGCATTGCCAAGTGCAGGAGAATGCTATGACCCCTGCCTGGTTCATGGGTGGGGGCTAGGAGGCAATGAGACCCTGGTGCTTTAATGATAAGCTGTCTCCTCATGGGCCTTAGTGGCTTAGATAGCAGCCATAGCCATGGACACAAAGACTTTGGTTCTGTTGGGACTTTCAGCCTTTCCAGTGTCCTTGCTCTTCCCCAAACCAGGCTGTCCTAGGGAATCCCACACCTGTACCTTTTTCCCCATTCCTGTAGACCATTGTGTTGGTAGTGTCACATTGGATCTGAGCTGAGTATGATAACTGAGATTTGCTTGGTGGCCATCACCCTCATATGGCAGCTCTGTAGGAAGCTGGCCTGGTTCCTGGTGAGCAGGCACCACTACTTGTACAGGATCCCTCATGGAGGATGTTCACAAGTCTATGGAGCTGGATGGGATATAGCCGAGGGTACTGAGGGAGCTGGCAGAAGTGCTCACCAAGCTGCCTTCCATCATTTATCAGCAGTCTTGGCTACCAGGGGTGTTCCCAGTCAGCTGGTGGCTAGCAAATGTGATGCTCACCTACAAAATGGCTGGAAGGTGGATCATGGAACTGCAAGCCTGTCAGTCTGAACTCGGTACTGGGGAAGCTCTTGGAGCAGATTATCTTGAATACCATCACACAACGCTTCCAGAACAGCCAGGTGATCAGCCCCAGTCAGCATGGGTTTGTCAAACCCTGGCAAATCAGATCTCAAGGTGTGACAAGGTGATGCTCGCAGTGGATGAGGGAAAGGCTGTGGATGTGGTCTATCTAGACCACAGTAAGGCTTTTACATCTCTTCCCACAACATTCTCCAGAGAAACTGGCTGCTCAAGGCTTGGACTGGTGTATGCTTTGTGGGGTTAAAAACTGGCCCAAAGAGTCACGGTAAATGCAAATAAATGCAGTTGGAGGCCTGTCCTTAGTGTCCCCCAGGGCCCCGTACTGCGGCCAGGTCTCTTCAATATCTCCACCTATGACGTGGATGAGGGGATCGAGTGCACCCTCAGTAAGTTTGCAGATGACACCAAGTTTGGAGTGAATGTTGATCTGTTAGAGGGGCTTGTGAGGCCACAACTCGAGTACTGTGCTCAGCTCTGGGGCCCCAATAAGGATGTGTATCTATTAGAAGGAGTCCAGAGGAGGGCCATGAGGACGATCAATGGGCTGCAGCACTTTTCCTAGGAACATGCTGAGGAAGATGGGTTTGTTCGGCCTGGACAAGAGAAGGCTCTGGGGAGACCTTAAAGAGCCCTTCCAGTACCAATAGGGGGCCTCCAGGAAAGCTGGGGAGGGACTCTTCATCAGTGTCATGATAGGAGTAGCGGTAATGGTTTTAAACTGAAAGAGGGTAGATTTAGATTAGCCATTAGAAAGAAGTTCTTGACTTAGAGGGTGGTAAGGCAGCGGAACAGGCTGCCCAGGGAAGCCGTGGATGCCCTGTCCCTGGAAGTATTCAAGGCTAGGTTGGATGGGGCTTTGAGCAACCTGGTCTAGTGGAAGCCAACTCGATGGTGGGGCAGAGTGAGAAGCAGAGAAGGCCTTGATGCTGTGCAAACACTGCACAGGAACAAGGACTACAGCCGTGGATGACCAACACTGCTCTGGTCACATATCAAAAACACAGCACCGCAGGGTCTGCTCTGCAGAGAAACTCTGTCCCAGCCAGGATCAGTGTCCCCACAATGGACAAGAAGCTCTGGAAGGAGCCAGGAAGGTGCTAATAAACACCAGGAAATTGGGGAAGCCCAAAGGCCCTTCTGAAGGCTCACTGAGTGTCACCTGAGAGACAGTGCTGGGCAGTGGGGAGGGCCAGGAGAAAGACTTGTGAGAAGGATGTGAGAAACAAGGAAATGTCACTGCCATTGCCCCAGGGCTTCAACAAATCACTCACTGGCCTCCTCTGTCAGGGCAGCATGAACCCAGGAGACAGCAGTGAATGGAGCCTGCAGAGCGTGAGCCTGTCCGAGGTGGACTTACCAGTGCTCAAGTGCTCAATCTGGTGTGAGCAGGCAGAGGAGAGCTCTGCAGCCCCAGGGCACGCAGCAGCCCCAGCAAAGGAGCCTGGCCAGTGATTCCTTGCAGCCCTGGGGCAATGGCAGTGACCCCATGAGCTGGGTGTGCCTCCCAGCCTGCCCAGCACGGCCCTGCAGAGTGCCCCCATGCCCTGGGCACCACAGCCCCCTCGCTCTGCAGAGCAGCACCGCCAGCTGGGGCTGGGGCTGGGGCTGGGGCAGGGGCTGGAGGGACACTTCCCCTGAGTGTCTTCTAGGCCAGCTTCAGGCTTCTGGATGTGAGCATGATCTTCACTGTGCACAAGGAGCTGAGTGACTGCCAACAGGCACGGGGCTGGAACATTGCCTGCAAGGTCCCTCCTGCCCTAGCACCTCCCAGGACTGGCACAGAACTGGCTCCTGTGTGTCAGAGAGGCTGGGAGCCCAGCAGGCTTGAAGGATGAAAACCAGCTCAAACCTACGTGGGCAGATTCTGAGCTAAAAAGGGGGTGTTTTGTAGGCATGGTATAACGAGGGCAGTGGTACCTCAGAAGCTGTCAGCCCAGTAGGAAGCAAATGGCTGTTAAGTGGCTGTGAGTTGACTTCTTTCTGAAGTAGCCGACAGCTCAACCCTTGACTCCTGGCTGGGATCTGTGCCTTTAGGCTCACATCTGCTGGTCTCCATGACAGGCCAGCAGATGCACCTGCTCTGCACACAGCTTGTGAGATCCCCTCTTCCTAAGCACCTGGTAGGCCCCATAGAGGAAGAGGTCTTGAACAGGTGTTGTCATGTCAGAGGTATCAGCTTTTGCCTAAACTCATCCTTCAGGCCTGCTTTTGTGGTGTTGCAGAACTGCTGGGCACATTGTGCAGGGTGCTCCTACAGACGTTTCTCTCCTTCTCCATGCTGGTTCTCCAAACTTCCCCTAACAAGATGACTGATATGGGGAAGTCAGGAGAAGCCTGGCCAACAGAGATGTGAGATTTGTGGGAGGGCAAAGGAGCGTGGACAGCAGAAGCTGATGATTTTGCAGAGGTAAGAATGTTCAGGTACTGTTGATCATAAAGCAGACTTAAAGCAGTCATGTGAGGCCCTTGCCCTATTTTAACCTGTAGTGTTAGTCCATAGAGCTAAATGCTACTCCACACCCTGACAGGAATCTGCTGCTCTAATATTTGACCACAAGATCCCTTGAAGACAAAACTAGTCCACAGCCCCATTACATCACCCTTACTCTCTTCTTCACCCTGATCCTTGCCCTTAACACTACGATTAACACACAATATTTAGCCCTAGATTTCTTGCAGACCTAAACAAAATCCTAAACCAAAGAACTTGTACATACCCTAACCACAGACCTGACACCATAAGCCAAACACCAAACCCTTCCACTACGCATTTGATTAATCTCTGTCACAGAAAGGTGAGCCCTAGTCCCTAATCTCATACATGAATGCCTAACACCCAAAGTCACGGTTCCTTTGCATTAACTTCTTCACATCTAACCCTTTTCCTAACCTACTCTTAAGCACCTAAGCTGCTTGGTCCTTATCCCAAGCACTTAAGGTGCTAGGCCCATGGGGCAGGGTAGGAACCATGAGTTTGCTCTGCAGTCACATGGCATACAAAGCTGAATGTGAGGGGCCATGGATCTGATCAGCTTGTGGACCACAAGGAGGAGATAGATGGGAATGCTCTGAGGAGCTCAGCTCTGCCTCAGGATCTCATGGCTCAGCAGGAGCAATGTGACTGTGGCAGTGACTGTGAGGTCACTTCTGTCTCTGCACTTGATAGGGCAGCAGCAGGAACGCGTCACAGAAAGGGACTGTGAGGTCACTTGTGTCTGGAGGTGGCAGGTCAGCCTTGACTTCTCCCTGGGATCTGCACTTTTGGGCTGACATCTGGCAGTGGCCCTGCTAGGCCAGCAGAAGGCACCTGCTTGGCATGCTGACTGTGGGATCCCCTCTGCCTCCAGACCCAGGAGGACCCAGGCAGAAAGAAGGCCCCAAGATGGGTTGTCCTGTCCCTTCTGCTTGAGTCCATGACTGGGCAGCAGGAGGCACAAGGCTTGGCTGTGTCTCCACAAGAAGCTGCAAGGCCAGCAGCAGGCCCCTGGCTTGGAAGATGCTGCTGAGGTGACTTGTGTCTGCTTGGCTGAGAGGCCGCAAGGAGCCTGCTGGGTTGGGATGCCTACTTCAGGAGTGGTTTCCACCCTCATGGAGTTTTCTTTGGTAGTAGGAAAGAGCAGCAGAAAAACTTCCACAGAGTACACCTTGGAAGTTAAGCATTGGCCACGAGGAGGAAGAAATGTCCCTCAAAGTGCCGTGCTTTGGTGCCAGAGGTCACCTTCTGATTTGACCCTGGCTTTGTGTTTCAAGGAACAGCTGGTGAGGGTTGACAAGACATGAGTGAAAGCAAGGCATGAAAGTAAGGTGGTGAACAGAGATGGGTGTCTGCAGACTGCAAGGAAATAGGTTATACTGTGGCTCAGCATAGGAAAGCCTGCAGAGGAGAAGGCAGGGGGTGCTGGTAGAAATGGCAGGCCCAACAGTCCTGATGTTTCTGTCCCCTTGGCTAGAGCTTAGGAGGAAATATGTTATATTCATTGTGATGAGGCCTCACTGATTCCTTGCAACCCTGTGCAGCACTTCGGAGGTGTCATACCGTTGTTCTTCTCATGGCATCACACTGCCCACCCCATCCCACAGACCCCAGGAACAGCCTTGAGCTGGACATGGGGCTGTAGGATCTCCTCTCCCAGTTCCAGGGGTCAGCATTTGGCTCTTCTTCTTCAACAAAGCAAACCAAGACTTTTCTCATCACAGTGCTTTCCTGTCTGTAACCATGGCCTCCAATTATCTGCCCTAACAAGGCCCTGGGGAGGCTTTGTTAGTAACAGCCCTCAGTGGGGCCCATTAGTACTCCAAGTCACTTCAACTTTTCCTTCTGACTTTACCTGCTCAAGCGGTTACATCACTCTCCACTCAGTACCTGAGCTTCATAGACTAAGCACCAAAATACAACATGGAACTCATTAAAATGAAGAAACTCCTAACATCTCTTCCATAGTTTTCTTCAAGCCTTCATGCCTTGTGTAGCTAATTGCAGAACTTGCATGGCGTACTTAAGGAAGAATATTTCATAAAGCAGCTAATAAAAAATATTTTCTGTTTTTAAAGAGTGAATTTTTCTGCATTTTAGTTTTGAACATCATTCTCCTATTGCTATTCATCCACGGTGACTTCTTTGTAGACCTTCTTCTGGAGAAAAAGCAGAGTCTGTAGGTCAGACACCTCTCCTGCCAGCAGTGGTCTTTGTCCCTGTAACTGCAGCCCAGCCCACAAATGAAACCCTTTCTAAGACAACTCGAGTTCCTTCAGAAAAATAAAAAATAAAATAAAATAAAATAAAATAAAATAAAATAAAATAAAATAAAATAAAATAAAATAAAATAATAAGTTTGGAATGACTTTTGGAATCTGAGAAATTCAGTTTGAATCTCAGTAGACACCTGGACATCCATGGTATCTCTTGGGTCGTCTGTGGAAAACTCAGTATTAAAACTAAAGTAAATATATCTTCAAGTTTCTGTAACTGTACACATGAGATTGACTGCTTTTGGGAAATTGTCCCTTCCAGACACAGAAAACTAAATTGAGTGATGTGAAAAGACATGACCAGCCAATAGAGTAGGGCAAAGTCCTACTTCCTGTGCTATAGATGCAGAAGGCAAAAAGAATTGCATTGTGCCTGACACTACTCTGGGACGTGTAACCCAGGTCAGGCAAGTTTACCTTAGTGCTGACAAGTCCATCACTAAAGCACGCTCCCAAGCTCTACATCTACACCTTGGCTCTCCAGTCGATGACCCAGCTCATGGATGGCAATCAGGGAGTCTCGGTTAGCGAGACGCTGCCTCAGGTGCGCCTCCATGGTAGCCATTGGCACCTGCTGTTCTTCATCCCTCAGCAAACCCCCAACAGAAGGGTTCTGTGGAAGGCCAAGCAAGGTAGACAACTGTTTCATGTCCTTTGTCTCCAAGGCAGCTATGCTAATGCCCCACCGGTGGTGCCCTCTTGGAACTTTGAAGTACCCTCTCCTGAAGCAGTCTATACTGAGGATGCACATAGGCTCTGGGCCAGTCCCAGTTGGGTGTGTGATATATGGAGTAATAATTCGTGTCAAGAAGATGGTTGATATAAAGAAGGGGTAGATATGAGAGTGTGGCCATGGGGGTTGGCAAGCCCCATGGTTGATGATACCATCAGACTCTTAAGGATGAGGCCATCAGGAATGTAAAAGAGTTCAGTGGGAACAAAGAAGTGTGAAATGTGTTCATCTGATTCCTGTCAAATGGAACAATGCTAGGGCCGCATGGTATGAGGAATGTGACCTTCTGTTTTACATACCCTTGTATAACCACAAGTCTAAGAAAAACGGAGTGGTTAATGTATATAGTTCTTGTATCTTGCAAAGGAATGTTTTAGCAATTCGTGTCAATAGAGATCTTGAAGGTGTTATATATGGAGTGGTAATTCGTGTTGAGAAAATGGTTGATATTAATAAAGAAGGGGGAGATTTGGGAATGTGGCCATGGGGGTTGGAAAGCCCCATGGTTGAGATAACATTAGACTCTTAACGACCAGGCCATCAGGAATATAAAAGAGTTTAGAGGGAACAAAGAAGGGTGATTCAGGAGACTCCATGCAGTCTCCGGTTTCTTGTTCTCCAGACGGTTCTCTTGTTCTCCAGCCCTTAAGGCATGGATGTTTCTGGGTGTTTGTTGTTGTTGTTACATTCAAAGTTGTCTGACCAATGAAAAGTTGTTTTGAAAAGAACTGCTGTGGGGTGAAGGGTATAAGAGGGGAGCCTGCCCTCAAGATAAAAAAAAAAAAAAAAAAAAAAAAAAAAAAAAAGAAGGCAGCACGATGAAGTTACATCAATAAAGAAGCAGGACAAAGAAGTAGAGAGGAACAGGCTGGGAGAATGGAGACCAGGATGGGAACAGGCACATTGATTGCCTCATGAAGATAGGTTCGGCCAAACTCAGCAAACTGCTCAGAGAAGCTCGTACAGAAAGTCGCTGGAAATAGGCGCGCTGGAGCTGGAGAGAAGCTCGAGCTGAGAGAAGCGGACCTGTGCACACAACTGCCTCTCGCTGGTAAGCAGCTGCGCATTATGGGGAATCATACGTCCTTAGGAACAAAGACTGTCCTGGTAACCTTACAGCTTATTCTCCTTATTAACAATCGGACAGTTTATGAGCCTGAAATATGGGACCAAACTGAGGTCAAGGTGTGGGACTCTGCAACTAAAAATGGCAAGGTTGCAGTGGGATTGCTTGGCACCTGGCGAGCAATCTCTGAGGCCTTAAAGAGCCCTGTGGGACCACAGTCAGAAACATGTGGTTTGCCAGATAATGAGGGAGCTGCGGGCTCCTTTACTGATCCGACTGCTATGCCATGGGCCCCTCTGCTGCTACAGCCATCGAAGGCTTTTGCTGTTACGCCCCCTGTTGACCTGGACGTGCCTTTTGACCCAGGCCTCATTGGCCTTGAAAAGGAGATGGATATGTTTTTCTTCAATCTGGGAAGAACGGGATACATAAGGCCTGAAGACCAAGTTGCTTGACAACTTAAAGCGAGACATATTGTTCAAAAGGAATGGTAAAAGGAGACTGTTATGTTATGGAACTTAAAGGATTGTTTGTTACCTTTCCTGATTGTACATATGTATAGGCATACTCGGGTTAGTATGTAAAGCAAAGTTCTGTATACATGTATTTAGAATGTTTGATGTTCGTGTGTGCATGTTGGTGGAGCATAGACTTCCCACACACCCAGCGCTGTTTACTTGCCTTTTATACCTTTTATAGCTTTTATACCTTTTAGAAATATTTGTTTTATAAATATGACAAAATTCAGATTGAATTGAGACCTCATTTATAACACTCTCAACTTTGCGTCATCTGCAGACTTAGTGAGGGTACACTCAATCCCCTCATCCAGGTCATCAATAAAGACATTAAACAAGATAGGTCCCAGTACTGACCCCTGGGGGACACCACTTGTAACAGGATGCCAGCCGGACTAACCAACAATCCTGGTTAAAATCTCTGAGGAGAGACATTATGGGCTTCACAAGGACAATGGTAGCAGTGTCACAGATAATCATAGAAACATGGGATCATAGAATCATAGAATGGTTTGGGTTGGAAGGGATCTTAAAGATCCTCTTATTCCAACCATCCTCCTACTAGACCTGGTTGCTCAAAACTCATTCCAACCTGTCCTTGAACACTTCCAGGGATGGGACATTCACAGCTTTTCCAGGAAACCTGTTCCAATGCCTCACCATCCTCAGAGGAAAGAATTTCTTCCATGTATCTAATTTAAACCTACCCTCTTCTAGTTTAAAGTCATTACTCCTTGTCCTATCACTACACCCCCAGACAAAGACTGTCTCCCCAGCTTTCCTATAGGTCCTCTCTAAGCACTGGAAGGTTGATCTAAGGTTTCTCCAGTGCTGAGTAGTACCAGTTCTCTCAGCGTGCCTTCAGAGCAGACTTGCTCCAGCCCCATGATCACCTTTGTGGCCCTCCTCTGGACCTCTTCAAATAATTCCATGTACTCTAACTGCCGCGTTAAACCACAGCAGACTTTTTGGCTCCCAGTGTGGGGCACGAAGGGTTGAGATAATGACAGATCTTACCACAGAGTGCTAAAGTTAAAATGTTATAAGCATTAGACCAGCTTAATAGTTGCTGATCAGAGTGTCAACATTTTGGATCTCAGGTCTGTTTGGCTTGTTTTCAGAAATGTGTTGTATAGCACATTACGTACTGCATGTCTTCCCATTGTGCTCTTTATCATTTTTGTGGCTGGTTTAATGTTATTTTGCTATGTTGTGTAGCACTGGCTTATGAGTCTAGAAAATTACTGGTCAGGTGACAAATCCGTTCTTTGTACTGAGCATTGCCATCACCTCCATACCTCAGGAACCATCACTCAGAAAGTATTAAGAATTACGCTCTTGGCCTTTTTGCTTTAGGGAGCCAATCTAGGGGGACAAAAAGGAGGGACACTTCTCCTCTTCTTCACTATCTCCTTCACCTCCCCCTTCTCCTCTAAGGTAATACACTAGCTCTAAAAACCTTAGAACATCCTTGGCATGGTCCTACTGTGATGTCTCCTGAATGTGTTTCAACTTTTGTTTAAGGATAAACAACTCTTGAAGAATGCCCTCCAGAAACCTGCCCCAAGGCCAGAGAGTTAGGAGTGGCAGGGGGCATGGGAGGATCTGGGCAGGCACCTAGAGCAGTGGGCACCTCCAGTGCTTTGGAACTTCCCCCCTGAGCACGTGCAGAATCCTTAAAAACTGCAGAAGTGCTTGCAAAGGAGGGGTTATCACCTTGGCAATTCCAAAGGCAGCCTCAGTCAGTGCCACTCCAAGCCCTGGGACAGGCCCTGCAGCTACTCCAACACCTCTGACATGTCCTGCAGCCACTCCAGCCCCTGTGACAGGCCCCAGGTCTAGTCTGGGGCCTAGACCAGATCCCCCAGGTCTTCTCTTGCTAGGCCAGAGCCCCAAAATGTGCCAGGATCTGTTGCCTCTACATGCAGGAGAAAACAGTGGGTGTGAAAATCAGGCTCCTGAGAATGGAAGAGAAGTACTGCCCAGAAAAGAAAAGAGGGAGAAGAATGTTGATCTACAAAACCTTGACATAGAGTTCCCCATGAGAGGGTACTTCCAAGATCCAAAAGGGTACAGGTGGGGTTTTGGGATAGCTGCCTTGGAGACAGAGGATATTAAAGAGTTGTCTCCCTCACCCAGTCCCTGGGAGGACCCTTCCATTCGTGGAGTGGTTGAAGGTCAAAGAAGAGCAGGTGCAGATGGTTACCACAATGTTCTACCAGTTGTGGACAGGCTGGACATCATTCAGTAATGAGCAACTGCACTGTGTATAGCTTGCTTTGTACATAACAATAATAGTAATAAAAACAATTGCTATTATTATTCTTTCTCTTCCTTTTCGGTCCTTCAAACTGCCCTTACCTCAACACATAAGCATGTGGGGCTGGGTGGGTTTTTGTGAGCCAACAGCTGTGTGGTGCTGAGCTGCCTGCCAGGTTAAAGCACATCATGTTTGACAACCACAGTCTAAAAGCACTAATCACCCTTGTAAAAGTCATCTCCACTGTGTTCAGAGAAGGGCAGTTGGTGATGACTTCAGGCTGCTTCAAACACCACACCCCAGCATAGACCTTGCTGCCTTGGGGAGCTGTCAGCCCTGAGGCCTTGGGGACACCTCGAGGGAGCCCAAGGGCACAGAGCAAGCGATGCCATGGTCGGGTGCTGTGCTGCTGAGCTGGGCCGGGCTCCTGGGCCCAAGGGGAGCTCCTGGCAAGCGCTGCAGAGAGACAGCTGTGCCCAGGAGCAGCTCCTCTGCACAGCGCAGCAGGGCTGGGGGCTCTGACCGCAGCTGGCACGCAGAGAGGAGAGAAGGAGAGAGGGCTTGGAGGCACTGAGGAGCGCAACAACAGAGGGCAGCGTGTGGCAGGACACATCTGCAGGCTCTTGACACCGTGAGGCTCTGGCAGCAGGGCCATGCAGGTGGGGTTGCCAGAGGGGTCTTCTACAGCTGGCACATCTGATGGCTGATAGCATCTGTCAGGGTGGGTCTCTCTGTTTCTCCAGCAAGAAGTAGAAGATGCTTTAGGGAATGGCATTTATAAGGGGTCATTTCCAGAAGAAGATTGAGGCTTTGTTTATCTGAAGGAGAAGGCTTTATTTGGTTCTTTGCTTTCTGTTTCCTCCATTATAGGGGAGGCACGTTTGACAGTAATGTGTTCTCAGGATTGTACAGGAGACTGAGAATCCCAGAGCACTGCACGGAGAGACGAGAATGGAAACAATGAGATTCTAACAGGTCCTCTTACAAAGAGAGAGGATCATCTCAGGGGTGTTCTAAGACATGGAATAAGTTTTCCTCTTTGAAGACTGTTCTAACGTTGTTCTGCCTTCTCCTCTTCAACAGGCAGCTGTGTTTAATGTCAGCAAATGCCCAACATTAGCTCTGTGAGCGAGTTCCTCCTGCTGGCATTCGCAGACACGCGCGAGCTGCAGCTCCTGCACTTCGCGCTCTTCCTGGGCATCTACCTGGCTGCCCTCCTGGGCAACGGCCTCATCCTCAGCGCCGTAGCCTGCGACCACCGCCTCCACACCCCCATGTACTTCTTCCTCCTCAACCTCGCCCTCCTCGACCTGGGCTGCATCTCCACTACTCTGCCCAAAGCCATGGCCAATGCCCTCTGGGACACCAGGGCCATCTACTATCGAGGCTGTGCTGCACAGGTCTTCTTTTTCTTCTTCTTTTTTGGTTCAGAGTACTATCTCCTCACAGTCATGGCCTACGACCGCTACGTTGCCATCTGCAAGCCCCTGCACTACGGGAGCCTCGTGGGCAGCAGAGCTTGTGCCCAGATGGCAGCAGCTGCCTGGGGCAGTGGCTTTCTCACTGCTGTCCTGCACACGGCCAACACATTTTCCCTGCCCCTCTGCCACGGCAATGCTCTGGACCAGTTCTTCTGTGAGATCCCCCACATCCTCAAGCTCTCCTGCTCAGATGACTACCTCAGGGAAGTTGGGGCACTTGTGTTTAGTGTTTCTTTAGCATTTGGTTGTTTTGTTTTCATTGTGGTGTCCTATGTGCAGATCTTCAGGGCAGTGCTGAGGATGCCCTCTGAGCAGGGCCGGCACAAAGCCTTTTCCACGTGCCTCCCTCACCTGGCTGTGGTCTCCCTGTTCATTAGCACTGGCATATTTTCCTACCTGAAGCCCCCCTCCATTTCCTCTCCATCCTTGGACTTGATGGTGTCATTTCTGTACTCGGTGGTGCCTCCAGCAGTGAACCCGCTCATCTATAGCATGAGGAACCAGGAGCTGAAAGCAACACTGAAGAAACTGATTCTAGTGGTAATATTTACTTAGCAATAAATTGGCTATCTCACTTTTCTAGTTTACCTCAAGTTAATATCAGGCAATTTGTGACCTCTAGGTATAGCATTTGTCCTTGTTTCAGCTCAGATAGTGTTAATTCATGGTCTGAACTTTTGGGTAGACCTGTGCAGTGTCAAGAGTTGGACTTGATGATCCTTAAGGGTCCCTTCCAACTCAGGATATTCTATGATTCTATGATTCTATGAATTTTCCTCGTAGTAGCTGGTAGGGTGTTATGTTTTGGATTAGGATGAGAAGAGTGCTGATGACATGCTGATGTTTTACTTGTTGCAGAGCAGTGCTTACACCAAGCCAAGGACGTTTCAGCTTCTCACTCTGTCCTGCCAGTAGGCAGGCTGGGGGTGCAGCGGGAGCTGGGAGGGGACAGACCCAGGACAGCTGACCCAAACTGCCCAAAGGGGTATTCCATAACATCTGACGTCATGCTAAACAATATATAGGGGTGGCTAGCTGGGGTGGGAGGGCTGGACTGCTCGGGGTTAGGCTGGGCATCAGTCAGCGGGTGGTGAGCAATTGCACTGTGCATCACTTGTTTGTACACATTATTAGTAGTAGCACTATTATAATCATTGTTGTTATTATTATTGTTATTATTATTTTGCTGTCTTAATAAACTGTCTTTATCTCACCTCACAGGCTTCACTTTCCCATTTCTCTCCCCCATCCCAGAGAGGCAGGGGGGAAGGTGAGCAAACGGCTGTGTGGTGTTTAGCTGCCGACTGGGTTAAACCACAGCAATCCTTTTTAGCACCCAACGTGGGGCTTGAAGTATTGAGATAACGACAGATCTGACCAGAATGTGTTAAACTAAAATTGGTATAACTCTTAGACCTCCTTAATAGTTGCTAGTCTCAATGCTGATTGCTTTAATATCAAGTCTGCTGCACCTGTTTTCCAAACTGAGTTTTATAGCACGTTACTTTCTGTATGTGCTCCCTGTCATGCTGTTTATCCTTTCCGGGCCCTGGTTTAAGATTGTTATGGTACTGTGTGGTGTAACAGTGGCTTATGATATGATGAAATTTCTGGTCATGACCCTAACCTGGTATTTGTACTCAGCACTGTCATCGACTCTATACTTTGGAAACCATATCTCGGAAACTATTAGCAATTACACCTATTGCCTTTTTTTTTTTTTTTTTTGTCAGGGAGCCAATCTGTGGAGGGGAAAGAAGGAGACATTTTTTCCTACTCATTCAACCTTCCTTTCTCCTTCACCTCCCTCTTATCCTCCGAGCTTGGTACGATAGTTCTCCAAGATGTTGAATATCCTTGGGACACTCAGACTAGCATGGTCTTGTTGTTATGTCTCCTGAATGTGCCTCAGGTTTTGTTTAAGGTTAAACAACCACTTAGGAATCTCATCCAGAGATCTGTCCTGAGGCGGGACACTTGTGAGTGGCAGGGAGTGTGGGAGGATACGGGCAGGTTTCTAGAGCAGTGGGCTCTGCTCTGCAGAGTGAGGGGCTGTGGTGCCCAGGGCATGGGGACACTCTGCAGGGCCGTGCTGGGCAGGCTGGGAGGCAGACCCAGCTCATGGGGTCACTGCCGTTGCCCCAGGGCTGCAAGGAATCACTGGCCAGGCTCCTTTGGTGGGGCTGCTGCGTGCCCTGGGGCTGCAGAGCTCTCCTCTGCCTGCTCACAGCAGATTGAGCACTTGAGCTCTGCTCAGTCCACATTGGAGGAGATCCCCCCTTAGGAGGGAAGTGCTGCAGTGGAGGCCAGCTGTGCCACTGCCGTGCCCACTGCCTGTCCCTGCCTGCAGTCCCAGCACAGCCCCACAGCAGCACTGGCACCAAGGAGCAGCCGGGCCTGAGCCCACCAGCAGGGCTCAGCAGGAGAGGGCGGCAGTGGCAAGAGAGCAGCTCTGCATGCCCCAAGCGCTGGTGCTCCCTGGCCGTGCTGCTGGGATGGGACTCTTTTCCTCTGCACCCCTGCACACGGGCACTGCCCCTGCAGAGCCAGAACAGGTCTCAGAGGAAGGACGTCAGACCAGGCAGTGCAGGCTCCTTCCTTAAGGTTAAATTCACAGAGAGCATGGCTTCACATGCACAGTCTATGAGCTATATTCAACAGGTACATCCATATCATCTTAATGGGTGTTCATTAGCTGAATTAATGTAATAAGAATATGCACAAACACAATCACAAAACAAAACAAAACAAAACAGGTATACTGGCTATTCCGCCAATTATTTGCATTACAGGACACGTGCAGAAGCAGATCAAAAATTTCTTGCATCCAAGACACATCTAGTCATCTATTTCCACAAGGCATGCTTGAGCTCCTGGCTCCTCATGCTACAGATGAGGACGTGCTCTGCTGGAGGCACCACTGAGTACAGAACTGCCACCACCAGGTCCAGGGATGGGGAGGAGGTGGAGGGGGCTTCAGGTAGGCAACCACGACAGGCCTGAGGGAGACGGACACCATGGCCAGGTGAGGGAGGCATGTGGAAAAGGCTTTGTGCCAGCCCTGCTATAGAGATGAGAGGACTGTCACCTAGATCCAAAAGGTCTAATCCAAATACACTGCTCCTACCCGAGGCAGCTGGGCTCTTGGCCCTGAGCCCCTCCTGGATGCTGGGGCTGCTCCCCCAGCTCGACAGAAGATGGGAAGAGAAGGAAACTGAGACCAATGAATTTCTGCTGAGTTCTTTATTGTCTTTATCTATCAAGGAAGCCCGGTTCTGTGTGTACAATAGATGATGTGGTCAAACCTTACAAAAGATGTAACATTCAGAATGCTAAGAATGAGATTATTAAAAACAAATGAAATATTGTTCAAATACTAACAGAGAAAAATAATGTAAAAAATGTTGTGTCATTTTCCCAAATACACTTTGATTTCTGATAGGATTATTATTAATGACAATGTTATGATAAAACTAGTAACAATAAAAATGATATGATATAGTATGAATCAAAATATTTGCATAGTATTAAAAATACATTTTCTGAACACATCACGGATGCTTAAGAAGAATGTATGGAAACAGTTTCCTCACTGCATTCTTGAGCTCCTGGTTCCTCATGCTGTAGATGAGGGGGTTCACTGCGGGAGGCACCACTGAGTAGAGAAGTGCAACGACCAGGTCCAGGGATGGAGAAGAAATGGAGGGGGGCTTCAGGTAGGCAAATATGGCAGTGCTAACCATCAGGGAGACCACAGCCAGGTGAGGGAGGCACGTGGAAAAAGCTTTGTGCTTGCTCTGTTCAGAGGACATCCTCAGCACTGCCCTGAAGACCTGCACATAGGACAGCACAATGAAAACAAAACAACCAAAGCCTAAAAAAACACTAAACAGAACTGCCCAAACTTCTCTGAGATAGGAATCTGAGCAGGAGAGCTTGAGGATGTGGGGGATTTCACAGAAGAACTGGTCCAGAGCATTGCCGTGGCAGAGGGGCAGGGAAAATGTGTTGGCCGTGTGCAGGACAGCATTGAGAAAGCCACTGCCCCAGGCAGCTGCTGCCATCTGGGCACAAGCTCTGCTGCCCACGAGGCTCCCGTAGTGCAGGGGCTTGCAGATGGCAACGTAGCGGTCGTAGGCCATGACAGTAAGGTTATAATATTCTGCTGATATGAAGAAGAGAAAGAAAAAGACCTGTGCAGCACACCCTTGATAGGAGATGGCCCTGGTGTCCCAGAGGGCATTGGCCATGGCTTTGGGCAGAGTGGTGGAGATGCAGCCCAGGTCGAGGAGGGCGAGGTTGAGGAGGAAGAAGTACATGGGGGTGTGGAGGCGGTGGTCGCAGGCTACGGCGCTGAGGATGAGGCCGTTGCCCAGGAGGGCAGCCAGGTAGATGCCCAGGAAGAGCGCGAAGTGCAGGAGCTGCAGCTCGCGCGTGTCTGCGAATGCCAGCAGGAGGAACTCAGTGATGGTGCTGCTGTTGGACATCTGCTTTTTTCGGGATGTGGTCCTGAACAAAGAAGAGAAAGAACAGTAATAATGTACAACAGACTTATCAGAGAAAAACTCATCCCATTTCTCATTTAGAATCTCCAGAAAATTGTCCATTTCCAGGAAGACATGTGGCAGGTGCCTTTCATGAGTTCTTCCTGATGCCTGAGGGTATCCCTGGGAGCAGGGGACTCCTCTGTGGGCGATGGAAGAGTCAGTTATGTCCAATAGCCAGAGGTAAGGAGCAACATCGGGTAATCTCAGACTCACTTCACTCCTGATATCAAAGAACCTTGTCCCAGTGTTGCTCCCAGGTTATCCAACTTCAGAGCAGATATACATGTATATACGTGTTTGTTTTTTTTTATTTTTCTTTTATAGAGTCAGATTTTTGTTGCTACTAACCTACCACACCGGCTGAGTTTTCCTAAAATGGAAATCTGGGCATTTCTCCAGCACATAAGGATAAATATTGTGGATCCTCAAAGAAAAAGGGACTGGCCCTATAGTGCAGTGTCCTTTAGTGAGGACAGACAGTCTGTTCATCAGTGCTGGTCTCAGCCACCCTGTGAGAGCTGCAGGAAAGTTGTACTCAGAGGTTGATCTGAGAAGAACCTGAACACTGCTAAGAGCAGGGGAATCCAGGATCAAAGTGCCCATCTCCAGACCCCTAAACCACTCCCCATACTCCCCTTCTCCCAAGCACCCTGAGGGCTCACTCCATGGGCATCCAAACCCCCATCCCCAGCCAGCCTGGGAACAAGACCAGCAGCAGCACGGCCAGCTGGAGAAGCCAGGAGGAATGCCAGCGTGCTGCTGCCAGGGGAGGCAAGGCCAGGGAGGGACAGACGCACACTCAGCAGACCCTCCTGTGCTGCAGCTCTGCCTGCAGACGAGGCAGCTCCTGCTCATTGCAAATGATCTGTGCTCACTTCAAGCCGGCAGAGACCTCCCAAAGACAGGGATGTGTCCCAGAACTGGGCATTGGGGGGCTTGCAGCTCGTAAAGATCAGCTAGGATAAAACCTGAGAGGACCACAAAATGATGTTTGGTGCAGTTTCTGGGCTGAGGTGTGGGAAGGGACTTTATAAACTTAATTGCTGACAAACTGATCTCTCACTGCAATTCTCTTGGAGTCTCAGTCTCCACTACAATACTGACAGTCCATTACCATGAAACCTGCCTCCTCTCCACTGCAGGAATCTGCAAGCACAGGCTACAGAAAAAGTCTTGCCTTTCAGGTAGCCCCTGCCTTGGTCTTCCTTTTGAAAAATCCAATCATAAATGCCATTTTCTAAAGCATCATCTACTCCTACCTGAAGAAACAGAGAGACCCATCCCAACAAATGCTATCAGCCATCAGATGTGCCAGCTGTAGAAGACCCCTCTGGCAACCCCACCTGCATGGCCCTGCTGCCAGAGCCTCACAGTGCCAAGAGCCTGCAGATGTGTCCTGCCACACGCTGCCCTCTGTTGTTGCGCTCCTCAGTGCCTCCAAGCCCTCTCTCCTTCTCTCCTCTCTGCGTGCCAGCTGCGGTCAGAGCCCCCAGCCCTGCTGCACTGTGCAGAGGAGCTGCTCCTGGGCACAGCTGTCTCTCTGCACCAGGGCCCTCTTGCCACGAGCTCTCTCTGTCCCACGAGCCCGGCCCAGCTCAGCAGCACAGCACCAGGGCATTGGAATCATCACTCTGGGGGTTTTGCTGATGAGCCCACGAACCTCAGGCACTCAGAGACAATTGAAGACATCTCTCCAGAAGTCCAAGTCAGAGGCAAGTTTCCTGCAGTGTCCACCTGAGGGCCAGCACTCACACAGCCTTCCTTGGAGCTCGTTAGAGCAGAACAGTGGAGGCAGTGAGGACAAGGAGACAAAGGCAGTGTGAAGGTGACACTGATGTGTAGGAAAACTGGATGTGTGTCACCAAGCACAAGGGCCAGGCCTTTACCTCCAGCCCGTAAGAAGGGAAACCCTTTCCCTTCACACCTTGCTCAGGCCTCTTTGTGGGGCAGTAGGAGATGGGGATGTGCATTGCCAAGTGCAGGAGAATGCTATGACCCCTGCCTGGTTCATGGGTGGGGGCTAGGAGGCAATGAGACCCTGGTGCTTTAATGATAAGCTGTCTCCTCATGGGCCTTAGTGGCTTAGATAGCAGCCATAGCCATGGACACAAAGACTTTGGTTCTGTTGGGACTTTCAGCCTTTCCAGTGTCCTTGCTCTTCCCCAAACCAGGCTGTCCTAGGGAATCCCACACCTGTACCTTTTTCCCCATTCCTGTAGACCATTGTGTTGGTAGTGTCACATTGGATCTGAGCTGAGTATGATAACTGAGATTTGCTTGGTGGCCATCACCCTCATATGGCAGCTCTGTAGGAAGCTGGCCTGGTTCCTGGTGAGCAGGCACCACTACTTGTACAGGATCCCTCATGGAGGATGTTCACAAGTCTATGGAGCTAGATGGGATATAGCCGAGGCTACTGAGGGAGCTGGCAGAAGTGCTCACCAAACTGCCTTCCATCATTTATCAGCAGTCCTGGCTACCAGGGATGTTCCCAGTTAGCTGGTGGCTAGCAAATGTGATGCTTACCTACAAAATGGCTGGAAGGAGGATCGTGGAACTACAAGCCTGTCAGTCTGAACTTGGTACTGGGGAAGCTCTTGGAGCAGATTATCTTGAATTCCATCACACAACGCTTCCAGAACAGCCAGGTGATCAGCCCCAGTCAGCATGGGTTTGTCAAAGGCAGGTCCCGCTTGGCAAATCAGATCTCAAGGTGTGACAAGGTGATGCTCACAGTGGATGAGGGAAAGGCTGTGGATGTGGTCTATCTAGACCACAGTAAGGCTTTTACATCTCTTCCCACAACATTCTCCAGAGAAACTGGCTGCTCAAGGCTTGGACTGGTGTATGCTTTGTGGGGTTAAAAACTGGCCCAAAGAGTCACGGTAAATGCAAATAAATGCAGTTGGAGGCCTGTCCTTAGTGTCCCCCAGGGCCCCGTACTGCGGCCAGGTCTCTTCAATATCTCCACCAATGACGTGGATGAGGGGATCGAGTGCACCCTCAGTAAGTTTGCAGATGACACCAAGTTTGGAGTGAATGTTGATCTGTTAGAGGGGCTTGTGAGGCCACAACTCGAGTACTGTGCTCAGCTCTGGGGCCCCAATAAGGATGTGTATCTATTAGAAGGAGTCCAGAGGAGGGCCATGAGGACGATCAATGGGCTGCAGCACTTTTCCTAGGAACATGCTGAGGAAGATGGGTTTGTTCGGCCTGGACAAGAGAAGGCTCTGGGGAGACCTTAAAGAGCCCTTCCAGTACCAATAGGGGGCCTCCAGGAAAGCTGGGGAGGGACTCTTCATCAGTGTCATGATAGGAGTAGCGGTAATGGTTTTAAACTGAAAGAGGGTAGATTTAGATTAGCCATTAGAAAGAAGTTCTTGACTTAGAGGGTGGTAAGGCAGCGGAACAGGCTGCCCAGGGAAGCCGTGGATGCCCTGTCCCTGGAAGTATTCAAGGCTAGGTTGGATGGGGCTTTGAGCAACCTGGTCTAGTGGAAGCCAACTTGATGGTGGGGCAGAGTGAGAAGCAGAGAAGGCCTTGATGCTGTGCAAACACTGCACAGGAACAGCGACTACAGCCATGGACGACCAACACTGCTCTGGTCACATATCAAAAACACAGCACCGCAGGGGCTGCTCTGCAGAGGAACTCTGTTCCAAGATAGAATAAGTGTCCCCTTATTGGACAAGAAGCTCTGGAAGGAGCCAGGAAGGTGCTAATAAGCACCAGGACAATTGAGGAAGCCCAAAGGCCCTTCTGAAGGCTCACTGAGTGCCACCTCAGAGTCAGTGCTGGGCAGTGGGGAGGGCCAGGAGAAAGACTTGGGTGAAGGTTGTGAGAAACAGAGACACTCAGGGCTTTAGCAGCTGTCTGTGGATGGAGTAGGAGGACGAGGTCAGTCCTGGGACTGGGCCACGGCTGAAGGGCCCTGCGTGAAGCTGGGCTGATGGAGAAGTGTCCACCTTGCACGTGTGCCTCAGCTTGGGAGCAGGGGCCTGCCCGCGGTGCGGGATGGCTGGGCTGTGCTCAGCCATGCCCCAGGAGTTGACCTTGCTCTCTTCCTCCCCACCACTCCCCACACGGGGCAGGCCCTCAGGAAACACCCCTGAGCCTGGAGATGCACCAACCTGCTGCGCTGAGGTGCCACTACTGCAGGGGCAGAGGGGAGGCTTGGAGAGACACATGGGGCCTGCGGGCAAGAGTGGTGTGGCCTGGGGAACTGAGTGCCTGGGAAAAGTTACCCTGGAGCCATAGGAGCCATTCTGGAAAGGAAACTTGTAGGCAGGAACCACACTTTTGTGATGGTGCCGAGCTGCTGGGCACATTGTGCAGGGTGCTCTGATGGACATTTGTGTCCTTTTCCATTGTGTCTTAAGTGACGCTTTTCTCAGGAATAGAGTAGCCAAAAGAGCAGTGACAGATAGTCTAAGATCATGAAAGACATCATAAGCATGGCCCTAAAAAGATAACTGATATGGGGAAATCAGGAGAAGCCTGGCCAGGAGAAATGTGAGATTGAGAGGAGGGAATAGGGGCTTGGCCAGCCAAAATTAAGGATTTTGTAGAGGTAAGAGGCTTCAGGTTATGCTGATGCTGCTGTAGCAGTGACTTAAAACTGTCATATGAGGCTATTCCCCGGCTTCAACCTGTAAACTTAATTCCTACACCTAAATGCTACTCAGCACCCTGACAGGAATCCACTACTCTAATGACTGACCTCAACATATCCCTAGAAGACAAAAGTCAGCCCATAGCCGCTTCCCCTAGCTCTTACTCTCTTAATCACTCTGATCTCTGCCCTTAATACTAGCATTAAAATGGTCTATTTAACACCAGAAAACTGCTTAAGAGACCTAAACAAAACCCTAACTGCAAATGAATGGGAGGGACCATGGATCTGATCAGCTTGTGGGCCACAAGGAGGAGAAGGGTGGGAATGCTCTGAGGAGCTCAGCTCTGCCTCAGCATCTCCTGCTCCAGCAGAACGAATGTGACTGTGGCAGTGACTGTGAGGTCACTTCTGTCTCTGCACTTGATAGGGCAGCAGCAGGAACGTGTCACGCAAAGGGACTGTGAGGTCACTTGTGTCTGGAGGTGGCAGGTCAGCCTTGACTTCTCCCTGGGATCTGCACTTTTGGGCTGACATCTGGCAGTGGCCCTGCTAGGCCAGCAGAAGGCACCTGCTTGGCATGCTGACTGTGGGATCCCCTCTGCCTCCAGAGCCAGGAGGACCCAGGCAGAAAGAAGGCCCCCATATGGGTTGTCCTCTCCCTTCTGCTTGAGTCCATGACTGGGCAGCAGCAGGCACAAGGCTTGGCTGTGTCTAGCCAAGAAGCTGCAAGGCCAGAAGCAGGCCCCTGGCTTGGAAGATGCTGGTGAGTGTCTATGATCAGACCCTAGCTTTGTTTTTCAAGGAACATCTGGTGAGGGTTGATGAGATGTTGGTGAAATGATGGAAATGCTGGGATGAGAGCAGGGTGGTGAACAGAGGTGGCTGTCTGCAGACTTCCAGGAAATAGGACAAAGTGTGGGACAGCATAGGAAAGGATGCAGAGGAAAAGACAGAGGTTGCTGTTAAAAAGGGAAGGCCCCAACAGCCCTGTCACTTTAGCTAGAGCTTATGACAAAACGAGATATAGTCATTGCAGTGCAGCCTCTTTGCTTCATGCAACCCTGTGCAGAGGCAGGGTGGTGTCATACCAGTGTTCATCTCATGGCATCACACTGCCCACCACATTCCTCAGACCCCCAAGAAAAGTCCTGAGCCAGACAGGGGGGTGCAGGATCTCCCCTCACAGTGGCGGGGGTCAGGCCTTGGCTCTTCTGCTTCACTAAAACCAACCAAGACTTTTCTCAGCACAGTGCTTTGCCTGTCTGTAACCATGGCCTCCAACTATCTGCCCTAACCAGTCCCTGGGGAGGCTTTGTTAGTAACAGCCCACAGTGGGGCCCATTAATACTCCAAGTCACTTCAGCTTTTCCTTTTGAGTTTGCTTTTTCGCACAGTTGCGTCATCCTCCGCTCAGTACCCAAGTTTCATTGACTCAGCACCAAAATACACCATGGAACTCATGAAAACACAGAAACTCCTAAGGAGCCACATCTCTCCCACCACTTTCTTCAAGTCCTCAAGACTTGTTCAGCTAATTGGAGAGCTTTCATGTTGTAGTTAAGCGGGAAGATTTCAAAGAGCATCTAATAGAAATCTTTCCTCATTTCAAAGGCTGAATTTCGTTGTGTTTCAGTTTAGAGCATCATTCTCCTTTAGGTATTGGTCTAGGTTTTGACCTTTGAAGCCCTGCTTAGGTAGGAAGAGCAGGGGTTTTCCTATTTCAAAACAAACAACAGGAAATCATGCTGCAATTTTCAAAAAAAAAAAAAAAAAGACACAGTTCAAGTTCCTCATTTTGTTGCCTCCAGTGATGTTTACCTTCCCAAAAGGATGACTGTACATGATGTATTTTTCAGTGAGTAATAGGAAATTTCAGATAATTGTGTTCATATTAATCCAATGATAAATGTTGAGGGTCTTACTAAGGAAACCATTACAAAGACTGCTGAGAAATGGGCGAGCTTGAACTCACTGAAACTCCAAGCAGCAACTGGTTTGGTGAGAGCAGTCTGAATGATTAAAGAGTAAGGGGAGGGCAAACCAGGAGAACCTTGGGAAATGCATAGGTCCAGACAGGCAGCTGGGAAATGGGACATTCAGCTGTCTGACCATAAGCAACCAAGGAAAACCTCTAGTGGCCCCGTTGTCTTTCAGGCACTTTCTTGGACTGGCAGATGTCAGAAAAGACCTGCAGGAGGCCGGAGCCCTTTGGGAAAATCAGGTGGAGCCAGGTGGAGTTCCCAGGGCACGTCCACTGCCAGCAGTGGTCTTTGTCTTTGTAATGGCAACCCAGTCCAGCACAGGAAACCCCTTCAAAGACAAACCTCTTCTTCAGTGGGTTCCTGGGACTGACCTGGATTTGAAATAGCCATTGGAAAGCTGAGATACTCTCCCTTATTCCTACTAGACACATGAACATCTGTTTACCTTCCTGGGTCATCTTTAGCAAACTCAGGCTGATAAACTCAAGTATAGCATGCTTCAAATGGCTGAGCCAGAACCCATCAGCTTGCCCCATTTGGAAATGGCCCCCGTCCAACTAAGGATTTGAAAGCAACGAAAATGGAATGACCCTGCAGGTCAATGTGCAGAGTAAGGGAAAGTCACTCATATTGTGCTGGATTAGCAGAAGGCAGAAAGCATTGCATTGTGCCTCAGAATAATCAAGGAGACCTAATCCAGTTTATCCATGAGAAAAAGCAGAGAGCAGGACGTTGAGTTTGGCCTAACATGAAGAAGGATGTGCATCACTGGTGAAGGAACCGTCATTTGTGCCATCACCAACGTGAATTACACAAGCACCACCACATCTAAAGGTAACCTGTCCACCCCGGCTTGGTATTCCCACAGGGCAGGAGAAAGGGAGCCGACAGCCAAGGGACACATTTGAGTGTGGAAGGTGGGGCCCAGCAGAGACAAGGAGTCAAGGCAGTTGGGTGGGGGAGGCCAGCAGAAGCAGCCCAAGGGGTGGTGCTGCTGGTGAGGACACGTTTGTGGCCGCAGCCTGAGTGGGCAGCAGCTGTGCGCAGGCGAGGGGAGGCCAGGAAGCGCATGCCAAGAGCGCTCCTGCCAGCAGAGCCAAGGCCGGGGCCGAGCCCAAGGGCAGAGGCAGGCCCAGGGCAGGGGGCTGCAAGGGCCATGCTGAGCTCCCTGCCCCTGCAGCAGCCGCCCTGGCCCTCGGCCTCCTCTCCCCTGCCCCTGCAGCTCTGGGCTCCCTTCGTGCAGCCCTGGCTCTGCAGCACCAAGCCCTGCTGGGAGCCCTCCCCTGCATGCTGCCACCGCTCCCTGACGCTGCTGTTGCCCTCTGCCGGGCACTGCCCAGCCCAGCCCAGCCCCTGCCCACCTCTCCCCACCTCCCTGCCCTCTCCCCAGCCCAGCCCAGCAGCCCAGGCTGGGCTGGCCCCAGGGCAGTGCCCACCGCAGGCTGCTGCAGGGCTCTGGGCACGGCCACCACAGCCCCAGCCCCTCGCAAGGCACCGCAGCTGCTGCCACAAAGGCGGCTCTGGGCCTCCCCAGCAGCCCCTGCACTCAGGAGATGGAGGTCCATGAAGCTGCAGGAGCCCTGCTCTCCTGCCTTGGAGATCCCCAGCACACAGTGCCTGTGCCCCGCAGGGCCAGCCCCGCTCCCCAGGCCAGCACAAGAGGCCTGGCCCAGCCACAGAGCAGCTCCAGATTCCTCTCCAGCATGCCATTTGCCATCAGACCCAGCAACTGCAGGACACTCCCAGGCCAGTCAAGGCCAATTATTCTTTGCTGAGCCATGTGCAGCCAAGAAGGGAGCTCTTAGTCCAGCACTACACTGAAGTTCTGATCTACGGTGAAACCCCGAAACGCAAGAGGCCCGTTCATGCAGGAGTTCCTTTGGTATATTCCTAGCACAAGCTTTGGAAGAGCTGTGCAAAGAAAGAGATACCCCTGTACAGATAACAAGACTCTCAGCAAGGCACATGAGCTCTAAAGGCTTAGTGGAATGGGAGAGCACAAGAGAACAATGTGGAAACCAAAAGGGAGCAGCAGTGAAAAGGCCACGTCCTGCTGCTGGCCATGGCCATGGCTCCAGGGAAGCAGCAGCCCCGACCCGAAGGCAGCAGAGAGGCAGAGCCCAGCGGGCAGTGAGGGGCAGCCCCGAGGGCCACCGGGGCTGCTCCTGCATGTGGCAGCTGGGCTCTTGGCCCCGAGCCCCTCCTGCATGCTGGGGCTGCTCCCCCAGCTCCAGAGGAGATGGGAAGAGAGGGATACTGAGAACAATGAAGTTCCTCTGACTTCTTTATTTTCTTTATCTACCTAGGAAGCCTGGATCTGTGTGTACATTAGATGAAATGGTGAAAACTAACACAAGATATAACATTCAGAATGCTGAGAACTCTGTTAATAAAAACAAAATAAAATATTGTTAAAATTCATTAATCGTTAAATTAATTAATTATTGTTAAATAAATTAATTATTGTTAAACTTAATTGATTATAATTAATGACAATATTATGATAACAATAGTAATGATAAAAATGATACGATACAATGTGAATCAAAACATTTGCATATTATTAAGAATACATCTTCTGAACACATCATGGATGCTTAAGAAGCATGTATGGAAACAGTTTCCTCACTGCATTCTTGAGCTCTTGGTTCCTCATGCTGTAGATGAGGGGGTTCACTGCTGGAGGCACCACCGAGTACAGAAATGCCACCACCAGGTCCAGGGCTGGAGAGGAAATGGAGGGGGGCTTCAGGTAGGCAAATATGGCAGTACTGACGAACAGGGAGACCACTGCCAGGTGAGGGAGGCACGTGGAAAAGGCTTTGTGCCGGCCCTGCTCAGAGGGCATCCTCAGCACTGCCCTGAAGACCTGCACATAGGACACCACAATGAAAACAAAACAACCACAGCCTAAAGAAACAGTAAACACAAGTGCCCCGACTTCCCTGAGGTAGGCATCTGAGCAGGAGAGCTTGAGGATTTGGGGGATCTCACAGAAGAACTGGTCCACAGCATTGCCGTGGCAGAGGGGCAGGGAAAATGTAGTGGCCGTGTGCAGGACAGCATTGAGAAAGCCACTGCCCCAGGCAGCTGCTGCCATCTGGGCACAAGCTCTGCTGCCCAGGAGGGTCCCGTAGTGCAGGGGCTTGCAGATGGCAACATAGCGGTCGTACGACATGGCGGTGAGGAGGGAATACTCTGCTGACATCAAGAAGATAAACAGAAAGACCTGTGCAGCACATCCTTGATAGGAGATGGCCCTGGTGTCCCAGAGGGCATTGGCCATGGCTTTGGGCAGAGTGGTGGAGATGCAGCCCAGGTCGAGGAGGGCGAGGTTGAGGAGGAAGAAGTACATGGGGGTGTGGAGGCGGTGGTCGCAGGCCACA
Organism: Somateria mollissima; assembly: GCA_951411735.1. Classification (NCBI taxonomy): domain Eukaryota; kingdom Metazoa; phylum Chordata; class Aves; order Anseriformes; family Anatidae; genus Somateria; species Somateria mollissima. Next base: position 450,718 of record CATOCB010000138.1, read on the forward strand.
GCGCTGAGGATGAGGCCGTTGCCCAGGAGGGCAGCCAGGTAGATGCCCAGGAAGAGCGCGAAGTGCAGGAGCTGCAGCTCGCGCGTGTCTGCGAATGCCAGCAGGAGGAACTCGCTCACAGAGCTGCTGTTGGGCATTTCCTGCCCTTCATCAAGGGCACTGCAAAGAAGGAAAAATACAGACTGTTAGGGAAAATTTCCCTGAGTTATACTCATTTCTTTTCTCATTAAAGCCTTTACATTGCCTTTCTGTCAATGTGACCTTTGTGTCTCTCCCTGGTTGTAGCCCTGCTTTGTGCTTGCTGAATGTCTTGTACACAGCAGCCAGCTCTGCTCCACTTCAGTGGGAAGTGTCGTTGCTGTGGGCGCAAACCTCAGCCAGAGGGCACATCCAAGAGGGCTGCTCTGTCCATCCCTTGCTGCCCAGCTGCTGGCTGCTTGCAGTACTCAGCTGAGGGATGGATGTACTCAGAGGTTGTGTTAAAAAATCACATCTCCTTGTCTGCAGGTCCTGAAGAAAAGTTCAGAAAAGCCCTGGTGCAGTCTGTAAGCAGAGAGAAAAGAAGGGATATTCTCAGGTTCGCCAGTAAACTCTGTATGTCTCAGTTCAAGGCAGTAGAAGCTCAGTCACCTGTGCAAATACAACCACTCTGTTAACACAGAGCCTGCCCCAAAATCAGAGCAGGAAGAGGCAGGCAGAGAGTGCAGAAAGTGCCTTCTCTTTGCAGGCAGCCCCTGCCCTGCCCTTCCCCTACCCAAGCCCCTGGGCTCCCCGGGCAGGCTGAGTGCTGAGCCTGGCAGGTGGCAGAGGCCCTGCCCCAGCACACAGCCCCTGGGACACAGCAGGGACCCTGCTCTGCACCACAGCCCTGGGCAGCACTGCCTGCACCGCCGGCTTCTCCTTCCTGCAGGACCTGCAGATGCATTGCCCTCCAGCCAGAGACTTACTGGGTTCAGGGCTGGGAAGTGCTCTCCCCCAGTGAGCTCTGTGCATCCTGCCACTTCTGCCTGCCTTTAAGCACTCTGTCTCTGCAGGCAGAGCCCCCAGCCCTGCTGCGCTGTGCAGAGGAGCTGCTCCTGGGCACAGCTGTCTCTCTGCAGCGCTTGCCAGGAGCTCCCCTTGGGCCCAGGAGCCCGGCCCAGCTCAGCAGCACAGCACCCGACCATGGCATCGCTTGCTCTGTGCCCTTGGGCTCCCTCGAGATGTCCCCAAGGCCTCAGGGCTGACAGCTCCCGAAAGCAGCAGGGTCTCTGCTGGGGTGTGGTGTTCGAAGCAGGCTAAACTGATCACCGACTGCTCCTCTCTGAACATGGGAGAGACACGCTTTAGGAGTGTGATTTGTGCTGTTAGAGTGCGGTTTTCAAACATGAGGTTGTGGTTTAACCCAGCAGGCAGCTCAGTACCACACAGCTGTTAGCTCACTGCCCTTGCAAACCCACACCTGTAAAGGTCATGGGTTGAGAAAAAGACAGTTTAAAATAGACAGAAAATGTAGAGATAACAACAACAGCAACAACAACAACAACTAAGCGATCTATGCACAATGCAATTGCTCACCACCCAGTGACCGATACCCAGCCCATCCCCAAGCAGCGTTCCCCCCTACCCTGGCCAGCCTGCATCAGGATCCAGTGTTTTGGACCCTTGAGAATAGTTATACAGTAAAACCAGCTCTCAGAATGATTTGGATTATTTCCTTCCCTTTCTCAAATACTTCTGCTCTGTTGCCCCACATGATGATATCATCAAGATACTGCAGGTGTTCAGGAGCTTCTCCCATTCTAGGCCAGTCTGGGTCAGTCCATGGTAAACGGTAGGGCTGAGTTCCCACCCTGGGGCAGTACATTCCAGGTGGACTGGATGCTCCTGCAACTATGGCGTGCATGCTACTGCCAAAGTGATGGGGGTAAATGCATGTAGTGATATCAGTCGTGGCAGAGCACTTGGCTGCCTTTGCCTCCACTTCGAATGGAAGTTCTAGAATGCCCGCCACAGCTGCCCTCAGGTGTGGCGTGACTTCATTCAGGCCACAATAGGTCACCGTTAGCCTCCACTTTCACATTAGGCTTTCACAATGGCTATTTGGGTCTATAAAGGATTGTACGAGTCACTTCTTGGCTCTCCAGTCAATGAACTAGCTCATGGATGGGAATCAGGGAGTCTCAGTTAGTGCGATACTGTGTAGCACCAGCTTTACTTCAGACTTCATCAGACCTGCAACAGAAGGGTCCTGTGAGAGACCGGACAAGGTAGACAACTGTATAATGTCCTCTGCCTCTAAGGCAGCTATGCCAAAAGCCCACCGATACTCTTTTGGGTTCTTGAAGGACCGTCTCCTGAGGTAGTCTATGCCAAGGATTAACAGAGACTCCAGGCCAGTCCCAGTGGGGTGCTTTTGCTGATCCTTCCCAGTTAGACTCACTTCAGCCTGCAGTGCACTTAACTGTTGGGATCCCCCTGTCACTCCAGAAATACAGGTTGGTTCTGTACCTTTATAGCTTGATGGCATTAGAGTACGCCATGCACTGGTGTCCAAGCTTATATCTTGTGTGGATCTGATGTGCCAGGCCATGGAACCCTCAAAGTACATTAATCCTGATTGTCCCTTTCCTCCCTCTGGCTGGAGGCCGAGTGCCTCTAGTCCTGCTCATAGTATTTATTCCTGTGTCTGGAGAATTGCCCGCTGGAAACTGGAGCAGCAATTTTTCTCAGAAGAAGCCCTTTTTGTGATTATATTTCCTTGTAATTCATGTAACCGTGCCTCTAGGATGGGGATAGATTTTCCATCCCATTTTCTCATGGCCTCTCCATGGTAAAACAACAGGTCAGCACATGGTGTGTACCCACTTTCTTTTCTTGAGCAGGAGGACTCTTACACCTGGTAGCTTAGGTTTTGGTTTTAACAGGTAGGGAGGAAGATGCATTCTCTTGAAGTTCTTGGACCTCTTGAGAAAGTTTCTCCACAGCTAAGATGCAGGCCCATAAGGAAGAAGAGAGACTTTCTTCATACTGCCAGAATTGGCTAGCTGATTCATCCCCTGTGGGTTCCTCTTGTTCTTTCCCGGTCATTTTTGCCAATGAGTTGGCATATAGTGATGGTACACTCAGTACAAACTCCCAACACATGGGTCCTGTACACTTGACTTCATTTGGATCTTTGGATAGTTGTTCGTTGTCTAGGTTTTTATAAATTGCTTCCAGCATGACTAATTCCATCAGATACTGGATACCCAACTGCATTGTCATCCACTTACCTGGTTGACATACAGGATCTTTCTTGAAGGGAGGCCTTTCCTTCAAGCATGTCAGGAGTAAGTTCCTTGTGCCTATTTTCCTTTTTTTTTTTTTTTTTGTCAATCACCCCTTCCCTAGAGGGGGATTCCAGCTGCTTGGCTTCCCTGTCCTCTAAATCCAGGCTATTGCTCCCTCTCTCCCCAATCTGGAGCAGCCATCTGACAACATACTCACCAAGATGATGGCTGAAATCTTTTTCCAATATCTCGTAGCTTACCCTGGGATAGGGATCACATGGTTTCTGATGCTTATATGATCTCTTCTTCTTTGTTCTCCTGCTTCAACGATGGCCGAACTTTGGAGAAACCTGCCTCATCTTCTTCTCCCTCCTTTCTTATCTGGATAGGAGTTTCTTTAATTTCTAAAGAAAAACTGGCTTTCATACCCATTGTTTTCTCTTGCATGTAGAGGCAACTGATACTGACACAGGCTGGTTCTCTGGCCCAGCCATGGGGCCCATCGCAGGTGCTGGAGTGGCTGCAGGGTCCATCACTGGAGTTGTTCTGGCTGCAGGGCCTTTCAGAGGAGTTGGAGTGGTTGGGTAGGGCCTGTCACAGGGGTGGGTTTAATTTTGTGCCCATCTCAGGAGCTGGAGTACCTGCAGGGCCTGTTGCAGGGTTTGAAGTGGCTTCTGGGCCCTTCACAAGGGTTGGAGTGCCTGATGGGCTTGTCACAGGGGCTGGCGTGTGCCTGCAGGAAAAGTCACAGGGGTTGGGGAGGTGTTGACTGTGGCCTGTTAAGCGTAGGTCAAGCCCCAGCACATTGCAGAGATTTGTGTCTCTTTGGAATTGCCGGGGTGATGACACACATTTTTCAAGCATTTTATTATTTTATTTTATTTTATTTTATTTTATTTTATTTTATTTTATTTTATTTTATTTTATTTTATTTTATTTTATTTTATTATTTTATTTTATTATTTTTTGGGTTCTGCATGTGCTCAGGGGTGAAATTCCAAAGCACTGGAGGTGCCCACTGCTCTAGGTGCCTGCCCAGATCCTCCCACACTCCCTGCCACTCCTAACTCTCCTGTCTCTGGACAGATCTCTGGATGGCATGCTTAAGTAGTTGTTTAAACTTAAACAAAAGCTGAATCACATCCAGGAGATGTAACAATAGGAACATGCTGGTCTGACCATCCCAAGGATATTCAAAACTTTGAAGAGCTAGTGTAATTAGTCTAGAGGAGAAGGGGGAGGTGAAGGAGAAAGTCAGAGTAAAGTAGTAGGGAAAAAGTGTTCCCCACTGTCCATACCAGTTCCACCCTCCCACCCCAACCCCTGGCCACCCTGCAAGATTTACTCCTCAAGGAGAAAAGGCAAAGAGTTTAAAAGAGTGTAATTATTAATAGTTTCTAAGAGGTGGAGAGATGGCTCCCAAGTTATGGAGGTGGCAACAATTTTATCCTATCATAAATCAGCGTTATCCAATACAGCAAGGCAGTAACCTTAAACCAGCCCCCAGAACTGATAAACTGCATGACATGGAAGACAGACAGTTAGTAATGTGCTATACAACACAATTCTGAAAACAAGCACAACAGACCCCAGATCAAAGAGATCAACATTGTGATCAGCAACTGTTAAAATGATCAAATGCTTATAACAATTTACTTTTAAAACACTGTGGTCAGCTCTGTCATCTCAACCTTTGTGCTCCATGCTAGGCACCAAAAAGACTTGCCGTGGTTTGACCTAGCAGGAAGCTCGGCACTACAAAGCTATTCATCCAATGGGATGCAGGAGAAAACTGGGAGAAAAAAAAAAATAATAAGGTAAAAGTTTATGGGTTGATATAAAAGGAGATTAATAGGACACAAAGGAAATAATAATAACAACAACAATAATAATATGTTGTTATTAATATATATTGCTTTATTATTATTATTATTATTATTATTGACACAAATAGACTAAGGAAATTATATTTTTGTGTGTATATCAAAAGACAGAAAAGACAGGTGGTGGTGATTAATTGGAAAGTGTCAGACCTGAGCATGACAGACATGGTATGGTATAGGCAGTGGATCTTGTCCTAGTTTTGGCTGCAATAGAGTAAATTTTTCTTCCTAGTAGCTGGTATGGTGCTGTGTTTCATATTTACAGCATCACAGAATAGTTTGGGTAGGAAAGGACCTTAAAGATGAGATAATTCCAACTCACCTGCCATGGGCAGGGACACCTTCCACTAGAACGTGTTGCAGAAAGCCCCATCCAACCTGGCCTTGAACACCTCCAGGGATAGGGCATCCACAGCTTCTCTAGGCAGCCTGTTCCTCACCATCCTCTGAGTAAAGAACTTTCTAATGTCTAACTTGAATCTATCCTCTTTCAGTTTAAAACCATTTCCCCTAGTCCTATCACTACATTCTTTGATGAAGAGTCTCTCCCCAGCTTTCCTGGGCAGTGCCCAGGAAAGGGACTAGAAGGCCCCTGTAAAGTCTCCCAAGATATTGAAAAAGAAGATACAGCCAATTTTTAACCCAGTGAAGCATCCATCCATCCTGGCCTTGAGCAGCCAGTTTCTCTGGGAGAATGCTGAGGGAAACAGTTTCAAAAGCCTTACTGAGGTCTAGGTAGACCACATCCACAGCCTTTCCCTTGTCCACTGAGTGCACATCACCTTGTCTTAGAAGGAGATCAGATTTGCCAAGCAGGACCTGGCTTTGATACACCCATGCTGACTGAGCCCGATCACCTGGTGATCCTGGTGATCCTGGAAGTGTTGTGTGATGGTACTCAAGATAATATGCTCCATGGTCTTCCCCATCCCTGAGGTCAGACTGACAGGCCTGTAGTTCCCTGGATCCTCTTTCCAGCCCTTCTTGAAGATGGCCGTCATATTTGCTAGTTGCCACTTGATTGGGACCTCCCCTGACAGCCAGGACTGCTGACAAATGATGGAAAGCAGCTTGGCGAGCACTTCAACCAGCTCCCCCAGTACCAACAGGAGGATCCCATCTGGCCCCGTAGACTTGTGTACATCTAAGTGGAATAGCAGTTCTCTAACCATTTCCTTCATGGATTAGAAGGGCTTCATGCCACTCTCTGTCCCTACCTACGTGTTCAGGAGTCCGTGTACCAGGAGAACAACTGTTTTTGCTGCTAAAGACTGAGGCAAAGGAATCAATAAATACCTCCGCATTTTCCTCATCACTTTTATCTATGTTTCCCCCCACTACCAACAGAGGATGAAGATTCTCATTAATCCTTCAATACTTTTTTCAATAATTTTAGGATTTTTTTTTGTTGTTGTTATCTTTTATAGTAGGAGAGAGTTTGGGCTCCAGTTGGACTTTGGAACTTCTAATTTTGGCCCTGCACAGCCTCACAACATTTAGGATGAAGTTGCAAACAAAATGACAGCACGCATGAGAAGGAAGAAGGGAAAAAGTAGGAGTCACTGAAATTCCGCCCCCTAAAAGTCTGTGATACTGTGCAGCAGTTTCATTCCACTAAATCCAGTATTGTCCAAATTTTCCTGCAATTGCTGATGCAGTTATCTTACAACAGACAGCACAATCAGAGGCAGCCATCAGCCTGCAGATACTAACAGCTGACGGAATGGAGCATCAGTCAGGGGGAACCTTGAGAAACTGTGGGATTTTGCCTACAGAAACCTCTTGACATACACAAGGAGAAGAGCCCAGTACTGCACCGGAGGAAGAGGAACCCCACACATGAGGGCAGACTCGGACCCTGCTGAGAGAGCAGTGGCCAGGAGGAGGAGGCCCAGGGCACCACGAGGGATGCCATACGAGCAGTGGTGCCTGCTCACGAGGAACCAGGCCAGCTTCCTACAGAGCTGCCTTCTGAGGGGCATGGCCACCAATAAGATCTGAGTTATCAGACTCAGCTCAGATCTGCTATGGCACCACGTAGATAAGGTTTGCAGCCAGCAATGAAACATGTGCAGGTATGGGAGTCCTTTTAATGGCCAGGTGTAGACAGGATAGAGGGCTGTGGCAAGGCTGAAAGTCCCAACAGGACTCAGGTCTTTGTGTCCATGGCTATGGCTGTTCTCTCTGCCACTGAGGCCTAAGAAGAGATAGCTTATCGCTAAAGCACCAGGGCCCCATTGCCTCCTTGCCCCCACCCATGAACCAGGCAGGGGTCGTATCATTCTCCTGCACTTGGCCATGCGCATCCCCATCTCCTACTGCCCCACAAAGAGCCCTGAGCAATTTGGAAAGAGAAAGGATCTGAATTCCTAGGGAACATGGGTCAAGGCCAGGCCCTTGTGCTTGGTGACACACATCCAGTTTTCCTGCACATCAGTGTCACCTTCACACAGCCTTTGTCTCCTTGTCCTCACTGCCTCCACTGTTCTGCTCTAACGAGCTCCAAGGGAGGCTGTGTCAGTGCTGGCCCTCAGGGGGACACTGCAGGAAACTTGCCTCTGACTTGCACTTCTGGAGAGATGTCTTCAATTGTCTCTGAGTGCCTGAGGTTCGTGGGCTCATCAGCAAAGGCCCCAGAGGGGTGACTGCAGTGCCTTGGGCTGGTGCTGTGCTGCTGAGCTGGGCCGGGCTCGTGGGACAGAGAGAGCTCGTGGCAAGAGGGCCCTGGTGCAGAGAGACAGCTGTGCCCAGGAGCAGCTCCTCTGCACAGCGCAGCAGGGCTGGGGGCTCTGACCGCAGCTGGCACGCAGAGAGGAGAGAAGGAGAGAGGGCTTGGAGGCACTGAGGAGCGCAACAACAGAGGGCAGCGTGTGGCAGGACACACCTGCAGGCTTTTGACACCGTGAGGCTCTGGCAGCAGGGCCATGCAGGTGGGGTTGCCAGAGGGGTCTTCTACAGCTGGCACATCCGATGGCTGATAGCATCTGTCAGGATGGGTCTTATCATACTGGTAATGTGGCATAGAAGATGTTTTAGAGAACGGTATTTTTGAGGGGGCATTTTAACAGGAAGACCGAGGCTTGGTTTATCTGAAACGGAAGACTTTCTTGGATTTCATGCTTTTAGATTCTTGGTGTGGAGGGGAGGCAGGGTTCATGACAATGAATTGTCTGGATTTTACAGGAGACTGAGACTCCAAGAGTATTGCAGGGAGAGATCGACATGGCAACAATTAACCTGATCAAATCCCTTCAGGCACCTCAGCCTAAAGACTGAAAAAAAAATGTTTGTCTCCTCAGGACTTATCAGATCTTCAGGAGCTGCAACCCCTGTGGTGCCCTGTACTCAGGAAGCGCACAGCTTGTGGGATGGGGTCTGTGAGCAAGGACATGGAAGATGCGTGGGGACAGAGATCCTGTTTCCAGCAGGGACATAGGAAGGCAGTAGAGATATGAGCAGGGCAGGCAGTGAGAGGGAGCTGCTGCCAGAAATGCTGTGCGAGGGAGGGCTCAGGCACCTCCCTGCCATCCCCTGCAGGGCAGGCGCCTTCCCTGGGACACCCCCTGCTCTCCTCTCCCAGCAGCACAGCCTCTGCCCTCAAGCCCCTGATGTCCTCAGCAGGAACTGCCTCGTCTGCAGGCAGAGCTGCAGCACAGGAGGGTCTGCTGAGTGTGCGTCTGTCCCTCCCTGGCCTTGCCTCCCCTGGCAGCAGCACGCTGGCATTCCTCCTGGCTTCTCCAGCTGGCCGTGCTGCTGCTGGTCTTGTTCCCAGGCTGGCTGGGGATGGGGGTTTGGATGCCCATGGAGTGAGCCTTCAGGGTGCTTGGGAGAAGGGGAGTATGGGGAGTGGTTTAGGGGTCTGGAGATGGGCACTTTGATCCTGGATTCCCCTGCTCTTAGCAGTGTTCAGGTTCTTCTCAGATCAACCTCTGAGTACAACTTTCCTGCAGCTCTCACAGGGTGGCTGAGACCAGCACTGATGAACAGACTGTCTGTCCTCACTAAAGGACACTGCACTATAGGGCCAGTCCCTTTTTCTTTGAGGATCCACAATATTTATCCTTATGTGCTGGAGAAATGCCCAGATTTCCATTTTAGAAAAACTCAGCCGGTGTGGTAGGTTAGTAGCAACAAAAATCTGACCCTATAAAATAAAAATAAAAATAAAAATAAAAATAAAAATAAAAATAAAAATTAAAAAAATACATATATACAAGTATATCTGCTCTGAAGTTGGATAACCTGGCAGTAACACTGGGGCAAGGTTCTTTGATATCAGGAGTGAAGTTAGTCTGATATTACCCGATGTTGCTCCTTACCTCTGGCTATTGGACATAACTTAGTCTTCCATTGCCCACAGAGGAGTCCCCTGCTCCCAGGGATACCCTCAGGCATCAGGAAGAACTCATGAAAGGCACCTGCCACATGTCTTCCTGGAAATGGACAATTTTCTGGAGATTCTAAATGAGGAATGGGATGAGTTTTTCTCTGATAAGTCTGTTGTACATTATTACTGTTCTTTCTCTTCTTTATACAGGACCACATCCCCAAAAAAGCAGATGTCCAACAGCAGCTCCATCACTGAGTTCCTCCTGCTGGCATTCGCAGACACGCGCGAGCTGCAGCTCCTGCACTTTGCGCTCTTCCTGGGCATCTACCTGGCTGCCATCCTGGGCAATGGCCTCATCCTCAGCGCCGTAGCCTGCGACCACCGCCTCCACACCCCCATGTACTTCTTCCTCCTCAACCTCGCCCTCCTCGATGTGGGATCCATCTCCATCACCGTCCCCAAAGCCATGGCCAATGCCCTCTGGGACACCAGGGCCATCTCCTACCAAGGCTGTGCTGCTCAGGTCTTCTTTTTAGTCTTCCTTATTGGTGCAGAGTTTTTTCTTCTCACCGTCATGGCCTACGACCGCTACGTTGCCATCTGCAAGCCCCTGCACTACGGGAGCCTCGTGGGCAGCAGAGCTTGTGCCCAGATGGCAGCAGCTGCCTGGGGCAGTGGCTTTCTCAATGCTGTCCTGCACACAGCCAACACATTTTCCCTGCCCCTCTGCCATGGCAATGCTGTGGACCAGTTCTTCTGTGAGATCCCCCACATCCTCAAGCTCTCCTGCTCAGATGCCTACCTCAGGGAAGTTGGGGCACTTGTGTTTAGCATTTCTGTGTTATTTGGTTGTTCTGTTTTCATTGTTATTTCCTATATACACATCCTCAGGGCTGTGCTGAGGATGCCCGCTTCTCAGGGCCGGCACAAAGCATTCTCCACTTGCCTCCCACACATAGCCGTCGTCTCCCTGACAGTCAGCACTGGCATGTTTTCCTACCTGAAGCCCCGTTCTATCTCCTCCCCATCCCTGGACCTGCTGCTGTCAGTTTTGTACTCGGTTGTACCTCCAGCAGTGAACCCCCTCATCTACAGCATGAGGAACCGGGAACTAAGGAATTCAGTGAGGACAGTGCTAAAATACACAATTCTTCAATATTTTTATATATAATGCATAAAGTCAAAATTCCCGTGTTTCCTCAAAAAAAAGGAGGACCTTTTATTTTTTTCTTAATATTGGTCTATTATTATATTCAGAAGATATTGTTTCTGATATAAATAATATATTTCTTATCCTCCTACTTGTTAATCATTTCGTTGTTACTCATTTACAGGAAACATGGCAGTTTCCTGTATAGATACACCCAATAAGGAAGTCATAAGAAGTTCATTGCAATCAGGTCCCCCCTCTTCCCATCTCCTCTGCAGCTGGTCTCAGCACTGCCACCATTCAGGAGGGGCTCAGGGCCAAGAGCCCAGCTGCCACATGCAGGAGCAGCCCCGGTGGCCCTCGGGGCTGCCCCTCACTGCCCGCTGGGCTCTGCCTCTCTGCTGCCTTCGGGTCGGGGCTGCTGCTTCCCTGGAGCCATGGCCATGGCCAGCAGCAGGACGTGGCCTTTTCACTGCTGCTCTCGTTTGGTCTCCACATTTTTCTCCTGTGCTCTTTTATTTGGATAAGCTGTCAGATCTCGTGTACCTTGGTGACAGTCCTGTTGTCTCTACAGTGGCATCCCAATCCCTGCAGGCAGCAGCGGGCACTGTACAGCCTGGGGTCACAGCTGGCCTCCCTCCTAACACCACAGTAAGAAAAGGGGCTGCTCAAGGCAAACCCATAAGCCTGGATGCCTTTTCCAAAGCTGCTGTCAGGAATAGAGCCAAGGGGTTACTCCTTGCTCTTCTGTTTTCTGGGCTTCTTCATGGAGTGAAGGACACAGGCTGAAAGTCCCAGGGGGTCCGTGAACGAACAAAGTGATGGACCAAGAGCTCAATTTGTGGTGGCACTTCCCCAAGCAGACAGCAACTGGTCTTGGACTCATCAGCACTGGACTGTGTCCCCTGCAGTGGGGGTGGCCGATGCCATCCTGGAGAAGAATTTGGAGCTGCCAGAAGATGTCAGAGAAACCCAGGGAAAACGAGCTCAGGGCACAGTGAATAGAAAACTTCATAAAATGAGTGACCGTCCAATGAAAGGTCTGGTAAAGGAAAAGGCGAATCTGAGGAGTCCATGGGCTAAAGGAGGGCTCTGCAATGCCCTCAAATCTGAGGGGACCATGTGCTAAGGGGGATGCACAAACCTCCTCCAGTGAGATGCCACTACTGCAGGAGAAGAGGGGAAGGTTGGAGAGACACGTGGGACCTGCGGGCAAGAGTGGTGTGTGCAAAGCATTTGGAGATATATGCAGGGGCAGCGTGAGCCCAGGAGACAGCAGTGAATGGAGCCCACAGACCGAAAGCCTGTCCGAGGTGGACTGACCAGAGCTCAAGTGCTCAATCTGCTGTGAGCAGGCAGAGGAGAGCTCTGCAGACCCAGGGCACGCAGCAGCCCCACCAAAGGAGCCTGGCCAGTGATTCCTTGCAGCCCTGGGGCAATGGCAGTGACCCCCTGAGCTGGGTCTGCCTCCCAGCCTGTCCAGCACGGCCCCGCAGAGTGCCCCTGTGCGCCGGGCACCACAGCCCCCTCGCTCTGCAGAGCAGCACCTCTGGTTGTCATGTCAGAGATCTCAGCTTTTGACTAAACTCATACCTCAAAGCTGTTTTCAGTTTTCTCCATAGGGGCGGCCACTGCCTCCAAGATGCCTGAAGGGAGGTAAATCCTGCATGAAGGCCTGCGAGATGTTAGCCTGGATCCATAGAAGTCATTCAGGAGCCAACGCTTGTACATAGCATCTACACTTTTGTGGAGGCGCAGAGCTGATGGGCACGTGCAGGATGCTCCTACAGAACTTTGTGCCCTTTTCCCTACTGACACCACTTCTGTCTCAGCAACAGAGTAGCCAGTAGAGGGAGACAGATACTCTGAGACCATGAAAGCCATCAGAAAGCTGATCCCAATAAGATAATCAATATGAGGATGACAGGAGAAGCCTGGCCAGCAGAGAAGTGAGATGTGGGGGAGGGAAGAGGAGCTTGGGAAGCAGAAATTAACGATTTTGTAGAGGTAAGAGGTTTCATGTAATGTTGATGGTGCTTTAAAACTGACTTTGATCCCTAAACCTGAATGTTGCTCCAACACCTTGACAGAAATCCACTGCAGTAATACCTGACCTCAGAGTATCCCTTCAAGCAGAACTCAGCCCATAGCCCCTTTCCTTACCTTTACTCTCTTGCTCATCCTAATCTCTTCCCTTAACACTAGCATTAAAATGCTTTATTTAACCCTAGATGACTTCTTGGCAGACGTAAAGAAAACCATAAACCACAAAGCTTGTCCATACCCCAGCCACAGACCTGACAACCAATGCAGAACACCAAACCCTCCCAATAAACCTTTGCTTAATCTCTAACCCAGAAAGGTGAGCCCTAGTTCAAGGCCAGTTGGCAGGTGACTTTGGGTAACCTAATCTAATGGAAATTGTCCCTGTCCATAGAAGAAGGTTTGACTAGATGATCACAGAATCACAGAATCGTCTAGGTTGGGAGAGACCTCCAAGATCACCTAGTCCAACCTCTGACCTAACACTAAGCAGTCCTCCACTAAACCATATCACTAAGCTCTACATCTAAATGTCTTTTAAAGACCTCCAGGGATGGTGACTCCACCACTTCCCTGGGCAGCCCATTCCAATGCCTAACAACCCTCTCAGAAAAGAAGTTTTTCCTAATATCCAACCTAAACCTCCCCTGGCATGACTTTAGCCCGTTCCCCCTCATCCGGTCACTGGGCACGTGGGAGAACAGACCAACCCCCACCTCGCTACAGCCCCCTTTGAGGTAGCTGTAGAGAGCAAAAAGGTCACCCCTGAGCCTCCTCTTCTCCAGGCTGAACAATCCCAGCTCCCTCAGCTGCTCCTTGTAAGACTTGTTCTGGGTTACACGTACTTGGGTAGTGTAAGGCACAATGCAATTCTTTTTTTGCCTTCTGCATCTACAGCACAGGAAGTAGGACTGCCCCACTCTATTGACTGGACAACAGAGTAGGGTAAAAAAAGTAAATGTCTTTACTTTTCATCCCGAGTTTTCTACAGAAGACCCAAGAGAGACCATGGATGACCAGGTACCTACTAATATTTAATCTGAATTTCTCTGGTTCCAATGGTCATTTCAATTTTATTTTATTTTATTTTATTTTATTTTATTTTATTTTATTTTATTTTATTTTATTTTATTTTATTATTTTATTTATCCCCCCCCCCAAAAAAAAACAACATGTGACTTGTTTTAGAAAGGGTTTCATGTGCTGGGCTGGGCTGCAGTTACAGGGACAAAGACCACTGCTGGCAGTGGAGCTGTCAGACCTCCAGACTCTGATTTTCCTCCTGATACATGTCTCCAAAGAAGTCACCCTGGATGAATAGCAATAGGAGAATGATGATCCAAACTGAAATGCAACAAAATTCAGCCTTTGAAACAAGAAAATATATTTATTATGTGCTTTGTGAAATCTTTTCCCTTAACTATGTCATGCAAGCTCTGCAGTTAGCTGCACAAGGCGTGAAACCTTGAAGAAAACTATGGAGGAGATGTTAGGAATTTCTGCATTTTAATGAGTTCCATGGTGTATTGTGGTGCTGAGTCTATGAAGCTCAGGTACTGAGAGGACAATGATGCAACTGCTAGAGAAAGTAAAGTCAGAAGGAAAAGCTGAAGTGACTTGGAGTATTAATGGGCCCCACTGGGGACTGTTACTAACAAAGCCTCCCCAGGGACTAGTTAGGGCAGATAGTTGGAGGCCATGACTGCAGACAGGCAAAGCACTGAGCTCAGAAAAGTCTTGGTTGGTTTTGGTGAAGCAGAAGAGCCAAGGCCTGACCCCAGGCACTGGATCCTGCACCCCCACGTCTGGCTCAAGGCTCTTCCTGGGGTCTGTGGGATGTGGTGGGCAGTGTGATGCCATGAGGAGAACAGTGGTGTGAAACCACTGAGCTGCTGCACATAGTTGAATGGAATCTATGAGGCCCCATCACAATGGATATAACATATCTCCTCCTAAGCTCTATCCAAAGGGACAAAACCTTCACGGCTGTTAGGGCCTTCTCTTTTTACCAGCACCCTCTGCCTTCTCCTCTGTAGCTTTTCCTACGCTGTTCCACACATTGCCCTATTTTCTTGAAGTCTGGAGACATCCATCTCTGTTCACCGTCTTGCTCTCATGCCTTGCTTTCACTGATGTCTCGTCAGTCCTCACCAGCTGTTCCTTGAAACACAAAGCCAGGGTCTGATCAGAGGGTGACCTCTGGCACCACAGCATGACCATTTGAGGGACATTTCTCCCTCCTTGTGACCAGTGCCAACCTTCCATGGAACACTTTGTGGCAGTTTTTTTCTCTCCTGCTCTTTTCTACTAGCACAGAAAGCTCCATCAGGGTGGAAACCACTCCTGAAGTAGGCATCCCAACCCATCAGCCTTCTTGCATCCAGTCGGCCAAGCAGACACAAGTCACCTCAGCAGCAGCTTCCAAGCCAGGGGCCTGCTGCTGGCCTTGCAGCTTCTTGTGCAGACACAGCCAAGCCTTGTGCCTGCTGCTGCCCACTCATGGACTCAAGCAGAAGGGACAGGACAACCCATATGGGGGCCTTCTTTCTGCCTGGGTCCTCCTGGCTCTGGAGGCAGAGGGGATCCCACAGTCAGCATGCCAAGCAGGTGCCTTCTGCTGGCCTAGCAGGGTCACTGGCAGATGTCAGCCCAAAAGTGCAGATCCCAGGGAGAAGTCAAGGGTGACCTGCCACCTCCAGACACAAGTGACCTCACAGTCCCTTTGCGTGACACGTTCCTGCTGCTGCCCTATCAAGTGCAGAGACAGAAGTGACCTCACAGTCCCTGCCACAGTCACATTGCTCCTGCTGAGGTAGGAGATCCTGAGGCAGAGCTGAGCTCCTCTGAGCATCCCCACCCATCTCCTCCTTGTGTCCCACAAGCTGATCAGATCAGGGTGAGCAAGAGACTAAAGATAAAGGGAAGCGGCTATAGGCTGTGTTTTGGCTTCAAGGGATACTTTGAGGTCAGGCATAAGAATAGTGGATTCCTGTCAGGGTGTGGAGTAGCATTTAGGTTTGGGGATTAATGTCACTCGTTAAAATAGGGGAAGGGCTTTACATGACTGTTTTAAGCCAGCGTTACAGCAGAATCAACGTTGCCTGAACATTCTAACCTCACAGAAATCATTAATTTCTGCTGGCCAAACTCCTTTTCCCTCCCCCAAATCTCACATCTCTCCTGGCCAGGCTTCTCCTGACTTCCCCATATCAGTCATGTTCGTAAGGGCAGCTTTCTCATGGCTTTCATGACCTCAGAGTATCTTTCTCATATCCGTTGGCTACTCCTTTTTTGAGACTGACATGGCATCTAAGTCAGGATGGAAAAGAACACAAAGCTGTAGGTGAACCCTGCACAATGTGCCCTGCAGCTCTTGTACCACCCCAAAATTTTGTTTCCTGCCTCCAACTTCTGGATACGGAATGGCTTCTGTGCACCCAGGCTATCTTTTTCCAAACCCTCATGCATGGTTCAGTTTGCCCCAAGCATCTTGGAGGCAGTGGCCCCCTCTGTGTAGAAAACTGAAAGCAGTCCTAAAGGATGACTTCAGGCAAAAGCTGACACCTCTGACATGACAACCCCTACCCAAGACCTCTTCCTCTATGCGGCCTACCAGGTACTTAGAAAGAGCCGATCTCAGAAACTACATGCACAGCAAGTGCCTTCTGCTGCCCTACCATGGACACTGGCAGATGTGAGCCTAAAGGCACAGATCCCAGCCAGGAGTCAAGGGTGACCTGTCAGCTACTTCAGAAAGAGCTCAACTCACAGGCCATTTAACAGCCATTCGCTTCCTGCTGGACTTAGTGTTTCTGAGGCACCACTGAGCTCATAATACCACACCTACAAAACACCCCCTTCTTGGGCCAGGACCTGCCCAGGTAGAAATGATCTGGTTGTGATCCTCCAAGCTCATGGTACACCTGCTGGGCTCGCAGCCTCTCTGACACTCAGGAACCAGTTCTGTGCCAGTCCTGGGAGGTGCTAGGGCAGGAGGGACCTTGCAGGCAATGTTCCAGCCCCATGCCTGTTGGCGGTCTCTCAGCTCCTTGTGCACAGTGAAGATCACACTTACATCCAGAAGCCTGAAGCTGGCCTAGAAGACACTCAGGGGAAGCACCTGTCCCTGCCTGCAGTCCCAGCACAGTCCCACAGCAGCACTGGTACCAGGCTCCAGGAGCAGCCGGGCCTGAGCCCACCAGCAGGGCTCAGCAGGACAGGGCGGCAGTGGCAGTCTATGAGCTACATGTATATTCAACGGGTACAACCATATCGTTTTAATGGGTGTTCATTAGCTGAATTAATGTAATAAGAATATGCACAAACACACAAACACAACCCACCAAAAAACAAACAAACAAACAAGGGATGGGGAGGAGATGGAGGGGGCTTCAGGTAGGCAACCATGACAGGCCTGAGGGAGACGGACACCATGGCCAGGTGAGGGAGGCACGTGGAAAAGGCTTTGTGCCAGCCCTGCTATAGAGACAACAGGACTGTCACCTAGATCCACAAGGTCTAATCCAAATACACTGCTCCTAACCGTGGCAGCTGGGCTCTTGACCCTGAGCCCCTCCCGGATACTGGGACTGCTGCCCCAGCTCCAGAGGAGATGGGAAGAGAAGGACACAGAGACCAATGAATTTCCGCTGAGTTCTTTCTTGTCTTTAACTACTGTTGTAAACCCCCAGATATTGACGGAAGGAAGACAAAGTCGCTCAATATGAGTGATCAGTGAACTTCGATTTATTGAACAATTCAGCCGTCTTTTATGTGATACGATATAATTAGCTCATACATATTGCAAAAGCTAAGCTCATGATTGGTTATAGATACATCTTGTTTATCTCAGTTATTTCTACATACCGCTGACTACATTTCTTCTCTATCAATGTTATTTCAGCACAACAAGTACAGCACAAGTACAGCACAACCTTGCCTTGGATACATCCACCCGTGTACGTGACTGGCCTCACACAAGCTGTGTCCAGTACTTGGCACGCTCACCATCTCTAAGTTGCTCCACATTCACATGCCCTATTTCATTTAACCATTCCTCCACAAACTACCAAGGAAGCCTGCTTCTGTATGTACATTATATGATGTGGTCAAACCTAACACAAGATGTAACATTCAGAATGCTAAGAATGAGATTATTAAAAACAAAACGAAACATTGTTAAACAAAATGAAACATTGTTAAAATATTGACAGTGAAAAATAATTTTTAAAATGTTGTGTCATTTTCCCAAATACCCTTTTATTTCTCTTAGGATTATTATTAATGATAATGTCATGATAACACTAGTAACGATAAAAATGATATGATATAGTATGAATCAAAATATTTGCATAGTATTAAGAATACATCTTCTGAACACATCATGGATGCTTAAGAAGCATGTACGGAAAAAATTTCCTCACTGCATCCTTGAGCTCCTGGTTCCTCATGCTGTAGATGAGGGGGTTCACTGCTGGAGGCACCACCGAGTACAGAAATGCCACCACCAGGTCCAGGGATGAGAAAGAAATGGAGGGGGGCTTCAGGTAGGAAAATATGCCAGTGCTGACAAACAGGGAGACGACGGCCAGGTGAGGGAGGCACGTGGAAAAGGCTTTGTGCCGGCCCTGCTCAGAGGGCATCCTCAGCACTGTCCTGAAGATCTGAATATAGGACACCACAATGAAAACAAAACAACCAAAGCCTAAAAAAACACTAAACAGAACTGCCCCAACTTCTCTGAGATAGGAATCTGAGCAGGAGAGCTTGAGGATGTGGGGGATCTCACAGAAGAACTGTTTCACAGCATTGCCGTGGCAGAGGGGCAGGGAAAATGTGTTGGCCGTGTGCAGGACAGCAGTGAGAAAGCCACTGCCCCAGGCAGCTGCTGCCATCTGGGCACAAGCTCTGCTGCCCAGGAGGGTCCCGTAGTGCAGGGGCTTGCAGATGGCAACGTAGCGGTCATAAGCCATGACAGTGAGAATAGAATATTCTGCTACTATAAAGAAGAGAAAGAAAAAGACCTGTGCAGCACATCCTTGATAGGAGATGGCCCTGGTGTCCCAGAGGGCATTGGCCATGGCTTTGGGCAGAGTGGTGGAGATGCTGCCCAGGTCGAGGAGGGCGAGGTTGAGGAGGAAGAAGTACATGGGGGTGTGGAGGCGGTGGTCGCAGGCTACGGCGCTGAGGATGAGGCCGTTGCCCAGGAGGGCAGCCAGGTAGATGCCCAGGAAGAGCGCGAAGTGCAGGAGCTGCAGCTCGCGCGTGTCTGCGAATGCCAGCAGGAGGAACTCAGTGATGGTGCTTCTGTTGGACATCTGCTTTTTTCGGGATGTGGTCCTGAACAAAGAAGAGGATGAGAGTAATAAAGTACAAGAAATGTATCAGAGGAAAATGAATTCAATTTCTCATTTAAAATCATCTCTTATATTGTGCACTTTCTGGCAGACATTTGGCAGATCCCTTTCATGCATCCTGATTCATTCTGCCTGAGGGTGTCTGTTGGAACATAGGGCACTACTGTGGGCAATGCAGGAGTCAGTCCTGTCCTACAGCAAGAGGTGAAGAGGAACATGAGGAAATGTCGGTGTCACTTCCCTCCTGATCTCAAAGAGTTTTGCCCCAGCGTTACTCCCAGTTCACCAAACTGCGGAGCAGATCTGTGGAGGCTTTTTTTTTAATTTTATTTTAAATTTTTGTTTTTTGAGTTTTTTGTTTCAGCTGTTACACCACTCCCGAGGAGTGTTTCTGAGCCACAGATCCTGGTTATTTCTGCTGGACTCAAAGGGAATCCTTGTAGATCATTATCAGAGAAAAAGGGACTGTCACTTTAGTGCACAGTGTTCTTCGGGGAGGACAGCCAGTCTGTCCACCAAGTACGGTCTCAGCTGCCCTGTGAGAGCTGCAGGAAAGTTCTACTCACATGTTTGATTGAAAAGAACAAAGACACTGCTGAGAGCAGAGGAATCCAGGCACAAAGTGCCCATCTCCAGACGCCTCACCTTGTCCCTGTACTCCCCTTCCCCCAAGCACACCGAGGGCTCACCCCATGGGCATGTGAAACCCCCATCCCCAGCCAGCCTGGGAACAAGACCAGCAGCAGCACGGCCAGCTGGAGAAGCCAGGAGGAATGCCAGCGTGCTGCTGCCAGGGGAGGCAAGGCCAGGGAGGGACAGACGCACACTCAGCAGACCCTCCTGTGCTGCAGCTCTGCCTGCAGACGAGGCAGCTCCTGCTCATTGCAAATGATCTGTGCTCACCTCAAGCCGGCAGAGACATCCCAAAAAACAGGGATGTCTCCCAGCACTGGGCATCGAGGGGCTTGCAGCTCGTAAAGATGAGCTAGGATAAAACCTGAGAGGACCACAAAATGATGTTGTTGCAGTTTCTGTTCTGAGATGTGGGGAGGAACTTTATAAACTTCATTGCTGACAAACTGATCTCTCACTGCAATTCTCTTGGAGTCTCAGTCTCCACTACAATACTGACAGTCCATTACCATGAAACCTGCCTCCCCTCCACTGCAGGAATCTGCAAGCACAGGCTACAAAAAAAGTCTTGCCTTTCAGGTAGCCCCTGCCTTGGTCTTCCTCTTGAAATATCCAGTCATATTTCCCATTCTCTAAAGCGTTTTCTACTCCTTTCTGTAGAAATAGAGACAACGACCCTGGCAGATGCTATCAGCCATCGGATGTGCCAGCTGTAGAAGACCCCTCTGGCAACCCCACTTGCATGGCCCTGCTGCCAGAGCCTCACGGTGTCAAGAGCCTGCAGATGTGTCCTGCCACACGCTGCCCTCTGTTGTTGCGCTCCTCAGTGCCTCCAAGCCCTCTCTCCTTCTCTCCTCTCTGTGTGCCAGCTGCGGTCAGAGCCCCCAGCCCTGCTGCGCTGTGCAGAGGAGCTGCTCCTGGGCACAGCTGTCTCTCTGCAGCATGGCCCTCTTGCCAGGAGCTCCCCTTGGGCCCAGGAGCCCGGCCCAGCTCAGCAGCACAGCACCCGACCATGGCATCACTTGCTGTGTGCCCTTGGGCTCCCTCGAGGTGTCCCCAAGGCCTCAGGGCTGACAGCTCCCCAAGGCAGCAGGGTCTCTCCTGGGGTGTGCTGATTGAAGCAGCCTGAAGTCATCACCAACTGGCCTTCTCTGAACACAGGGGAGATGACTTTTCGAAATGTTATTTGTACTGTTAGAGTATGGTTGTCAAACATGATGTGCTTTAACCTGGTGGCAGCTCAGCACCACACAGTTGTTGCCTCACACCAACCCCCCAACCCAAATGCTTATGTGTTGAGATAAGGGCAGTTTAATGGACTGAAAGGGAAGAGAAAGAATTATATTAGTAATTATTTTTATTAGCATTATTGTTATGTACAAAGCAAGCTATGCACAGTGCAGTTGCTCATTACTGACTGGTGTCCAGCCTGTCCCCAACTGGTAGAACAGTGTGGTAACCATCTGCACCTGCTCTTCTTTGACCTTCAACCACTGCATAAATGGAAGGGTCCTCCCGGGGACTGGGTGAGGGAGACAACTCTTTAATATCCTCTGTCTCCAAGGCAGCTATCCCAAAACCCCACCTGTACCCTTTTGGATCTTGGAAGTACCCTCTCATGGGGAAGTCTATGTCAAGGTTTCGTAGATCAACATTCTTCTCCCTCCATTCTTTTCTGGGCAGTACTTCTCTCCCATTCTCAGGAGCCTGATTTTCACACCCACTGTTTTCTCCTGCATGTAGAGGCAACGGATCCTGGCACATTTTGGTGCTCTGGCCTAGCAAGAGTAGACCTGGGGGGTCTGGTCTAGGCCCCAGACTAGACCCCAGACTAGACCTGTGGCCTGTCACAGGGGCTGGAGTGGCTGCAGGACATGTCAGAGGTGTTGGAGTAGCTGCAGGGCCTGTCCCAGGGCTTGGAGTGGCACTGACTGAGGCTCAGTGAGCACAGACCAAGTCCCAGCACATTCCAGGGGTTTGTGTCCCTTTGGAATTGCCAAGGTGATAACCCCTCCTTTGCAAGCACTTCTGCAGTTTTTAAGGATTCTGCACGTGCTCAGGGGGGAAGTTCCAAAGCACTGGAGGTGCCCACTGCTCTAGGTGCCTGCCCAGATCCTCCCATGCCCCCTGCCACTCCTAACTCTCCTGCCTTGGGGCAGGTTTCTGGAGGGCATTCTTCAAGGGTTGTTTATCCTTAAACAAAAGTTGAAACACATTCAGGAGACATCACAGTAGGACCATGCCAAGGATGTTCTAGGCTTTTTAGAGCTAGTGTATTACCTTAGAGGAGAAGGGGGAGGTGAAGGAGAGAGTGAAGAAGAGGAGAAGTGTCCCTCCTTTTTGTCCCCCTAGATTGGCTCCCTAAAGCAAAAAGGTCAAGAGCGTAATTCTTAATACTTTCTGAGTGATGGTTCCTGAGGTATGGAGGTGATGGCAATGCTCAGTACAAAGAACGGATTTGTCACCTGACCAGTAATTTTCTAGACTCATAAGGCAGTGCTACACAACATAGCAAAATAACATTAAACCAGCCCCAGAAATGATAAACAGCACAGTGGGAACACATGCAGTAAGTAATGTGCTATACAACACATTTCTGAAAACAAGCCAAACAGACCTGAGATCCAAAATGTTGACACTCTGATCAGCAACTATTAAGCTGGTTTAATGTTTATAACATTTTAACTTTATCACTCTGTGGTAAGATCTGTCATTATCTCAACCCTTCGTGCCCCACACTGGGCGCCAAAAAGTCTGCTGTGGTTTAACGCGGCAGTTAGAGTACATGGAATTATTTGAAGAGGTCCAGAGGAGGGCCACAAAGGTGATCATGGGGCTGGAGCAAGTCTGCTCTGAAGGCACGCTGAGAGAACTGGTACTACTCAGCACCGGAGAAACCTTAGATCAACCTTCCAGTGCTTAGAGAGGACCTATAGGAAAGCTGGGGAGACAGTCTTTGTCTGGGAGTGTAGTGATAGGACAAGGAGTAATGACTTTAAACTAGAAGAGGGCAGGTTTAAATTAGATACATGGAAAAAATTCTTTCCTCTGAGGATTGTGAGGCATTGGAACAGGTTTCCTGGAAAAGCTGTGAATGTCCCATCCCTGGAAGTGTTCAAGGACAGGTTGGAATGAGTTTTGAGCAACCAGGTCTAGTAGGAGGATGGTTGAAATAAGAGGATCTTTAAGGTCCCTTCCAACACAAACCATTCTATGATTCTATGATCCCATGTTTCTATGATTATCTGTGACACTGTCATCATTGACCATGTGAAGCTCAAAAAGGCTCTCCTCAGAGATTTTAACCAAGATTGTCGGTTAGTCCGGCTGGCATCCTGTTACAAGTGGTGTCCCCCAGGGGTCAGTACTGGGACCTATCTTGTTTAATGTCTTTATTGATGACCTAGATGAGGGGATTGAGTGTACCCTCAGTAAGTCTGCAGATGACACCAAGTTGAGAGGAAGTGTTGATCTGCCTGAGGATCTGTAGGTGGCCCTTCAGAGGGACCTGGATAGGCTGGATTTCTGGGTTGAGGTGAATGGGATGAGGTTCAACAAGGCCAAGTGCAGGGTCCTGCACTTTGGCCACGGTAACTCCATGCACCGCTACAGGCTTGGGGCAGAGTGGCTAGAAGACTGTGAAGAGGAAAAGGACCTGGGACTGTTGATGGATGCTTGGCTGAACATGAGCCAGCCGTGTGCCCAGGTGGCCAAGAAGGCCAATGGCATCCTGTCTTGTACCTGAAATAGTGCAGCCAGCAGGAGGAGGGAGGTGATCATCCTCCTGTACTCGGCTCTGGTGAGGCCACACCTCGAGCACTGCGTTCAGGTTTGGGCCCCTCCTTACAAGAAAAACACTGAGGCCCTGCAACATATCCAGAGAAGGGTAACCAAACTGTTGAGGGGGCTGGAGCACAGGTCTTATGAGAAGCGGCTGAGGGATCTGAGATTATTTACTTTGGCAAAGAGAAGGCTCAGTGGAGACCTCATTGCACTCTACAACTTCCTGAAGAGAGCTTGTGATGAGGTGGGGGTCAACCTCTTCTCTCAGATAACTAATGATAGGACTCGAGGAAATGGCCACAAGTTGTGCCTGGGGATGTTTAGATTAGATATCACAAAAAAACTTTTTCTCTCAAAGAGTAGTCAGGAACTGGAGTGGTCTGCTCAGGGAGGTGGTGGACTCACTGACCCTCACAGTGTTCAAGAAGCACCAGGACAAGGTGCTAGGAGATATGGCTCAGTCGCTTAGTGGGTAGTATTAGTGATAGGAAGGTTGGACTAAATGGCCTTGTAGGTCCTTTCCAAATTTGTGTTTTTATGATTTCTATGACTCTATCATAGGACAAGGGGAATGGTTTTAAACTTCAAGAGGGTAGATTTAGTGTAGATAGTCAGAAGAAATTCTTGACTTGGAGGTGAGGCACTGGCACTTGTGCTGTGGGTCCAGAGGTCACCCAGGGGGAGTTTGGATCAGCCCATGCCCTTGTGTTTGAAGCAACAGCTGGTGAGAGTGGAGAGGCATCGGTGAAATCATGGGAATACTAGAGTGAGAGCAACGTGGGGAAGAGAAGTGGCTGTCTGCAGCCTTCAGAAAAGTGTGGGACAGCACAGGAAAGCGTGCAGAGGAGAAGGCAGAGGGCTCTGACAAGAATGGAAGGCTGCAGCAGCACTGACACCTTTGTCCCCTTGTCCATGGCTTAAAAGGAGACGTGTTATACTCATGGCATTGGGACCATGTATTCTCCTTTATCCCTGTGCAAACACTGGAAGGTGTCATATCATTGTCCTTCACATGATACCATGGGCATCACGCCCTACCCCACAGACCCCAGACCCTCTGATATAATGACAACTATCAGAAAGCAGATCCCAGTTAGATGACTGATATGGGGAGGTCAGGAGTAGCCTGGCCAGGAGAGATGTCAGATTTGGGGGAGGGAAGAGGAAGGGAAGAGGAGCTCAGAAGCTTACCTTTGTAGAGGTAAGAGGGTTCATGTAATGTTGATGCTGCTGTAAAACTGATTTCAAACAGTCGTGTAGGGCCTGTAAACTATTTTCAACAGAATCCCTCAACCTAAACATTAGTGCAACATCCTGACAGGAATCCACTATAGGAAAGCAGAACTCAAAATATCACCTGAAGAAAAACTCAGCACAGAGCCCCTTTTTCTTACATTTCCTCTCTTGCTCACCCTAATCCCGGCCCTTAACACTAACATTAAAATGCTCTATTTATCCCTAGACTTCTTCACAAACCTAAACAAAACCCTAAGCCATAATGCTTGCCCATACCCTAACCAGGGACCTGACACCACAAACAGAACAGCAAACCTTCCAACTACAACTTTGTTTACTCTCTAAACCAGAAAGTTCAGCCCCAGTCCATAGAGGACAAGAGAGAGGTGAGCTCTGCCTCAGGATCTCCTGCTGCAGCAGGTGGACTCTGACTGTGGCAGGGACTGTGAGGTCACTTCTGTCTCTGCACGTGATAGGGCAGCAGCAGGAACGTGTCACAGAAAGGAACTGTGAAGTCACTTGTGTCTGTAGGTGGCAGGTCACCCTTGACTTCTCCCTGGGATCTGCACTTTTGGGCTGACATCTGCCAGTGGCCCTGCTAGGCCAGCAGAAGGCACCTGCTTGGCATGCTGACTGTGGGATCCCCTCTGCCTCCAGACCCAGGAGGAACCAGGCAGAAAGAAGGCCCCCATATGGGTTGTCCTGTCCCTTCTGCTTGAGTCCATGAGTGGGCAGCAGCGGGCACAAGGCTTGGCTGTGTCTCCACAAGAAGCTGCAAGGCCAGCAGCAGGCCCCTGGCTTGGAAGATGCTGCTGAGGTGACTTGTGTCTGCTTGGCTGAGAGGCCACAAGGAGCCTGCTGGGTTGGGATGCCTACTTCAGGAGTGGTTTCCACCCTGATGGAGCTTTCTTTGGTAGTAGGAAAGAGCAGGAGAGAATAAACTCTCACAAAGTGTGCCAGGGAAGGTTGTCACTGGCCACAAGGAGGAAGAAATATACAGGGGAACAACTGCTCTTGCTGCTGGATACTGAGGAAAAGAACATATTAAGTACCACAGCCTTTACCTTATCTCTAGATCTTCACCAGATTTCCACCACATCTAATAAAGGATGATGATTCTCCTTAATCCTCCTTTATTGAAGATTTTATTAAAGTATTTATTTATTATTACTTACAGTTTTTATATATTAAAGTTTATAAAAAAATTTTATTATCTTTGATAGTCATAGCTGGACTGAGCTCCAGCTGGGCTTTGGGCCTTCTAGTTTTGACCTGCACAGCCCCATGACATTCAGGACACAGCTCCAGACAAACTGACAGCCTGCATGAGAAGAAAGAGCAGCAAATGTGGAACCTGGCAGCCTTCAATCCCTTACCCTTCTCTGATTCTGTGCTGCAATTCCATTCAACTGGTTACTCCTGTGTTATCCCAACTTTCCTACAACTCTCAGTGCTGCTGTCTTCTCAGAGAGAGCACTATCACACGAAGATTGAACCGTCTGTCTGCAACCATGAATGGCTGACAGAATGGAGCATCATTGTCGAGGAACCTTGAGAAACTGCAGCATTTGGCCTATAGAAATCTCTTGTCATTTACAAAGGGAAGAGCCTCATCCTTCACCAGAGGAAGAGCAACCCCACACATGAGGGCAGACTGGGACCCTGCTGAGTGAGCATTGCCCAGGAGGAGGAGGGCCTGGGCACCACGAGGGATGCCATATGAGCAGTGGTGCCTCCTCACGAGGAACCAGGGCAGCTTCCTACAGAGCTGCCTTCTGAGGGGCATGGCCACCAAGAAGATCTGAGTTATCAGACTCACCTCAGATCCAACGTGACACTACCAACAGAAGGGTCTGCATCCAGTAGTGGAGGATTTGGACATCTGGGAATCCCTCAGACAACCTGGTGAGGAGAGGAGCAATGGCTGTGGCAAGGCTCAAAGTCCAAAAAGGACCCAGGTCTTTGTGCCCATGGCTATGGCTGTTGTCTCTATCACTGAGGCCTATGAGGAGACAGCTTACCGTTAAAGCACCAGGGCCTCACAGCCTCCTCTCCCCCACCCATGAACCGGGCAGAGGTCATATCATTCTCCTGCACTTGGCAATGCACATCCCCGTCTCCTACTGCCCCACAAAGAGCCCTGAGCAGTCTGTGAAGGGAAAGGATCTCCATTCCCAGGGGACATGGGTAAAGGCCTCGCCCTTGTGCTTGGTGACACACATCCACTTTTCCTACACCTCAGTGTCACCTTCACATTGCCTTTGTCTCCTTGTCCTCACTGCCTCCAGTGTTCTGCTCTAACGAGCTCCAAGGGAGGCTGTGTGAGTGCTGGCCCTCAGGGGGACACTGCAGGAAACTTGCCTCTGACTTGGACTTCTGGAGAGATGTCTTCAATTGTCTCTGAGTGCCTGAGGTTCGTGGGCTCATCAGCAAAGCCCCCAGAGGGGTGATTGCAGTGCCTTGGGCTGGTGCTGTGCTGCTGAGCTGGGCCGGGCTCGTGGGACAGAGAGAGCTCGTGGCAAGAGGGCCCTGGTGCAGAGAGACAGCTGTGCCCAGGAGCAGCTCCTCTGCACAGCGCAGCAGGGCTGGGGGCTCTGACCGCAGCTGGCACACTGAGAAGTGTGAGAAAGAGAGAAGGAGAGAGGGCTTGGAGGCAGTTGGCAGTGGGAGGATGCTGAGAGCTGCCTGCAGGAGAAACCTGCACAGCCCTTGACGAGGTAAGGGTCTGGCTGCAGGGCCATGCAGCTGCAGGTCCTGGAAGGGTGTCCTGCTGGGTCTTGTTTCTGGGAGGGCAGTGGGCAATGCAGTAGTCTTTGAGAGTCCTGCTGGGCTGCACTGTGAGGTGAGGAAGTCTGGCAGAAGCCCCTTGGAGTATCATAACCTAGCTACGCCTGGTCATGTAAGACAGGGATGGCCAAACTCCTAAAGAAACTGCAGGGGATGGAGATTGGATATTGGGACACCCCAGCTTGCGAATATCCAGCTCTGTCTGAGGGGTGTCCTCCTGGGCTGCAGGCTGTTCTCCTGCAGGATGCAGCTCTCTCATGGCATCCCTGTGTTATCCAGGTGCCCCAAGGAGGAGGCAGCTCTGTGTTAAGGCCACGTCCGTTCCGCTGGATGGCTGTCTGTGGGCAGCTGGAGTGAGGCCTCTGCACCCCTGGTTAGGAGGGAAGAGCTGAGATCCCGTTCCGTCACCTGCAGACAAGGTGAATATTCTGTCCATCTGCACTTCTACTGCAGCTTCTGTGCTCCTCGCTGTCTCAACTTTCTTCTCCGAGAAATCCCTGACCATGTTCATCATGCTAACCATTACAGGGATAATTACTAGATAACAAAAGAAAATTCTACCTTGCTCAAGCAAGAAAGCTGCAGGAAGGTTCTCCTGCAAAGAGAGAGGTTCAGGCTAGGGCATGCTTTAAGACTTGCAATGGCTTTTCCTGAGAGAAGTCTGTTATAACATTTCTCTGCCATCTCATCTTCAGCAGACAACTGTGTCCAGAGTCAGCAAATGCCCAACGTCAGCTCGGTGAGCGAGTTCCTCCTGCTGGCATTCGCAGACACGCGCGAGCTGCAGCTCCTGCACTTCGCGCTCTTGCTGGGCATCTACCTGGCTGCCCTCCTGGGCAACGGCCTCATCCTCAGCGCCGTAGCCTGCGACCACCGCCTCCACACCCCCATGTACTTCTTCCTCCTCAACCTCGCCCTCCTCGATGTGGGATCCATCTCCACCACTCTGCCCAAAGCCATGGCCAATGCCCTCTGGGACACCAGGGCCATCTCCTATCAAGGCTGTGCTGCACAGGTCTTTTTCTTTCTCTTCTTTATAGTAGCAGAATATTCTATTCTCACTGTCATGGCTTATGACCGCTACGTTGCCATCTGCAAGCCCCTGCACTACGGGAGCCTCGTGGGCAGCAGAGCTTGTGCCCAGATGGCAGCAGCTGCCTGGGGCAGTGGCTTTCTCAATGCTGTCCTGCACACGGCCAACACATTTTCCCTGCCCCTCTGCCACGGCAATGCTCTGGACCAGTTCTTCTGTGAGATCCCCCACATCCTCAAGCTCTCCTGCTCTGATTCCTATCTCAGAGAAATTTGGGCTCTTGTGTTTAGTACTTTTTTAGCATTAGTTTGTTTTGTTTTCATTGTGCTGTCCTATGTGCAGATCTTCAGGGCAGTGCTGAGGATGCCCTCTGAGCAAGGCCAGCAAAAAGCCTTTTCCACGTGCCTCCCTCACCTGGCTGTGGTCTCCCTGTTCATTAGCACTGGCATATTTTCCTACCTGAAGCCCCCCTCCATTTCTTCTCCATCCCTGGACCTGGTCGTTGCACTTCTCTACTCAGTGGTGCCTCCCGCAGTGAACCCCCTCATCTACAGCATGAGGAACCAGGAGCTCAAGAATGCAGTGAGGAAACTGTTTCCATACATTCTTCTTAAGCATCCATGATGTGTTCAGAAAATGTATTTTTAATACTATGCAAATATTTTGATTCACATTATATCACATCATTTTTATTGTTACTAGTTTTATCATAACATTGTCATTAATAATAATCCTATCAGAAATCAAAGTGTATTTGGGAAAATGACACAACATTTTTTACATTATTTTTCTCTGTTAGTATTTGAACAATATTTCATTTTGTTTTTAATAATCTCATTCTTACCATTTAGAATGTTACATCTTTTGTAAGGTTTGACCACATCATCTATTGTACACACCGAACCGGGCTTCCTTGATAGATAAAGACAATAAAGATGTCAGCGGAAATTCATTGGTCTCTGTGTCCTTCTCTTCCCATCTCCTCTGGAGCTGGGGCAGCAGTCCCAGTATCCGGGAGGGGCTCAGGGCCAAGAGCCCAGCTGCCACGGTTAGGAGCAGTGTATTTGGATTAGAACTAGTGTATCTAGGTGACAGTCCTGTTGTCTCTATAGCAGGGCTGGCACAAAGCCTTTTCCACGTGCCTCCCTCACCTGGCCATGGTGTTCGTCTCCCTCAGGACTGTCATGGTTGCCTGCCTGAAGCCCCCTCCATCTCCTCCCCATCCCTGGGCCTGGTGGTGGCAGTTCTGTACTCAGTGGTGCCTCCAGCAGAGCACGTCCTCATCTGTAGCATGAGGAGTCAGGAGCTCAAGCATGCCTTGTGGAAATAGATGACTAGATGTGTCTTGGATGCAAGAAAGTTTTGATCTGCTTCTGCACATGTCCTGTAATGCAAATAATTGGCGGAATAGCCAGTATACCTGTTTTGTTTTGTTTTGTGGTTGTGTTTGTGCATATTCTTATTACATTAATTCAGCTAATGAACACCCATTAAAATGATATGGGTGTACCTGTTGAATATAGCTCATAGACTCTGTTCATGTGAAGCCATGCTCTCTGTGAATTTAACCTTAAGGAAGGAGCCTGCACTGCCTGGTCCGTTTGCAGAGGAAAAGAGTCCCATCTCAGCAACACGGCCAGGGAGCACCAGCATTGGGGCATGCAGAGCTGCTCTCTTGCCATGCCGCCCTCTCCTGCTGAGCCCTGCTGGTGGGCTCAGGCCCGGCTGCTCCTGGAGCTTGGTGCCAGTGCTGCTGTGGGGCTGTGCTGGGACTGCAGGCAGGGACAGGCAGTGGGCACGGCAGTGGCACAGCTGGCCTCCACTGCAGCACTTCCCTCCTAAGGGGGGATCTCCTCCGAGGTGGACTGAGCAGAGCTCAAGTGCTCAATCTGGTGTGAGCAGGCAGAGGAGAGCTCTGCAGCCCCAGGGCACGCGGCAGCCCCACCAAAGGAGCCTGGCCAGTGATTCCTTGCAGCCCTGGGGCAATGGCAGTGACCCCATAACCTGGATCTGCCTCCCAGCCTGCCCAGCACTGCCCTGCAGAGTGCCCCCGTGCCCCAGGCACCACAGCCCCCTCACTCTGCAGAGCAGCACCGCCAGCTGGGGCTGGGGCTGCAAGGGTGCTTCCCCTGAGCATCTTCTAGGCCAGCTTCAGGCTTCTGGATGTGAGCGTGTTCTTCACTGTGCACAAGGAGCTGAGAGACCGCCAACAGGCATTGGGCTGGAACATTGCCTGCAAGGTCCCTCCTGCCCTAGCACCTCCCAGGACTGGCACGGAACTGGCTCCTGTGTGTCAGAGAGGCTGGGAGCCCAGCAGGTGTGCCACGAGCTTGGAGGATCACAACCAGTTCACTTCTGCCTATGCAGGTCCTGGGCCAAAAAGGGGGTGTTTTGTAGGTCTGGTATTATGAGGTCAGTGCTGCCTCAGAAGCTGTCAGTCCATGAGGAAGCGAATGGCTGTTAAATGGCCTGTGAGTTGACTTCTTTCTGAAGTAGCCAACAGCTCAACCCTTGACTCCTGGCTGGGATCTGTGTCTTTAGGCTCACATCTGCTGGTATCCATGACAGGACAGCAGATGCACCTGCTCTGCACACAGTTTGTGAGATCCCCTCTTCCTAGGCACCTGGTAGGCCCCATAGAGGAAGAGGTCTTGAAGAGGTGTTGTCATGGAAGAGGTATCAGCATTTGCCTAATTCATCCTTCAGGGCTGCTTTCAGTTTTCGACACACAGGGGGGTCACTGCCTCCCAAATGGCTGGGGGAACATAAAGGCTGCATGAGGGCCTTGGAAGATTTTTCCCTGTGTCCATAGGTCCATTCTGGAACCAAAGCTGAAGGTAGGAAGCACATTTTTGTGGTGTTGCAGAGCTGCTGGGAACATTGTGCAGGGTGCTCCTACAGACCTATGTATCCTTCCCCATGCGGGCTTCGGAGCTGTTTCTTTCTCAGGAACAGAGTAGCCAACAGAAGTGAGACAGATATGCTGATTTCATGAAAGCCATCAGAGAGCTGCCCCTAAGAAGGTGACTGATATGGGGAAGTCAGGAGAAGCCTGGCCAGGAGAGATGTTGATAGGGCAGCAGCAGGAACGTGTCACAGAAAGGGACTGGGAGGTCAGTTGTGTCTGCAGGTGGCAGGTCACCCTTGACATAGACCTGGGATCTGCACTTTTGGGCTGACATCTGGCAGTGGCTCTGCTAGGCCAGCAGAAGGCACCTGCTTGGCATGCTGACTGTGGGATCCCCTCTGCCTCCAGAGCCAGGAGCACCCAGGCAGAAAGAAGGCCCCCATATGGGTTGTCCTGTCCCTTCTGCTTGAGTCCATGAGTGGGCAGCAGCAGGCACAAGGCTTGGCTGTGTCTCCACAAGAAGCTGCAAGGCCAGCAGCAGGCCCCTGGCTTGGGAGATGCTGCTGAGGTGACTTGTGTCTGCTTGGCTGAGAGGCCGCAAGGAGCCTACTGGGTTGGGACGCCTACTTCAGGAGTGGTTTCCACCCTGATGGAGTATCTTTGGTAGTAGGAAAGAGCAGGAGAGAAAAACTGCCAACAAGTGCACCCTGGAATGTTGGCACTGGCCATGAGGAGGAAGAAATATGCAGGGGAACAACTGGTCTTGCTGCTAGAGTCAGAGGCAAAGAAGGCGTTAAGAGCCTCAGCCTTTACCTCCTCTCTTGTTACCAGGTTTCCCCGCACATCCAATAAAGGATGATGATTCTCCCTAATCTTCCTTTATGTGAAGTATTTCTATAAGCAGTTTTTATTGTCTTTGACAGTAATACACAGATGGAGCTCCAGCTAGGCTTTGGCCCTTCTAATTTTGACCTGCACAGCCCCAGAACATTCAAGACACAGCTCCAGACAAACTGACAGCATGCATGGGAGGAAAGCACAGAAGAGGTGGAACCTGGCAGCCTTCCATCACGTACACTTCTCTGACTCTGTGCTGCAATTCCATTCAACTGGTTACTCCTGTATTATCCAAACTTTCCTGATGTCCTGATGCTGCTGTCTTGTCAGAGATAGCACAATCACATGGAATTATAACTGTCTGCCTGCAGACCTTAACGCCTGACAGAATGGAGCGTCAATCCACGGCAACCTTGAGAAACCTCAAGATTTGTCTAAAGGAACATCGTGCCCTTTACAAGAAGAAGAGCCCTGTCCTGCACTGATGAAGAGTAACCCCACATATCAGGGCAGACTGGGACCCTGCAGAGTGAGCAGTGCCCAGGAGGAGAAGGGCCTGGGAACCACGAGGGATGCCATACGAGCAGTGGTGCCTCCTCACGAGGAACCAGGCCAGCTTCCTACAGAGCTGCCTTACGAGGAGCATGGCCACCAAGAAGATCTGAGTTATCAGACTCAGCTCAGATGTGTAAGAGATCACCAACACAAGGGTCTGCAGCCAACAGGGAAAGAGGTACAGGTACGAGAGTCCTTAGGAAAGGCTGCTGTGGAAAGGATTAAGGGCTGTGACAAGACTGAGAGTGCCAGCAAGACCCAGGTCTTCGTATCCATGGCTATGGCTGTTGTCTCTATCACTGAGGCCTATGAGGAGACAGCTTACCGTTAAAGCACCAGGGCCTCACAGCCTCCTCTCCCCCACCCACGAACCAGGCAGGGGTCGTATCATTCTCCTGCACTTGGCCATGCACATCCCCATCTCCTGCTGCCCCACAAAGAGCCCTGAGCAGTCTGTGAAAGGAAAGGATCTCCATTCCCAGGGGACATGGGTCAAGGTCTGGCCCTTGTGCTTAGTGAAACACATCCAGTTTTCATACACATCAATGTCACCTTCACATGGCCTTTGTCTCCTTGTCCTCACTGCCTCCAGTGTTCTGCTCTAACGAGCTCCAAGGGAGGCTGTGTCAGTGCTGGCCCTCAGGGGGACACTGCAGGAAAGTTGCCTCTGACTTGGACTTGGGAGAGATGTCTTCAATTGTCTCTGAGTGCCTGAGGTTCATGGGCTCATCAGCAAAGCTCCCAGAGGGGTGATTGGAGTGCCTTGGGCTGGTGCTGTGCTGCTGAGCTGGGCCGGGCTCGTGGGACAGAGAGAGCTCGTGGCAAGAGGGCCCTGGTGCGGAGAGACAGCTGTGCCCAGGAGCAGCTCCTCTGCACAGTGCAGCAGGGCTGGGGGGTCTGACCGCAGCTGGCACGCAGAGAGGAGAGAAGGAGAGAGGGCTTGGAGGCAGTTGGCAGTGGGAGGATGCTGAGAGCTGCCTGCAGGAGAAACCTGCACAGCCCTTGACAAGGGAAGGGTCTGGCTGCAGGGCCATGCAGCTGCAGGTCCTGGAAGGGTCTCCTGCTGGGTCTTGTTTCTGGGAGGGCAATGGGCAATGCAGTAGGCTTTGAGAGTCCTGCTGGGCTGCACTGTGAGGTGAGGAAGTCTGGCAGAAGCCCCTTGGAGTATCATAACCTAGCTACGCCTGGTCATGTAAGACAGGGATGGCCAAACTCCTAAAGAAACTGCAGGGGATGGAGATTGGATATTGGGACACCCCAGCTTGCGAATATCCAGCTCTGTCTGAGGGGTGTCCTCCTGGGCTGCAGGCTGTTCTCCTGCAGGATGCAGCTCTCTCATGGCATCCCTGTGTTATCCAGGTGCCCCAAGGAGGAGGCAGCTCTGTGTTAAGGCCACGTCCGTTCCGCTGGATGGCTGTCTGTGGGCAGCTGGAGTGAGGCCTCTGCACCACTGGTTAGGAGGGAAGAGCTGAGATCCCGTTCCGTCACCTGCAGACAAGGTGAATATTCTGTCCATCTGCACTTCTACTGCAGCTTCTGTGCTCCCAGCTGTCTCAACTTTCTTCTCTGAGAAATCCCTGACCATGTTCATCATGCTAACCATTACAGGGATAACTACTACATAACAAAAGAAAATTCTACCTTGCTCAAGCAAGAAAGCTGCAGGAAGGTTCTCCTGCAAAGAGAGAGGTTCAGGCTAGGGCATGCTTTAAGACTTGCAATGGCTTTTCCTGAGAGAAGTCTGTTATAACGTTTCTCTGCCATCTCATCTTCAGCAGACAACGGTGTCCAGAGTCAGCAAATGCCCAACATCAGCTCAGTGAGCGAGTTCCTCCTGCTGGCATTCGCAGACACGCGCGAGCTGCAGCTCCTGCACTTCGCGCTCTTCCTGGGCATCTACCTGGCTGCCCTCCTGGGCAACGGCCTCATCCTCAGCGCCGTTGCCTGCGACCACCACCTCCACACCCCCATGTACTTCTTCCTCCTCAACCTCGCCCTCCTCGACCTGGGCTGCATCTCCACCACTCTGCCCAAAGCCATGGCCAATGCCCTCTGGGACACCAGGGCCATCTCCTGTCAAGGATGTGCTGCACAGGTCTTTTTCTTTCTGTTCTTTATAGCAGCAGAATATTCCCTTCTCACTGTCTTGGCCTACGACCGCTACGTTGCCATCTGCAAGCCCCTGCACTACGGGAGCCTCGTGGGCAGCAGAGCTTGTGCCCAGATGGCAGCAGCTGCCTGGGGCAGTGGCTTTCTCAATGCTGTCCTGCACACGGCCAACACATTTTCCCTGCCCCTCTGCCACGGCAATGCTGTGGACCAGTTCTTCTGTGAAATCCCCCACATCCTCAAGCTCTCCTGTTCAGGTTCAGACTACCTAAAGGAAGTTAGACTTCTGGTGGTTAGTGCATGCTTAGCATTAATTTGTTTTGTTTTCATTGTGCTGTCCTATGTGCAGATCTTCAGGGCAGTGCTGAGGATGCCCTCTGAGCAGGGCCGGCACAAAGCCTTTTCCACGTGCCTCCCTCACCTGGCTGTGGTCTCCCTCTTTGTCAGCACTGCCATACTTGCCTACTTGAAGCCCCCCTCCATCTCCTCTCCATCCTTGGACCTGATGGTGTCATTTCTGTACTCAGTGGTGCCTCCAGCAGTGAACCCGCTCATCTATAGCATGAGGAACCAGGAGCTGAAAGCAACACTGAAGAAACTGATTCTAGTGGTAATATTTACTTAGCAATAAATTGGCTATCTCACTTTTCTAGTTTACCTCAAGTTAATATCAGGCAATTTGTGACCTCTAGATATAGCATTTGTCCTTGTTTCAGCTCGGATAGTGTTAATTTTCCTCCTAGTAGCTGGTAGGGTGTTATGTTTTGGATTAGGATGAGAAGAGTGCTGATTATATGCCGATATTTTACTTGTTGCAGAGCAGTGCTGACACCAAGCCAAGGACGTTTCAGCTTCTCACTCTGTGCTGCCAGTAGGCAGGCTGGGGGTGCAGCAAGAGCTGGGAGAGGACAGACCCAGGACACCTGACCCAAACTGGCCAAAGGAGTATTCCATAACATCTGATGTCAGGCTAAACAATAGATAGGGGTGGCTAGCCATGGGGAGGAGGGCTGGACTGCTCGGGGTTAGGCTGGGCATCGGTCAGTGGGTGGTGAGCAATTGCACTGTGCATCACTTGTTTGTACACATTATTAGTAGTAGCACTATTATAATCATTGTTGTTATTATTATTGTTATTATTATTTTCCTGCCTCAATAAACTGTCTTTATCTCACCTCACAGGCTTCACTTTCCCATTTCTCTCCCCCATCCCAGAGAGGCAGGGGGGAGGGTGAGTTAATGGTTGTGTGGTGTTTAGCTGCCGACTGGGTTAAACCACAACAATCCTTTTTAGCACCCAACGTGGGGCTTGAAGTATTGAGATAACGACAGATCTGACCAGAATGTGTTAAACTAAAATTGGTATAACTCTTAGACCTCCTTAATAGTTGCTAGTCACAATGCTGATTGCTTTAATATCAAGTCTGCTGCACCTGTTTTCCAAACTGAGTTTTATAGCACGTTACTTTCTGTATGTGCTCCCTGTCATGCTGTTTATCCTTTCCGGGCCCTGGTTTAAGATTGTTATGGTACTGTGTGGTGTAACAGTGGCTTAAGATATGATGAAATTTCTGGTCATGACCCTAACCTGGTATTTGTACTCAGCACTGTCATCGACTCTATACTTTGGAAACCATTTTTTTTGTCAGGGAGCCAATCTGTGGAGGGGAAAGAAGGAGACATTTTTTCCTACTCATTCAACCTTCCTTTCTCCTTCACCTCCCTCTTATCCTCCGAGCTTGGTACGATAGTTCTCCAAGATGTTGAATATCCTTGGGACACTCAGACTAGCATGGTCTTGTTGTTATGTCTCCTGAATGTGCTTCAGGTTTTGTTTAAGGTTAAACAACCACTTAGGAATCTCATCCAGAGATCTGTCCTGAGGCGGGACACTTGTGAGTGGCAGGGAGTGTGGGAGGATACGGGCAGGTTTCTAGAGCAGTGGGCACCTCCAGTGTTTTGGAAATTCTCCCCTGAACAACTGCAAAATCCTAAAAAACTGGTAGAATGCTTGAAAAAAGGGTGTCATGACTCTGGTAGTTCCAAAGTGACACAAATCACTGCTGTCTGCTGGGGTCTGGCCCGTGCCTATCGAGCTGCAATTGATACTACTACCAACTTAGTGACAGACCCTGCAGTCCCTCCAAGTCCTGTGACAGATCCAACGGCCACTCCGACCCCTACGATGGACCCTGCAGCCGCTTCAGCTCCTGCTCCTGCAGCTGCTCCAGCTCCTGTGGCTGGCTCAGAGAAATGAGCTGTAGCAGTGCAAGTAGCCGCTGTAGAGAATATTCCGTGACACTTCTGTACATGGTGGTGCCTATAGCAGTGAACCCCCTCATCTACAGCATGAGGAACCAGGAGCTCAAGGAAGCCTTGTGGAAACTCTTTGGACACATGCTTCTTTGGCATTAATAATGTGCCTATAAAACGAACAGGACAGACAGGTTTTCGGAAAAACCTCTTCATACAACAGCTTGTAATTCTTTTATTATTTTTTAAATTCTTTCTTAAACTTGAGATTTTGACTGAATTCTACTCGTGTCATCCTGCCTATTAATTATTTTATTATTTGTCACCCAATCATCTAATATACCTACAGAACTGGGTTCTCTGTGGATAAATAGAATAAAGAAGCTGTGAACTTTGTGGGTGTCAGCTGCTGTCTCTTCCCATCTCCTCTGGAGCTGGGGGAGAAGCCCCAGCATGCAGGAGGGGCTCAGGGCCAAGAGCCCAGCTGCCACATGCAGGAGCAGCCCCGGTGGCCCTCGGGGCTGCCCCTCCCTGCCCGCTGGGCTCTGCCTCTCTGCTGCCTTCGGGTCGGGGCTGCTGCTTCCCTGGAGCCATGGCCATGGCCAGCAGCAGGACGTGGCCTTGTCACTGCTGCTCTCGTTTGGTCTCCACGTTTTTCTCCTGTGCTCTTTTATTTGGATAAGCTGTCAGATCTCGTGTACCTTGGTGACAGTCCTGTTGTCTCTACAGTGGCATCCCAATCCCTGCAGGCAGCAGCAGGCACTGTGCAGCCTGGGGTCACAGCTGGCCTCCCTCCTAACACCACAGTAAGAAAAGGGGCTGCTCAAGGCAAACCCAGAAGCCTGGATGCCTTTTCCAAAGCTGCTGTCAGGAATAGAGCCAAGGGGTTACTCCTTGCTCTTCTGTTTTCTGGGCTTCTTCATGGAGTGATAGACACAGGCTGGAAGTCCCAGGGGGTCTGTGAAGGAACAAAGTGATGGACCAAGAGCTCAATTTGTGGTGGCACTTCCCCAAGCAGACAGCAACTGGTCTTGGACTCATCAGCACTGGACTGTGTCCCCTGCAGTGGGGGTGGCCGATGCCATCCTGGAGAAGAATTTGGAGCTGCCAGAAGATGTCAGAGAAACCCAGGGAAAACGAGCTCAGGGCACAGTGAATAGAAAACTTCATAAAATGAGTGACCGTCCAATGAAAGGTCTGGTAAAGGAAAAGGCGAATCTGAGGAGTCCATGGGCTAAAGGAGGGCTCTGCAATGCCCTCAAATCTGAGGGGACCATGTGCTAAGGGGGATGCACAAACCTCCTCCAGTGAGATGCCACTACTGCAGGAGAAGAGGGGAAGGTTGGAGAGACACGTGGGACCTGCGGGCAAGAGTGGTGTGTGCAAAGCATTTGGAGATATATGCAGGGGCAGCGTGAGCCCAGGAGACAGCAGTGAATGGAGCCCACAGACCGAAAGCCTGTCCGAGGTGGACTGACCAGAGCTCAAGTGCTCAATCTGGTGTGAGCAGGCAGAGGAGAGCTCTGCAGCCCCAGGGCACGCAGCAGCCCCACCAAAGGAGCCTGGCCAGTGATTCCTTGCAGCCCTGGGGCAATGGCAGTGACCCCCTGAGCTGGGTCTGCCTCCCAGCCTGTCCAGCATGGCCCCGCAGAGTGCCCCTGTGCGCCGGGAACCACAGCCCCCTCGCTCTGCAGAGCAGCACCTCTGGTTGTCATGTCAGAGATCTCAGCTTTTGACTAAACTCATACCTCAAAGCTGTTTTCAGTTTTCTCCGTAGGGGCGGCCACTGCCTCCAAGATGCCTGAAGGGAGGTAAATCCTGCATGAAGGCCTGCCAGATGTTAGCCTGGATCCATAGAAGTCATTCAGGAGCCAACGCTTGTACATAGCATCTACACTTTTGTGGAGGCGCAGAGCTGATGGGCACGTGCAGGATGCTCCTACAGAACTTTGTGCCCTTTTCCCTACTGACACCACTTCTGTCTCAGCAACAGAGTAGCCAGTAGAGGGAGACAGATACTCTGAGACCATGAAAGCCATCAGAAAGCTGATCCCAATAAGATAATCAATATGAGGATGACAGGAGAAGCCTGGCCAGCAGAGAAGTGAGATGTGGGGGAGGGAAGAGGAGCTTGGGAAGCAGAAATTAACGATTTTGTAGAGGTAAGAGGTTTCATGTAATGTTGATGGTGCTTTAAAACTGACTTTGATCCCTAAACCTGAATGTTGCTCCAACACCTTGACAGAAATCCACTGCAGTAATACCTGACCTCAGAGTATCCCTTCAAGCAGAACTCAGCCCATAGCCCCTTTCCTTACCTTTACTCTCTTGCTCATCCTAATCTCTTCCCTTAACACTAGCATTAAAATGCTTTATTTAACCCTAGATGACTTCTTGGCAGACGTAAAGAAAACCATAAACCACAAAGCTTGTCCATACCCCAGCCACAGACCTGACAACCAATGCAGAACACCAAACCCTCCCAATAAACCTTTGCTTAATCTCTAACCCAGAAAGGTGAGCCCTAGTTCAAGGCCAGTTGGCAGGTGACTTTGGGTAACCTAATCTAATGGAAATTGTCCCTGTCCATAGAAGAAGGTTTGACTAGATGATCACAGAATCACAGAATCGTCTAGGTTGGGAGAGACCTCCAAGATCACCTAGTCCAACCTCTGACCTAACACTAAGCAGTCCTCCACTAAACCATATCACTAAGCTCTACATCTAAATGTCTTTTAAAGACCTCCAGGGATGGTGACTCCACCACTTCCCTGGGCAGCCCATTCCAATGCCTAACAACCCTCTCAGAAAAGAAGTTTTTCCTAATATCCAACCTAAACCTCCCCTGGCATGACTTTAGCCCGTTCCCCCTCATCCGGTCACTGGGCACGTGGGAGAACAGACCAACCCCCACCTCGCTACAGCCCCCTTTGAGGTAGCTGTAGAGAGCAAAAAGGTCACCCCTGAGCCTCCTCTTCTCCAGGCTGAACAATCCCAGCTCCCTCAGCTGCTCCTTGTAAGACTTGTTCTGGGTTACACGTACTTGGGTAGTGTAAGGCACAATGCAATTCTTTTTGCCTTCTGCATCTACAGCACAGGAAGTAGGACTGCCCTACTCTATTGACTGGACAATAGAGTAGGGTAAAAAAAGTAAATGTCTTTACTTTTCATCCCGAGTTTTCTACAGAAGACCCAAGAGAGACCATGGATGACCAGGTACCTACTAATATTTAATCTGAAATTTTCTGGTTCCAACGGTCATTTCAATTTTATTTTATTTTATTTTGCTTTATTTTATTTTATTTTATTTTATTTTATTTTATTTTATTTTATTTTATTTTATTTTATTTTATTTTATTTTATTTTATTTATTTTTTTTTTTTTTTTTTTATCCCCCCCCCCAAAAAAAAACATGTGACTTGTTTTAGAAAGGGTTTCATGTGCTGGGCTGGGCTGCAGTTACAGGGACAAAGACCACTGCTGGCAGTGGAGCTGTCAGACCTCCAGACTCTGATTTTCCTCCTGATGCATGTCTCCAAAGAAGTCACCCTGGATGAATAGCAATAGGAGAATGATGATCCAAACTGAAATGCAAGAAAATTCAGCCTTTGAAACAAGAAAATATATTTATTATGTGCTTTGTGAAATCTTTTCCCTTAACTATGTCATGCAAGCTCTGCAGTTAGCTGCACAAGGCGTGAAACCTTGAAGAAAACTATGGAGGAGATGTTAGGAATTTCTGCATTTTAATGAGTTCCATGGTGTATTGTGGTGCTGAGTCTATGAAGCTCAGGTACTGAGAGGACAATGATGCGACTGCTAGAGAAAGTAAAGTCAGAAGGAAAAGCTGAAGTGACTTGGAGTATTAATGGGCCCCACTGGGGGCTGTTACTAACAAAGCCTCCCCAGGGACTAGTTAGGGCAGATAGTTGGAGGCCATGACTGCAGACAGGCAAAGCACTGTGCTGAGAAATGTCTTCGTTGGTTTTGGTGAAGCAGAAGAGCCAAGGCCTGACCCCAGGCACTGGAAGGGGAGGTCCTGCACCCCTATGTCCATCTCAGGGCTCTTCCTGGGGCTCTGTGGGGTGTGGTGGGCAGTGTGATGCCATGAGAAGAACAGTGATATGAGAAGAACAGTGGTATGCTGCACAGGGTTGCAAGGAATCAATGAGGCCCCATTGCAATGAGGATAACATATCTCCTCCTAAGCTACTGCCAAGGGGAAAAACCTTCACGGCTGTTGGGCCTTCCCTTTTTAAAAGCACCCTCTGCCTTCTCCTCTGTAGCTTTTCCTATGCTGTCCCACACATTGCCCTATTTTCTTGAAGTCTGGAGACATCCATCTCTGTTCACCGTCTTGCTCTCATGCCTTGCTTTCAATGATGTCTCGTCAGCCCTCACCAGCTGTTCCTTGAAACACAAAGCCAGGGTCTGATCAGAGGGTGACCTCTGGCACCACAGCATGACCTTTTGAGGGACATTTCTCCCTCCTTGTAACCAGTACCAGCCTTCCATGGAACACTTTGTGGCATTTTTTTCTCTCCTGCGCTTTCCTACTAGCACAGAAAGCTCCATCAGGGTGGAAACCACTCCTGAAGTAGGCATCCCAACCCAGCAGGCTCCTTGCGGCCTCTCAGCCAAGCAGACACAAGTCACCTCAGCAGCATCTTCCAA
Source organism: Somateria mollissima (assembly GCA_951411735.1). Lineage (NCBI taxonomy): Eukaryota > Metazoa > Chordata > Aves > Anseriformes > Anatidae > Somateria > Somateria mollissima. Next base: position 492,479 of record CATOCB010000138.1, read on the forward strand.
GCCAGGGGCCTGCTGCTGGCCTTGCAGCTTCTTGTGCAGACACAGCCAAGCCTTGTGCCTCCTGCTGCCCAGTCATGGACTCAAGCAGAAGGGACAGGACAACCCATGTTGGGGTCTTCTTTCTGCCTGGGTCCTCCTGGGTGTGGAGGCAGAGGGGATCCCACAGTCAGCATGCCAAGCAGGTGCCTTCTGCTGGCCTAGCAGGGCCACTGCCAGATGTCAGCCCAAAAGTACAAATCCCAGGTCTATGTCAAGGCCCCTACAGACACAAGTGACCTCCCAGTCCTTTTCCGTGACACGTTCCTGCTGCTGCCCTATCACGTGCAGAGACAGAAGTGACCTCACAGTCACTTCCATGGTTACATTCCTCCTGCTGGGGCAGGAGATCCTGAGGTAGAGCTGAGCTTTCTCTAGCCCCCTCGGTATCTCTTTTTACTTTCTGCGTTAGAGATTAAGCAAAGTTTTAGTGGGATTGTTTGGTGTTCTGCTTATGCTGTCACGTCTGTGGTTGAGGTATGGACAAGCTCTGTGGTTTACGGGTGTTTTACGTCTGTCAATGAGTCTAGGGTTAAATAGAGCATTTTAATGTTAGTGTTAAGTGAAGGGATTACGGTTATCAAGAGAGAAAATTGATTCCTTTCAGAGTGTTGTAGTAGCATTTAGGTTTAGGGATTAAAAACAGTGTTTCCAGTAAGGTAAGGGACATACATTACTGTTTTAAGTCAGTGTTACTGCAGCATCGGCATTGCCTGAATGCTCTTACCTCTATGAAATCATTAATTTCTGCTGGCCATGCTCCTCTTCCCACCCCAAAATCTCACATGTCTCTTGTTCAGGCTGCTCCTGACCTCCCCATATCTTACTAGGATCAGCTTTCTGATGGCATTTACCATCTCAGTGTATCTGTCTCACCTCTGTTGGCTCCTCCTTTCCTGAGAAGGTAGTGGCGTTGTAGTCAGGAGGGAAAAGGACACAAAGGTCTTTAGGAGCATCCTGTACAATGTGCCCATCAGCTCTGCACCTCCACAAAATCACGCTTCCGGCCCACAAGTTTTGTTTCCCAAATGGCTTCTGTGGATCCTGGGCTACTTTTCCCAGACCCTCTCACATGTTTCAGTTTTGGATGTGCAGGGATGGGATAAGGAAAGCCAAGGCACAGATGGAACTGAGCTTAGCAGGGGATGAAAACAATAACAGGACGAGATTCTGTAGTACATCGCTCAGAAAAGAAAGGCCAAGGAGAGTGTACCCTCTTCTGATGGATGAGAAGGGTGAACTGGTAATGACAGACATGGAGAAGGCTGAGGGACTCAACAACATCTTTGCCTCAGTCTTCCCTGCCAGTCAGGCTTCCCAAGTCCTTCATTCCCTGAACTCATAGATGGAGGCTGGGTGTGCAAATTCTCACTTCCTGTAAGTGAAGAGGAGGTTTGAGACCACCTGAAGAAACTCAACAAATACAAGTCTATTGGGCCTGATGACTTGCATTCCAGGGTCCTGAGGGAACTGGCTGATGTAGTTTCCAAGCCTCTCTCCGTCATATTTGACCAGTCCTGTCAGTAGGGTGAAGTCCCTGGTGACTGGAAAAAGGAAACATCACTCCCATTTTTAAAAAGGGTAGAAATGAGAACCCATGGAACTACCGAATGGTGAGCCTCACCCTTGTACCTTGCAAGATCATGGAAAAGATCCTCCTGGAATCGATGTCAAGGCACATGCAAGACAAAGAGGTGATCTCAGACAGCCAGCATGGCTTCTCCAAAGAGTAAATCGTGCCTGACCAAGGTGGTGGCTTTCTACAGTGGAGTGATCACATCAGACAACAAGCAAAGACCGACCTATGTCATCTACTTGGACTTCTGTAAGACCATTGACACTGTCCCACATGACATCCTTGTCTCCAAATTGGAGAGATACGCATTTAATGGGTGAACCATTCAGTGGATAAGGAGTTGGCCTGAAGATCACACCCAGAGAGTGGTGCTCAATGTCTCTATGTCCAAGTGGAGGCTGGTGACAAGTGTTGTACCTCAGGGGTCTGTCCTGGGACTGGTGCTGTTTAATATCTTTATCTATGACAGACAGTGAGATCGACAGTGAGACAGTACATTCTGCGCTTGTAGCCCAGAAGGCCAACTGCATCCTGGGCTGCATCAGCAGAGGAGTGGCCAGCAGGTAGAGGGAGGTCACTTCTACTTCTACTCCTTCTACTCTGCCCTTGTGAGGCCCCACTTGGAGTGATGCATCCAGGACTGGGACCCCCAGCACAAGAAGGGTGTGCATCTGTTAGAACGGGTCCGAAGGAGGGCCACAAAGATGATCAAGGGGCTGGAGCATGTCTCCTATGAAGGAAGGCTGAGAGAGCTGGGGCTGTTCAGCCTGGAGAAAAGAAGGCTCAGGGGTGACCTCTTTGTGACTTTCAGTACATAAAGGGGGCTTATAAAAAGATGGAGAGTGACTCTTTGTTCAATTAGATAATGATAGGACAAGGGGGAATGGTTTTAAGCTAAAAGAGGGGAGATTTAGATTAGAGGTTAGGAGGAAACTCTTCACTCAGAGGGAGGTGAGGCACTGGAACAGGTTGCTGAGAGACCTTAGGGATGCCCCATCCCTGGAGCTGATCAAGAGCAGGTTAGATGATGCCCTGGGCAACCTGATCTCGTGGGGGCATCCCTGCTTATGGCCGTGGGGTTTGAACTAGGTGACCTTTAAGGTCCCTTCCAACAGGAGCCATTCTCTGATTCTATGGTCTCACTAGCTATACCTCAAGCATGACTCCCATGCCATCAGCCTTCCTGTGGTCTCTCACCTGACCAGAACAGAAGGTGCCTCGCCATCATCTTCAATGCCACGTGCATGCTTCTGCCCTTTATGGTTCCTATCTGTGCCACATTCCTGCTGCTGGTCCGTCAGCTCCACAGACAGAAGTGACCTCCCAGCCTCCTTCACAGCCATGTGCCTCCTGCAGGCCCAGCACATCCTGAGGCACACCTGACCTCATCAGAGCATTCCCAGCCAGCTCCTCCTTGTGGCCTCTGATCTGATCACATACCTGTCACCTCACATGCCTCTTCCAATGCCATGGGACTGCTGCAGGACCTCACAGTCCCTGCCCTGCCCCAAGGGGACAAGCAGCTGAGGTTATGGGTTGGAGTGGGGTTGAGGATGAGATGTGCTGTGTTCATGCTGCAGGGCTTTGGGGGTTAGATGATCAGGTTAATGTTTAGGGATTAGAGGTCACCCTCCAGGGTTAAGGGAATGGCAAGGGTATTGAGGGAGGGATTGGTGTTCTGCTCAAGGTGCCTTCTCAAGGTCTGGGATAAGGACAAGTTTTGAGGCTTTTAGTTTAGGTTTGGTTAGAGAGCTAGGTTTAAGGCTGGCATTTTCATCAATCCTTAGTTAGGCTTCATCATCCTTCTGTTTAGCCTTCTCGTAGAAGATGCCTTTTACCTCTGCGTTTCCAAACTCCTGAGCAACGTCTCTCCTTTATCTGGCCTTTCCAAGGTCTTTGAGAGAGGTCTTATAACAACGTCTGCAGCTCCACCAGCACCTCTCTCACCCTTCCCACACCACTTCTAAGGCAACCTGAGGAGTGACTGGGAGGATGGTGGTTTAGGAAAGGGCTTCATTAAGATCTCTGAGGAGGGCTGTATTTGGGCTTCTCACAGACAGTGATGGCAGTACCATAGAAAACAGTGACACTCGTGAGGACAGAAGAGCAGGTGGATAAGGCCTTGGCCTGCCAATACAGGACACACACACACCTGAAAACTGCATGAGAGGGAAGAGGAAGATTGGATCCAAAATGTAGATTATGAAATCAAAGACCATGAGTATCACCATGGCACTGCAGGACAGCTCCAGCAATGGGGCAAAACCACAGAAGGTGTCTATGACACAGGGGCCACAGAACTGTGGCTGGGAGGAGGAGAAAGAATTCCTGTACATGAGAGAAATTCCCCGGGTTCAGGTACAGCTGCCTTCTGGAGTCAGACCTTGCACTTCTCGAGCCTTGCAGAGAACAGGGATGGCATACAGCCCAGGGCTGACCGTAGGACGTGGCCCCCAGCAGGAAGCACTGCGGTCATGCAGGAGGTGCAGCTGAGAGTGCTGCCACCTCTGTGAGCAAAGGGGGTGCTGTCCCCAGCCAGGAAGCTGGCCAGCATCTGGCGCAGGGTGCTGGAGCTGTGCAAGGAGGACAACTCTCCCCCAGGAAGAAGGCCACGGGCATCTGCAGGTGTTTGCTGGCAGGCACCAACTGAGTGATGAGGGTGTTCCACATCCCAGTCACAGTGCTGGTGAAGTAATAGAGGGAGAAGATATTTGTGTATGGGTAGAGGATCTGTCTCCCAGATAGAAAATTGATGAGCTGGTTCATCGACGAGAGAGCCAAGGTGTAGATGTAGAGCTTGGTAGCGTGGTTTAGTGATGGACTTGTCAGCACTAAGGTAAACTTGCCTGACCTGGGTTACACATCTCAGACAAGTGTAAGGCACAATGCAATTCTTTTTGCCTTCTGCATCTATAGCACAGGAAGTAGGACTTTGCCCTACTCCATTGACTGGGCAGGTCTTTTCACATCACTCAATTTAGGTTTCCGTGGCTAGAACGGGACATATTCCCAAAAGAGGCCAAGCTCATGGGTACAGCTACAGCCACTTGAACATATATTTTCTTTAGTTTTCATCCTGAGTTTTCCACAGAAGACCAAAGAGATAACATGGATATCTAGGTGTCTACTAAGATTCAAGCTGAATTTCTCAGCTTCCAAAAGTCACTTCAATTTTCTTTTCTTCTCTTCTCTTTTCTTTTCTTTTCTTTTCTTTTCTTTTCTTTTCTTTTCTTTTCTTTTCTTTTCTTTTCTTTTCTTTTCTTTTCTTTTCTTTTCTTTTCTTTTCTTTTCTTTTCTTTTCTCTTTTCTTTTCTTTTCTTTTTGGTTTTACTTTATTTTTGGTTTTTATTTTATTTTATTTTATTTTATTTTATTTTATTTTATTTTATTTTATTTTTGGTTTTATTTTATTTTATTTGTTCTCAAGGAACCCGAGTTGTCTTAGAAAGGGTTTCATGTGTGGGCTGGGCTGCATTTACAGCGACAAAGACCACTGCTGGCAGGGAGGGTGTCTGACCTCCAGACTCTGCTTTTCCTCCCGAAGAAGGTCTCCAAAGAAGTTACCCTGGATGAACAGCAATAGGAGAATGATTCTCAAAACTGAAATGCAGCAAAATTCAGCCTTTAAAACAAGAAAATATTTTTTATTAGCTGCTTTTTGAAATTTTCTTCCTTAAGTACACCATGCAAGCTCTGTAATTAGCTATACAAGGCATGAAGGCTTGAAGAAACTATTGAAGAGATGTTGGGAGTTTCTGCATTTTAATGAGTTCCATGGTGCATTTTGGTGCTCAGTCTATGAAGTTCAGGTACTGAGAGGAGAGTGATGTAACCTCTTGAACAACTAAAGTCAGAAGGAAAAGCTGAAGTGACTTGGAGTATGAATGGGCCCCACTGAGGGCTGTTACTAACAAAGCCTCCCCAGGGACTGGTTAGGGGAGATAGTTGGAGGCCATGGTTACAGACAGGCAAAGCACTGTGCTGAGAAAAGTCTTGGTTGGTTTTAGTGAAGCAGAAGAGCCAAGGCCTGACCCCTGGAACTGTGAGAGGAGATCCCGCACCCCCACGTCTGGCTCAAGGCTGTTCCTGGGGTCTGTGGGATGGGGTGGGCAGGGTGATGCCATGAGAACAACACTTGTGTGACACCTCCTAGGTGCTGCACAGGGTTGCAAGGAATCGATGAGGCCTCATCACAATGAATAAAACATATTTCCTCCTAAGCTCTAGCCAAGAGGAAAGAAATTTCAGGGCTGTTGGGCCTGCCATTTCTACCAGCACCTTCTGCCTTCTCCTCTGCAGGCTTTCCTTTGCTGTCCCATAGTCTGAGCTATTTCCTTGCAGTCTGCAGACACCCATCTCTGTTCACCACCTTGCTCTCATCCCTTGCTTTCATCCATGTCTCGTCAACCCTCACCAGCTGTTCCTTGAAACACAAAGCCAGGGTCTTATCAGAGGGTGACCTCTGGCACCACAGCACGACCCTTTGAGAGACATTTCTTCCTCCTTGTGGCCAATGCTTAACTTCCAAGGTGCACTCTGTGGAAGTTTTTTCTTCTGCTCTTTCCTACTGCCAAAGGAAGCTCCCTCAGGGTGGAAACCACTCCTGAAGTAGGCATCCCAACCCAGCAGGCTCCTTGCGGCCTCTCAGCCAAGCAGACACAAGTCACCTCAGCAGCATCTTCCAAGCCAGGGGCCTGCTGCTGGCCTTGCAGCTTCTTGTGGAGACACAGCCAAGCCTTGTGCCTGCTGCTGCCCACTCACGGACTCAAGCAGAAGGGACAGGAGAACCCATATGGGGGCTTTCTTTCTGCCTGGGTCCTCCTGGGTCTGGAGGCAGAGGGGATCCCACAGTCAGCATGCCAAGCAGGTGCCTTCTGCTGGCCTAGCAGGGCCACTGCCAGATGTCAGCCCAAAAGTGCAGATCCCAGGTCTATGTCAAGGGTGACCTGCCACCTGCAGACACAAGTGACCTCCTAGTCCCTTTCTGTGACACGTTCCTGCTGCTGCCCTATCAACATCTCTCCTGGCCAGGCTTCTCCTGACTTCCCCATATCAGTCACCTTCTTAGGGGCAGCTCTCTGATGGCTTTCATGAACTCAGCATATCTGTCTCACTTCTGTTGGCTACTCTGTTCCTGAGAAAGAAACAGCTCCGAAGCCCGCATGGGAAAGGATACATAGGTCTGTAGGAGCACCCTGCACAACGTTCCCAGCAGCTCTGCAACACCACAGAAATGTGCTTCCTACCTTCAGCTTTGGTTCCAGAATGGACCTATGGACACAGGGAAAGATCTTCCAAGGCCCTCATGCAGCCTTTATGTTCCCCCAGGCATCTGGGAGGCAGTGACCCCCCTGTGTGTAGAAAACTGAAAGCAGCCCTGAAGGATGAATTAGGCAAATGCTGATACCTCTTCCATGACAACAGCTGTTCAAGACCTCTTCCTCTATGGGGCCTACCAGGTGCCTAGGAAGAGGGGATCTCACAAACTGTGTGCAGAGCAGGTGCATCTGCTGGCCTGTCATGGAGACCAGCAGATGTGAGCCTAAAGGCACAGATCCCAGCCAGGAGTCAAGGGTTGAGCTGTCGGCTACTTCAGAAAGAAGTCAACTCACAGCCACTTAACAGCCATTAGCTTCCTCATGGACTTACAGCTTCTGAGGCAGCACTGACCTCATAATACCAGACCTACAAAACACCCCCTTTTTGGGCCAGGACCTGCATAGGCAGAAGTGAACTGGTTGTGATCCTCCAAGCTCGTGGCACACCTGCTGGGCTCCCAGCCTCTCTGACACACAGGAGCCAGTTCCATGTCAGTCCTTTTGGAGGTGCTAGGGCAGGAGGGACCTTGCAGGCAATGTTCCAGCCCCATGCCTGTTGGCGGTCTCTCAGCTCCTTGTGCACAGTGAAGAACACGCTCACATCCAGAAGCCTGAAGCTGGCCTAGCAGACACTCAGGGGAAGTGCCCTCCAAGCCCCAGCCCCAACCCCAGCCCCAGCCCCAGCCGGCGGTGCTGCTCTGCAGAGTGAGGGGCTGTGGTGCCCAGGGCACGGGGACACTCTGCAGGGCTTGCTGTGCAGGCTGGGAGGCACACCCAGCTCATGGGGTCACTGCCATTGACCCAGGGCTGCAAGGAATCACTGGCCAGGCTCCTTTGCTGGGGCTGCTGCGTGCCCTGGGGCTGCAGAGCTCTCCTCTGCCTGCTCACAGCAGATTGAGCACTTGAGCTCTGCTCAGTCCACCTCGGAGGAGATCTCCCCTTAGGAGGGAAGTGCTGCAGTGGAGGCCAGCTGTGCCACTGCCGTGCCCACTGCCTGTCCCTGCCTGCAGTCCCAGCACAGCCCCACAGCAGCACTGGCACCAAGGAGCAGCCGGGCCTGAGCCCACCAGCAGGGCTCAGCAGGAGAGGGCGGCAGTGGCAAGAGAGCAGCTCTGCATGCCCCAAGCGCTGGTGCTCCCTGGCCGTGCTGCTGGGATGGGACTCTTTTCCTCTGCACCCCTGCACACGGGCACTGCCCCTGCAGAGCCAGAACAGGTCTCAGAGGAAGGACGTCAGACCAGGCAGTGCAGGCTCCTTCCTTAAGGTTAAATTCACAGAGAGCATGGCTTCACATGCACAGAGTCTATGAGCTATATTCAACAGGTACATCCATATCATCTTAATGGGTGTTCATTAGCTGAATTAATGTAATAAGAATATGCACAAACACAATCACAAAACAAAACAAAACAAAACAAAACAGGTATACTGGCTATTCCGCCAATTATTTGCATTACAGGACGTGCAGAAGCAGATCAAAAATTTCTTGCATCCAAGACACATCTAGTCATCTATTTCCAAAAGGCATGCTTGAGCTCCTGACTCCTCATGCTACAGATGAGGACGTGCTCTGCTGGAGGCACCACTGAGTACAGAACTGCCACCACCAGGTCCAGGGATGGGGAGGAGATGGAGGGGGCTTCAGGTAGGCAACCACGACAGGCCTGAGGGAGACGGACACCATGGCCAGGTGAGGGAGGCACGTGGAAAAGGCTTTGTGCCAGCCCTGCTATAGACAACAGGACTGTCACCTAGATACACAAGGTCTAATCCAAATACACTGCTCCTAACCGTGGCAGCTGGGCTCTTGACCCTGAGTCCCTCCTGGATGCTGGGGCTGCTCCCCCAGCTCGAGAGGAGATGGGAAGAGAAGGAAACTGAGACCAATGAAATTCCGCTGACATCTTTATTGTCTTTATCTATCAAGGAAGTCCGGTTCTCTATGTACAATAGATGATGTGGTCAAACCTTACAAAAGATGTAACATTCAGAATGCTAAGAATGAGATTATTAAAAACAAATGAAATATTGTTCAAATACTAACAGAGAAAAATAATGTAAAAAATGTTGTGTCATTTTCCCAAATACACTTTGATTTCTCTTCGGATTCTTATTAATGACAATGTTATGAAAACACTAGTAACGATAAAAATGATATGATACAATGTGAATCAAAATATTTGCATATTATTAAAAACACATTTTCTGAACACATCATGGATGCTTAAGAAGAATGTATGGAAACAGTTTCCTCACTGCATTCTTGAGCTCCTGGTTCCTCATGCTGTAGATGAGGGGGTTCACTGCTGGAGGCACCACCGAGTACAGAAGTGCAACGAGCAGGTCCAGGGATGGAGAAGAAATGGAGGGGGGCTTCAGGTAGGAAAATATGCCAGTGCTAATGCACAGGGAGACCACAGCCAGGTGAGGGAGGCACGTGGAAAAGGCTTTGTGTCGGCCCTGCTCAGAGGGCATCCTCAGCACTGCCCTGAAGATCTGCACATAGGACAGCACAATGAAAACAAAACAACCAAAGCCTAAAAAAACACTAAACAGAACTGCCCAAACTTCTCTGAGATAGGAATCAGAGCAGGAGAGCTTGAGGATGTGGGGGATTTCACAGAAGAACTGGTCCACAGCATTGCCGTGGAAGAGGGGCAGGGAAAATGTGTTGGCCGTGTGCAGGACAGCATTGAGAAAGCCACTGCCCCAGGCAGCTGCTGCCATCTGGGCACAAGCTCTGCTGCCCACGAGGCTCCCGTAGTGCAGGGGCTTGCAGATGGCAACGTAGCGGTCGTAGGCCATGACAGTAAGGTTATAATATTCTGCTGATATGAAGAAGAGAAAGAAAAAGACCTGTGCAGCACAGCCTTGATAGGAGATGGCCCTGGTGTCCCAGAGGGCATTGGCCATGGCTTTGGGCAGAGTGGTGGAGATGCAGCCCAGGTCGAGGAGGGCGAGGTTGAGGAGGAAGAAGTACATGGGGGTGTGGAGGCGGTGGTCGCAGGCTACGGCGCTGAGGATGAGGCCGTTGCCCAGGAGGGCAGCCAGGTAGATGCCCAGGAAGAGCGCGAAGTGCAGGAGCTGCAGCTCGCGCGTGTCTGCGAATGCCAGCAGGAGGAACTCAGTGATGGTGCTTCTGTTGGACATCTGCTTTTTTCGGGATGTGGTCCTGAACAAAGAAGAGAAAGAACAGTAATAATGTACAACAGACTTATCAGAGAAAAACTCATCCCATTTCTCATTTAGAATCTCCAGAAAATTGTCCATTTCCAGGAAGACATGTGGCAGGTGCCTTTCATGAGTTCTTCCTGATGCCTGAGGGTATCCCTGGGAGCAGGGGACTCCTCTGTGGGCGATGGAAGAGTCAGTTATGTCCAATAGCCAGAGGTAAGGAGCAACATCGGGTAATCTCAGACTCACTTCACTCCTGATATCAAAGAACCTTGTCCCAGTGTTGCTCCCAGGTTATCCAACTTCAGAGCAGATATACATGTATATACGTGTTTGTTTTTTTTTTATTTTTCTTTTATAGAGTCAGATTTTTGTTGCTACTAACCTACCACACCGGCTGAGTTTTCCTAAAACGGAAATCTGGGCATTTCTCCAGCACATAAGGATAAATATTGTGGATCCTCAAAGAAAAAGGGACTGGCCCTATAGTGCAGTGTCCTTTAGTGAGGACAGACAGTCTGTTCATCAGTGCTGGTCTCAGCCACCCTGTGAGAGCTGCAGGAAAGTTGTACTCAGAGGTTGATCTGAGAAGAACCTGAACACTGCTAAGAGCAGGGGAATCCAGGATCAAAGTGCCCATCTCCAGACCCCTAAACCACTCCCCATACTCCCCTTCTCCCAAGCACCCTGAGGGCTCACTCCATGGGCATCCAAACCCCCATCCCCAGCCAGCCTGGGAACAAGACCAGCAGCAGCACGGCCAGCTGGAGAAGCCAGGAGGAATGCCAGCGTGCTGCTGCCAGGGGAGGCAAGGCCAGGGAGGGACAGACGCACACTCAGCAGACCCTCCTGTGCTGCAGCTCTGCCTGCAGACGAGGCAGCTCCTGCTCATTGCAAATGATCTGTGCTCACTTCAAGCCGGCAGAGACCTCCCAAAGACAGGGATGTGTCCCAGAACTGGGCATTGGGGGGCTTGCAGCTCGTAAAGATCAGCTAGGATAAAACCTGAGAGGACCACAAAATGATGTTTGGTGCAGTTTCTGGGCTGAGGTGTGGGAAGGGACTTTATAAACTTAATTGCTGACAAACTGATCTCTCACTGCAATTCTCTTGGAGTCTCAGTCTCCACTACAATACTGACAGTCCATTACCATGAAACCTGCCTCCTCTCCACTGCAGGAATCTGCAAGCACAGGCTACAGAAAAAGTCTTGCCTTTCAGGTAGCCCCTGCCTTGGTCTTCCTTTTGAAAAATCCAATCATAAATGCCATTTTCTAAAGCATCATCTACTCCTACCTGAAGAAACAGAGAGACCCATCCCAACAAATGCTATCAGCCATCAGATGTGCCAGCTGTAGAAGACCCCTCTGGCAACCCCACCTGCATGGCCCTGCTGCCAGAGCCTCACAGTGCCAAGAGCCTGCAGATGTGTCCTGCCACACGCTGCCCTCTGTTGTTGCGCTCCTCAGTGCCTCCAAGCCCTCTCTCCTTCTCTCCTCTCTGTGTGCCAGCTGCGGTCAGAGCCCCCAGCCCTGCTGCGCTGTGCAGAGGAGCTGCTCCTGGGCACAGCTGTCTCTCTGCACCAGGGCCCTCTTGCCACGAGCTCTCTCTGTCCCACGAGCCCGGCCCAGCTCAGCAGCACAGCACCAGGGCATTGGAATCATCACTCTGGGGGTTTTGCTGATGAGCCCACGAACCTCAGGCACTCAGAGACAATTGAAGACATCTCTCCAGAAGTCCAAGTCAGAGGCAAGTTTCCTGCAGTGTCCACCTGAGGGCCAGCACTCACACAGCCTTCCTTGGAGCTCGTTAGAGCAGAACAGTGGAGGCAGTGAGGACAAGGAGACAAAGGCAGTGTGAAGGTGACACTGATGTGTAGGAAAACTGGATGTGTGTCACCAAGCACAAGGGCCAGGCCTTTACCTCCAGCCCGTAAGAAGGGAAACCCTTTCCCTTCACACCTTGCTCAGGCCTCTTTGTGGGGCAGTAGGAGATGGGGATGTGCATGGCCAAGTGCAGGAGAATGCTATGACCCCTGCCTGGTTCATGGGTGGGGGCTAGGAGGCAATGAGACCCTGGTGCTTTAATGATAAGCTGTCTCCTCATGGGCCTTAGTGGCTTAGATAGCAGCCATAGCCATGGACACAAAGACTTTGGTTCTGTTGGGACTTTCAGCCTTTCCAGTGTCCTTGCTCTTCCCCAAACCAGGCTGTCCTAGGGAATCCCACACCTGTACCTTTTTCCCCATTCCTGTAGACCATTGTGTTGGTAGTGTCACATTGGATCTGAGCTGAGTATGATAACTGAGATTTGCTTGGTGGCCATGACCCTCATATGGCAGCTCTGTAGGAAGCTGGCCTGGTTCCTGGTGAGCAGGCACCACTACTTGTACAGGATCCCTCATGGAGGATGTTCACAAGTCTATGGAGCTGGATGGGATATAGCCGAGGGTACTGAGGGAGCTGGCAGAAGTGCTCACCAAGCTGCCTTCCATCATTTATCAGCAGTCCTGGCTACCAGGGGTGTTCCCAGTCAGCTGGTGACTAGCAAATGTGATGCTCACCTACAAAATGGCTGGAAGGAGGATCGTGGAACTACAAGCCTGTCAGTCTGAACTTGGTACTGGGGAAGCTCTTGGAGCAGATTATCTTGAATTCCATCACACAACGCTTCCAGAACAGCCAGGTGATCAGGCCCAGTCAGCATGGGTTTGTCAAACCCTGGCAAATCAGATCTCAAGGTGTGACAAGGTGATGCTCGCAGTGGATGAGGGAAAGGCTGTGGATGTGGTCTATCTAGACCGCAGTAAGGCTTTTACATCTCTTCCCACAACATTCTCCAGAGAAACTGGCTGCTCAAGGCTTGGACTGGTGTATGCTTTGTGGGGTTAAAAACTGGCCCAAAGAGTCAGGGTAAATGCAAATAAATGCAGTTGGAGGCCTGTCCTTAGTGTCCCCCAGGGCCCCGTACTGCGGCCAGGTCTCTTCAGTATCTCCACCAATGACGTGGATGAGGGGATCGAGTGCACCCTCAGTAAGTTTGCAGATGACACCAAGTTTGGAGTGAATGTTGATCTGTTAGAGGGGCTTGTGAGGCCACAACTCGAGTACTGTGCTCAGCTCTGGGGCCCCAATAAGGATGTGTATCTATTAGAAGGAGACCAGAGGAGGGCCATGAGTATACTCTTCCCCGGAGTGTCTTCTAGCCAGCTTCAGGCTTCTGGATGTGAGCATAATCTTCACGGTGCACAAGGAGATGAGTGACTGCCAAGAGGCACGGGGCTGGAACATTGCCTGCAAGGTCCCTCCTGCCCTAGCACCTCCCAGGACTGGCACAGAACTGGCTCCTTTGTGTCAGAGAGGCTGGAGCCCAGCAGGCTTGAAGGATCAAAACCAGCTCAAACCTACGTGGGCAGATTCTGAGCTAAAAAGGGGGTGTTTTGTAGGCATGGTATAACGAGGACAGTGGTACTTCAGAAGCTGTCAACCCAGTAGGAAGCGAATGGTTGTTAAGTGGCTGGGAGTTGACTTCTTTCTGAAGAAGCTGACAGCTCAACCCTTGACTCCTGGCTGGGATCTGTGCCTTTAGGCTCACATCTGCTGGTCTCCATGACAGGCCAGCAGATGCAGCTGCTCTGCACACAGTTTGTGAGATCCCCTCTTCCTAAGCACCTGGTAGGCCCCATAGAGGAAGAGGTCTTGAATAGGTGTTGTCATGGCAGAGGTTTCAGCTTTTGCCTAAACTCGTCCTTCAGGGCTGCTTTTGTGGGTGTTGCAGAACTGCTGGGCACATTGAGCGGGGTGCTCCTACAGACGTTTCTCTCCTTCTCCATGCTGGTTCTCCAAACTTCCCCTAACAAGATGACTGATATGGGGAAGTCAGGAGAAGTCTGGACAGGAGAAATGTGAGATTTGAGGGAGGGAAAAGGAGCGTGGACAGCAGAAGCTGATGATTTTGCAGAGGTAAGAATGTTCAGGTAATGTTGATCCTACCATAAAGCAGACTTAAAGCAGTCATGTGAGGCCCTTGCCCTATTTTAACCTGTAGTGTTAGTCCATAGAGCTAAATGCTACTCCACACCCTGACAGGAATCTGCTGCTCTAATATTTGACCACAATATCCCTTGAAGCCAAAACTAGTCCACAGCCCCATTACTCTCTTGCTCACCCTGATCCCTGCCCTTAACACTACCATTAACATGCTCTATTTAGCCCTAGGCTTCTTGCAGACCTAAACAAAACCAAAGAACTTGCACATACCCTAACCACAGACCTGACACCACAAGCCAAACACCAAACCCTTCCACTACGCATTTGATTAATCTCTGTCACAGAAAGGTGAGCCCTAGTCCCTAATCTCATACATGAATGCCTAACACCCAAAGTCACGGTTCCTTTGCATTCACATCCAACCCTTTTCCTAACCCTACTCTTAAGCACTTAAGGTGCGTGGCCCTTATCCCAAGCACTTAAGGTGCTTGGCCCATAAGGAAGGGTAGGAACCATGAGTTTGCTCTGCAGTCACATGGCATTCAAAGCTGAATGTGAGGGGCCATGGATCTGATCAGCTTGTGGGCCACAAGGAGGAGATGGGTGGGAATGCTCTGATGAGCTCAGCTCTGCCTCAGCATCTCCTGCCCCAGCAGCAGGAATATGACTGTGGCAGTGATTTTGAGGTCACTTCTGTCTCTGCAGTGGATAGGGCAGCAGCAGGAACGTGTCACGGAAAGGGACTGTGAGGTCACTTCTGCCTGAAGCAGCTGACAGGTCACCCTTGACTTCTCCCTGGGATCTGCACTTTTGGGCAGACATCTGGCAGTGGCCCTGCTAGGCCAGCAGAAGGCACCTGCTTGGCATGCTGACTGTGGGATCCCCTCTGCCTACACACCCAGGAGGACCCAGACAGAAAGAAGGCCCCCATATGGGTTGTCCTGTCCCTTCTGCTTGAGTCCATGACTGGGCAGCAGCAGGCACAAGGCTTGGCTGTGTCTAGCCAAGAAGCTGCAAGGCCAGCAGCTTGGAAGCTGCTGCTGAGGTGACTTGTGTCTGCTTGGCTGACAGGCCACAAGGAGCCTGATGGGTTGGGATGCCTACTTCAGGAGTGGTTTCCACCCTCATAGAGTTTTCTTTGGTAGTAGGAAAGAGCAGCAGAAAAACTTCCACAGAGTACACCTTGGAAGTTATACATTAGCCACGAGGAGGAAGAAATGTCCCTCAAAGTGCCGTGCTTTGGTGCCAGAGGTCACCTTCTGATTTGACCCTGGCTTTGTATTTCAAGGGACAGCTGGTGAGGGTTGACAAGACATGAGTGAAAGCAAGGCATGAAAGCAAGGTGATGAACAGAGATAGGTGTCTGCAGACTTCAAGGAAATAGGTTATACTGTGGCTCAGCATAGGAAAGCCTGCAGAGGAGAAGGCAGAGTGCTGGTAGAAATGGCAGGCCCAACAGCCCTGAGGTTTCTGTCCCCTTGGCTAGCGCTTAGGAGGAGATATGTTATATTCATTGTGATGAGGCCTCACTGATTCCTTGCAACCCTGTGCAGCACCTCGGAGGTGTCACACCAGTGTTCTTCTCATGGCATCACACTGCCCACCATATCCCACAGACCCCAGGAACAGCCTTGAGCTGGACATGGAGCTGTAGGATCTCCTCTCCCAGTTCCAGGGGTCAGCCCTTGGCTCTTCTTCTTCATCAAAGCAAACCAAGACTTTTCTCAGCACAGCGCTTTGCCTGTCTGTAACCATGGCCTCCAATTATCTGCCCTAACAAGGCCCTGGGGAAGCTTTGTTAGTAAGAGCCCTCAGTGGGGCCCATTAGTACTCCAAGTCACTTCAACTTTTCCTTCTGACTTTAGTTGCTCAAGCGGTTACATCACTCTCCACTCGGTACCTGAGCTTCATAGACTGAGCACCAAAATACACCATGGAACTCATTAAAATGAAGAAACTCCAAACATCTCTTCCATAGTTTTCTTCAAGCCTTCATGCCTTGTGCAGCTAATTGCAGAACTTGCATGGCGCACTTAAGGAAGAATATTTCATAAAGCAGCTAATAAAAAATATTTTCTGTTTTTAAAGGCTGAATTTTGCTGCATTTTAGTTTTGAGAATCATTCTCCTATTGCTATTCATCCACGGTGACTTCTTTGGAGACCTGCATTGGGCGAAAAAACAGAGTCTGGAGGTCTGACTCCTCCACTGCCAGCAGTGGTCTTTGTCCCTGTAACTGCAGCCCAGCCCACACATGAACCCTTTCTAAGACAACTCGGGTTCCTTCAGAAAAATAAAATATAAAATAAAATAAAATAAAATAAAATAAAATAAAATAAAATAAAATAAAAAGTTTGAAATGACTTTTGGAATCTGAGAAATTCAGTTTGAATCTCAGTAGACACCTGGACATCCATGGTATCTCTTGGGTCTTCTGTGGAAAACTCAGTATAAAAACTAAAGAAAACATATCTTCAAGTTTCTGTAACTGTACATATGAGATTGACCGCTTTTGGGAAATTGTCCCTTCCAGACACAGAAAACTAAATTGAGTGATGTGAAAAGACCTGCCCAGTCAATAGAGTAGGGCAAAGTCCTACTTCCTGTGCTATAGATGCAGAAGGCAAAAAGAATTGCATTGTGCCTTACACTTTTCTGAGATGTGTAACCCAGGTCAGGCAACTTTACCTTAGTGCTGACAAGTCCATCACTAAACCACGCTCCCAAGCTCTACATCTACACCTTGGCTCTCCAGTCGATGACCCAGCTCATGGATGGCAATCAGGGAGTCTCGGTTCGCGCGACGCTGCCTCAGGTGCGCCACCATGGTAGCCATTGGCACCTGCTGTTCTTCAACCCTCAGCAAACCCCCAACAGAAGGAGTCTGTGGAAGGCCAAGCAAGGTAGACAACTGCTTCATGTCCTTTGTCTCCAAGGCAGCTCTGCCAAAGCCCCACCGGTGGTGCCCTCTTGGAACTCTGAATTCCCTCTCCTGAAACAGTCTATGCCGAGGATGTACATAGCCTCTGAGCCAGTCCCAATGGGGTGTGTGATATATGGAGCAATATTTGTGTCAAGAAGATGGTTGATATAAAGAAGGGGGAGATGTGGGGGTGTGGCCATGGGGGTTGGCAAGCCCCATGGTTGATGATACCTTCAGACTCTTAACGATGAGGCCATCAGGAATGTAAAAGTGTTTAGAGGGAACAAAGAAGGGTGATTCAGGAGATGCCATGTAGTCTCGGGTCGCTTGTTCTCCAGACATTTAGGCATGGAAGTTGCTGGGAATTTGCTGTTGCTGGGCAAAGTTGTTTGACCAATGAAAAGTTGTTTTTGAAAAGGACTGCTGTGGGGCGAAGGGTATAAGAGGGGAGCCTGTCCTCAAGATGAAAAAAGGCATCCTGATATAATGAAAAAGGAATGAATAGGGACAGGCTAGCAGAACAGAGACTAGGACGGGAACAGGCACGTTGATCACCTCATGAAGATAGGTTTGGCCAAACTCAGCAAACCGCCCAAAGAAGCTCGTGCAGAAAGTCCCTGGAAATAGGCGCACCGGAGCTGGGAAGAAGCTCAAGATGAGAGAAGCAGAGCCACGCACACAACTGCCCCTCGCTGGTAAGCAGCTGCGCATTATGGGGTATCATACGTCCTTAGAAACAAAGACTGTCCTGGTAACCTTACAGCTTATTCTCCTTCTTAACAATCGGACAGTTTATGAGCCTGAAATATGGGAACAAATTGAGGTCAAGGTGTGAGACTCTGCAACTAAAAACGACAAGATTGCGGTGGGACTGCTCGGCACCCGGCGAGCAGTCTCTGAGGCCTTGAAGAGCCATGTGGGACCACAGTCAGAAACGTGTGGTTTGCCAGACAGTGAGGGAGCTGAGGCTCGTCCACCGATCCTTCTACTACACCATCGCCCCTGCCCCCACCACTACTGCCATCGCAGGCGTTTGCTGTTATGCCCCCTGGTGACATGCCTTTTGACCCAGGCCCTATTGGCCTTGAAGAGGAGATGGATGTGTTTTTCTTCGATCTGGGAATAATAGGATACATAAGGCCCGAATGCCGAGTTCCTTGCAAGACATGTTGTTCCCACAACTAGCCCTGGAACTCTCCGCTGTTTGTAATCAAGAAAAGGAGTGGAAAATGGAGACTGTTAAGTCATGGAAGATATGGGAGCACTTCAACCAGGATTACCAACTCCAACCATGCTCCCCCAGTCATGGACTTTAACAGTAATAGACTTAAAGGATTGTTTGTTATCGTTTCTGATTGTACATATGTATAGGCGTATATAAAAGCAATGTTCTGTACACTTAGAAAGTTCTATCTTCGTGTGTGCGTCTTGGTAGAGCATAGACTCCCCGCACACCCAGCACTGTTTCCTTGCCTTTTATAAATATTACTAAATTCAGATTGAGACTTCATTTATAACAGGTGCTTTTGCCATTCCTTCCCAGTTAGACTCACTTCAGCCTCCAGTACAGTTACCTCTTGGGATGCCCCTGTCACTCCAGAAATACAGGTGGGTTCTGCCTCTTTCTAGCTTGATGGCAAAAGGGTACTCTGTGCACCGGTGTCCAGTTGAGCCTGATACATTTGTAGTTCTGATGTGCCAGGCCATTAAATATACCCAGTCCAGTAAACTCGATTGTCCCTTTCCTCCCTGCCTCCCCCTGACTGGAAGCAGGACCCGTCTAGCCCTGCTCATAGTGTTCATTACTGTGTATAGTCGATGGCCCACTGGAAACACATCCCACAATGGCAGGGGAGAGGGTGCTGACAGCCAAGGGATGCATATCGGTGCAGGAGTTGGGGCCCAGCAGAGACAAGGAGTCAAGGCAGTGGGCTGGGGGAGGCCAGCAGAAGCAGCCCAAGGGGTGGTGCTGCTTGTGAGGACACGTTTGTGGCAGCAGCCGGAGTGGGCAGCAGCTGTGCGCAGGCGAGGGGAGGCCAGGAAGCGCATGCCGAGAGCGCTCCTGCCAGCAGAGCCAAGGCCGGGCCGAGCCCAAGGGCAGGGGGCTGCAAGGGCCATGCTGAGCTCCCTGCCCCTGCAGCAGCCGCCCTGGCCCTCGGCCTCCTCTCCCCTGCCCCTGCAGCTCTGGGCTCCCTTCGCGCAGCCCTGGCTCTGCAGCACCAAGCCCTGCTGGGAGCCCTCCCCTGCATGCTGCCACCGCTCCCTGACGCTGCTGTTGCCCTCTGCCGGGCACTGCCCAGCCCAGCCCAGCCCTTGCCCACCTCTCCCCACCTCCCTGCCCTCTCCCCAGCCCAGCCCAGCAGCCCAGGCTGGGCTGGCCCCAGGGCAGTGCCCACCGCAGGCTGCTGCAGGGCTCTGGGCACGGCCACCACAGCCCCAGCCCCTCGCAAGGCACCGCAGCTGCTGCTACAAAGGCGGCTCTGGGCCTCCCCAGCAGCCCCTGCACTCAGGAGATGGAGGTCCGTGAAGCTGCAGGAGCCCTGCTCTCCTGCCTGGGAGATCCCCAGCACAGGGTGCCTGTGCCCCGCAGGGCCAGTCCCGCTCCCCAGGCCAGCACAAGAGGCCTGCCCCAGCCACAGAGCAGCTCCAGATTCCTCTCCAGCATGCCATTTGCCATCAGACCCAGCAACTTCAGGACACTCCCAGGCCAGTCAAGGCCAATTATTCTTTGCTGAGCCATGTGCAGCCAAGAAGGGAGCTCTTAGTCCAGCACTACACTGAAGTTCTGATCTACGGTGAAACCCCGAAATGCAAGAGGCCCGTTCATGCAGGAGTTCCTTTGGTATATTCCTAGCACAAGCTTTGGAAGAGCTGTGCAAAGAAAGAGATACCCCTGTACAGATAACAAGACTCAGCAAGGCACATGAGCTCTAAAGGCTTAGTGGAATGGGAGAGCACAAGAGAACAATGTGGAAACCAAAAGAGAGCAGCAGTGACAAGGCCACGTCCTGCTGCTGGCCATGGCCATGGCTCCAGGGAAGCAGCAGCCCCGACCCGAAGGCAGCAGAGAGGCAGAGCCCAGCGGGCAGTGAGGGGCAGCCCCGAGGGCCACCGGGGCTGCTCCTGCATGTGGCAGCTGGGCTCTTGGCCCCGAGCCCCTCCTGCGTGCTGGGGGTGTTCCCCCAGCTCCAGAGGAGAGAGGACCTCTGACCAGTGACATTCTGAATGCATTTTGGATGCCTTCCTTATTGTCTATATTCATGTCGGAAACCTAGCTCTACAGGTACATGAGATGAGTGGGTTAAAGTAAATAAATTAACATGCTGAAGGTTAAAAATTCCATTACTCAAGTATAAACCATATTTAAAATTTTTAAAGAATAATAATAAAAATTGTCCCCTCATTTTCCCAAATAACTTCTCAGTCCAATTAATGTTTTTATTTAATATAATGTATTATGACAATAATAATAATGACCACATCACTGATGCTTAAGAAGCATGTAAAAAAACAATTTTAATCAGAGCATTCTTGAGCTGCTGGTTCCTAATGCTATAGATGAGGGGGTTCACTGCTGGTGGCACCACCAAGTACAGAACTGCCACAACAAGGTCCAGGGATGGAGAGGAGAATGAGGGGGGCTTCAGGTAGGCAACTGTGGCTGTGCTGACAAACACAGAGACCACTGCCAGGTGAGGGAGGCATGTGGAAAAGGCTTTGTGCCGGCCCTGCTCAGAGGGCATCCTCAGCACTGCCCTGAAGATCTGCACATAGGACAGCACAATGAAAACAAAACAACCAAAGACTAAAGAAACACTAAACACAAGTGCCCCAACTTCCCTGAGGTAGGCATCAGAGCAGGAGAGCTTGAGGATGTGGGGGATTTCACAGAAGAACTGGTCCACAGCATTGCCGTGGAAGAGGGGCAGGGAAAATGTGTTGGCCGTGTGCAGGACAGCATGGAGAAAGCCACTGCCCCAGGCAGCTGCTGCCATCTGGGCACAAGCTCTGCTGCCCACGAGGCTCCCGTAGTGCAGGGGCTTGCAGATGGCAACGTAGCGGTCGTAGGCCATGACGGTGAGAAGGGAATACTCTGCTCCAATGAAGAAGACTAAAAAAAGTACTTGGACAACACATCCTTGATAGGAGATGGCCCTGGTGTCCCAGAGGGCATTGGCCATGGCTTTGGGCAGAGTGGTGGAGATGCAGCCCAGGTCGAGGAGGGCGAGGTTGAGGAGGAAGAAGTACATGGGGGTGTGGAGGCGGTGGTCGCAGGCTACGGCGCTGAGGATGAGGCCGTTGCCCAGGAGGGCAGCCAGGTAGATGCCCAGGAAGAGCGCGAAGTGCAGGAGCTGCAGCTCGCGCGTGTCTGCGAATGCCAGCAGCAGGAACTCGCTCACTGAGCTGATGTTGGGCATTTGCTTTGGACATAGAACCTGAAAAATGAGAAACAAATATACATGTACAGACTGTTATGAGGAAAGTTTCTGACAAAAATTCCCAGTAAAAGTCTTACATTCCCTGTTTCCAAGAGGACCTTTGTCTATCTCCCTGTCTGGAGCCCTGCTTTGTGCTTGCTGAATGTCTTGTACACAGCAGCCACCTCTGCCCATCAGCCCCCAAGCTGGACACCTCTGCTCCACTGCAGTGGTAAATGTCATTGCTGTGGGCAGAAACCTCAGCCAGAGTTCACATTGAGGAGGGCTGCTCTGTCCATCCCTTGCTGCCCAGCTGCTGGCTGCTTGCAGCACTCAGCTGGGGGATGGATGTACTCAGAGGTTGTGCTGAAAAACCATATCCCCCTGCCTGCAGGTCCTAAAGAACAGCTCAGAAAAGCCCTGGTGCAGTCTGTAAGCAGAGAGAAAAGAAGGGATATTCTCAGGTTCGCCAGTAAACTCTTTATGTCTCAGTTCAAGGCAGTAGAAGCTCAGTCACCTGTGCAAATCCAACCACTCTGTTACCACAGAGCCTGCCCCAAAATCAGAGCAGGATGAGGCAGGCAGAGAGTGCAGAAAGTGCCTTCTCTTTGCAGGCAGCCCCTGCCCTGCCCTTCCTCTGCCCAAGCCCCTGGGCTCCCCGGGCAGGCTGAGTGCTGAGCCTGGCAGGTGGCAGAGGCCCTGCCCTGGCACACAGCCCCTGGGACACAGCAGGGACCCTGCTCTGCACCACAGCCCTGGGCAGCCCTGCCTGCACCCCCGGCTTCTCTTTCCTCCAGGAACTGCGACTGCATTGCCCCCAGCCAGAGACTTATCAGGTTCAGGGCTGGGAATTGTTCTCCCCCAGTGAGCTCTGTGCATCCTGACACTTCTGCCTGCCTTTAAGCACTCTGTCTCTGCAGGCAGTGCCCCCAGCCCTGCTGCGCTGTGCAGAGGAGCTGCTCCTGGGCACAGCTGTCTCTCTGCACCAGGGCCCTCTTGCCACGAGCTCTCTCTGTCCCACGAGCCTGGCCCAGCTCAGCAGCACAGCACCAGCCCAAGGCACTGCAATGACCCCTCTGGGGCTTTGCTGATGAGCCCACGAACCTCAGGCACTCAGAGACAATTGAAGACATCTCTCCAGAAGTCCAAGTCAGGGGCAAGTTTCCTGCAGTGTCCCCCTGAGGGCCAGCACTCACACAGCCTCCCTTGGAGCTCGTTAGAGCAGAACAGTGGAGGCAGTGAGGACAAGGAGACAAAGGCAATGTGAAGGTGACACTGATGTGTAGGAAAACTGGATGTGTGTCACCAAGCACAAAGGCCAGGCCTTGACCTCAAGCACTTGGGAAGGGAGATCCTTTCCTTTACAGGTTGCTCAGGGCTCTTTGTGGAGCAGTAGGAGATGGGGATGTGCATGGCCAAGTGCAGGAGAATGCTACGACCCCTGCCTGGCTCTTGGGTGGGAGCAAGGAGGCAATGAGGCCCTGGTGCTTTAACCATCAGCTGTCTCCTCCTAGGCCTCAGTGGCAGAGACAAGAGTCATAGCAATGGACACAAAGACCTGGGTCCTGTTGGGACTTTGAGCCTTGCCACAGCCATTGCTCCTCTCCTCACCAGGCTGTCTGAGGGACTCCCGGACTCCCAAATCTTCCACTGCTGGATGCAGACCCTTCTGTGGGTAGTGTCACATTGGATCTGAGGTGAGTATGATAACTCAGATCTTCTTGGTGGCCATGCCCCTCAGAAGGCAGCTCTGTAGGAAGCTGGCCTGGTTCCTCATGAGCAGGCACCACTGCTCGTATGGCATCCCTTGTGGTGCCCAGGGCCTCCTCCTCCTGGGCACTGCTCACTCAGCAGGGTCCCAGTCTGCCCTGATGTGTGGGGTTCCTCTTCCTCCGGTGCAGTACTTGGCTCTTCTCCTTGTGTATGTCAAGAGGTTTCTGTAGGCAAAATCCTGGGATTTCTCAAGGTTCCCCCTGACTGATGCTCCATTCCGTCAGCTGTTAGTATCTGCAGGCTGATGGCTGCCTCTGATTGTGCTGTCTGTTGTAAGATAACTGCATCAGCAATTGCAGGAAAATTTGGACAATACTGGATTTAGTGGAATGAAACTGCTGCACAGTATAACAGACTTTTAGGGGGTGGAATTTCAGTGACTCCTACTTTTTCCCTTCTTCCTTCTCATGCGTGCTGTCATTTTGTTTGCAACTTCATCCTAAATGTTGTGAGGCTGTGCAGGGCCAAAATTAGAAGTTCCAAAGTCCAACTGGAGCCCAAACTCTCTCCTACTATAAAAGATAACAACAACAACAACAACAAAATCCTAAAATTATTGAAAAAAGTATTGAAGGATTAATGAGAATCTTCATCCTCTGTTGGTAGTGGGGGGAAACATAGATAAAAGTGATGAGGAAAATGCGGAGGTATTTATTGATTCCTTTGCCTCAGTCTTTAGCAGCAAAAACAGTTGTTCTCCTGGTACACGGACTCCTGAACACGTAGGTAGGGACAGGGAGTGGCATGAAGCCCTTCTAATCCATGAAGGAAATGGTTAGAGAACTGCTATTCCACTTAGATGTACACAAGTCTACGGGGCCAGATGGGATCCTCCTGTTGGTACTGGGGGAGCTGGTTGAAGTGCTCGCCAAGCTGCTTTCCATCTTTTGTCAGCAGTCCTGGCTGTCAGGGGAGGTCCCAATCAAGTGGCAACTAGCAAATATGACGGCCATCTTCAAGAAGGGCTGGAAAGAGGATCCAGGGAACTACAGGCCTGTCAGTCTGACCTCAGGGATGGGGAAGACCATGGAGCATATTATCTTGAGTACCATCACACAACACTTCCAGGATCACCAGGATCACCAGGTGATCGGGCTCAGTCAGCATGGGTTTATCAAAGCCAGGTCCTGCTTGGCAAATCTGATCTCCTTCTAAGACAAGGTGATGTGCGCTCAGTGGACAAGGGAAAGGCTGTGGATGTGGTCTACCTAGACCTCAGTAAGGCTTTTGAAACTGTTTCCCTCAGCATTCTCCCAGAGAAACTGGCTGCTCAAGGCCAGGATGGATGGATGCTTCACTGGGTTAAAAATTGGCTGTATCTTCTTTTTCAATATCTTGGGAGACTTTACAGGGGCCTTCTAGTCCCTTTCCTGGGCACTGCCCAGGAAAGCTGGGGAGAGACTCTTCATCAAAGAATGTAGTGATAGGACTAGGGGAAATGGTTTTAAACTGAAAGAGGGTAGATTCAAGTTAGACATTAGAAAGTTCTTTACTCAGAGGATGGTGAGGAACAGGCTGCCTAGAGAAGCTGTGGATGCCCTATCCCTGGAGGTGTTCAAGGCCAGGTTGGATGGGGCTTTCTGCAACACGTTCTAGTGGAAGGTGTCCCTGCCCATGGCAGGTGAGTTGGAATTATCTCATCTTTAAGGTCCTTTCCTACCCAAACTATTCTGTGATTCTGTAAATATGAAACACAGCACCATACCAGCTACTAGGAAGAAAAATTTACTCTATTGCAGCCAAAACTAGGACAAGATCCACTGCCTATACCATACCATGTCTGTCATGCTGAGGTCTGACACTTTCCAATTAATCACCACCACCTGTCTTTTCTGTCTTTTGATATACACACAAAAATATAATTTCCTTAGTCTATTTGTGTCAATAATAATAATAATAATAATAATAATAAAGCAATATATATTAATAACAACAAATTATTATTGTTGTTGTTATTATTATTTCCTTTGTGTCCTATTAATCTCCTTTTATATCAACCCATAAACTTTTACCTTATTATTTTTTTTTTTTCTCCCAGTTTTCTCCTGCATCCCATTGGATGAATAGCTTTGTAGTGCCGAGCTTCCTGCTAGGTCAAACCACGGCAAGTCTTTTTGGTGCCTAGCATGGAGCACAAAGGTTGAGATGACAGAGCTGACCACAGTGTTTTAAAAGTAAATTGTTATAAGCATTTGATCATTTTAACAGTTGCTGATCACAATGTTGATCTCTTTGATCTGGGGTCTGTTGTGCTTGTTTTCAGAATTGTGTTGTATAGCACATTACTAACTGTCTGTCTTCCATGTCATGCAGTTTATCAGTTCTGGGGGCTGGTTTAAGGTTACTGCCTTGCTGTATTGGATAACGCTGATTTATGATAGGATAAAATTGTTGCCACCTCCATAACTTGGGAGCCATCTCTCCACCTCTTAGAAACTATTAATAATTACACTCTTTTAAACTCTTTGCCTTTTCTCCTTGAGGAGTAAATCTTGCAGGGTGGCCAGGGGTTGGGGTGGGAGGGTGGAACTGGTATGGACAGTGGGGAACACTTTTTCCCTACTACTTTACTCTGACTTTCTCCTTCACCTCCCCCTTCTCCTCTAGACTAATTACACTAGCTCTTCAAAGCTTTGAATATCCTTGGGATGGTCAGACCAGCATGTTCCTATTGTTACATCTCCTGGATGTGATTCAGCTTTTGTTTAAGTTTAAACAACTACTTAAGCATGCCATCCAGAGATCTGTCCAGAGACAGGAGAGTTAGGAGTGGCAGGGAGTGTGGGAGGATCTGGGCAGGCACCTAGAGCAGTGGGCACCTCCAGTGCTTTGGAATTTCACCCCTGAGCACATGCAGAACCCAAAAAATAATAAAATAAAATAAAATAATAAAATAAAATAAAATAAAATAAAATAAAATAAAATAAAATAAAATAAAATAAAATAAAATAATAAAATGCTTGAAAAATGTGTGTCATCACCCCGGCAATTCCAAAGAGACACAAATCTCTGCAATGTGCTGGGGCTTGACCTACGCTTAACAGGCCACAGTCAACACCTCCCCAACCCCTGTGACTTTTCCTGCAGGCACACGCCAGCCCCTGTGACAAGCCCATCAGGCACTCCAACCCTTGTGAAGGGCCCAGAAGCCACTTCAAACCCTGCAACAGGCCCTGCAGGTACTCCAGCTCCTGAGATGGGCACAAAATTAAACCCACCCCTGTGACAGGCCCTACCCAACCACTCCAACTCCTCTGAAAGGCCCTGCAGCCAGAACAACTCCAGTGATGGACCCTGCAGCCACTCCAGCACCTGCGATGGGCCCCATGGCTGGGCCAGAGAACCAGCCTGTGTCAGTATCAGTTGCCTCTACATGCAAGAGAAAACAATGGGTATGAAAGCCAGTTTTTCTTTAGAAATTAAAGAAACTCCTATCCAGATAAGAAAGGAGGGAGAAGAAGATGAGGCAGGTTTCTCCAAAGTTCGGCCATCGTTGAAGCAGGAGAACAAAGAAGAAGAGATCATATAAGCATCAGAAACCATGTGATCCCTATCCCAGGGTAAGCTACGAGATATTGGAAAAAGATTTCAGCCATCATCTTGGTGAGTATGTTGTCAGCTGGCTGCTCCAGATTGGGGAGAGAGGGAGCAATAGCCTGGATTTAGAGGACAGGGAAGCCAAGCAGCTGGAATCCCCCTCTAGGGAAGGGGTGATTGACAAAAAAAAAAAAAAAAAAAAAAAAAAAAAAGGAAAATAGGCACAAGGAACTTACTCCTGACATGCTTGAAGGAAAGGCCTCCCTTCAAGAAAGATCCTGTATGTCAACCAGGTAAGTGGATGACAATGCAGTTGGGTATCCAGTATCTGATGGAATTAGTCATTCTGGAAGCAATTTATAAAAACCTAGACAACGAACAACTATCCAAAGATCCAAATGAAGTCAAGCGTACAGGACCCATGTGTTGGGAGTTTGTACTGAGTGTACCATCACTATATGCCAACTCATTGGCAAAAATGACCGGGAAAGAACAAGAGGAACCCACAGGGGATGAATCAGCTAGCCAATTCTGGCAGTATGAAGAAAGTCTCTCTTCTTCCTTATGGGCCTGCATCTTAGCTGTGGAGAAACTTTCTCAAGAGGTCCAAGAACTTCAAGAGAATGCATCTTCCTCCCTACCTGTTAAAACCAATACCTAAGCTACCAGGTGTAAGAGTCCTCCTGCTCAAGAAAAGAAAGTGGGTACACACCATGTGCTGACCTGTTGTTTTACCATGGAGAGGCCATGAGAAAATGGGATGGAAAATCTATCCCCATCCTAGAGGCACGGTTACATGAATTACAAGGAAATATAATCACAAAAAGGGCTTCTTCTGAGAAAAATTGCTGCTCCAGTTTCCAGCGGGCAATTCTCCAGACACAGGAATAAATACTATGAGCAGGACTAGAGGCACTCGGCCTCCAGCCAGAGGGAGGAAAGGGACAATCAGGATTAATGTACTTTGAGGGTTCCATGGCCTGGCACATCAGATCCACACAAGATATAAGCTTGGACACCAGTGCATGGCGTACTCTAATGCCATCAAGCTATAAAGGTACAGAACCAACCTGTATTTCTGGAGTGACAGGGGGATCCCAACAGTTAAGTGCACTGCAGGCTGAAGTGAGTCTAACTGGGAAGGATCAGCAAAAGCACCCCACTGGGACTGGCCTGGAGTCTCTGTTAATCCTTGGCATAGACTACCTCAGGAGACGGTCCTTCAAGAACCCAAAAGAGTATCGGTGGGCTTTTGGCATAGCTGCCTTAGAGGCAGAGGACATTATACAGTTGTCTACCTTGTCCGGTCTCTCACAGGACCCTTCTGTTGCAGGTCTGATGAAGTCTGAAGTAAAGCTGGTGCTACACAGTATCGCACTAACTGAGACTCCCTGATTCCCATCCATGAGCTAGTTCATTGACTGGAGAGCCAAGAAGTGACTCGTACAATCCTTTATAGACCCAAATAGCCATTGTGAAAGCCTAATGTGAAAGTGGAGGCTAACGGTGACCTATTGTGGCCTGAATGAAGTCACGCCACACCTGAGGGCAGCTGTGGCGGGCATTCTAGAACTTCCATTCGAAGTGGAGGCAAAGGCAGCCAAGTGCTCTGCCACGACTGATATCACTACATGCATTTACCCCCATCACTTTGGCAGTAGCATGCACGCCATAGTTGCAGGAGCATCCAGTCCACCTGGAATGTACTGCCCCAGGGTGGGAACTCAGCCCTACCGTTTACCATGGACTGACCCAGACTGGCCTAGAATGGGAGAAGCTCCTGAACACCTGCAGTATCTTGATGATATCATCATGTGGGGCAACAGAGCAGAAGTATTTGAGAAAGGGAAGGAAATAATCCAAATCATTCTGAGAGCTGGTTTTACTGTATAACTATTCTCAAGGGTCCAAAACACTGGATCCTGATGCAGGCTGGCCAGGGTAGGGGGGAACGCTGCTTGGGGATGGGCTGGGTATCGGTCACTGGGTGGTGAGCAATTGCATTGTGCATAGATCGCTTAGTTGTTGTTGTTGTTGTTGTTGTTGTTGATCTCTACATTTTCTGTCTATTTTAAACTGTCTTTTTCTCAACCCATGACCTTTACAGGTGTGGGTTTGCAAGGGCAGTGAGCTAACAGCTGTGTGGTACTGAGCTGCCTGCTGGGTTAAACCACAACCTCATGTTTGAAAACCGCACTCTAACAGCACAAATCACACTCCTAAAGTGTGTCTCTCCCATGTTCAGAGAGGAGCAGTCGGTGATCAGTTTAGCCTGCTTCGAACACCACACCCCAGCAGAGACCCTGCTGCTTTCGGGAGCTGTCAGCCCTGAGGCCTTGGGGACACCTCGAGGGAGCCCAAGGGCACAGAGCAAGCGATGCCATGGTCGGGTGCTGTGCTGCTGAGCTGGGCCGGGCTCCTGGGCCCAAGGGGAGCTCCTGGCAAGCGCTGCAGAGAGACAGCTGTGCCCAGGAGCAGCTCCTCTGCACAGCGCAGCAGGGCTGGGGGCACTGCCTGCAGAGACAGAGTGCTTAAAGGCAGGCAGAAGTGGCAGGATGCACAGAGCTCACTGGGGGAGAACAATTCCCAGCCCTGAACCTGATAAGTCTCTGGCTGGGAGCAATGCAGTCGCAGTTCCTGGAGGCAGGAGAAGCCGGGGGTGCAGGCAGGGCTGCCCAGGGCTGTGGTGCAGAGCAGGGTCCCTGCTGTGTCCCAGGGGCTGTGTGCTGGGGCAGGGCCTCTGCCGCCTGCCAGGCTCAGCACTCAGCCTGCCCGGGGAGCCCAGGGGCTTCGGCAGGGGAAGGGCAGGGCAGCGGATCCCTGCAAAAAGAAGGCACTTTCTGCACTCTCTGCCTGCCTCATCCTTCTCTGATTGTGGGGCAGGCTCTGTGTTAACAGAGTGGTTGGATTTGCACAGGTGACTGAGCTTCTACTGCCTTGAACTGAGACATAAAGAGTTTACTGGCGAACCTGAGAATATCCCTTCTTTTCTCTCTGCTTACAGACTGCACCAGGGCTTTTCTGAGCTGTTCTTTAGGACCTGCAGGCAGGGGGATATGGTTTTTCAGCACAACCTCTGAGTACATCCATCCCCCAGCTGAGTGCTGCAAGCAGCCAGCAGCTGGGCAGCAAGGGATGGACAGAGCAGCCCTCCTCAATGTGAACTCTGGCTGAGGTTTCTGCCCACAGCAATGACATTTACCACTGCAGTGGAGCAGAGGTGTCCAGCTTGCGGGCTGATGGGCAGAGGTGGCTGCTGTGTACAAGACATTCAGCAAGCACAAAGCAGGGCTCCAGACAGGGAGATAGACAAAGGTCCTCTTGGAAACAGGGAATGTAAGACTTTTACTGGGAATTTTTGTCAGAAACTTTACTCATAACAGTCTGTACATGTATATTTGTTTCTCATTTTGCAGGTTCTATGTCCAAAGCAAATGCCCAACATCAGCTCAGTGAGCGAGTTCCTCCTGCTGGCATTCGCAGACACGCGCGAGCTGCAGCTCCTGCACTTCGCGCTCTTCCTGGGCATCTACCTGGCTGCCCTCCTGGGCAACGGCCTCATCCTCAGCGCCGTAGCCTGCGACCACCGCCTCCACACCCCCATGTACTTCTTCCTCCTCAACCTCGCCCTCCTCGACGTGGGATCCATCTCCATCACCGTCCCCAAAGCCATGGCCAATGCCCTCTGGGACACCAGGGCCATCTCCTACCAAGGCTGTGCTGCTCAGGTCTTCTTTTTTGTCTTCCTTATTGGTGCAGAGTTTTTTCTTCTCACTGTCATGGCCTACGACCGCTACGTTGCCATCTGCAAGCCCCTGCACTACGGGAGCCTCGTGGGCAGCAGAGCTTGTGCCCAGATGGCAGCAGCTGCCTGGGGCAGTGGCTTTCTCAATGCTGTCCTGCACACAGCCAACATATTTTCCCTGCCCCTCTGCCATGGCAATGCTGTGGACCAGTTCTTCTGTGAAATCCCCCAGATCCTCAAGCTCTCCTGCTCAGATGCCTACCTCAGGGAAGTTGGGGCACTTGTGTTTAGCATTTCTGTGTTATTTGGTTGTTCTGTTTTCATTGTTATTTCCTATATACACATCCTCAGGGCTGTGCTGAGGATGCCCGCTTCTCAGGGCCGGCACAAAGCATTCTCCACTTGCCTCCCACACATAGCCGTCGTCTCCCTGACAGTCAACACTGGCATGTTTTCCTACCTGAAGCCCCGTTCTATCTCCTCCCCATCCCTGGACCTGCTGATGTCAGTTTTGTACTCGGTTGCACCTGCAGCAGTGAACCCCCTCATCTACAGCATGAGGAACCGGGAACTAAGGAATTCAGTGAGGACAGTGCTAGAATACACAATTCTTCAATATTTTTATATATAATGCATAAAATCAAAATTCGCATGTTTCCTCAAAAAAAAGGAGGACCTTTTATTTTTTTCTTAATATTGGTCTATTATTATATTCAGAAGATATTGTTTCTGATAAAAAAAATATATTTCTTATCCTCCTACTTGTTAATCATTTCGTTGTTACTCATTTACAGGAAACATGGCAGTTTCCTGTATAGATACACCCAATAAGGAAGTCATAAGAAGTTCATTGCAATCAGGTCCCCCCTCTTCCCATCTCCTCTGCAGCTGGTCTCAGCACTGCCACCATTCAGGAGGGGCTCAGGGCCAAGAGCCCAGCTGCCACATGCAGGAGCAGCCCCGGTGGCCCTCGGGGCTGCCCCTCACTGCCCGCTGGGCTCTGCCTCTCTGCTGCCTTCGGGTCGGGGCTGCTGCTTCCCTGGAGCCATGGCCATGGCCAGCAGCAGGACGTGGCCTTGTCACTGCTGCTCTCGTTTGGTCTCCACGTTTTTCTCCTGTGCTCTTTTATTTGGATAAGCTGTCAGATCTCGTGTACCTTGGTGACAGTCCTGTTGTCTCTACAGTGGCATCCCAATCCCTGCAGGCAGCAGCAGGCACTGTGCAGCCTGGGGTCACAGCTGGCCTCCCTCCTAACACCACAGTAAGAAAAGGGGCTGCTCAAGGCAAATCCAGAAGCCTGGATGCTTTTTCCAAAGCTGCTGTCAGGAATAGAGCCAAGGGGTTACTCCTTGCTCTTCTGTTTTCTGGGCTTCTTCATGGAGTGAAGGACACAGGCTGAAAGTCCCAGGGGGTCTGTGAAGGAACAAAGTGATGGACCAAGAGCTCAATTTGTGGTGGCACTTCCCCAAGCAGACAGCAACTGGTCTTGGACCCATGAGCACTGGACTGTGTCCCCTGCAGTGGGGGTGGCCGATGCCATCCTGGAGAAGAATCTGGAGCTGCCAGAAGATGTCAGAGAAACCCAGGGAAAACGAGCTCAGGGCACAGTGAATAGAAAACTTCATAAAATGAGTGACCGTCCAATGAAAGGTCTGGTAAAGGAAAAGGCGAATCTGAGGAGTCCATGGGCTAAAGGAGGGCTCTGCAATGCCCTCAAATCTGACAGGACCATGTGCTAAGGGGGATGCACAAACCTCCTCCAGTGAGATGCCACTACTGCAGGAGAAGAGGGGAAGGTTGGAGAGACACGTGGGACCTGCGGGCAAGAGTGGTGTGTGCGAAGCATTTGGAGATATATGCAGGGGCAGCGTGAGCCCAGGAGACAGCAGTGAATGGAGCCCACAGACCGAAAGCCTGTCCGAGGTGGACTGACCAGAGCTCAAGTGCTCAATCTGCTGTGAGCAGGCAGAGGAGAGCTCTGCAGACCC
This sequence comes from Somateria mollissima, assembly GCA_951411735.1. Taxonomy (NCBI): domain Eukaryota; kingdom Metazoa; phylum Chordata; class Aves; order Anseriformes; family Anatidae; genus Somateria; species Somateria mollissima. Next base: position 524,955 of record CATOCB010000138.1, read on the forward strand.
AGGGCACGCAGCAGCCCCACCAAAGGAGCCTGGCCAGTGATTCCTTGCAGCCCTGGGGCAATGGCAGTGACCCCCTGAGCTGGGTCTGCCTCCCAGCCTGTCCAGCACGGCCCCGCAGAGTGCCCCTGTGCCCCGGGCACCACAGCCCCCTCGCTCTGCAGAGCAGCACCTCTGGTTGTCATGTCAGAGATCTCAGCTTTTGACTAAACTCATACCTCAAAGCTGTTTTCAGTTTTCTCCATAGGGGCGGGCACTGCCTCCAAGATGCCTGAAGGGAGGTAAATCCTGCATGAAGGCCTGCCAGATGTTAGCCTGGATCCATAGAAGTCATTCAGGAGCCAACGCTTGTACACTTTTGTGGAGCTGCAGAGCTGATGGGCACGTGCAGGATGCTCCTACAGAACTTTGTGCCCTTTTCCCTACTGACTACAACACCACTTCTGTCTCAGCAACAGAGGAGCCATCAGAGTGAGACAGATACCCTGAGACCATGAAAGCCATCAGAAAGCTGATCCCAATAAGATAACCAATATGAGGATGACAGGAGAAGCCTGGCCAAGAGAAGTGAGATGTGGGGGAGGGAAGAGGAGCTTGGGAAGCAGAATTTAACGATTTTGTAGAGGTAAGAGGTTTCATGTAATACTGATGGTGCTTTACAACTGGCTTAAAACAGTCATGTAAAACCCTTACCCTATTTTGACCTGTAACCCTCATCCCTAAACCTGAATGTTGCTCCAACACCTTGACAGAAATCCACTGCAGTAATACCTGACCTCAGAGTATCCCTTCAAGCAGAACTCAGCCCATAGCCCCTTTCCTTTCACCTCCAAGATCATCGAGTCCAACCTCTGACCTAACACTAAGCAGTCCTCCACTAAACCATATCACTAAGCACTACATCTAAATGTCTTTTAAAGACCTCCAGGGATGGTGACTCCACCACTTCCCTGGGCAGCCCATTCCAATGCCTAACAACCCTCTCAGAAAAGAAGTTTTTCCTAATATCCAACCTAAACCTCCCCTGGCACGACTTTAGCCCATTCCCCCTCATCCGGTCACTGGGCACGTGGGAGAACAGACCAACCCCCACCTCGCTACAACCCCCTTTGAGGTAGCTGTAGAGAGCAAAAAGGTCACCCCTGAGCCTCCTCTTCTCCAGGCTGAACAATCCCAGCTCCCTCAGCTGCTCCTTGTAAGACTTGTTCTGGGTTACACGTACTTGGGTAGTGTAAGGCACAATGCAATTCTTTTTGCCTTCTGCATCTACAGCACAGGAAGTAGGACTGCCCCACTCTATTGACTGGACAACAGAGTAGGGTAAAAAAAGTAAATGTCTTTACTTTTCATCCCGAGTTTTCTACAGAAGACCCAAGAGAGACCATGGATGACCAGGTACCTACTAATATTTAATCTGAATTTCTCTGGTTCCAATGGTCATTTCAATTTTATTTTATTTTGCTTTATTTTATTTTGCTTTATTTTATTTTATTTTATTTTATTTTATTTTATTTTATTTTATTTTATTTTATTTTATTTTATTATTTTATTTATCCCCCCCCCCAAAAAAAAAAAACATGTGACTTGTTTTAGAAAGGGTTTCATGTGCTGGGCTGGGCTGCAGTTACAGGGACAAAGACCACTGCTGGCAGTGGAGCTGTCAGACCTCCAGACTCTGATTTTCCTCCTGATGCAGGTCTCCAAAGAAGTCACCCTGGATGAATAGCAATAGGAGAATGATGATCCAAACTGAAATGCAAGAAAATTCAGCCTTTGAAACAAGAAAATATATTTATTATGTGCTTTGTGAAATCTTTTCCCTTAACTATGCCATGCAAGCTCTGCAGTTAGCTGCACAAGGCGTGAAACCTTGAAGAAAACTATGGAGGAGATGTTAGGAATTTCTGCATTTTAATGAGTTCCATGGTGTATTGTGGTGCTGAGTCTATGAAGCTCAGGTACTGAGAGGAGAACGATGCGACTGCTAGAGAAAGTAAAGTCAGAAGGAAAAGCAGAAGTGACTTGGAGTATTAATGGGCCCCACTGGGGGCTGTTACTAACAAAGCCTCCCCAGGGCCTTGTTAGGGCAGATAGTTGGAGGCCATGATTGCAGACAGGCAAAGCGCTGTGCTGAGAAAAGTCTTGGTTGGTTTTGGTGAAGCAGAAGAGCCAAGGCCTAACCCCAGGCATTGGAAGGGGAGATCCTGCACCCCCACGTCTGGCTCAAGGCTCTTCCTGGGGTCTGTGGGATGTGGTGGGCAGTGTGATGCCATGAGGAGAACAGTGGTGTGAAACGTCTGAGCTGCTGCACACAGTTGAATGGAATCAATTAGGCCCCATCATAATGGATATAACATATCTCCTCCTAAGCTACTGCCAAGGGGAAAAACCTTCACGGCTGTTGGCCCTTCCCTTTTTAAAAGCACCCTCTGCCTTCTCTGTAGCTTTTCCTATGCTGTTCCACACATTGCCCTATTTTCTTGAAGTCTGGAGACATCCATCTCTGTTCACCGTCTTGCTTTCATGCCTTGCTTTCACTGATGTCTCGTCAGCCCTCACCAGCTGTGCCTTGAAACACAAAGCCAGGGTCTGATCAGTGGGTGACCTCTGGCACCACAGCATGACCCTTTGAGGGACATTTCTCCCTCCTTGTGACCAGTGCCAGCCTTCCTGGAACACTTTGTGGCAGTCTTTTTCTCTCCTGTTCTTTTCTACTAGCACAGAAAGCTCCATCTGGTAGGAAACCATTTCTGAAGTAGGCATCTCAACCCGTCAGCCGTCTTGCATACAGTCAGCCAAGCAGACACAAGTCACCTCAGCAGCATCTTCCAAGCCAGGGGCCTGCTGCTGGCCTTGCAGCTTCTTGTGCAGACACAGCCAAGCCTTGTGCCTGCTGCTGCCCACTCGTGGACTCAAGCAGAAGGGACAGGACAACCCATATGGGGGCCTTCTTTCTGCCTGGGTCCTCCTGGGTCTGGAGGCAGAGGGGATCCCACAGTCAGCATGCCAAGCAGGTGCCTTCTGCTGGCCTAGCAGGGCCACTGCCAGATGTCAGCCCAAAAGTGCAGCTCCCAGGGAGAAGTCAAGGGTGACCTGCCACCTCCAGACACAAGTGACCTCACAGTCCCTTTGCGTGACACGTTCCTGCTGCTGCCCTATCAAGTGCAGAGACAGAAGTGACCTCACAGTCCCTGCCACAGTCACATTGCTCCTGCTGAGGTAGGAGATCCTGAGGCAGAGCTGAGCTCCTCTGAGCATCCCCACCCATCTCCTCCTTGTGTCCCACAAGCTGATCAGATCAGGGTGAGCAAGAGACTAAAGATAAAGGGAAGCGGCTATGGGCTGAGTTTTGGCTTGAAGGGATACTTTGAGGTCAGGCATAAGAATAGTGGATTCCTGTCAGGGTGTGGAGTAGCATTTAGGTTTGGGGATTAATGTCACTCGTTAAAATAAGGGAAAGGCTTTACATGACTGTTTTAAGCCAGCGTTACAGCAGAATCAACACTGCCTGAATGTTCTAACCTCACAGAAATCAATAATTTCTGCTGGCCAAACTCCTTTTCCCTCCCTCAAATCTCACATCTCTCCTGGCCAGGCTTCTCCTGACTTCCCCATATCAGTCATTTTCTTAGGGGTAGCTTTCTGATGGCTTTCATGATCTCAGAGTATCTGTCTCATATCTGTTGGCTACTCCTTTTTTGAGACTGACGTGGCACCTAAGTCAGGATGGAAAAGAACCCAAAGCTGTAGGTGAACCCTGCACAATATGCCCAGCAGTTCTTGTACCACCCCAAAATTTTGTTTCCTGCCTCCAACTTTTAGACACGGAATGGTTTCTTTGCACCTAGGCTATCTTTTTCCAAACCCGCATGCATGGTTCAGTTTGCCCCAAGCGTCTTGGAGGCAGTGGCCCCCTCTGTGTAGAAAACTGAAAGCAGTCCTAAAGGATGACTTCAGGCAAAAGCTGAAACCTCTGACATGACAACCCCTACCCAAGACCTCTTCCACTATGGGGCCTACCAGGTACTTAGAAAGAGCCGATCTCAGAAATTACATGCACAGCAAGTGCCTTCTGCTGCCCTACCATGGACACTGGCAGATGTGAGCCTAAAGGCACAGATCCCAGCCAGGAGTCAAGGGTGACCTGTCAGCTACTTCAGAAAGAGCTCAACTCACAGGCCATTTAACAGCCATTCGCTTCCTGCTGGACTTAGTGTTTCTGACGCACCACTGAGCTCATAATACCATACCTACAAAACACCCCCTTTTTGGCCCAGGACCTGCCCAGGTAGAAGTGATCTGGTTGTGATCCTCCAAGCTCATGGCACACCTGCTGGGCTCCCAGCCTCTCTGACACACAGGAACCAGTTCTGTGTCAGTCCTGGGAGGTGCTAGGGCGGGAGGGACCTTGCAGGCAATGTTCCAGCCCCATGCCTGTTGGCGGTCTCTCAGCTCCTTGTGCACAGTGAAGATCAGGCTCACATCCAGAAGCTTGAAGCTGGCCTAGCAGACACTCAGGGGAAGCACCCTCCCAGCCCCAGCCCCAGCCGGTGGTGCTGCTCTGCAGAGCAAGGGGGCTGTGGTACCCAGGGCACGGGGGCACTCTGCAGGGCCATGCTGGACAGGCTGGGAGGCAGACCCAGCTCATGGGGTCACTGCCATTGCCCCAGGGCTGCAAGGAATCACTGGCCAGGCTCCTTTGGTGGGGCTGCTGCGTGCCCTGGGGCTGCAGAGCTCTCCTCTGCCTGCTCACACCAGATTGAGCACTTGAGCTCTGGTCAGTCCACCTCGGAGGAGATCCCCCCATAGGAGGGAAGTGCTGCAGTGGAGGCCAGCTGTGCCACTGCCGTGCCCACTGCCTGTCCCTGCCTGCAGTCCCAGCACAGCCCCACAGCAGCACTGGCACCAAGGAGCAGCCGGGCCTGAGCCCACCAGCAGGGCTCAGCAGGAGAGGGCGGCAGTGGCAAGAGAGCAGCTCTGCATGCCCCAAGCGCTGGTGCTCCCTGGCCGTGCTGCTGGGATGGGACTCTTTTCCTCTGCACCCCTGCACACGGGCACTGCCCCTGCAGAGACAGACCAGGTCTCAGAGGAAGGATGTCAGAATAAGGCGGCAGTGCAGGCTCCTTCCTTAAGTTCACAGACAGATGGGCTCTTTTTGTATAGTCGCTGAGCTAGACTTGAAAAATACATACTTAAGTGGAATTGGGATGAATAATATCATTTTAGTGGGTAATATTAACCGAACTAAAACTAAGGAAATCGGGTAATAAAATTGCACAGAAGCACACAAACAAAAAGAAACAGACTATAGGCCGTTCCTATAACAAGTAACATTATGACTCATCTGCAGAAGCAGACTGACCACTTATTCTCCTGAAACACATCTAAACATCAATTTCCACAAGGCTTCCTTGAGCTCCTGATTCCTCATACTGTAGACGAGAGGATTCAATACTGGAGGCACCACCGAATATAGAACTGCCATCACCAGGTCCACGGATGGCGAGGAGATGGAGGGGGGCTTCAGGTAGGTAAACAGGACAGTGCTGACAAAGAGGCTGACCACGGCCAGGTGAGGGAGGCACGTGGAAAAGGCTTTGTGTCTGCCCTGTTCAGAAGGCATCCTCAGCACTGCACTGAGGATCTGCACATAGGACACCACAATGAAAATAAAACAACCAAATGTTAAAGTCAAACTAAAAAGAAGTGCACCCACTTCCCTGAGGTAGTAGTCTGAGCAGGAGAGCTTGAGGATCTGGGGAATTTCACAGAAGAACTGGTCCACAGCATTGCCATGGCAGAGGGGCAGGGAAAATGTGTTGGCCGTGTGCAGGACAGCATTGAGAAAGCCACTGCCCCAGGCAGCTGCTGCCATCTGGGCACAAGCTCTGCTGCCCACGAGGCTCCCGTAGTGCAGGGGCTTGCAGACAGCAACGTAGCGGTCATAGGCCATGACGGTGAGGAGACAATACTCTGCTACAACCAACAAAACAAAGAGAAAGAGTTGGGCAGCACATGCTTCATAGGAGATGGCCCTGGTGTCCCAGAGGGCATTGGCCATGGCTTTGGGCAGAGTGGTGGAGATGCCGCCCAGGTCGAGGAGGGCGAGGTTGAGGAGGAAGAAGTACATGGGGGTGTGGAGGCGGTGGTCGCAGGCTACGGCGCTGAGGATGAGGCCGTTGCCCAGGAGGGCAGCCAGGTAGATGCCCAGGAAGAGCGCGAAGTGCAGGAGCTGCAGCTCGCTCGTGTCTGCGAATGCCAGCAGGAGGAACTCAGTGACTGAGCTGCTGTTGGGCATTTGCTGTTTCTGAGTGTGGGGTCCTGTCCAAGGAAGGACAAGGCAGTATGAAGGCACAACAAAATTATATGATAAGATATGATTCATTTTCGGCCTATTAAGCAGAGATTAGGCAGGTCCATTTCAGGAGCTCTTACTGTTGCTGCCTGAGGGTGTCCCTGGGAGCAGGGGACTCTGCTGTAGGCAGTGTAGTTAACAGTTCTTAACTATAGAAAGAAGTAAAGAGGAACATTGCGTATTCTCAGACTATTTTAACTCTGGATATGAACAAATTGTTGCTCCCAAATCACCTAACGGAAGAGAAGGGCTGTGGCGATTTCTTTTTCCTATACTGTCATTCCTGCTGCACTACAAGAAAAACCTTGTGGATCCTCGGAGTCAAAGATACCATTCCTCTAGTGCAGAGTGTACTTCAGGGAGCACAGCCACTCTGTCCATCCGTTCTGGTCTGAGCTGTCCTGTGCTGGCGGGAGAGAAGAGCAGCGATTGTCCCAGGGAAGTGCCTGAGCCCTCCCTCACACAGCATTTCTGGCAGGAGCTGCCTCACACCGCCTGCCCATGTCCTTGCTGGGAACTGGTTCTGCGTCCCCACATCTCTTCCCTGTCCACGCTAAGAGACCCCATCTCACAAGCTGTGTGCTCACACTCACTCAGATTCCCCTCAGCTGCAAGAATCTTAGGGTACTGAATCCAAAAAAGCCTTCCTCTTCAGAGTAACCAAGCCCCACTCTTCCTCCTGAAATGCCCATTCAAAAATGCCATTCTCTAAAGTTTCTTCTAGTCCAAATTACAAGAAGAGTGAGACCCACCCTAAAAGATGCTATCAGCCATCAGATGTGCCCGCTGTAGAAGACCCCTCTGGCAACCCCACCTGCATGGCCCTGCTGCCAGAGCCTCACGGTGTCAAGAGCCTGCAGATGTGTCCTGCCACACGCTGCCCTCTGCTGTTGCGCTCCTCAGTGCCTCCAAGCCCTCTCTCCTTCTCTCCTCTCTGTGTGCCAGCTGCGGTCAGAGCCCCCAGCCCTGCTGCGCTGTGCAGAGGAGCTGCTCCTGGGCACAGCTGTCTCTCTGCACCAGGGCCCTCTTGCCACGAGCTCTCTCTGTCCCACGAGCCCGGCCCAGCTCAGCAGCACAGCACCAGCCCAAGGCACTGCAATCACCCCTCTGGGGCTTTGCTGATGAGCCCATGAACCTCAGGCACTCAGAGACAATTGAAGACATCTCTCCAGAAGTCCAAGTCAGAGGCAAGTTTCCTGCAGTGTCCCCCTGAGGGCCAGCACTCACACAGCCTCCCTTGGAGCTCGTTAGAGCAGAACACTGGAGGCAGTGAGGACAAGGAGACAAAGGCCATGTGAAGGTGACACTGATGTGTAGGAAAACTGGATGTGTGTCACCAAGCACAAAGGCCAGGCCTTGACCTCAAGCACTTGGGAAGGGAGATCCTTTCCCTTCACACCTTGCTCAGGGCTCTTTGTGGGGCAGTAGGAGATGGGGATGTGCATGGCCAAGTGCAGGAGAATGGTACGAGCCCTGCCTGCTTCATGGGTGGCGGCTAGGAGGCAATGAGGCCCTGGTGCTTTAACGATCAGCTGTGTCCTCATAGGCCTGAGTAACAGAGACAACAGCCATAGCTGCCCCTTTGGCTAGAGCTTAGGAGGAGATATGTTATACTCCTTGTGATGGGGCCTCATTGATTCATTTCAACGTTGTACAGCAGCTCAGAGGTGTCACACCACTGTTCTTCTCATGGCATCACACTGCCCACCACATCCCACAGATCCCAGGAAGCGCCCTGACGCAGACGTGGGGGTGCAGGATCTCCGCTCTCACTTCCAGGGATGAGGCCTTGGCTCTTCTGCTTCATCAGAAGAATACAAGACTTTTCTCAGCACAGTGCCTTTGCCTGTCTGTAACCATGGCCTCCAATTATCTGCTCTAACTAGTCCCTGGGGAGGCTTTGTTAGTAACAGCCCTCAGTGGGGCCCATTAATACTCCAAGTCACTTCAGCTTTTCCTCCTGACTTCACTTTCTCTAGCAGTTGCATCATTCTCCTCTCAGTACCTGACCGTCATAGCATCAGACCAAAACACACCATGGTACTCATTAAAACGCAGAAACTCCTAAAATCTCTTCCATAGTTTTCTTCATGACTTCAAGACTTTACACCTAATGGCAGAGCTTGCATGAAGTAGTTAAGGAAGAAGATTTCAAAAAAGCAGCTAATACAAATCTTTTTTTTTGTTTGTTTGTTTTAAAGGCTGAATTTTACTGCATTTCAGTTTTGAGCATCATTCTCCTATTGCTATTGATCCAGGGGGACTTCTCTGGAGACCTTGATCGGGAAGAAAAACAGAGTCTGGAGGTCTGACACCTCCAATGCCAGCAGTGGTCTTCATCCCTGTAACTGTGACACAGTTCAGCACATGAAAACCTTTCTAAGATAATCAGGGAAAAAATAAAAAATAAAATAATAAAATAAAATAAAATAAAATAAAATAAAATAAAATAAAATAAAATAAAATAAAATAAAATAAAATAAAGTAAATTAAAATAAAATTGTAAAATAAAATAAATAAAATAAAATAAAATAAAATAAAATAAAATAAAATAAAGTAAATTAAAATTAAATTGTAAAATAAAATAAAATTGTAAAATAAAATAAAATTGTAAAATAAAATAAAATAAAATAAATTTGAAATGACCATTGGATCCTGAGAAATTCTAAATGAATATTGTAGACAACTGAACATCCACGGTCTCTCTTGGGTCTTCTGTGGAAAACTCAGGGTGAAAAGTAAAAAAAAAAAATCTTCAAGTGGCTGTAGCTGTACCCATGAGCTTGGCCTCTTTTGGGAAATTGCCCCCTTCCAGACACAGAAACCTACATTGAGTGATGTGAAAAGACCTGCCCAGCCAATAGAGTAGGGCAAAGTCCTACTTCCTGTGCTATAGATGCAGAAGGCAAAAAGAATTGCATTGTGCCTGACACTACTCTGGGACGTGTAACCCAGGTCAGGCAACTTTACCTTAGTGCTGACAAGTCCATCACTAAAGCACGCTCCCAAGCTCTACATCTACACCTTGGCTCTCCAGTCGATGACCCAGCTCATGGATGGCAATCAGGGAGTCTCGGTTAGCGCGACGCTGCCTCAGGTGCGCCACCATGGTAGCCATTGGCACCTGCTGTTCTTCAACCCTCAGCAAACCCCCAACAGAAGGAGTCTGTGGAAGGCCAAGCAAGGTAGACAACTGCTTCATGTCCTTTATCTCCAAGGCAGCTCTGCCAAAGCCCCACCGGTGGTGCCCTCTTGGAACTTTGAAGTTCCCTCTCCTGAAGCAGTCTATGCCGAGGATGCACATAGCCTGCGGGCCAGTCCCAGTGGGGTGCTTTTGCCATTCCTTCCCAGTTCAACTCACTTCAGCCTCCAGTACAGTTAACTGTTGGGATCCTCCTGTCACTCCAGAAATACAGGTGGGTTCTACCTCTTTCTAGCTTGATGGCATCAGGGTACTCTGTGCAGAGGTGTCCAGTAGAGCCTGATACATTTGTGGCTCTGATGTACCCAGCCATTAAATATACCCAGTCCAGTAAATCCCATTGTCCCTTTCCTCCCTGCCTCCCCCTGACTGGAAGCAGGACCCCTCTAGTTCTGCTCATAGTATTCATTACTGTGTCTGGTAGACAGCCCACTGGAAACACGCCCCACCATGGCACTGTCATTCCATGGTGCAGTGGAGAGGGTGTTGATAGCCAAGGGACGCATTCGGGTGTGGAAGGTGGGGCCCAGCAGAGACAAGGAGTCAAGGCAGTGGGCTGGGGGAGGCCAGCAGAAGCAGCCCAAGGGGTGGTGCTGCTGGTGAGGACACGTTTGTGGCAGCAGCCGGAGTGGGCAGCAGCTGTGCGCAGGCGAGGGGAGGCCAGGAAGCGCATGCCAAGAGCGCTCCTGCCAGCAGAGCCAAGGCCGGGGCCGAGCCCAAGGGCAGGGGGCTGCAAGGGCCATGCTGAGCTCCCTGCCCCTGCAGCAGCCGCCCTGGCCCTGGGCCTCCTCTCCCCTGCCCCTGCAGCTCTGGGCTCCCTTCGCGCAGCCCTGGCTCTGCAGCACCAAGCCCTGCTGGGAGCCCTCCCCTGCATGCTGCCACCGCTCCCTGACGCTGCTGTTGCCCTCTGCCGGGCACTGCCCAGCCCAGCCCAGCCCCTGCCCACCTCTCCCCACCTCCCTGCCCTCTCCCCAGCCCAGCAGCCCAGGCTGGGCTGGCCCCAGGGCAGTGCCCACCGCAGGCTGCTGCAGGGCTCTGGGCACGGCCACCACAGCCCCAGCCCCTCGCAAGGCACCGCAGCTGCTGCCACAAAGGCGGCTCTGGGCCTCCCCAGCAGCCCCTGCACTCAGGAGATGGAGGTCCATGAAGCTGCAGGAGCTCTGCTCTCCTGCCTGGGAGATCCCCAGCACAGGGTGCCTGTGCCCCGCAGGGCCAGCCCCACTCCCCAGGCCAGCACAAGAGGCCTGGCCCAGCCACAGAGCAGCCTGCCCCGAGCAGGGGCCTGCACAAAGAGCTTTCCCTTTCCCCTTTCCCCATCAGTGCAGGCCCAGCAATGCTGCCCTGCTCTTCCTCAGGGCCACCCCTGCTCCCAGAGAGCCTTGCCCAGGGCAGTGTGTCTGTGCTAGTCTGGCTGGCCGTTGCTGCTTCCCTCCCTGTGCTCCCCACAGGGCCCCGAGCTGGCGGTGCTGCTGTGAGAGCCAGGGGCTGTGGTGCCCTGGGACCCCCGGGGGTCTCCCCCATGCCCGTGCTGCTCAGGGTGGGCAGCAGACCTACGTCCATGGGGATCTCTGCTGCTGAGCCCCTTTCCATCTGCCCTGATGGCTCAGCAGCACAGGGCAGTGCTGGGCAGGGCCATGGGGTGTCTCTGAGGGCACAAAGGGCAGGCGAGTGCTGCACCAGACCTGGCCCACAGCACTTCAAAACGGTTATCCTCAGTTACTCTGCAGTCTTATGGGCCTTCGCCTGCTGGCTCTTCAACAGCTCTGCTGGCATTGCAGAGCCCTCCTTTAGCCCATGGACTCCTCAGATTCCCCTTTTCCTTTACCAGACCCTTCTTTGCATGGTCACACATTTTATGAGGTCCTAATCACTACCCACTGAGCACATTGCCCCTGCAGATCCCCTGACATCTCCTGGCAGCTCCAGATTCCTCTACAGGCTGCAATCTGCCATCTGCCCCACTGCAGGGGGTGCAGTCCCATGCAGATAAGTTTAAGATCAGTTGTCATGTCCTTAGGCAAGTTCTGCCATAATTGAAGCTCTTGGTTCTGCCCTTGGTTCCTCAGGGACCACCCTGGGACTTTCAGCCTGTGTCCCTCACTCCATGACTAACCCCCAGAAAACAGAAGAGCAGGGAGCAACCCCTTGGCTCTATTCCTGATAGCACATTTGGAAGAGGTGTCCAGACTTCTGGGTTTGCCGTGAGCAGCCCCTCTTGTTACTGTGGTGCTAGCAGGGAGGCAGCTGTGACCCAGGGCTGCACAGTGCCTGCGGCTGTCTGCAGCCACAGGGATGCCACTGCAGAGAAAACAGGACTGTCACCAAGGTACACGAGATCTGAGGGCTTATCCAAACATAAGAGCACAGGAGAAAAATGTGGAAGCCAAAAGAGAGCAGCAGTGAAATGGCCACGTCCTGCTGCTGGCCATGGCCCTGGCTCCAGGGAAGCAGCAGCCCCGACCCAACCTCCATGTGACACCAGGGCTCCTGGTCGTGAGCCCCTCCTGCATGCTGGGGCTGCTCCCCCAGCTCCAGAGGGGATGGGAAGAGATGGCAGCTGATAACAATGTAGTTCTGAGTTTTATTTATTTTTTTATTGTGTTTATCTACATGGTAGCCTGCTTCTTTAAGTAAGTAGAATATTGAGTCATTTTACCTGAAAGAAAAATATAATGGCAGGTTAAGGATAACGTTATTTGAACCAAAACAAATAATTTGAAGAAAATATATATAGAGAAATATAATACAAAAATTTTTCCTCACAGGTCATGAAATAATCAGGGGACTCACAGTCATTATTGCTTCCAAAAAAGCAGGTTCCCAAAGATTTTCCTTTCTGCATTCTTGAGCTCCTGGTTCCTCATGCTGTAGATGAGGGGGTTCACTGCTGGAGGCACCACTGAGTACAGAAGTGCGACCACCAGGTCCCGGGATGGGGAGGAAATGGAGGGGGGCTTCAGGTAGGCAAATATGGCAGTGCTGATAAACAGGGAGACCACTGCCAGGTGAGGGACGCACGTGGAAAAGGCTTTGTGCCGGCCCTGCTCAGAGGGTATCCTCAGCACTGCCCTGAAGATCTGCACATAAGATAACACGATGAAAATAAAACAACCAAATGCTAAAGAAATACTAAACACAAGTGCCCCAACTTCCCTGAGGTAGGCATCTGAGCAGGAGAGCTTGAGGATCTGGGGGATTTCACAGAAGAACTGGTCCACAACATTGCCGTGGCAGAGGGGCAGGGAAAATGTGTTGGCCGTGTGCAGGACAGCATTGAGAAAGCCACTGCCCCAGGCAGCTGCTGCCATCTGGGCACAAGCTCTGCTGCCCACGAGGCTCCCGTAGTGCAGGGGCTTGCAGATGGCAACGTAGCGGTCGTAGGCCATGACGGTGAGAAGGGAATACTCTGCTGACATCAAGAAGATAAACAGAAAGACCTGTGCAGCACAGCCTTGATAGGAGATGGCCCTGGTGTCCCAGAGGGCATTGGCCATGGCTTTGGGCAGAGTGGTGGAGATGCAGCCCAGGTCGAGGAGGGCGAGGTTGAGGAGGAAGAAGTACATGGGGGTGTGGAGGCGGTGGTCGCAGGCTACGGCGCTGAGGATGAGGCCGTTGCCCAGGAGGGCAGCCAGGTAGATGCCCAGGAAGAGCGCGAAGTGCAGGAGCTGCAGCTCGCGCGTGTCTGCGAATGCCAGCAGGAGGAACTCATGCACAGAGCTGATGTTGGGCATTTGCTGACATTAAACACAGCTGCCTGTTGAAGAGGAGAAGGCAGAACAAAGTTAGAACAGTCTTCAAAGAGGAAAACTTATTCCATGTCTTAGAACACCCCTGAGATGATCCTCTCTCTTTGTAGGAGGACCTGTCAGAATCTCATTGTTTCCATTCTCGTCTCTCCGTGCAGTGCTCTGGGATTCTCAGTCTCCTGTACAATCCTGAGAACACATTACTGTCAAACTTTCCTCCCCTGCAATGGAGGAAACGGAAAGCACAGAACCAAATAAAGCCTTCTCCTTCAGATAAACAAAGCCTCAATCTTCTTCTCAAAATTACCCCTTATAAATGCCATTCCCTAAAGCATCTTCTTCTTGCTGAAGAAACAGAGAGACCCACCCTGGCAGATGCTATCAGCCATCAGATGTGCCAGCTGTAGAAGACCCCTCTGGCAGCCCCACCTGCACTGCCCTGCTGCCAGAGACTCTGTCAAGAGCCTGCAGATGTGTCCTGCCACACGCTGCCCTCTGTTGTTGCGCTCCTCAGTGCCTCCAAGCCCTCTCTCCTTCTCTCCTCTCTGTGTGCCAGCTGCGGTCAGAGCCCCCAGCCCTGCTGCGCTGTGCAGAGGAGCTGCTCCTGGGCACAGCTGTCTCTCTGCACCAGGGCCCTCTTGCCACGAGCTCTCTCTGTCCCACGAGCCCGGCCCAGCTCAGCAGCACAGCACCAGCCCAAGGCACTGCAATCACCCCTCTGGGGGCTTTGCTGATGAGCCCATGAACCTCAGGCACTCAGAGACAATTGAAGACATCTCTCCAGAAGTCCAAGTCAGAGGCAAGTTTCCTGCAGTGTCCCCCTGAGGGCCAGCACTCACACAGCCTCCCTTGGAGCTCGTTAGAGCAGAACAGTGGAGGCAGTGAGGACAAGGAGACAAAGGCAGTGTGAAGGTGACACTGATGTGTAGGAAAACTGGATGTGTGTCACCAAGCACAAGGGCCAGGCCTTTACCTCCAGCCCGGAAGAAGGGAAACCCTTTCCCTTCACACCTTGCTCAGGCCTCTTTGTGGGGCAGTAGGAGATGGGGATGTGCATTGCCAAGTGCAGGAGAATGCTATGACCCCTGCCTGGTTCATGGGTGGGGGCTAGGAGGCAATGAGACCCTGGTGCTTTAATGATAAGCTGTCTCCTCATGGGCCTTAGTGGCTTAGATAGCAGCCATAGCCATGGACACAAAGACTTTGGTTCTGTTGGGACTTTCAGCCTTTCCAGTGTCCTTGCTCTTCCCCAAACCAGGCTGTCCTAGGGAATCCCACACCTGTACCTTTTTCCCCATTCCTGTAGACCATTGTGTTGGTAGTGTCACATTGGATCTGAGCTGAGTATGATAACTGAGATTTGCTTGGTGGCCATCACCCTCATATGGCAGCTCTGTAGGAAGCTGGCCTGGTTCCTGGTGAGCAGGCACCACTACTTGTACAGGATCCCTCATGGAGGATGTTCACAAATCTATGGAGCTAGATGGGATATAGCCGAGGGTACTGAGGGAGCTGGCAGAAGTGCTCACCAAGCTGCCTTCCATCATTTATCAGCAGTCTTGGCTACCAGGGGTGTTCCCAGTCAGCTGGTGGCTAGCAAATGTGATGCTCACCTACAAAATGGCTGGAAGGTGGATCATGGAACTGCAAGCCTGTCAGTCTGAACTCGGTACTGGGGAAGCTCTTGGAGCAGATTATCTTGAATACCATCACACAACGCTTCCAGAACAGCCAGGTGATCAGGCCCAGTCAGCATGGGTTTGTCAAACCCTGGCAAATCAGATCTCAAGGTGTGACAAGGTGATGCTCGCAGTGGATGAGGGAAAGGCTGTGGATGTGGTCTATCTAGACCGCAGTAAGGCTTTTACATCTCTTCCCACAACATTCTCCAGAGAAACTGGCTGCTCAAGGCTTGGACTGGTGTATGCTTTGTGGGGTTAAAAACTGGCCCAAAGAGTCAGGGTAAATGCGAATAAATGCAGTTGGAGGCCTGTCCTTAGTGTCCCCCAGGGCCCCGTACTGCGGCCAGGTCTCTTCAATATCTCCACCAATGACGTGGATGAGGGGATCGAGTGCACCCTCAGTAAGTTTGCAGATGACACCAAGTTTGGAGTGAATGTTGATCTGTTAGAGGGGCTTGTGAGGCCACAACTCGAGTACTGTGCTCAGCTCTGGGGCCCCAATAAGGATGTGTATCTATTAGAAGGAGTCCAGAGGAGGGCCATGAGGACGATCAATGGGCTGCAGCACTTTTCCTAGGAACATGCTGAGGAAGATGGGTTTGTTCGGCCTGGACAAGAGAAGGCTCTGGGGAGACCTTAAAGAGCTCTTCCAGTACCAATAGGGGGCCTACAGGAAAGCTGGGGAGGGACTCTTCATCAGTGTCATGATAGGAGTAGCGGTAATGGTTTTAAACTGAAAGAGGGTAGATTTAGATTAGCCATTAGAAAGAAGTTCTTGACTTAGAGGGTGGTAAGGCAGCGGAACAGGCTGCCCAGGGAAGCCGTGGATGCCCTGTCCCTGGAAGTATTCAAGGCTAGGTTGGATGGGGCTTTGAGCAACCTGGTCTAGTGGAAGCCAACTCGATGGTGGGGCAGAGTGAGAAGCAGAGAAGGCCTTGATGCTGTGCAAACACTGCACAGGAACAAGGACTACAGCCGTGGATGACCAACACTGCTCTGGTCACATATCAAAAACACAGCACCGCAGGGGCTGCTCTGCAGAGAAACTCTGTCCCAGCCAGGATCAGTGTCCCCACAATGGACAAGAAGCTCTGGAAGGAGCCAGGAAGGTGCTAATAAACACCAGGAAATTGGGGAAGCCCAAAGGCCCTTCTGAAGGCTCACTGAGTGTCACCTAAGAGACAGTGCTGGGCAGTGGGGAGGGCCAGGAGAAAGACTTGTGAGAAGGATGTGAGAAACAAGGAAATGTCACTGCCATTGCCCCAGGGCTTCAACAAATCACTCACTGGCCTCCTCTGTCAGGGCAGCATGAACCCAGGAGACAGCAGTGAATGGAGCCTGCAGAGCGTGAGCCTGTCCGAGGTGGACTTACCAGTGCTCAAGTGCTCAATCTGGTGTGAGCAGGCAGAGGAGAGCTCTGCAGCCCCAGGGCACGCAGCAGCCCCAGCAAAGGAGCCTGGCCAGTGATTCCTTGCAGCCCTGGGGCAATGGCAGTGACCCCATGAGCTGGGTCTGCCTCCCAGCCTGCCCAGCACGGCCCTGCAGAGTGTCCCCGTGCCCTGGGCACCACAGCCCCTCACTCTGCAGAGCAGCACCACCGGCTGGGGCTGGGGCTGGGGCTGGGGCAGGGGCTGGAGGGACACTTCCCCTGAGTGTCTGCTAGGCCAGCTTCAGGCTTCTGGATGTGAGCATAATCTTCACGGTGCACAAGGAGCTGAGTGACTGCCAACAGGCACGGGGCTGGAACATTGCCTGCAAGGTCCCTCCCGCCCTAGCACCTCCCAGGACTGGCACAGAACTGGTTCCTGAGTGTCAGAGAGGCTGGGAGCCCAGCAGGCTTGAAGGATCAAAACCAGCTCAAACCTACGTGGGCAGATTCTGAGCTAAAAAGGGGGTGTTTTGTAGGCATGGTATAACGAGGACAGTGGTACCTCAGAAGCTGTCAACCCAGTAGGAAGCGAATGGTTGTTAAGTGGCTGGGAGTTGACTTCTTTCTGAAGAAGCCGACAGCTCAACCCTTGACTCCTGGCTGGGATCTGTGCCTTTAGGCTCACATCTGCTGGTCTCCATGACAGGACAGCAGATGCACCTGCTCTGCACACAGTTTGTGAGATCCCCTCTTCCTAAGCACCTGGTAGGCCCCATAGAGGAAGAGGTCTTGAATAGGTGTTGTCATGGCAGAGGTTTCAGCTTTTGCCTAAACTCGTCCTTCAGGGCTGCTTTTGTGGTGTTGCAGAACTGCTGGGCACATTGAGCGGGGTGCTCCTACAGACGTTTCTCTCCTTCTCCATGCTGGTTCTCCAAACTTCCCCTAACAAGATGACTGATATGGGGAAGTCAGGAGAAGTCTGGACAGGAGAAATGTGAGATTTGAGGGAGGGAAAAGGAGCGTGGACAGCAGAAGCTAATGATTTTGCAGAGGTAAGAATGTTCAGGTAATGTTGATCCTACCATAAAGCAGACTTAAAGCAGTCATGTGAGGCCCTTGCCCTATTTTAACCTGTAGTGTTAGTCCATAGAGCTAAATGCTACTCCACACCCTGACAGGAATCTGCTGCTCTAATATTTGACCACAAGATCCCTTGAAGACAAAACTAGTCCACAGCCCCATTACTCTCTTTCTCACCCTGATCCCTGCCCTTAACACTACCATTAACATGCTCTATTTAGCCCTAGGCTTCTTGCAGACCTAAACAAAACCAAAGAACTTGCACATACCCTAACCACAGACCTGACACCACAAGCCAAACACCAAACCCTTCCACTACACATTTGATTAATCTCTGTCACAGAAAGGTGAGCCCTAGTCCCTAATCTCATACATGAATGCCTAACACCCAAAGTCACGGTTCCTTTGCATTCACATCCAACCCTACTCTTAAGCACTTAAGGTGCTTGGCCCATAAGGAAGGGTAGGAACCATGAGTTTGCTCTGCAGTCACATGGCATACAAAGATGAATGTGAGGGGCCATGGATCTGATCAGCTTGTGGGCCACAAGGAGGAGATAGATGGGAATGCTCTGATGAGCTCAGCTCTGCCTCAGCATCTCCTGCCCCAGCAGCAGGAATATGACTGTGGCAGTGATTTTGAGGTCACTTCTGTCTCTGCAGCTGATAGGGCACCAGCAGGAACGTGTCACGCAAAGGGACTGTGAGGTCACTTGTGTCTGGAGGTGGCAGGTCAGCCTTGGCTTCTCCCTGGGATCTGCACTTTTGGGCTGACATCTGGCAGTGGCCCTGCTAGGCCAGCAGAAGGCACCTGCTTGGCATGCTGACTGTGGGATCCCCTCTGCCTCCAGACCCAGGAAGACCCAGACAGAAAGAAGGCCCCAAGATGGGTTGTCCTGTCCCTTCTGCTTGAGTCCATGACTGGGCAGCAGCAGGCACAAGGCTTGGCTGTGTCTAGCCAAGAAGCTGCAAGGCCAGCAGCTTGGAAGGTGCTGCTGAGGTGACTTGTGTCTGCTTGGCTGACAGGCCACAAGGAGCCTGATGGGTTGGGATGCCTACTTCAGGAGTGGTTTCCACCCTCATGGAGTTTTCTTTGGTAGTAGGAAAGAGCAGCAGAAAAACTTCCACAGAGTACACCTTGGAAGTTAAGCATTGGCCACGAGGAGGAAGAAATGTCCCTCAAAGTGCCGTGCTTTGGTGCCAGAGGTCACCTTCTGATTTGACCCTGGCTTTGTGTTTCAAGGAACAGCTGGTGAGGGTTGACAAGACATGAGTGAAAGCAAGGCATGAAAGCAAGGTGATGAACAGAGACGGGTGTCTGCAGACTGCAAGGAAATAGGTTATACTGTGGCTCAGCATAGGAAAGCCTGCAGAGGAGAAGGCAGAGTGCTGGTAGAAATGGCAGGCCCAACAGCCCTGAAATTTCTTTCCTCTTGCCTAGAGCTTAGGAGGAGATATGTTATATTCATTGTGATGAGGCCTCATCGATTCCTTGCAACCCTGTGCAGCACCTCGGAGGTGTCACACCAGTGTTGTTCTCATGGCATCACACTGCCCACCACATCCCACAGACCCCAGGAACAGCCTTGAGCTGGACATGGAGCTGTAGGATCTCCTCTCCCAGTTCCAGGGGTCAGCCCTTGGCTCTTCTTCTTCATCAAAGCAAACCAAGACTTTTCTCAGCACAGCGCTTTGCCTGTCTGTAACCATGGCCTCCAATTATCTCCCCTAACCAGTCCCTGGGGAAGCTTTGTTAGTAACAGCCCTCAGTGGGGCCCATTAGTACTCCAAGTCACTTCAACTTTCCCTTCTGACTTTACTTGCTCAAGCGGTTACATCACTCTCCACTCAGTACCTGAGCTTCATAGACTGAGCACCAAAATACACCATGAAACTCATTAAAATGAAGAAACTCCAAACATCTCTTCCATAGTTTTCTTCAAGCCTTCATGCCTTGTGTAGCTAATTGCAGAACTTGCATGGCGTACTTAAGGAAGAATATTTCATAAAGCAGCTAATAAAAAATATTTTCTGTTTTTAAAGGCTGAATTTTGCTGCATTTTAGTTTTGAGAATCATTCTCCTATTGCTATTCATCCACGGTGACTTCTTTGGAGACCTGTATCGGGCGGAAAAACAGAGTCTGGAGGTCTGACTCCTCTACTGCCAGCAGTGGTCTTTGTCCCTGTAAGTGCAGCCCAGCCCACACATGAAACCCTTTCTAAGACAACTCGGGTTCCTTCAGAAAAATAAAATATAAAATAAAATAAAATAAAATAAAATAAAATAAAATAAAATAAAATAAAATAAAATAAAATAAAATAAAATAAAATTAAATTAAAAGTTTGAAATGACTTTTGGAATCTGAGAAATTCAGCTTGAATCTTAGTAGACACCTGGACATCCATGGTATCTCTTTGGTCTTCTGTGGAAATCTCAGGATGAAAACTAAAGAAAATATATTTCAATTGGCTGTAGCTGTACCCATGAGCTTGGCCTCTTTGGGGAAATTGTCCCCTTCCAGCCACGGAAACCTAAATTGAGTGATGTGAAAAGACTTGCCCAGTCAATGGAGTAGGGCAAAGTCCTACTTCCTGTGCTATGGATGCAGAAGGCAAAAAGAATTGCATTGTGCCTGACACTACTCTGAGACGTGTAACCCAGGTCAGGCAACTTTACCTTAGTGCTGACAAGTCCATCACTAAACCACGCTCCCAAGCTCTACATCTACACCTTGGCTCTCCAGTCGATGACCCAGCTCATGGATGGCAATCAGGGAGTCTTGGTTCGCGCGACTCTGCCTCAGGTGCGCCACCATGGTAGCCATTGGCACCTGCTGTTCTTCAACCCTCAGCAAACCCCCAACAGAAGGAGTCTGTGGAAGGCCAAGCAAGGTAGACAACTGTTTCATGTCCTTTGTCTCCAAGGCAGCTCTGCCAAAGCCCCACCGGTGGTGTCCTCTTGGAACTCTGAATTCCCTCTCCTGAAGCAGTCTATGCCGAGGATGTACATAGCCTCTGAGCCAGTCCCAATGGGGTGTGTGATATATGGAGCAATATTTGTGTCAAGAAGATGGTTGATATAAAGAAGGGGGAGATGTGGGGGTGTGGCCATGGGGGTTGGCAAGCCCCATGGTCGATGATACCTTCAGACTCTTAACAATGAGGCCATCAGGAATGTAAAAGTGTTTAGAGGGAACAAAGAAGGGTGATTCAGGAGATGCCATGCAGTCTCGGGTCGCTTGTTCTCCAGACATTTAGGCATGGAAGTTGCTGGGAATTTGCTGTTGCTGGGCAAAGTTGTTTGACCAATGAAAAGTTGTTTTTGAAAAGGACTGCTGTGGGGCGAAGGGTATAAGAGGGGAGCCTGTCCTCAAGATGAAAAAAGGCATCCTGATATAATGAAAAAGGAATGAATAGGGACAGGCTAGCAGAACAGAGACTAGGACGGGAACAGGCACGTTGATCACCTCATGAAGATAGGTTTGGCCAAACTCAGCAAACCGCCCAAAGAAGCTCGTGCAGAAAGTCCCTGGAAATAGGCGCACCGGAGCTGGGAAGAAGCTCAAGATGAGAGAAGCAGAGCCACGCACACAACTGCCCCTCGCTGGTAAGCAGCTGCGCATTATGGGGTATCATACGTCCTTAGAAACAAAGACTGTCCTGGTAACCTTACAGCTTATTCTCCTTCTTAACAATCAGACAGTTTATGATCCTGAAATATGGGAACAAATTGAGGTCAAGGTGTGAGACTCTGCAACTAAAAACGACAAGATTGCGGTGGGACTGCTCGGCACCCGGCGAGCAGTCTCTGAGGCCTTGAAGAGCCATGTGGGACCACAGTCAGAAACGTGTGGTTTGCCAGACAGTGAGGGAGCTGAGGCTCGTCCACCGATCCTTCTACTACACCATCGCCCCTGCCCCCACCACTACTGCCATCGCAGGCCTTTGCTGTTATGCCCCCTGGTGACATGCCTTTTGACCCAGGCCCTATTGGCCTTGAAGAGGAGATGGATATGTTTTTCTTCGATCTGGGAATAATAGGATACATAAGGCCCGAATGCCGAGTTCCTTGCAAGACATGTTGTTCCCACAACTAGCCCTGGAACTCTCCGGTGTTTGTAATCAAGAAAAGGAGTGGAAAATGGAGACTGTTAAGTCATGGAAGATATGGGAGCACTTCAACCAGGATTACCAACTCCAACTATGCTCCCCCAGTCATGGACTTTAACAGTAATAGACTTAAAGGATTGTTTGTTATCGTTTCTGATTGTACATATGTATAGGCGTATATAAAAGCAATGTTCTGTACACTTAGAAAGTTCTATCTTCGTGTGTGCGTCTTGGTAGAGCATAGACTCCCCGCACACCCAGCACTGTTTCCTTGCCTTTTATAAATATTACTAAATTCAGATTGAGACTTCATTTATAACAGGTGCTTTTGCCATTCCTTCCCAGTTAGACTCACTTCAGCCTCCAGTACAGTTACCTCTTGGGATGCCCCTGTCACTCCAGAAATACAGGTGGGTTCTACCTCTTTCTAGCTTGATGGCAAAAGGGTACTCTGTGCACCGGTGTCCAGTTGAGCCTGATACATTTGTAGTTCTGATGTGCCAGGCCATTAAATATACCCAGTCCAATAAACCCGATTGTCCCTTTCCTCCCTGCCTCCCCCTGGCTGGAAGCAGGACCCCTCTAGTTCTGCTCATAGTATTCATTACTGTGTCTGGTAGATGAACCAATGGAAACATGTGCTGCCATAGCACAGTAATCCCATGGGGCAGGGGACAGTCAAGGACACATTTGGGTGTGGAAGGTGGGGCCCAGCAGAGACAAGGAGTCAAGGCAGTGGGCTGGGGGAGGCCAGCAGAAGCAGACCAAGGGGTGGTGCTGCTGGTGAGGACACGTTTGTGGCAGCAGCCTGAGTGGGCAGCAGCTGTGCGCAAGCGAGGGGAGGCCAGGAAGCGCATGCCAAGAGCTCTCCTGCCAGCAGAGCCAAGGCCGGGGCCGAGCCCAAGGGCAGAGGCAGGCCCAGGGCAGGGGGCTGCAAGGGCCATGCTGAGCTCCCTGCCCCTGCAGCAGCCGCCCTGGCCCTCGGCCTCCTCTCCCCTGCCCCTGCAGCTCTGGGCTCCCTTCGCGCAGCCCTGGCTCTGCAGCACCAAGCCCTGCTGGGAGCCCTCCCCTGCATGCTGCCACCGCTCCCTGACGCTGCTGTTGCCCTCTGCCGGGCACTGCCCAGCCCAGCCCAGCCCCTGCCCACCTCTCCCCACCTCCCTGCCCTCTCCCCAGCCCAGCAGCCCAGGCTGGGCTGGCCCCAGGGCAGTGCCCACCGCAGGCTGCTGCAGGGCTCTGGGCACGGCCACCACAGCCCCAGCCCCTCGCAAGGCACCGCAGCTGCTGCCACAAAGGCGGCTCTGGGCCTCCCCAGCAGCCCCTGCACTCAGGAGATGGAGGTCCATGAAGCTGCAGGAGCCCTGCTCTCCTGCCTGGGAGATCCCCAGCACACAGTGCCTGTGCCCCACAGGGCCAGCCCCGCTCCCCAGGCCAGCACAAGAGGCCTGGCCCAGCCACAGAGCAGCTCCAGATTCCTCTCCAGGATGCCATTTGCCATCAGACCCAGGACAGTCCCAGGGCAGTCAAGGCCAATTATTGTTTGCTGACCATGGGCAACCCAAGAAGGGAGCTCTCAGTCCAGCACTACACTTCTCACTCTTAAATTCTGATCCATAGTGAAGCTCAGTAAAGTAGGGTTCCTGTTCATGCAGCAGTTCCTTGGGTATATTCCTACCACCAGCTTTGGAAGAGCTGTGCAAGTCAAGAGATGCCACTGTACAGACAACAAGACTGTCACCAAGGTACATGCGATCTCAAGGCTTAATTGAATGCGAGAGCACAAGAGAACAATGAGGAAGCCAAAAGAGAGCAGCAGTGACAAGGCCACGTCCTGCTGCTGGCCATGGCCATGGCTCCAGGGAAGCAGCAGCCCCGACCCGAAGGCAGCAGAGAGGCAGAGCCCAGCGGGCAGTGAGGGGCAGCCCCGAGGGCCACCGGGGCTGCTCCTGCATGTGGCAGCTGGGCTCTTGGCCCTGAGCCCCTCCTGCGTGCTGGGACTGCTCCCCCAGCTCCAGAGGAGATGGGAAGACATGGCAGCTGAGACGAATGATGTTCTGAGGGATTTGTTATTGTCATGTATGCATTAAGCTTGCTTCCTTTGCTATAATAGATGACTTTATAACCGGAAAAAAAATAAAAATACAGGATGTTAAAAAGATCTTTATTAAAATCAAAACCAAGAAATTTAAATTATTTACAAAAACAAATTAACAAAATATTTTCCTAATAAATTCTGAAATAAACTGGGAAATGAAAGGCATTACTGACTCTGAAGAAGCATGTATCCAAAGAGTTTCCTCATTGCATACTTAAGCTCCTTGTTCCTCATGCTGTAGATGAGGGGGTTCACTGCTGGAGGTAGCACTGAGTACAGAAATGACACCACCAGGTCTAGGGACAGGGAAGAGATGGAGGGGGGTTTAAAGTGGGCAAACATTATAGTGCTGACGAACAGGGAGACCACAGCCAGGTGAGGGAGGCACGTGGAAAAGGCTTTGTGCCGGCCCTGCTCAGAGGGCATCCTCAGCACTGCCCTGAAGACCTGCACGTAGGACAGCACAATGAAAACAAAACATCCAATGGTTAAACAGGCAGTAAACATGAGAAGCCGACCTTCCCTGAGGTGGACAGCTGAGCAGGAGAGCTTGAGGATCTGGGGGATCTCACAGAAGAACTGGTCCACAGCATTGCCTCGACAGAGGGGCAGGGAAAAAGTAGTGGCCGTGTGCAGGACAGCATGGAGAAAGCCACTGCCCCAGGCAGCTGCTGCCATCTGGGCACAAGCTCTGCTGCCCACGAGGCTCCCGTAGTGCAGGGGCTTGCAGATGGCAACGTAGCGGTCGTACGACATGACTGTGAGGAGGGAATACTCTGCTCCAATGAAGAAGACTAAAAAAAGTACTTGGACAACACATCCTTGATAGGAGATGGCCCTGGTGTCCCAGAGGGCATTGGCCATGGCTTTGGGCAGAGTGGTGGAGATGCCGCCCAGGTCGAGGAGGGCGAGGTTGAGGAGGAAGAAGTACATGGGGGTGTGGAGGCGGTGGTCGCAGGCTACGGCGCTGAGGATGAGGCCGTTGCCCAGGAGGGCAGCCAGGTAGATGCCCAGGAAGAGCGCGAAGTGCAGGAGCTGCAGCTCGCGCGTGTCTGCGAATGCCAGCAGGAGGAACTCTCTCACAGAGCTGCTGTTGGGCATTTCCTGACATTGAACACGGCTGCCTGTTTGAGAGAAAATGGTAGAAAAATAATAGGTTTCTTTGAGGAAGAACTATTGCAGGCCTTAGAGTACCCCCCAGCCCAAGGCTCAGTATGTGAAGACATTTCCTGCAGCTCTCTTGCTTGAGCTGTGGCTGGTGCTAGCTGAGAGTGGCACTGGGAGCATGGGTAGTTGTGGTCTCCCTAGAGTTCCTTCCTGCCATGCAGCAGGAGGGAAGCAGGAACACGAGGGAACCTCAAGTGCCTTCTGCTTGTTAGTTGTTGCAAACAACTCATCTGAGTGCAGAGCCGAGCTGTAGGTATTTTGTTTGCTTTATTCTATCCCAGTAGCCCCTGCAGGGCTTAGGATAGGCATTGGGTTGCTGAACGCCCTCACATTTCCTGTGCATTCCTCTTGATACCCTGTGGGAGTGTCCCTTGGTGAAGATCAAGCAGAGCAGCTCTGCCCACCAGTCCTGTTCGTAGCTTCCCTGTGTCTCCCCTATATGAGTTGCAGGACCATCCCCTTAGGGTGTTTCCCTGAAAAACTGGAGAAGACACTGGAGAAGGCTGCTGAGGGAGGAGGGCCACAGAAAGCCAGACGGAGCTTGGGAGCTTGTCTTCTTTTCCATGGCTGCAAGAACTATGAGGCAGAGAGCCCGGCATGGTCAGCCAGGGCAGGGTGTTCTGGGCAGACCAGGGAGACCTGGCCTATGGCTATACAAGAGGTTTCTGCCAGACTTCCTCACCTCGCAGGGCACCCCAGCAGGACTCTCCAAGCCTACTGCATTGCCCACTGCCCTCCCAGAAACAAGACCCAGCAAGAGGAGACCCCTCCAGTACCTGCAGCTGCATGGCCCTGCAGCCAGACTCTTACCTTGTCAAGGGCTGTGCAGGTTTCTCCTGCAGGCAGCTCTCAGCATCCTCCCACTGCCAACTGCCTCCAAGCCCTCTCTCCTCTCCTCTCTGCGTGCCAGCTGCGGTCAGAGCCCCCAGCCCTGCTGCGCTGTGCAGAGGAGCTGCTCCTGGGCACAGCTGTCTCTCTGCACCAGGGCCCTCTTGCCACGAGCTCTCTCTGTCCCACGAGCCCGGCCCAGCTCAGCAGCACAGCACCAGCCCAAGGCACTGCAATCACCCCTCTGGGGCTTTGCTGATGAGCCCACGAACCTCAGGCACTCAGAGACAATTGAAGACATCTCTCCAGAAGTCCAAGTCAGAGGCAAGTTTCCTGCAGTGTCCCCCTGAGGGCCAGCACTCACACAGCCTCCCTTGGAGCTCACTAGAGCAGAACAGTGGAGGCAGTGAGGACAAGGAGACAAAGGCAATGTGAAGGTGACACTGATGTGTATGAAAACTGGATGTGTGTCACCAAGCACAAGGGCCAGGCCTTGACCCCAAGCCCCTGGGAAGGGGGATCCTTCCCTTTTACAGGTTGCTCAGGGCTCCTTGTGGGGCAGTAGGAGATGGGGATGTGCATTGCCAAGTGCAGGAGAATGGTACGACCCCTGCCTGGTTCATTGGAGGGGGTGAGGAGGCAATGAGGCCCTGGTGCTTTCACAGTCAGCTGTCTCCTCATAGGCCTCAGTGACACAGAGCCACAGCCATAGCCATGGACACAAAGACCTCAGTCCTGCTGGGACTTTGAGCCTTGTTACAGCCAATGCTCTTCTCCTCACCAGGCTCTCTGAGAGACTCCCAGACTTCCAAATCTTTCACTACCGGATGCAGACCCTTCTGTGTGTAGTGTCACATTGGATCTGAGGTGAGTCTGATAACTCAGATCTTCTTGGAGGCCATGCTCCTCGTAAGGCAGCTCTGTAGGAAGCTGGCCTGGTTCCTCGTGAGCAGGCACCACTGCTCGTATGGCATCCCTCGTGGTGCCCAGGCCCTCTCCTCCTGGGCACTGCTCACTCAGCAGGGTCCCAGTCTGCCCTGATGTGTGGGGTTCCTCTTCCTCTGCTGCAGGACTGGGCTCTTCTCCTTGTAAATGCCAAGAGGTTTGTGTAGGCAAAATCCCACAGTTTCTCAAGGTTGCCCCACGCTGATGCTCCATTCTGTCAGCTGTTAATGTCTGCAGGCAGGTGGCTCACCGTGATTATGCTGTTTCTTACAAGATAACAGTAGCAGGAGTTTGCAGGACAGTTTGGATAACACAGCAGGAACTAGTTGAATGGAATTTGAATCAGTGAAGGGTGGGGGATAGAAGGCTGCCAGATTCTTCTTCTTCTGTTCTTCCTTCTCATGCGTGCTGTTACTTTGTCTGGAACTGCGTCCTATATACAAAACACAGCACCGTATCATCTAATAGGAAGGAAATTAAGTGTATCCCAGACAACACATGGACAATATCCACTATTCCATACCATCTGCATCGTGCTCAGCTTCAGTACTCTCCAGGTAATTACCACCACCTTTTCTCTGTTGATATACACACAGAGATATCACGCCTTTAGTCTGTGGGTGTCCTGGAGTTGGCTAGGATCGGGTTAATTTTCCTCCTAGTAGCTGGTATGAATCTGTGTTTTGGCTTAAGCACTAGTACTCAGTACTAGGGCCAGTCCTCTTTAATATCTTTATCGATGATCTGGATGAGGGGATCAAGTGCACCCTCAGTAAGTTCACAGATGACACCAAGTTAGGTGCATGTGTCGATCTGCTCGAGGTAAGGAAGGCTCTGCAGGAGGATCTGGATAGGCTGCACCGATGGGCTGAAGTCAACTGTTTGAAGTTCAACAAGGCCAAGTGCCGGGTCCTGCACCTGGGGTGCAACAACCCCAAGCAGAGCTCCAGGCTGGGAGAGGAGTGGTTGGAAAGCTGCCAGGCAGAGAAGGACCTGGGAGTATTGGTGGATAGTCAGCTGAATATGAGCCATCAGTGTGCTCAGGTGGCCAAGAAGGCCAACAGCATCCTGGCTTGTATCAGAAGCAGTGTGGCCAGCAGGTCTAGGGAAGTGATCGTCCCCCTGTACTCGGCTCTGGTGAGGCTGCACCTCGAGTACTGTGTTCAGTTTTGGGCCCCTCGCTACAAGAAGGACATCGAGGTGCTCGAAAGAGTCCAGAGAAGGGCGACAAAACCGGTGAGGGGTCTGGAGAACAAGTCTTATGAGGAGCAGCTGGGGGAGCTGGGCTTGTTCAGCCTGGAGAAGAGGAGGCTCAGGGGCAACCTTATCGCTCTTTATAAGTACCTTAAAGGAGGCTGTAGCGAGGTGGGGGTTGGTCTATTGTCCCACGTGCCTGGTGACAGGACGAGGGGGAACAGGCTAAAGTTGCACCGGGGGTGTTTTTGGTTGGATATTGGGAAGAACTTCTGTACCGAGAGAGTTGTTAGGCATTGGAATGGGCTCTCCAGGGAAGTGGTGGAGTCACCATCCCTAGAGGTATTTAAAAGATGTTTAGATGTTGAACTTAGTGATATGGTTTAGTGGAGGACTTGTTAGTGTTAGGTCAGAGGTTGGACTCGATGATCTTGAGGTCTCTTCCAACCTAGACAATTCTGTGATACTGTGATTCTGTGGGAAGAAGAGCTTGGCCAGCAGCAACTTATGATTTCATAGAAGGAAGAGGGTTTATGTAATGTAGATGCTGCGGTACAACTGACTTAAAACAGTCACATATGGCCCTTTTCTTACTTGAAACAGTAATTTCAATCCCTAAACCTAAATGCTACTACAGTACTCTGAAAGGAATTTATTTATTTATTTATTTTTTCTCTTACTAACCCCTATGCTTTCCCTTAACACTAACATTAAAATGCTCTATTTAACCCTAGACTCCTTGGCAGACCTAAAACCGCAGACCTTGTCTATGTCTTAACCAAAGACCTGACACCACTGGCAGGACAACATATGTTCCCATTAAAACTTTGCTTATTCTCTAACCCAGAAAGAGAAAAACAGGTACCTAGGGGGCGAGAGAGAGGTCATCTCTGCCTCATGATCTCCTGCCCCAGCAGGAGGAATGTGACTGTGGCAGTGACTGTGAGGTCACTTCTGTCTCTGCACTTGATAGGGCAGCAGCAGGAACGTGTCACGCAAAGGGACTGTGAGGTCACTTCTGTCTGGAGGTGGCAGGTCACCCTTGACTTCCCCCTGGGATCTGCACTTTTGGGCTGACATCTGCCAGTGGCCCTTCTAGGCCAGCAGAAGGCACCTGCTTGGCATGCTGACTGTGGGATCCCCTCTGCCTCCAGACCCAGGAGCACCCAGGCAGAAAGCAGGCCCCAACATGGGTTGTCCTGTCCCTTCTGCTTGAGTCCATGACTGCACAGCAGCAGGCACAAGGATTGGCTGTGTCTAGCCAAGAAGCTGCAAGGCCAGCAGCAGGCCCCTGGCTTGGAAAATGCTGCTGAGGTGACTTGTGTCTGGTTGGCTGAGAGGCCACAAGGAGCCTGCTGGGTTGGGATGCCTACTTCAGGAGTGGTTTCCACCCTGATGTAGTATCTTTGGTAGTAGGAAGAGCAGGAGAGAATAAACTCTCACAAAGTGTGCCAGGGAAGGTTGTCACTGGCCACAAGGAGGAAGAAATGTCCAGGGGAACAACTGCTCTTGCTGCTGGATACTGAGGAAAAGAACATATTAAGTACCACAGCCTTTACCTTATCTCTAGATCTTCACCAGATTTCCACCACATCTAATAAAGGATGATGATTCTCCTTAATCCTCCTTTATTGAAGATTTTATTAAAGTATTTATTTATTATTACTTACAGTTTTTATATATTAAAGTTTATAAAAAAATTTTATTATCTTTGATAGTCATAGCTGGACTGAGCTCCAGCTGGGCTTTGGGCCTTCTAGTTTTGACCTGCACAGCCCCATGACATTCAGGACAC
This sequence comes from Somateria mollissima, assembly GCA_951411735.1. Classification (NCBI taxonomy): domain Eukaryota; kingdom Metazoa; phylum Chordata; class Aves; order Anseriformes; family Anatidae; genus Somateria; species Somateria mollissima. The sequence goes on from CATOCB010000138.1 coordinate 554,521, forward strand.
AGCTCCAGACAAACTGACAGCCTGCATGAGAAGAAAGCGCAGCAAATGTGGAACCTGGCAGCCTTCAATCCCTTACCCTTCTGTGATTCTGTGCTGCAATTCCATTCAACTGGTTACTCCTGTGTTATCCCAACTTTCCTACAACTCTCAGTGCTGCTGTCTTCTCAGAGAGAGCACTATCACACGAAGATTGAACCGTCTGTCTGCAACCATGAATGGCTGACAGAATGGAGCATCATTGTCGAGGAACCTTGAGAAACTGCAGCATTTGGCCTATAGAAATCTCTTGTCATTTACAAAGGGAAGAGCCTCATCCTTCACCAGAGGAAGAGCAACCCCACACATGAGGGCAGACTGGGACCCTGCTGAGTGAGCATTGCCCAGGAGGAGGAGGGCCTGGGCACCACGAGGGATGCCATATGAGCAGTGGTGCCTCCTCACGAGGAACCAGGCCAGCTTCCTACAGAGCTGCCTTCTGAGGGGCATGGCCACCAAGAAGATCTGAGTTATCAGACTCACCTCAGATCCAACGTGACACTACCAACAGAAGGGTCTGCATCCAGTAGTGGAGGATTTGGACATCTGGGAATCCCTCAGACAACCTGGTGAGGAGAGGAGCAATGGCTGTGGCAAGGCTCAAAGTCCAAAAAGGACCCAGGTCTTTGTGCCCATGGCTATGGCTGTTGTCTCTATCACTGAGGCCTATGAGGAGACAGCTTACCGTTAAAGCACCAGGGCCTCACAGCCTCCTCTCCCCCACCCATGAACCGGGCAGAGGTCATATCATTCTCCTGCACTTGGCAATGCACATCCCCGTCTCCTACTGCCCCACAAAGAGCCCTGAGCAGTCTGTGAAGGGAAAGGATCTCCATTCCCAGGGGACATGGGTAAAGGCCTCGCCCTTGTGCTTGGTGACACACATCCACTTTTCCTACACCTCAGTGTCACCTTCACATTGCCTTTGTCTCCTTGTCCTCACTGCCTCCAGTGTTCTGCTCTAACGAGCTCCAAGGGAGGCTGTGTGAGTGCTGGCCCTCAGGGGGACACTGCAGGAAACTTGCCTCTGACTTGGACTTCTGGAGAGATGTCTTCAATTGTCTCTGAGTGCCTGAGGTTCGTGGGCTCATCAGCAAAACCCCCAGAGTGATGATTCCAATGCCCTGGTGCTGTGCTGCTGAGCTGGGCCGGGCTCCTGGGCCCAAGGGGAGCTCGTGGCAAGAGGGCCCTGGTGCAGAGAGACAGCTGTGCCCAGGAGCAGCTCCTCTGCACAGCGCAGCAGGGCTGGGGGCTCTGACCGCAGCTGGCACACTGAGAAGTGTGAGAAAGAGAGAAGGAGAGAGGGCTTGGAGGCAGTTGGCAGTGGGAGGATGCTGAGAGCTGCCTGCAGGAGAAACCTGCACAGCCCTTGACGAGGTAAGGGTCTGGCTGCAGGGCCATGCAGCTGCAGGTCCTGGAAGGGTGTCCTGCTGGGTCTTGTTTCTGGGAGGGCAGTGGGCAATGCAGTAGTCTTTGAGAGTCCTGCTGGGCTGCACTGTGAGGTGAGGAAGTCTGGCAGAAGCCCCTTGGAGTATCATAACCTAGCTACGCCTGGTCATGTAAGACAGGGATGGCCAAACTCCTAAAGAAACTGCAGGGGATGGAGATTGGATATTGGGACACCCCAGCTTGCGAATATCCAGCTCTGTCTGAGGGGTGTCCTCCTGGGCTGCAGGCTGTTCTCCTGCAGGATGCAGCTCTCTCATGGCATCCCTGTGTTATCCAGGTGCCCCAAGGAGGAGGCAGCTCTGTGTTAAGGCCACGTCCGTTCCGCTGGATGGCTGTCTGTGGGCAGCTGGAGTGAGGCCTCTGCACCCCTGGTTAGGAGGGAAGAGCTGAGATCCCGTTCCGTCACCTGCAGACAAGGTGAATATTCTGTCCATCTGCACTTCTACTGCAGCTTCTGTGCTCCTCGCTGTCTCAACTTTCTTCTCCGAGAAATCCCTGACCATGTTCATCATGCTAACCATTACAGGGATAATTACTAGATAACAAAAGAAAATTCTACCTTGCTCAAGCAAGAAAGCTGCAGGAAGGTTCTCCTGCAAAGAGAGAGGTTCAGGCTAGGGCATGCTTTAAGACTTGCAATGGCTTTTCCTGAGAGAAGTCTGTTATAACGTTTCTCTGCCATCTCATCTTCAGCAGACAACTGTGTCCAGAGTCAGCAAATGCCCAACGTCAGCTCGGTGAGCGAGTTCCTCCTGCTGGCATTCGCAGACACGCGCGAGCTGCAGCTCCTGCACTTCGCGCTCTTGCTGGGCATCTACCTGGCTGCCCTCCTGGGCAACGGCCTCATCCTCAGCGCCGTAGCCTGCGACCACCGCCTCCACACCCCCATGTACTTCTTCCTCCTCAACCTCGCCCTCCTCGATGTGGGATCCATCTCCACCACTCTGCCCAAAGCCATGGCCAATGCCCTCTGGGACACCAGGGCCATCTCCTATCAAGGCTGTGCTGCACAGGTCTTTTTCTTTCTCTTCTTTATAATAGCAGAATATTCTATTCTCACTGTCATGGCTTATGACCGCTACGTTGCCATCTGCAAGCCCCTGCACTACGGGAGCCTCGTGGGCAGCAGAGCTTGTGCCCAGATGGCAGCAGCTGCCTGGGGCAGTGGCTTTCTCAATGCTGTCCTGCACACGGCCAACACATTTTCCCTGCCCCTCTGCCACGGCAATGCTCTGGACCAGTTCTTCTGTGAGATCCCCCACATCCTCAAGCTCTCCTGCTCTGATTCCTATCTCAGAGAAATTTGGGCTCTTGTGTTTAGTACTTTTTTAGCATTAGTTTGTTTTGTTTTCATTGTGCTGTCCTATGTGCAGATCTTCAGGGCAGTGCTGAGGATGCCCTCTGAGCAAGGCCAGCAAAAAGCCTTTTCCACGTGCCTCCCTCACCTGGCTGTGGTCTCCCTGTTCATTAGCACTGGCATATTTTCCTACCTGAAGCCCCCCTCCATTTCTTCTCCATCCCTGGACCTGGTCGTTGCACTTCTCTACTCAGTGGTGCCTCCCGCAGTGAACCCCCTCATCTACAGCATGAGGAACCAGGAGCTCAAGAATGCAGTGAGGAAACTGTTTCCATACATTCTTCTTAAGCATCCATGATGTGTTCAGAAAATGTATTTTTAATACTATGCAAATATTTTGATTCACATTATATCACATCATTTTTATTGTTACTAGTTTTATCATAACATTGTCATTAATAATAATCCTATCAGAAATCAAAGTGTATTTGGGAAAATGACACAACATTTTTTACATTATTTTTCTCTGTTAGTATTTGAACAATATTTCATTTTGTTTTTAATAATCTCATTCTTACCATTTAGAATGTTACATCTTTTGTAAGGTTTGACCACATCATCTATTGTACACACCGAACCGGGCTTCCTTGATAGATAAAGACAATAAAGATGTCAGCGGAAATTCATTGGTCTCTGTGTCCTTCTCTTCCCATCTCCTCTGGAGCTGGGGCAGCAGTCCCAGTATCCGGGAGGGGCTCAGGGCCAAGAGCCCAGCTGCCACGGTTAGGAGCAGTGTATTTGGATTAGAACTAGTGTATCTAGGTGACAGTCCTGTTGTCTCTATAGCAGGGCTGGCACAAAGCCTTTTCCACGTGCCTCCCTCACCTGGCCATGGTGTTCGTCTCCCTCAGGACTGTCATGGTTGCCTGCCTGAAGCCCCCTCCATCTCCTCCCCATCCCTGGGCCTGGTGGTGGCAGTTCTGTACTCAGTGGTGCCTCCAGCAGAGCACGTCCTCATCTGTAGCATGAGGAGTCAGGAGCTCAAGCATGCCTTGTGGAAATAGATGACTAGATGTGTCTTGGATGCAAGAAAGTTTTGATCTGCTTCTGCACATGTCCTGTAATGCAAATAATTGGCGGAATAGCCAGTATACCTGTTTTGTTTTGTTTTGTGGTTGTGTTTGTGCATATTCTTATTACATTAATTCAGCTAATGAACACCCATTAAAATGATATGGGTGTACCTGTTGAATATAGCTCATAGACTCTGTTCATGTGAAGCCATGCTCTCTGTGAATTTAACCTTAAGGAAGGAGCCTGCACTGCCTGGTCCGTTTGCAGAGGAAAAGAGTCCCATCTCAGCAACACGGCCAGGGAGCACCAGCATTGGGGCATGCAGAGCTGCTCTCTTGCCATGCCGCCCTCTCCTGCTGAGCCCTGCTGGTGGGCTCAGGCCCGGCTGCTCCTGGAGCTTGGTGCCAGTGCTGCTGTGGGGCTGTGCTGGGACTGCAGGCAGGGACAGGCAGTGGGCACGGCAGTGGCACAGCTGGCCTCCACTGCAGCACTTCCCTCCTAAGGGGGGATCTCCTCCGAGGTGGACTGAGCAGAGCTCAAGTGCTCAATCTGGTGTGAGCAGGCAGAGGAGAGCTCTGCAGCCCCAGGGCACGCGGCAGCCCCACCAAAGGAGCCTGGCCAGTGATTCCTTGCAGCCCTGGGGCAATGGCAGTGACCCCATAACCTGGATCTGCCTCCCAGCCTGCCCAGCACTGCCCTGCAGAGTGCCCCCGTGCCCCAGGCACCACAGCCCCCTCACTCTGCAGAGCAGCACCGCCAGCTGGGGCTGGGGCTGCAAGGGTGCTTCCCCTGAGCATCTTCTAGGCCAGCTTCAGGCTTCTGGATGTGAGTGTGTTCTTCACTGTGCACAAGGAGCTGAGAGACCGCCAACAGGCATTGGGCTGGAACATTGCCTGCAAGGTCCCTCCTGCCCTAGCACCTCCCAGGACTGGCACGGAACTGGCTCCTGTGTGTCAGAGAGGCTGGGAGCCCAGCAGGTGTGCCACGAGCTTGGAGGATCACAACCAGTTCACTTCTGCCTATGCAGGTCCTGGGCCAAAAAGGGGGTGTTTTGTAGGTCTGGTATTATGAGGTCAGTGCTGCCTCAGAAGCTGTCAGTCCATGAGGAAGCGAATGGCTGTTAAATGGCCTGTGAGTTGACTTCTTTCTGAAGTAGCCAACAGCTCAACCCTTGACTCCTGGCTGGGATCTGTGTCTTTAGGCTCACATCTGCTGGTCTCCATGACAGGCCAGCAGATGCACCTGCTCTGCACACAGTTTGTGAGATCCCCTCTTCCTAGGCACCTGGTAGGCCCCATAGAGGAAGAGGTCTTGAAGAGGTGTTGTCATGGAAGAGGTATCAGCATTTGCCTAATTCATCCTTCAGGGCTGCTTTCAGTTTTCGACACACAGGGGGGTCACTGCCTCCCAAATGGCTGGGGGAACATAAAGGCTGCATGAGGGCCTTGGAAGATTTTTCCCTGTGTCCATAGGTCCATTCTGGAACCAAAGCTGAAGGTAGGAAGCACATTTTTGTGGTGTTGCAGAGCTGCTGGGAACATTGTGCAGGGTGCTCCTACAGACCTATGTATCCTTCCCCATGCGGGCTTCGGAGCTGTTTATTTCTCAGGAACAGAGTAGCCAACAGAAGTGAGACAGATATGCTGATTTCATGAAAGCCATCAGAGAGCTGCCCCTAAGAAGGTGACTGATATGGGGAAGTCAGGAGAAGCCTGGCCAGGAGAGATGTTGATAGGGCAGCAGCAGGAACGTGTCACAGAAAGGGACTAGGAGGTCACTTGTGTCTGTTGGTGGCAGGTCACCCTTGACATAGACCTGGGATCTGCACTTTTGGGCTGACATCTGGCAGTGGCCCTGCTAGGCCAGCAGAAGGCACCTGCTTGGCATGCTGACTGTGGGATCCCCTCTGCCTCCAGACGCAGGAGGACCCAGACAGAAAGAAGGCCCCAACATGGGTTGTCCTGTCCCTTCTGCTTGAGTCCATGACTGGGCAGCAGCAGGCACAAGGCTTGGCTGTGTCTAGCCAAGAAGTTGCAAGGCCAGCAGCAGGCCCCTGGCTTGGAATGCTGCTGAGGTGACTTGTGTCTGGTTGGCTGAGAGGCCGCAAGGAGCCTGGTGGGTTGGGATGCCTACTTCAGGAGTGGTTTCCACCCTGAGGGAGCTTCCTTTGGCAGTAGGAAAGAGCAGAAGAAAAAACTTCCACAGAGTGCACCTTGGAAGTTAAGCATTGGCCACAAGGAGGAAGAAATGTCTCTCAAAGGGTCGTGCTGTGGTGCCAGAGGTCACCCTCTGATAAGACCCTGGCTTTGTGTTTCAAGGAACAGCTGGTGAGGGTTGACGAGACATGGGTGAAAGCAAGGGATGAGAGCAAGGTGGTGAACAGAGATGGGTGTCTGCAGACTGCAAGGAAATAGCTCAGACTATGGGACAGCAAAGGAAAGCCTGCAGGGGAGAAGGCAGAGGGTGCTGGTAGAAATGGCAGGCCCAACAGCCCTGAAATTTCTTTCCTCTTGGCTAGAGCTTAGGAGGAAATATGTTTTATTCATTGTGATGAGGCCTCATCGATTCCTTGCAACCCTGTGCAGCACCTAGGAGGTGTCACACCAGTGTTGTTCTCATGGCATCACCCTGCCCACCCCATCCCACAGACCCCAGGAAGAGCCTTGAGCCAGACGTGAGGGTGCGGGATCTCCTCTCACAGTTCCAGGGGTCAGGCCTTGGCTCTTCTGCTTCACTAAAACCAACCAAGACTTTTCTCAGCACAGTGCTTTGCCTGTCTGTAACCATGGCCTCCAACTATCTGCCCTAACAAGGCCCTGCGGAGGCTTTGTTAGTAACAGCTCTCAGCGGGGCCCATTAATACTCCATGTCACTTCAACTTGTCCTTCTGAGTTTACTTGCTCAAGCGGATGCATCACTCTCCTCTCAGTACCTGAGCTTCATAGACTGAGCACCAAAATACACCATGGAACTCATTAAAATGCAGAAACTCCTAACATCTCCTCCATAGTTTTCTTCAAGTCTTCACAGCTTTTGCACCTAATTGCAGAACTTGCATGCTGTAGTTAAGGAAGGAGTTTTCAAAAAGCACTTAATAAAAAATCTTTTCTAGTTTTAAAGGTTGATTTTTGCTGCATTTCAATTTTGAGCATCATTCTCCTCTTGCTATTGATCCAGGGTGACTTCTTTGAAGACCTCCATAGGGAGGAAAAGCAGAGTCTGGAGGTGTGACACCTCCACTGCCAGCAGTGGTCTTTGTCCCTGTAAATGCAGCCCAACCCAGCACGGGAAACCCTTTCTAAGACAAGTCAGGGGTTCCTTGGGAAAAAAAAAAAAATAAATAAATAAATAAAATAAAATAAAATAAAATAAAATAAAATAAATAATATAAAATAAAATAAAATATAAAATAAATTTGAAATAAAATAAATTCAAAATGACCATTGGAACCTGAGAAATAAAGCCTGAATCTTACTAAAAAAACTGGACATCCATGGTCTCTCTTGGGTCTGCTGTGGAAAACTCAGAATGAAAACTAAAGAAAATATTTCTTCAAGTGGCTGTAGCTGTACCCATGAGCTTGGCCTCTTTGGTGAAATTGTCCCCTTCCAGCCACTGAAAACTAAATTGAGTAATGTGAAAAGACCTGCCCAGTCAATAGAGTTGCTATTGACTGGGCAGCTCTTTTCACAAGGCAGCTCTGCCAAAGCCCCACCGGTGGTGCCCTCTTGGAACTTTGAAGTTCCCTCTCCTGAAGCAGTCTATGCCTCGGATGCACATAGCCTCCGGGTCAGTCCCAATGGGGTGCTTTTGCCATTCCTTCCCAGTTCGACTCACTTCAGCCTCCAGTACAGTTAACTGTTGGGATCCTGCTGTCACTCCAGAAATACAGGTGGGTTCTACCTCTTTCTTTTGATGGCATCGGGGTACTCTGTGCACTGGTGTCCAGTAGAGCCTGTTACATTTGTGGGTGTGATGTGCCAGGCCATTAAATATACCCAGTCCAGTAAACCTGATTGTCCTTTTCCTCCCTGCCTCCCCCTGGCTTGAAGCAGGATCGCTCTAGCCCTGTTCATAGTGTTCATTACTGTGTATAGTCGATGGCCCACTGGAAACACATCCCACGATGGCAGGGGAGAGGGTGCTGACAGCCAAGGGATGCATTTCGGTGCAGGAGCTGGGGCCCAGAAGAGACAAGGAGTCAAGGCAGTGGGCTGGGGGAGGCCAGCAGAAGCAGCCCAAGGGGTGGTGCTGCTTGTGAAGACACGTTTGTGGCAGCAGCCGGAGTGGGCAGCAGCTGTGCGCAGGCGAGGGGAGGCCAGGAAGCGCATGCCAAGAGCGCTGCTGCCAGCAGAGCCAAGGCTGGGGCCGAGCCCAGGGGCAGAGGCAGGCCCAGGGCAGGGGGCTGCAAGGGCCATGCTGAGCTCCCTGCCCCTGCAGCAGCCGCCCTGGCCCTCAGCAGATGTGCTGGCCGGCACACACGGGGAGGTGCTGGCGTGCATCAGAGAGCAGCAAGGAGGGCACTGGAGAGGGCCGGGGCCAGGTGGGTGGCAGAGCCCCATGCAGGGGCTGGCTGGGGGTCCCCTCTGCTGCAGCCAGCACATGTAGCATGGCAGGAGGAGGGCAGGCAGGGCTCATGGCCCCAGGGCACAGCCTGGCCCTGGGCTCTTCCTGACATCCCTGCAGCTCCTGGCAGGCTGCGGTGAGGTGCCCCTCAGCCTTCCCTCCGGTGCTCCCAGGGCACAAGGCTGCCTCCTGCCCAGCTCACTACCCACCTTGAACGTCCAACACGGCTGCTTCCTAAGCTGGGCCTTGCCCAGGGTTCGTCCCCTGCAGGGGCAGAAAATGGCCCTTGTCCTGGTGGCTTTTCATGGCCTTCCTCTCAATACATGCTCTTCTCATCCTTGATCTCTTTTACTGAATACAGAGGCCTAGGGCAGCCTTTTGGTACAGACTAAGACAGAAAAAGCATTGAGTCCTTCAACCCCGTCTCTGCCTGCTGCTATGAAGTGCCTATGAGACATGGACTTGTTTTCAGGTATTTTCCTCCGACAATCTCAGCAGTGCCCAGTGACAGGACAAGACATGGGATTACATGACATTCCCCACAGAAAAACACTTTTACTCTGAGCAATTGTACTGGGTCTGGCGGTAAAACCACCACAGCAATACCAAGCACTAGATCATGTTTCTCCAAAGTGGGCAAATCCCCATCACTGGAGATACCAAAGCCCAACTGGAAATGGGCCTGGGCTGCCTGGTGTAGGTGTCTGTGCCTGGCTAGTGGGGGTGGCTAGATGGACTTTGGAGGTCCCCTCCAGCCTCAGTGAACCTATCGCTCTGCAGTGCCTGGCAGTGTTTCTGAGAACTTCTATGCAGTATCTCCAGACCAGCTGGACACCGGGTGCTCATGGGGCAGAGGATCTTCTGGGGATGAACTCATTCATGATGTAACCCTGAGGACAACATGGAAGAGGGGTTACAAATATCAACAACACCTCTGCCCGTAGCAGTCTTCCCTCCCCCTGCCTCCAATCTCCTGCCCCTTCTTTCCTTCAGGATGAGAGTCAGAAGGGAGCTCTGGAGGTTTCCAGTGCCAAGATCTGCTCTGAGCAGGGAGAACTTTCACATCAGATCAGGCTGCTTCCTCAGTGCTTCCTCCACCTCACTTTTGAAAGCCGTACTTCTAGGGGCACTGGCTGGAAGGCCAGATCTGATTCAGTGGTGCTACAAGACAGCAGTGTGGAAGAGAAGGGTGACCAGCACCAAAACGACCATGTCCTGCTGCTGCCAGTGTTTGTGGTTCCAAGAAAGTGGCGACCCTGACTCAAAGGCTGCAGGGAAGGAGTGCCTGCCAGGGCAGAAAAGGGGAGCCCCGAAGGAGGACACCAGGGCTTTCCAGCACGTTGCAGCAGGGATCTTCATCCCACAACCACTGCTGTACCTGAGAAGAGTGTATGAGAAATGAGATCCACAGAAACTGACTACAAGCTGGTTCCTTTAGTTATTTAGTTACAAAGAGCTTAGCAGCACCTCTACGTGAGGTCTTTGGGTTAGAAGAAAAGATAGAAGAGGAATAGAAATATCTTAAAATTATAAAATAAAAAGATAAAAAAATATTTAGCATATTGGAATAATAGTGAAAAGAATGAACAATTTTTGAAATATATGAACAAAGATGTTTCTGCCTTGTCCACGTATATTTCAGGGAATCAGATGCAGAAGACGGGTTCCTCTCTGAAATACTGAATATTGCAATAACATCCTCAGTGCCTCCTTGAGCTCTTGGTTCCTCATGCTGTAGATGACGGGGTTCACAGCTGGAGGCACCACCGAGTACAGAAATGACACCACCAGGTCCAGGGATGGAGAGGAGATGGAGAGGGGCTTCAGGTAGGCAAACGTAGCAGTGCTGAGATACAGGGAGACCACGGCCAGGTGAGGAAGGCACATGGAAAAGGCTTTGTGCTGACCCTGCTCAGAGGGCATCCTCAGCACTGCCCTGAAGATCTGCACATAGGACAGCACAATGAAAACAAAAAAAACAACACCTAAACAGGCACTAACCAGAAGAAACCTGACTTCCCTGAGGTAGGCATCTGAGCAGGAGAGCTTGAGGATCTGGGGGATTTCACAGAAGAACTGGTCCACAACGTTGCCTTGGCAGAGGGGCAGGGAAAATGTGTTGGCCGTGTGCAGGACAGCAGTGAGAAAGCCACTGCCCCAGGCAGCTGCTGCCATCTGGGCACAAGCTCTGCTGCCCACGAGGCTCCCGTAGTGCAGGGGCTTGCAGATGGCAACATAGCGGTCATAGGCCATGACGGTGAGGAGGAAATACTCTGCTCCAACCAAGAAGAATAAAAAGAAGACCTGTGCAGCACAGCTTTGATAGGAGATGGCCCTGGTGTCCCAGAGGGCATTGGCCATGGCTTTGGGCAGAGTGGTGGAGATGCAGCCCAGGTCGAGGAGGGCGAGGTTGAGGAGGAAGAAGTACATGGGGGTGTGGAGGCGGTGGTCGCAGGCTACGGCGCTGAGGATGAGGCCGTTGCCCAGGAGGGCAGCCAGGTAGATGCCCAGGAAGAGCGCGAAGTGCAGGAGCTGCAGCTCGCGCGTGTCTGCGAATGCCAGCAGGAGGAACTCGGTGATGGTGCTTCTGTTGGACATCTGTTATTTCTGGTCATGAGGTCCTGTACAAGGAGGAGAAAGGCAGTGATAATGTACCACAGACATAACTGAGGAAAACCCTTTCCATTTTCTCATTTAAAATCAACCAAAGTTTGCCCATTTCCAGGCAGATATTTTGAAGCTCTCTTTCATTGATTCTGCCTGAGAGTGCCTCTGGGAGCAGGGGACTCCTCTGTGGGCAATGGAAGAATCAGTCCTGCACTACAGCCAGAGGGAGTAGCATGGTAGCAACATGGTAGGAACATGGTAGGAACATGGGGTAGTCTCAGATTAACTTTACTGCTGATATCAAAGAGATTTCCCCAGTTTTGCTCCTAGTTCACCCAACTGCAGAGCAGAGGTGTGGAGATTTAGATATGTAATTATTTGTTTTCTGGTTTTGGTTGTAGCTGCCCCACCACACCGGAGAACTGTTTCTAAGGCATAAATCCTGGGCATTCTGCTGCACTCCAAGTAAAACCTTGTTCCTCAGAGGCAAAGACACTGTGCCTTTAGTGCAGTGTCCCTCAGAGACGACAGCCAGTCTCTCCATCAGTGCTGGTCTCAGCTGCCCTGTGAGAGCTGCAGGAAAGTTGTACTCAGTTGTTCATCTGAAAAGAACCTGAACACTGCTGACGGCAGAAGAATCCGGGATCAAATTGCACATCTCCAGAGCCCTCACCTTGTCCCCATTATTCCTCTTTCCCCAAGCACACCGAGGGCTCAATCCATGGGCATGTGAAAGCCCCATCCCCAGCCAGCCTGGAAACAAGACCAGCAGCAGCACGGCCAGCTGGAGAAGCCAGGAGGAATGCCAGCGTGCTGCTGCCAAGGGAGGCAAGGCCAGGGAGGGACAGACACACACTCAGCAGACCCTCCTGGGCTGCAGCTCTGCCTGCAGACAAGGCAGCTCATGCTCATTGCAGGTGATCTGTGCTCTGCTTTGACCTGCAGACACCTCTCAAAGACAGTGGGTATCATGGCTTTTGTATCTCCTAACGATGAGCTAGGATAAAACTTGTGAGGACCACAATATGATCTTGATGCAGTCCAGGAGATGATGTTTGGGAAGGTACTTAAAAAATTTCATCACTGACATACTGATTTCTGAATCCAATGTTCCAGGAGTCTCAGTCTCCTGTACAATCCTGACAGTCCATTACCATGAAACCTGCCTCCCCTCTACTCCAGGAGTCTGAAAGCACAGACTGGAGAAAAAGCCTTACCCTTCAGATAAGCCAAGCCTTGATCTTCCTCTTGAAATGCCCTCATAATGCCATTATCTAAAGCACTGCAGAAACAGAGAGACCCGTCCTGAGCGATGCTATCAGCCATCGGATGTGCCAGCTGTAGAAGACCCCTCTGGCAACCCCACCTGCATTGCCCTGCTGCCAGAGACTCACGGTGCCAAGAGCCTGCAGATGTGTCCTGCCACACGCTGCCCTCTGTTGTTGCGCTCCTCAGTGCCTCCAAGCCCTCTCTCCTTCTCTCCTCTCTGCGTGCCAGCTGCGGTCAGAGCCCCCAGCCCTGCTGCGCTGTGCAGAGGAGCTGCTCCTGGGCACAGCTGTCTCTCTGCACCAGGGCCCTCTTGCCACGAGCTCTCTCTGTCCCACGAGCCCGGCCCAGCTCAGCAGCACAGCACCAGCCCAAGGCACTGCAATCACCCCTCTGGGGGCTTTGCTGATGAGCCCACGAACCTCAGGCACTCAGAGACAATTGAAGACATCTCTCCAGAAGTCCAAGTCAGAGGCAAGTTTCCTGCAGTGTCCCCCTGAGGGCCAGCACTCACACAGCCTTCCTTGGAGCTCGTTAGAGCAGAACAGTGGAGGCAGTGAGGACAAGGAGACAAAGGCAATGTGAAGGTGACACTGAGGTGTAGGAAAACTGGATGTGTGTCACCAAGCACAAGGGCCTGGCCTTTACCTCCAGCCCGTAAGAAGGGAAACCCTTTCCCTTCACACCTTGCTCAGGCCTCTTTGTGGGGCAGTAGGAGATGGGGATGTGCATTGCCAAGTGCAGGAGAATGCTATGACCCCTGCCTGGTTCATGGGTGGGGGCTAGGAGGCAATGAGACCCTGGTGCTTTAATGATAAGCTGTCTCCTCATGGGCCTTAGTGGCTTAGATAGCAGCCATAGCCATGGACACAAAGACTTTGGTTCTGTTGGGACTTTCAGCCTTTCCAGTGTCCTTGCTCTTCCCCAAACCAGGCTGTCCTAGGGAATCCCACACCTGTACCTTTTTCCCCATTCCTGTAGACCATTGTGTTGGTAGTGTCACATTGGATCTGAGCTGAGTATGATAACTGAGATTTGCTTGGTGGCCATCACCCTCATATGGCAGCTCTGTAGGAAGCTGGCCTGGTTCCTGGTGAGCAGGCACCACTACTTGTACAGGATCCCTCATGGAGGATGTTCACAAGTCTATGGAGCTAGATGGGATATAGCCGAGGCTACTGAGGGAGCTGGCAGAAGTGCTCACCAAACTGCCTTCCATCATTTATCAGCAGTCCTGGCTACCAGGGGTGTTCCCAGTCAGCTGGTGACTAGCAAATGTGATGCTCACCTACAAAATGGCTGGAAGGAGGATCGTGGAACTACAAGCCTGTCAGTCTGAACTTGGTACTGGGGAAGCTCTTGGAGCAGATTATCTTGAATACCATCACACAACGCTTCCAGAACAGCCAGGTGATCAGGCCCAGTCAGCATGGGTTTGTCAAACCCTGGCAAATCAGATCTCAAGGTGTGACAAGGTGATGCTCGCAGTGGATGAGGGAAAGGCTGTGGATGTGGTCTATCTAGACCGCAGTAAGGCTTTTACATCTCTTCCCACAACATTCTCCAGAGAAACTGGCTGCTCAAGGCTTGGACTGGTGTATGCTTTGTGGGGTTAAAAACTGGCCCAAAGAGTCACGGTAAATGCAAATAAATGCAGTTGGAGGCCTGTCCTTAGTGTCCCCCAGGGCCCTGTACTGCGGCCAGGTCTCTTCAATATCTCCACCAATGATGTGGATGAGGAGATCGAGTGCACCCTCAGTAAGTTTGCAGATGACACCAAGTTTGGAGTGAATGTTGATCTGTTAGGAGGGCTTGTGAGGCCACAACTCGAGTACTGTGCTCAGCTCTGGGGCCCCAATAAGGATGTGTATCTATTAGAAGGAGTCCAGAGGAGGGCCATGAGGACGATCAATGGGCTGCAGCACTTTTCCTAGGAACATGCTGAGGAAGATGGGTTTGTTCGGCCTGGACAAGAGAAGGCTCTGGGGAGACCTTAAAGAGCCCTTCCAGTACCAATAGGGGGCCTACAGGAAAGCTGGGGAGGGACTCTTCATCAGAGTGTCATGATAGGAGTAGCGGTAATGGTTTTAAACTGAAAGAGGGTAGATTTAGATTAGCCATTAGAAAGAAGTTCTTGACTTAGAGGGTGGTAAGGCAGCGGAACAGGCTGCCCAGGGAAGCCGTGGATGCCCTGTCCCTGGAAGTATTCAAGGCTAGGTTGGATGGGGCTTTGAGCAACCTGGTCTAGTGGAAGCCAACTCGATGGTGGGGCAGAGTGAGAAGCAGAGAAGGCCTTGATGCTGTGCAAACACTGCACAGGAACAAGGACTACAGCCGTGGATGACCAACACTGCTCTGGTCACATATCAAAAACACAGCACCGCAGGGGCTGCTCTGCAGAGAAACTCTGTCCCAGCCAGGATCAGTGTCCCCACAATGGACAAGAAGCTCTGGAAGGAGCCAGGAAGGTGCTAATAAACACCAGGAAATTGGGGAAGCCCAAAGGCCCTTCTGAAGTCTCACTGAGTGTCACCTGAGAGACAGTGCTGGGCAGTGGGGAGGGCCAGGAGAAAGACTTGTGAGAAGGATGTGAGAAACAAGGAAATGTCACTGCCATTGCCCCAGGGCTTCAACAAATCACTCACTGGCCTCCTCTGTCAGGGCAGCATGAACCCAGGAGACAGCAGTGAATGGAGCCTGCAGAGCGTGAGCCTGTCCGAGGTGGACTTACCAGTGCTCAAGTGCTCAATCTGGTGTGAGCAGGCAGAGGAGAGCTCTGCAGCCCCAGGGCACGCAGCAGCCCCACCAAAGGAGCCTGGCCAGTGATTCCTTGCAGCCCTGGGGCAACGGCAGTGACCCCATGAGCTGGGTGTGCCTCCCAGCCTGCCCAGCACGGCCCTGCAGAGTGCCCCCATGCCCTGGGCACCACAGCCCCCTCGCTCTGCAGAGCAGCACCGCCGGCTGGGGCTGGAGCTGGGGCTGGGGCAGGGGCTGGAGGGACACTTCCCCTGAGTGTCTTCTAGGCCAGCTTCAGGCTTCTGGATGTGAGCATGATCTTCACT
Source organism: Somateria mollissima (assembly GCA_951411735.1). Classification (NCBI taxonomy): domain Eukaryota; kingdom Metazoa; phylum Chordata; class Aves; order Anseriformes; family Anatidae; genus Somateria; species Somateria mollissima. Next base: position 569,878 of record CATOCB010000138.1, read on the forward strand.
GTGCACAAGGAGCTGAGTGACTGCCAACAGGCACGGGGCTGGAACATTGCCTGCAAGGTCCCTCCTGCCCTAGCACCTCCCAGGACTGGCACAGAACTGGCTCCTGTGTGTCAGAGAGGCTGGGAGCCCAGCAGGCTTGAAGGATCAAAACCAGCTCAAACCTACGTGGGCAGATTCTGAGCTAAAAAGGGGGTGTTTTGTAGGCATGGTATAACGAGGACAGTGGTACCTCAGAAGCTGTCAACCCAGTAGGAAGCGAATGGTTGTTAAGTGGCTGGGAGTTGACTTCTTTCTGAAGAAGCCGACAGCTCAACCCTTGACTCCTGGCTGGGATCTGTGCCTTTAGGCTCACATCTGCTGGTCTCCATGACAGGACAGCAGATGCACCTGCTCTGCACACAGTTTGTGAGATCCCCTCTTCCTAAGCACCTGGTAGGCCCCATAGAGGAAGAGGTCTTGAATAGGTGTTGTCATGGCAGAGGTTTCAGCTTTTGCCTAAACTCGTCCTTCAGGGCTGCTTTTGTGGTGTTGCAGAACTGCTGGGCACATTGAGCGGGGTGCTCCTACAGACGTTTCTCTCCTTCTCCATGCTGGTTCTCCAAACTTCCCCTAACAAGATGACTGATATGGGGAAGTCAGGAGAAGTCTGGACAGGAGAAATGTGAGATTTGAGGGAGGGAAAAGGAGCGTGGACAGCAGAAGCTAATGATTTTGCAGAGGTAAGAATGTTCAGGTAATGTTGATCCTACCATAAAGCAGACTTAAAGCAGTCATGTGAGGCCCTTGCCCTATTTTAACCTGTAGTGTTAGTCCATAGAGCTAAATGCTACTCCACACCCTGACAGGAATCTGCTGCTCTAATATTTGACCACAAGATCCCTTGAAGACAAAACTAGTCCACAGCCCCATTACTCTCTTTCTCACCCTGATCCCTGCCCTTAACACTACCATTAACATGCTCTATTTAGCCCTAGGCTTCTTGCAGACCTAAACAAAACCAAAGAACTTGCACATACCCTAACCACAGACCTGACACCACAAGCCAAACACCAAACCCTTCCACTACACATTTGATTAATCTCTGTCACAGAAAGGTGAGCCCTAGTCCCTAATCTCATACATGAATGCCTAACACCCAAAGTCACGGTTCCTTTGCATTCACATCCAACCCTACTCTTAAGCACTTAAGGTGCTTGGCCCATAAGGAAGGGTAGGAACCATGAGTTTGCTCTGCAGTCACATGGCATACAAAGATGAATGTGAGGGGCCATGGATCTGATCAGCTTGTGGGCCACAAGGAGGAGATAGATGGGAATGCTCTGATGAGCTCAGCTCTGCCTCAGCATCTCCTGCCCCAGCAGCAGGAATATGACTGTGGCAGTGATTTTGAGGTCACTTCTGTCTCTGCAGCTGATAGGGCACCAGCAGGAACGTGTCACGCAAAGGGACTGTGAGGTCACTTGTGTCTGGAGGTGGCAGGTCAGCCTTGGCTTCTCCCTGGGATCTGCACTTTTGGGCTGACATCTGGCAGTGGCCCTGCTAGGCCAGCAGAAGGCACCTGCTTGGCATGCTGACTGTGGGATCCCCTCTGCCTCCAGACCCAGGAAGACCCAGACAGAAAGAAGGCCCCAAGATGGGTTGTCCTGTCCCTTCTGCTTGAGTCCATGACTGGGCAGCAGCAGGCACAAGGCTTGGCTGTGTCTAGCCAAGAAGCTGCAAGGCCAGCAGCTTGGAAGATGCTGCTGAGGTGACTTGTGTCTGCTTGGCTGACAGGCCACAAGGAGCCTGATGGGTTGGGATGCCTACTTCAGGAGTGGTTTCCACCCTCATGGAGTTTTCTTTGGTAGTAGGAAAGAGCAGCAGAAAAACTTCCACAGAGTACACCTTGGAAGTTAAGCATTGGCCACGAGGAGGAAGAAATGTCCCTCAAAGTGCCGTGCTTTGGTGCCAGAGGTCACCTTCTGATTTGACCCTGGCTTTGTGTTTCAAGGAACAGCTGGTGAGGGTTGACAAGACATGAGTGAAAGCAAGGCATGAAAGCAAGGTGATGAACAGAGACGGGTGTCTGCAGACTTCAAGGAAATAGGTTATACTGTGGCTCAGCATAGGAAAGCCTGCAGAGGAGAAGGCAGAGTGCTGGTAGAAATGGCAGGCCCAACAGCCCTGAAATTTCTTTCCTCTTGCCTAGAGCTTAGGAGGAGATATGTTATATTCATTGTGATGAGGCCTCATCGATTCCTTGCAACCCTGTGCAGCACCTCGGAGGTGTCACACCAGTGTTGTTCTCATGGCATCACACTGCCCACCACATCCCACAGACCCCAGGAACAGCCTTGAGCTGGACATGGAGCTGTAGGATCTCCTCTCCCAGTTCCAGGGGTCAGCCCTTGGCTCTTCTTCTTCATCAAAGCAAACCAAGACTTTTCTCAGCACAGCGCTTTGCCTGTCTGTAACCATGGCCTCCAATTATCTCCCCTAACCAGTCCCTGGGGAAGCTTTGTTAGTAACAGCCCTCAGTGGGGCCCATTAGTACTCCAAGTCACTTCAACTTTCCCTTCTGACTTTACTTGCTCAAGCGGTTACATCACTCTCCACTCAGTACCTGAGCTTCATAGACTGAGCACCAAAATACACCATGAAACTCATTAAAATGAAGAAACTCCAAACATCTCTTCCATAGTTTTCTTCAAGCCTTCATGCCTTGTGTAGCTAATTGCAGAACTTGCATGGCGTACTTAAGGAAGAATATTTCATAAAGCAGCTAATAAAAAATATTTTCTGTTTTTAAAGGCTGAATTTTGCTGCATTTTAGTTTTGAGAATCATTCTCCTATTGCTATTCATCCACGGTGACTTCTTTGGAGACCTGTATCGGGCGGAAAAACAGAGTCTGGAGGTCTGACTCCTCTACTGCCAGCAGTGGTCTTTGTCCCTGTAAGTGCAGCCCAGCCCACACATGAAACCCTTTCTAAGACAACTCGGGTTCCTTCAGAAAAATAAAATATAAAATAAAATAAAATAAAATAAAATAAAATAAAATAAAATAAAATAAAATAAAATAAAATTAAATTAAATTAAAAGTTTGAAATGACTTTTGGAATCTGAGAAATTCAGCTTGAATCTTAGTAGACACCTGGACATCCATGGTATCTCTTTGGTCTTCTGTGGAAATCTCAGGATGAAAACTAAAGAAAATATATTTCAATTGGCTGTAGCTGTACCCATGAGCTTGGCCTCTTTGGGGAAATTGTCCCCTTCCAGCCACGGAAACCTAAATTGAGTGATGTGAAAAGACTTGCCCAGTCAATGGAGTAGGGCAAAGTCCTACTTCCTGTGCTATGGATGCAGAAGGCAAAAAGAATTGCATTGTGCCTGACACTACTCTGGGACGTGTAACCCAGGTCAGGCAACTTTACCTTAGTGCTGACAAGTCCATCACTAAACCACGCTCCCAAGCTCTACATCTACACCTTGGCTCTCCAGTCGATGACCCAGCTCATGGATGGCAATCAGGGAGTCTCGGTTAGCGAGACGCTGCCTCAGGTGCGCCACCATGGTAGCCATTGGCACCTGCTGTTCTTCAACCCTCAGCAAACCCCCAACAGAAGGAGTCTGTGGAAGGCCAAGCAAGGTAGACAACTGTTTCATGTCCTTTGTCTCCAAGGCAGCTCTGCCAAAGCCCCACCGGTGGTGTCCTCTTGGAACTCTGAATTCCCTCTCCTGAAGCAGTCTATGCCGAGGATGTACATAGCCTCTGAGCCAGTCCCAATGGGGTGTGTGATATATGGAGCAATATTTGTGTCAAGAAGATGGTTGATATAAAGAAGGGGGAGATGTGGGGGTGTGGCCATGGGGGTTGGCAAGCCCCATGGTCGATGATACCTTCAGACTCTTAACAATGAGGCCATCAGGAATGTAAAAGTGTTTAGAGGGAACAAAGAAGGGTGATTCAGGAGATGCCATGCAGTCTCGGGTCGCTTGTTCTCCAGACATTTAGGCATGGAAGTTGCTGGGAATTTGCTGTTGCTGGGCAAAGTTGTTTGACCAATGAAAAGTTGTTTTTGAAAAGGACTGCTGTGGGGCGAAGGGTATAAGAGGGGAGCCTGTCCTCAAGATGAAAAAAGGCATCCTGATATAATGAAAAAGGAATGAATAGGGACAGGCTAGCAGAACAGAGACTAGGACGGGAACAGGCACGTTGATCACCTCATGAAGATAGGTTTGGCCAAACTCAGCAAACCGCCCAAAGAAGCTCGTGCAGAAAGTCCCTGGAAATAGGCGCACCGGAGCTGGGAAGAAGCTCAAGATGAGAGAAGCAGAGCCACGCACACAACTGCCCCTCGCTGGTAAGCAGCTGCGCATTATGGGGTATCATACGTCCTTAGAAACAAAGACTGTCCTGGTAACCTTACAGCTTATTCTCCTTCTTAACAATCAGACAGTTTATGATCCTGAAATATGGGAACAAATTGAGGTCAAGGTGTGAGACTCTGCAACTAAAAACGACAAGATTGCGGTGGGACTGCTCGGCACCCGGCGAGCAGTCTCTGAGGCCTTGAAGAGCCATGTGGGACCACAGTCAGAAACGTGTGGTTTGCCAGACAGTGAGGGAGCTGAGGCTCGTCCACCGATCCTTCTACTACACCATCGCCCCTGCCCCCACCACTACTGCCATCGCAGGCCTTTGCTGTTATGCCCCCTGGTGACATGCCTTTTGACCCAGGCCCTATTGGCCTTGAAGAGGAGATGGATATGTTTTTCTTCGATCTGGGAATAATAGGATACATAAGGCCCGAATGCCGAGTTCCTTGCAAGACATGTTGTTCCCACAACTAGCCCTGGAACTCTCCGGTGTTTGTAATCAAGAAAAGGAGTGGAAAATGGAGACTGTTAAGTCATGGAAGATATGGGAGCACTTCAACCAGGATTACCAACTCCAACTATGCTCCCCCAGTCATGGACTTTAACAGTAATAGACTTAAAGGATTGTTTGTTATCGTTTCTGATTGTACATATGTATAGGCGTATATAAAAGCAATGTTCTGTACACTTAGAAAGTTCTATCTTCGTGTGTGCGTCTTGGTAGAGCATAGACTCCCCGCACACCCAGCACTGTTTCCTTGCCTTTTATAAATATTACTAAATTCAGATTGAGACTTCATTTATAACGGGTGCTTTTGCCATTCCTTCCCAGTTAGACTCACTTCAGCCTCCAGTACAGTTACCTCTTGGGATGCCCCTGTCACTCCAGAAATACAGGTGGGTTCCGCCTCTTTCTAGCTTGATGGCAAAAGGGTACTCTGTGCACCGGTGTCCAGTTGAGCCTGATACATTTGTAGTTCTGATGTGCCAGGCCATTAAATATACCCAGTCCAATAAACCCGATTGTCCCTTTCCTCCCTGCCTCCCCCTGGCTGGAAGCAGGACCCCTCTAGTTCTGCTCATAGTATTCATTACTGTGTCTGGTAGATGAACCAATGGAAACATGTGCTGCCATAGCACAGTAATCCCATGGGGCAGGGGACAGTCAAGGACACATTTGGGTGTGGAAGGTGGGGCCCAGCAGAGACAAGGAGTCAAGGCAGTGGGCTGGGGGAGGCCAGCAGAAGCAGACCAAGGGGTGGTGCTGCTGGTGAGGACACGTTTGTGGCAGCAGCCTGAGTGGGCAGCAGCTGTGCGCAAGCGAGGGGAGGCCAGGAAGCGCATGCCAAGAGCTCTCCTGCCAGCAGAGCCAAGGCCGGGGCCGAGCCCAAGGGCAGAGGCAGGCCCAGGGCAGGGGGCTGCAAGGGCCATGCTGAGCTCCCTGCCCCTGCAGCAGCCGCCCTGGCCCTCGGCCTCCTCTCCCCTGCCCCTGCAGCTCTGGGCTCCCTTCGCGCAGCCCTGGCTCTGCAGCACCAAGCCCTGCTGGGAGCCCTCCCCTGCATGCTGCCACCGCTCCCTGACGCTGCTGTTGCCCTCTGCCGGGCACTGCCCAGCCCAGCCCAGCCCCTGCCCACCTCTCCCCACCTCCCTGCCCTCTCCCCAGCCCAGCAGCCCAGGCTGGGCTGGCCCCAGGGCAGTGCCCACCGCAGGCTGCTGCAGGGCTCTGGGCACGGCCACCACAGCCCCAGCCCCTCGCAAGGCACCGCAGCTGCTGCCACAAAGGCGGCTCTGGGCCTCCCCAGCAGCCCCTGCACTCAGGAGATGGAGGTCCATGAAGCTGCAGGAGCCCTGCTCTCCTGCCTGGGAGATCCCCAGCACACAGTGCCTGTGCCCCACAGGGCCAGCCCCGCTCCCCAGGCCAGCACAAGAGGCCTGGCCCAGCCACAGAGCAGCTCCAGATTCCTCTCCAGGATGCCATTTGCCATCAGACCCAGGACAGTCCCAGGGCAGTCAAGGCCAATTATTGTTTGCTGACCATGGGCAACCCAAGAAGGGAGCTCTCAGTCCAGCACTACACTTCTCACTCTTAAATTCTGATCCATAGTGAAGCTCAGTAAAGTAGGGTTCCTGTTCATGCAGCAGTTCCTTGGGTATATTCCTACCACCAGCTTTGGAAGAGCTGTGCAAGTCAAGAGATGCCACTGTACAGACAACAAGACTGTCACCAAGGTACATGCGATCTCAAGGCTTAATTGAATGCGAGAGCACAAGAGAACAATGAGGAAGCCAAAAGAGAGCAGCAGTGACAAGGCCACGTCCTGCTGCTGGCCATGGCCATGGCTCCAGGGAAGCAGCAGCCCCGACCCGAAGGCAGCAGAGAGGCAGAGCCCAGCGGGCAGTGAGGGGCAGCCCCGAGGGCCACCGGGGCTGCTCCTGCATGTGGCAGCTGGGCTCTTGGCCCTGAGCCCCTCCTGCGTGCTGGGACTGCTCCCCCAGCTCCAGAGGAGATGGGAAGACATGGCAGCTGAGACGAATGATGTTCTGAGGGATTTGTTATTGTCATGTATGCATTAAGCTTGCTTCCTTTGCTATAATAGATGACTTTATAACCGGAAAAAAAATAAAAATACAGGATGTTAAAAAGATCTTTATTAAAATCAAAACCAAGAAATTTAAATTATTTACAAAAACAAATTAACAAAATATTTTCCTAATAAATTCTGAAATAAACTGGGAAATGAAAGGCATTACTGACTCTGAAGAAGCATGTATCCAAAGAGTTTCCTCATTGCATACTTAAGCTCCTTGTTCCTCATGCTGTAGATGAGGGGGTTCACTGCTGGAGGTAGCACTGAGTACAGAAATGACACCACCAGGTCTAGGGACAGGGAAGAGATGGAGGGGGGTTTAAAGTGGGCAAACATTATAGTGCTGACGAACAGGGAGACCACAGCCAGGTGAGGGAGGCACGTGGAAAAGGCTTTGTGCCGGCCCTGCTCAGAGGGCATCCTCAGCACTGCCCTGAAGACCTGCACGTAGGACAGCACAATGAAAACAAAACATCCAATGGTTAAACAGGCAGTAAACATGAGAAGCCGACCTTCCCTGAGGTGGACAGCTGAGCAGGAGAGCTTGAGGATCTGGGGGATCTCACAGAAGAACTGGTCCACAGCATTGCCTCGACAGAGGGGCAGGAAAAAAGTAGTGGCCGTGTGCAGGACAGCATGGAGAAAGCCACTGCCCCAGGCAGCTGCTGCCATCTGGGCACAAGCTCTGCTGCCCACGAGGCTCCCGTAGTGCAGGGGCTTGCAGATGGCAACGTAGCGGTCGTACGACATGACTGTGAGGAGGGAATACTCTGCTCCAATGAAGAAGACTAAAAAAAGTACTTGGACAACACATCCTTGATAGGAGATGGCCCTGGTGTCCCAGAGGGCATTGGCCATGGCTTTGGGCAGAGTGGTGGAGATGCCGCCCAGGTCGAGGAGGGCGAGGTTGAGGAGGAAGAAGTACATGGGGGTGTGGAGGCGGTGGTCGCAGGCTACGGCGCTGAGGATGAGGCCGTTGCCCAGGAGGGCAGCCAGGTAGATGCCCAGGAAGAGCGCGAAGTGCAGGAGCTGCAGCTCGCGCGTGTCTGCGAATGCCAGCAGGAGGAACTCAGTGATGGTGCTTCTGTTGGACATCTGCTTTTTTCAGGATGTGGTCCTGTATAAAGAAGAGGATGAGAGTAATAAAGTACAAGAAATGTATCAGAGGAAAATGAATTCAATTTCTCATTTAAAATCATCACTTATATTGTGCACTTTCTGGCAGACATTTGGCAGATCCCTTTCATGCATCCTGATTCATTCTGCCTGAGGGTGTCTCTTGGAACAGGGGGCTCTACTATGGGCAGTGCAGGAGTCAGTCGTGTCCTACAGCAAGAGGTGAAGAGAAACATGAGGAAATGTCAGTTTCACTTCCCTCCTGATCTCAAAGAGTTTTTCTCCAGTGTTGCTCCCAGTTCAACAAACTGCAGAGCAGTGTTGTGGAAGTATTTTTTTAATTTTATTTTACATTTTTGTTTTTTGAGTTTTTTGTTTCAGCTGTCCAGCCACTCCTGAGGAGTGTTTCTAAGCCACAGATCCTGGTTATTTCTGCTGGACTCAAAGGGAATCCTTGTAGATCATTATCAGAGAAAAAGGGACTGTCACTTTAGTGCACAGTGTTCTTTGGGGAGGACAGCCAGTCTGTCCACCACGTACAGTCTCAGCTGCCCTGAGAGAGCTGCAGGAAAGTTCTACTCACATGTTTGATTGAAAAGAACAAAGACACTCCTGAGAGCAGAGGAATCTATGCACAAAGTGCCCATCTCCAGACGCCTCACCTTGTCCCCGTACTCCCCTTCCCCCAAGCACACCGAGGGCTCACCCCATGGGCATGTGAAACCCCCATCCCCAGCCAGCCTGGGAACAAGACCAGCAGCAGCACGGCCAGCTGGAGAAGCCAGGAGGAATGCCAGCGTGCTGCTGCCAGGGGAGGCAAGGCCAGGGAGGGACAGACGCACACTCAGCAGACCCTCCTGGGCTGCAGCTCTGCCTGCAGACGAGGCAGCTCCTGCTCATTGCAAATGATCCATGCTCTGCTTTGACCTGCAGACACCTCTCAAAGACAGTGGGTATCATGGCTTTTGTATCTCCTAACAATGAGCTAGGATAAAACTTGTGAGGACCACAAAATGATCTTGATGCAGTCCATGAGATGATGTTTGGGAAGGTACTTAAAAATTTCATCACTGACATACTGATTTCTCAATCCAGTGCTCCAGGAGTCTCAGTCTCCTGTACAATCCTGACAGTCCATTACCATGAAACCTGCCTCCCCTCTACTCCAGGAGTCCACAAGCACAGATTGGAGAAAAAGCCTTACCCTTCAGATAAGCTAAGCCTTGATCTTCCTCTTGAAATGCCCTCATAATGCCATTATCTAAAGCACTGCAGAAAGACAGAGAACAATCGGGACAGAGGTTTTACAGGCTTATTCTGTGCCAGCTGTAGGAGATCCCTCTGGCAACCCCACCTGCATGGCCCTGCTGCCAGAGCCTCACCGTGCCAAGAGCCTGCAGATGTGTCCTGCCACACGCTGCCCTCTGTTGTTGCGCTCCTCAGTGCCTCCAAGCCCTCTCTCCTTCTCTCCTCTCTGCGTGCCAGCTGCGGTCAGAGCCCCCAGCCCTGCTGCGCTGTGCAGAGGAGCTGCTCCTGGGCACAGCTGTCTCTCTGCACCAGGGCCCTCTTGCCACGAGCTCTCTCTGTCCCACGAGCCTGGCCCAGCTCAGCAGCACAGCACCCGACCATGGCATCGCTTGCTCTGTGCCCTTGGGCTCTCTCGAGGTGTCCCCAAGGCCTCAGGGCTGACAGCTCCCCAAGGCAGCAGGGTCTCTCCTGGGGTGTGCTGATTGAAGCAGACTGAATTCATCACCGACTGCCCTTCTCTGAACACAGGGGAGATGACTTTTACAAGGGTGATTAGTGCTTTTAGACTGTGGTTGTCAAACATGATGTGCTTTAACATGGTGGGCAGCTCAGCACTACACAGCTGTTGGCTCACAAAAACCCACCCAGCCCCAAATGCTTATGTGTTGAGGTAAGGGCAGTTTGAAGGACCGAAAAGGAAGAGAAAGAATAATAATAGCAATTCTTTTTATTACTATTATTGTTATGTACAAAGCAAGCTATGCACAGTGCAATTGCTCATTACTGACTGATGTCCAGCCTGTCCCCAACTGGTAGAACATTGTGGTAACCATCTGCACCTGCTCTTCTTTGACCTTCAACCACTGCATAAATGGAAGGGTCCTCCCAGGGACTGGGTGAGGGAGACAACTCTTTAATATCCTCTGTCCCCAAGGCAGCTATCCCAAAACCCCACCTGTACCCTTTTGGATCTTGGAAGTACCCTCTCACGGGGAAGTCTATGTCAAGGTTTCATAGATCAACATTCTTCTCCCTCTTTTCTTTTCTGGGCAGTACTTCTCTTCCATTCTCAGGAGCCTGATTTTCACACCCACTGTTTTCTCCTGCATGTAGAGGCAACAGATCCTGGCACATTTTGGGGCTCTGGCCTAGCAAGAGAAGACCTGGGGGATCTGGTCTAGGCCCCAGACTAGACCTGGGGCCTGTCACAGGGGCTGGAGTGGCTGCAGGACATGTCAGAGGTGTTGGAGTAGCTGCAGGGCCTGTCCCAGGGCTTGGAGTGGCACTGACTGAGGCTGCCTTTGGAATTGCCAAGGTGATAACCCCTCCTTTGCAAGCACTTCTGCAGTTTTTAAGGATTCTGCACGTGCTCAGGGGGGAAGTTCCAAAGCACTGGAGGTGCCCACTGCTCTAGGTGCCTGCCCAGATCCTCCCATGCCCCCTGCCACTCCTAACTCTCTGGCCTTGGGGCAGGTTTCTGGAGGGCATTCTTCAAGAGTTGTTTATCCTTAAACAAAAGTTGAAACACATTCAGGAGACATCACAGTAGGACCATGCCAAGGATGTTCTAAGGTTTTTAGAGCTAGTGTATTACCTTAGAGGAGAAGGGGGAGGTGAAGGAGATAGTGAAGAAGAGGAGAAGTGTCCCTCCTTTTTGTCCCCCTAGATTGGCTCCCTAAAGCAAAAAGGCCAAGAGCGTAATTCTTAATACTTTCTGAGTGATGGTTCCTGAGGTATGGAGGTGATGGCAATGCTCAGTACAAAGAACGGATTTGTCACCTGACCAGTAATTTTCTAGACTCATAAGCCAGTGCTACACAACATAGCAAAATAACATTAAACCAGCCACAAAAATGATAAAGAGCACAATGGGAAGACATGCAGTACGTAATGTGCTATACAACACATTTCTGAAAACAAGCCAAACAGACCTGAGATCCAAAATGTTGACACTCTGATCAGCAACTATTAAGCTGGTCTAATGCTTATAACATTTTAACTTTAGCACTCTGTGGTAAGATCTGTCATTATCTCAACCCTTCGTGCCCCACACTGGGAGCCAAAAAGTCTGCTGTGGTTTAACGCGGCAGTTAGAGTACATGGAATTATTTGAAGAGGTCCAGAGGAGGGCCACAAAGGTGATCATGGGGCTGGAGCAAGTCTGCTCTGAAGGCACGCTGAGAGAACTGGTACTACTCAGCACTGGAGAAACCTTAGATCAACCTTCCAGTGCTTAGAGAGGACCTATAGGAAAGCTGGGGAGACAGTCTTTGTCTGGGGGTGTAGTGATAGGACAAGGAGTAATGACTTTAAACTAGAAGAGGGTAGGTTTAAATTAGATACATGGAAGAAATTCTTTCCTCTGAGGATGGTGAGGCATTGGAACAGGTTTCCTGGAAAAGCTGTGAATGTCCCATCCCTGGAAGTGTTCAAGGACAGGTTGGAATGAGTTTTGAGCAACCAGGTCTAGTAGGAGGATGGTTGGAATAAGAGGATCTTTAAGATCCCTTCCAACCCAAACCATTCTATGATTCTATGATCCCATGTTTCTATGATTATCTGTGACACTGCTACCATTGTCCTTGTGAAGCCCATAATGTCTCTCCTCAGAGATTTTAACCAGGATTGTTGGTTAGTCCGGCTGGCATCCTGTTACAAGTGGTGTCCCCCAGGGGTCAGTACTGGGACCTATCTTGTTTAATGTCTTTATTGATGACCTAGATGAGGGGATTGAGTGTACCCTCAGTAAGTCTGCAGATGACGCAAAGTTGAGAGTGTTATAAATGAGGTCTCAATTCAATCTGAATTTTGTCATATTTATAAAACAAATATTTCTAAAAGGTATAAAAGCTATAAAAGGTATAAAAGGCAAGTAAACAGCGCTGGGTGTGTGGGGAGTCTATGCTCCACCAACACGCACACACGAACATCAAACATTCTAAATACATGTATACAGAACTTTGCTTTACATACTAACCCGAGTATGCCTATACATATGTACAATCAGGAAAGGTAACAAACAATCCTTTAAGTTCCATAACATAACAGTCTCCTTTTACCATTCCTTTTGAACAATATGTCTCGCTTTAAGTTGTCAAGCAACTTGGTCTTCAGGCCTTATGTATCCCGTTCTTCCCAGATTGAAGAAAAACATATCCATCTCCTTTTCAAGGCCAATGAGGCCTGGGTCAAAAGGCACGTCCAGGTCAACAGGGGGCGTAACAGCAAAAGCCTTCGATGGCTGTAGCAGCAGAGGGGCCCATGGCGTAGCAGTCGGATCAGTAAAGGAGCCCGCAGCTCCCTCATTATCTGGCAAACCACATGTTTCTGACTGTGGTCCCACAGGGCTCTTTAAGGCCTCAGAGATTGCTCGCCAGGTGCCGAGCAATCCCACTGCAACCTTGCCATTTTTAGTTGCAGAGTCCCACACCTTGACCTCAGTTTGGTCCCATATTTCAGGCTCATAAACTGTCCAATTGTTAAGAAGGAGAATAAGCTGTAAGGTTACCAGGACAGTCTTTGTTCCTAAGGACGTATGATTCCCCATAATGCGCAGCTGCTTACCAGCGAGAGGCAGTTGTGTGCACAGGTCCGCTTCTCTCAGCTCGAGCTTCTCTCCAGCTCCAGCGCGCCTATTTCCAGCGACTTTCTGTACGAGCTTCTCTGAGCAGTTTGCTGAGTTTGGCCGAACCTATCTTCATGAGGCAATCAATGTGCCTGTTCCCGTCCTGGTCTCCATTCTCCCAGCTTGTTCCACTCTACTTCTTTGTCCTGCTTCTTTATTGATGTAACTTCATCGTGCTGCCTTCTTTTTTTTTTTTTTTTTTTTTTCTTTTTTATCTTGAGGGCAGGCTCCCCTCTTATACCCTTCACCCCACAGCAGTTCTTTTCAAAACAACTTTTCATTGGTCAGACAACTTTGAATGTAACAACAACAACAAACACCCAGAAACATCCATGCCTTAAGGGCTGGAGAACAAGAGAACCGTCTGGAGAACAAGAAACCGGAGACTGCATGGAGTCTCCTGAATCACCCTTCTTTGTTCCCTCTAAACTCTTTTATATTCCTGATGGCCTGGTCGTTAAGAGTCTAATGTTATCTCAACCATGGGGCTTTTCAACCCCCATGGCCACATTCCCAAATCTCCCCCTTCTTTATTAATATCAACCATTTTCTCAACACGAATTACCACTCCATATATAACACCTTCAAGATCTCTATTGACACGAATTGCTAAAACATTCTTTTGCAAGATACAAGAACTATATACATTAACCACTCCGTTTTTCTTAGACTTGTGGTTATAGAAGGGTATGTAAAACAGAAGGTCACATTCCTCATACCATGCGGCCCTAGCATTGTTCCATTTGACAGGAATCAGATGAACACATTTCACACTTCTTTGTTCCCACTGAACTCTTTTACATTCCTGATGGCCTCATCGTTAAGAGTCTGATGGTATCATCAACCATGGGGCTTGCCGACCCCCATGGCCACACTCTCATATCTACCCCTTCTTTATATCAACCATCTTCTTGACACGAATTATTACTCCATATATCACACACCCAACTGGGACTAGCCCAGAGCCTATGTGCATCCTCAGTATAGACTGCTTCAGGAGAGGGTACTTCAAAGTTCCAAGAGGGCACCACCGGTGGGGCTTTGGCAGAGCTGCCTTGGAGATAAAGGACATGAAGCAGTTGTCTACCTTGCTTGGCCTTCCACAGAATCCTTCTGCTGTGGGTTTGCTGAGGGTTGAAGAACAGCAGGTGCCAATGGCTACCATGGTGGCGCACCTGAGGAAGCGTCGCGCTAACCGAGACTCCCTGATTGCCATCCATGAGCTGGGTCATCGACTGGAGAGCCAAGGTGTAGATGTAGAGCTTGGGAGCATGGTTTAGTGATGGACTTGTCAGCACTAAGGTAAACTTGCCTGACCTGGGTTACACGTCCCAGAGTAGTGTCAGGCACAATGCAATTCTTTTTGCCTTCTGCATCCATAGCACAGGAAGTAGGACTTTGCCCTACTCCATTGACTGGGCAGGTCTTTTCACTCTACTCAATGTAGGTTTCTGTGTCTGGAAGGGGACAATTTCCCCAAAGAGGCCAAGCTCATGGGTACAGCTACAGCCACTTGAAATATATTTTCTTTAGTTTTCACCCTGAGTTTTCCACAGAAGACCCAAGAGAGACCATGGATGTCCAGTTGTCTACAACATTCATTTAGAATTTCTCAGGATCCAATGGTCATTTCAAATTTATTTTATTTTATTTTATTTTACAATTTTATTTTATTTTACAATTTTATTTTATTTTACAATTTTATTTTAATTTACTTTATTTTATTTTATTTTATTTTACAATTTTATTTTATTTTATTTTATTTTATTTTATTTTATTTTATTTATTATTTTATTTTTTATTTTTTCCCTGATTATCTTAGAAAGGTTTTCATGTGCTGAACTGTGTCACAGTTACAGGGATGAAGACCACTGCTGGCATTGGAGGTGTCAGACCTCCAGACTCTGTTTTTCTTCCCGATCAAGGTCTCCAAAGAAGTCCCCCTTGATCAATAGCAATAGGAGAATGATGCTCAAAACTGAAATGCAGTAAAATTCAGCCTTTTAAAAAAACAAACAAACAAAAAAAAGATTTGTATTAGCTGCTTTTTTGAAATCTTCTTCCTTAACTACTTCATGCAAGCTCTGCCATTAGGTGTACAAGTCTTGAAGTCATGAAGAAAACTATGGAAGAGATTTTAGGAGTTTCTGCGTTTTAATGAGTACCATGGTGTGTTTTGGTCTGATGCTATGACGGTCAGGTACTGAGAGGAGAATGATGCAACTGCTAGAGAAAGTGAAGTCAGGAGGAAAAGCTGAAGTGACTTGGAGTATTAATGGGCCCACTGAGGGCTGTTACTAACAAAGCCTCCCCAGGGACTAGTTAGAGCAGATATTTGGAGGCCATGGTTACAGACAGGCAAAGGCACTGTGCTGAGAAAAGTCTTGTATTCTTCTGATGAAGCAGAAGAGCCAAGGCCTCATCCCTAGAAGTGGGAGGGGAGATCCTGCACCCCCACGTCCGTGTCAGGGCGCTTCCTGGGGTCTGTGGGTTGTGGTGGGCAGTGTGATGCAATGAGAAGAACAGTGGTGTGACACCTCTGAGCTGCTGTACAACGTTGAAATGAATCAATGAGGCCCCATCACAAGGAGTATAACATCTCTCCTCCTAAGCTCTAGCCAAAGGGGCAGCTATGGCTGTTGTCTCTGTTACTCAGGCCCATGAGGACACAGCTTCTCATTAAAGCACCAGGGCCTCATTGCCTCCTAGCCGCCACCCATGAACCAGGCAGGGGTCGTACCATTCTCCTGCACTTGGCCATGCACATCCCCATCTCCTACTGCTCCACAAAGAGCCCTGAGCAAGGTGTGAAGGGAAAGGATCTCCATTCCCAGAGGACAATGGTCAAGGCCTGGCCCTTGTGCTTGGTGACACACATCCAGTTTTCCTGCACATCAGTGTCACCTTCACATTGCCTTTGTCTCCTTGTCCTCACTGCCTCCAGTGTTCTGCTCTAACGAGCTCCAAGGGAGGCTGTGTGAGTGCTGGCCCTCAGGGGGACACTGCAGGAAACTTGCCTCTGACTTGGACTTCTGGAGAGATGTCTTCAATTGTCTCTGAGTGCCTGAGGTTCGTGGGCTCATCAGCAAAGCCCCCAGAGGGGTGATTGCAGTGCCTTGGGCTGGTGCTGTGCTGCTGAGCTGGGCCGGGCTCGTGGGACAGAGAGAGCTCGTGGCAAGAGGGCCCTGGTGCACGGGGAGAGGAGAGAAGGAGAGAGGGCTTGGAGGCAGTTGGCAGTGGGAGGATGCTGAGAGCTGCCTGCAGGAGAAACCTGCACAGCCCTTGACAAGGTAAGGGTCTGGCTGCAGGGCCATGCAGCTGCAGGTACTGGAGGGGTCTCCTCTTGCTGGGTCTTGTTTCTGGGAGGGCAGTGGGCAATGCAGTAGGCTTGGAGAGTCCTGCTGGGGTGCCCTGCGAGGTGAGGAAGTCTGGCAGAAACCTCTTGTATAGCCATAGGCCAGGTCTCCCTGGTCTGCCCAGAACAGCCTGCCCGAGCAGGCCATGCCAGGCTCTCTGCCTCATAGTTCTTGCAGCCATGGAAAAGAAGACAAGCTCCCAAGCTCCGTCTGGCTTTCTGTGGCCCTCCTCCCTCAGCAGCCTTCTCCAGTGTCTTCTCCAGTTTTTCAGGGAAACACCCTAACGGGATGGTCCTGCAACTCATATAGGGGAGACACAGGGAAGCTACGAACAGGACTGGTGGGCAGAGCTGCTCTGCTTGATCTTCACCAAGGGACGCTCCCACAGGGTATCAAGAGGAATGCAGAGGAAATGTGAGGGCGTTCAGCAACCCATTTCCTATCCTAAGCCCTGCAGGGGCTACTGGGATAGAATAAAGCAAACAAAATACCTACAGCTCAGCTCTGCACTCAGATGAGTTGTTTGCAACAACTAACAAGCAGAAGGCACTT
This sequence comes from Somateria mollissima, assembly GCA_951411735.1. Taxonomy (NCBI): domain Eukaryota; kingdom Metazoa; phylum Chordata; class Aves; order Anseriformes; family Anatidae; genus Somateria; species Somateria mollissima. Next base: position 586,724 of record CATOCB010000138.1, read on the forward strand.
GAGGTTCCCTCGTGTTCCTGCTTCCCTCCTGCTGCACGGCAGGAAGGAACTCTAGGGAGACCACAACTACCCATGCTCCCAGTGCCACTCTCAGCTAGCACCAGCCACAGCTCAAGCAAGAGAGCTGCAGGAAATGTCTTCACATACTGAGCCTTGGGCTGGGGGGTACTCTAAGGCCTGCAATAGTTCTTCCTCAAAGAAACCTATTATTTTTCTACCATTTTCTCTCAAACAGGCAGCCGTGTTCAATGTCAGGAAATGCCCAACAGCAGCTCTGTGAGAGAGTTCCTCCTGCTGGCATTCGCAGACACGCGCGAGCTGCAGCTCCTGCACTTCGCGCTCTTGCTGGGCATCTACCTGGCTGCCCTCCTGGGCAACGGCCTCATCCTCAGCGCCGTAGCCTGCGACCACCGCCTCCACACCCCCATGTACTTCTTCCTCCTCAACCTCGCCCTCCTCGATGTGGGATCCATCTCCACCACTCTGCCCAAAGCCATGGCCAATGCCCTCTGGGACACCAGGGCCATCTCCTATGAAGGATGTGTTGTCCAAGTACTTTTTTTAGTCTTCTTCATTGGAGCAGAGTATTCCCTCCTCACCGTCATGTCGTACGACCGCTACGTTGCCATCTGCAAGCCCCTGCACTACGGGAGCCTCGTGGGCAGCAGAGCTTGTGCCCAGATGGCAGCAGCTGCCTGGGGCAGTGGCTTTCTCAATGCTGTCCTGCACACGGCCAACACATTTTCCCTGCCCCTCTGCCACGGCAATGTTGTGGACCAGTTCTTCTGTGAGATCCCCCAGATCCTCAAGCTCTCCTGCTCAGCTGTCCACCTCAGGGAAGGTCGGCTTCTCATGTTTACTGCCTGTTTAACCATTGGATGTTTTGTTTTCATTGTGGTGTCCTATGTGCAGGTCTTCAGGGCAGTGCTGAGGATGCCCTCTGAGCAGGGCCGGCACAAAGCCTTTTCCACATGCCTCCCTCACCTGGCTGTGGTCTCCCTGTTCGTCAGCACTATAATGTTTGCCCACTTTAAACCCCCCTCCATCTCTTCCCTGTCCCTAGACCTGGTGGTGTCATTTCTGTACTCAGTGCTACCTCCAGCAGTGAACCCCCTCATCTACAGCATGAGGAACAAGGAGCTTAAGTATGCAATGAGGAAACTCTTTGGATACATGCTTCTTCAGAGTCAGTAATGCCTTTCATTTCCCAGTTTATTTCAGAATTTATTAGGAAAATATTTTGTTAATTAGTTTTATAAATGATTTAAATTTCTTGGTTTTGATTTTAATAAAGATCTTTTTAACATCCTGTATTTTTTTTTTCTGTTATACAATCATCTATTATAGCAAAGGAAGCAAGCTTAATGCATACATGACAATAACAAATCCCTGAGAACATCATTCGTCTCAGCTGCCATGTCTTCCCATCTCCTCTGGAGCTGGGGGAGAAGCCCCAGCACGCAGGAGGGGCTCGGGGCCAAGAGCCCAGCTGCCACATGCAGGAGCAGCCCCGGTGGCCCTCGGGGCTGCCCCTCACTGCCCGCTGGGCTCTGCCTCTCTGCTGCCTTCGGGTCGGGGCTGCTGCTTCCCTGGAGCCATGGCCATGGCCAGCAGCAGGACGTGGCCTTGTCACTGCTGCTCTCTTTTGGCTTCTGCATTGTGGTTTTTATATCCGTGTAAGCCCTGATATCTTGTGTACCTTGTCAACAGTCCTGTTGTCTCTGCAGTGGCATCCCTGTGGCTGCAGGCAGCAGCAGGCACTGTGCAGCCCTGGGTCACAGCTGCCTCCCTGCTAGCACCATAGTAACAGGAGGGTCTTGCTCAGGGCAAACCCAGAAGCCTGGACACCTCTTCCAGATGTGCTGTAAGGAACACAGCCAAGGGGTTGCTCCCTGCACTTCTGTTTTCTGGGGATCCTCATGGAGCCATTCTGGAAAGAAAACTTGTAGGCAGGAACCGCACTTTTGTGATGATGCAGAGCTGCTGGGCACATTGTGCAGGGTGCTCTGATGGACTTTTGTGTTCTTTTCTATGGCGTCTTAAGTGCCGCTTTTCTCAAGAATAGAGTACCCAACAGAGCTGTGACAGATACTCTGAGATCGTGAAAGCCACCAGAAAAATGCCCCTAAGAATATGACTGATACAGGGAGGTCAGGAGAAGCCCTGGTCAGGAGAAATGTGAGATTTGGAGGAGGGAATAGGGGCTTGACCAGCAGAAATTAAAGATTTTGTAAAAGGTAAGAGGGTTCAGGCTATGCAGAAGCTGCTGTAACCGTGTCTTAAAACAGGCTATTCTCCAGCTTCAAAGAGTAAACTTAATTCCTAAATTTAAATGCTACTCCACACCCAGACAGGAATCAACTACTCCTATGCCTGACCTCAAAGTATGCACTGAAGCCAAAACTCAGCCCATAGCCTCTTTCCCTTACACTTACTCTCTTGCTTACCTTGATCCCTACCCTTAACACTAGATTTAAATGCTCAATTTAAGCCTAGAATTATTGGAAAAACTAAACAAACCCTAAATCACAAAGCTTTTCCATACTTTAACCACAGACCTGATACCCAAAGCAGAACACCAAACCCTCCCGATAAATCTTTCTTTAAACTCAAACCCAGAAAGGTGAGCCCTAGTCCCCGATCCCATGCGTGAACATCTAACAGCTGATTCCCCCGTTCCTGTGCATTAACTTCCTCACCTTCAGCCCCTCTCCTCATGCTTACTTTTAGGTGCTGTACTGCGTCTGGCCCTTGGTGCAGGCCAAGAACTGTGAGGCTGCAGTGCAGTCACACGGCATGCAAACATGGATGTGAGGGGTCATGGGTCTGATCAGCTTGTGGGCCACAAGGAGGAGATGGGTGGGAATGCTCTGAAGGGCTCAGCTCTGCCTCAGGATCTCCGGCCCCAGCAGGAGAAATGTGACTGTGGCAGGGACTGTGAGGTGACTTCTGTCTCTGCACTTGATAGGGCAGCAGCAGGAACGTGTCACGCAAAGGGACTGTGAGGTCACTTGTGTCTGGAGGTGGCAGGTCACCCTTGACATTTGAGAAGTCAAGGCACCTGCTTGGCATGCTGACTGTGGGATCCCCTCTGCCTCCACACCCAGGAGGACCCAGGCAGAAAGAAGGCCCCCATATGGGTTGTCCTGTCCCTTCTGCTTGAGTCCATGACTGGGCAGCAGCAGTCACAAGGCTTGGCTGTGTCTAGCCAAGAAGCTGCAAGGCCAGCAGCAGGCCCCTGGCTTGGAAGATGCTGCTGAGGTGACTTTGGTTGGCTGAGAGGCCGCAAGGAGCCTGCTGGGTTGGGATGGCTACTTCAGGAGTGGTTTCCACCATGATGGAGCTTTCTTTGGTAGTAGGAAAGAGCAGCAGAAAAAAACTTCCACGAAGTGTACCTTGGAAGTTATGCACTGGCCACGAGGAGGAAGAAATGTCGCTCAAAGAGTAGTGGTGTGGTGCCAGAGGTCGCGCTCTGATCAAGCCGTGGCTTTGTCTTTCAAGGAACAGCTGGTGAGGGGTGACGAGACATTGGTGAAAGAAAGGGATGAGAGCAAGGTGGTGAATTGAGATGGGCATCTGTAGACTTCAAGGAAATAGGACAAACTGTGGGACAACATAGGAAAAGCTACAGAGGAGAAGGCAGAGGGTGCTGGCAAGAATGGAAGGTCCCAACAGCCCTGAGGTTTCTGTCCCCTTGGCTAGAGCTTAGGAGGAGATGTTATATTCATTGTGATGGGGACTCATGGATTCCTTGCAACCCTGTGCAGCAACTCAGAGGTGTCATACCAGTGTTCTTCTCATGGCATCACACTGCCCACCACACCCCACAGACCCCCAGGTAGAGCCCTGACATTGACATAGGGGTGCAGGATCTCCCTTCCCAATGGCTGGGGTCAGGCCTTGGCTCTTCTGCTTCACCAAAGCAAACAAAGACTTTTCTCAGCACAGTGCTTTCCTTTCTGTAACCATGGCCTCCAATTATCTGCCCTAACAAGGCCCTGGGGAGGCTTTGTTAGTAACAGCTCTCAGTGGGGCCTGTTAATACTCCAAGTCACTTCAGCTTTTCCTTCTGACTTTACTTGCTCAAGAGGTTACATCACTCTCCTCTCAGTACCTGAACTTCATAGACTGAGCACCAAAATGCACCATGGAACTCATTAAAATGCAGAAACTCCTAACATCTCTTCAATAGTTTCTTCAAGCCTTCATGCCTGGTATAGCTAATTACAGAGCTTGCATGGTGTACTTAAGGAAGAAAATTTCAAAAAGCAGCTAATTTTTATTATATTTTTTAATATTTTCTTGTTTTAAAGGCTGAATTTTGCTGCATTTCAGCTTTGAGAATCATTCTCCTATTGCTGTTCATCCAGGGTAACTTCTTTGGAGACCTTCTTCGGGAGGAAAAGCAGAGTCTGGAGGTCAGACACTCTCCCTGCCAGCAGTGGTCTTTGTTGCTGTAAATGCAGCCCAGCCCACACATGAAACCCTTTCTAAGACAACTCGGGTTCCTTGAGAACAAATAAAATAAAATAAAACCAAAAATAAAATAAAACCAAAAATAAAATAAAATAAATAAAATAAAATAAAATAAAATAAAATAAAATAAAATAAAATAAAAACCAAAAATAAAGTAAAACCAAAAATAATATAAAATTAAAATAAAATAAAATAAAATAAAATTGAAATGACTTTTGGAATCTGAGAAATTCAGCTTGAATCGCAATAGACACCTAGATATCCATGGTATCTCTTTGGTCTTCTGTGGAAAACTCAGGATGAAAGCTAAAGAAAATATATGTTCAAGTAGCTGTAGCTGTACCCATGAGCTTGGCCTCTTTTGGGAATATGTCCCTTTCCAGCCACGGAAACCTAAATTGAGTGATGTGAAAAGACTTGCCCAGTCAATGGAGTAGGGCAAAGTCCTACTTCCTGTGCTATAGATGATGAAGGCAAAAAGAATTGCATTGTGCCTTACACTTTTCTGAGATGTGTAACCCAGGTCAGGCAAGTTTACCTTAGTGCTGACAAGTCCATCACTAAACCACGCTACCAAGCTCTACATCTACACCTTGGCTCTCTCGTCGATGAACCAGCTCATCAATTTTCTATCTGGGAGATCCTCTACCCATGCACAAATATCTTCTCCCTCTATTACTTCACCAGCACGGTGACTGGGATGTGGAACTGTTGCAATCCCTTTTGTTGCAATTCCCAGATATTGACGGAAGGAAGACAAAGTCGCTCAATATGAGTGATCAGTGAACTTCAATTTATTGAACAATCTAGCCGTCTTTTATGTGATACTATATAATTAGCTCATACATATTGCAAAAACTAAGCTCATGATTGGTTATAGATACATCTTGTTTTTCTCAGTTGTTTTCTACATACCGTTAACTACATTTTTTCTCTATCAATGTTATTTCAGCACAACGAGTACAGCATGACCCTGCCCCTGATTGGTTACATCCACCTGTGTGCATAACTAGCCCCACACAAACTGTGTCTGATACTTGGCACGCTCCTTATCACCAAGCTGCTTCACTTTCCCATACCCTATTTTGTCTAACCATTCCTCCACAATTCCCCCGTTTTTATTTTGGGCCAGGAAGACCTTTTCTGTTAATTTCTCAAGCTTTTTAGTCAAGCAGCCAAAAATTACTCGTGCAGCGATTATGATTAACAAGATTACAAGTAACATGCGAAGTCCCTCCTTAATTAACCCAAGTGCCCAACTTCCCATATTCCCAAAAATAGACTTAAACCAATCGTCAAACCAATTATTTTGTACAGTGATTTTCTTCGTGTGTTCCCGCAACCACTGCAACTGATCATGAATAGACTGCCCATGATCAGAGAAATTAAAACAGCACATTCCTTCAAAATCTTCACACCCATGGCCTTGTGCCAACAATAGAAAATCAATAGCAGCCCTATTTTGCAATACAGCGTGCCTTAAGCTCTCCATGTCTCTCGGGTCTCCCGGCGCTGCTGCGATCTCCTGGTGCCGCTCCGGGCTCCCGCGTTTTCCTTGTCACACTTAAAGCATTTAAGAGCAAAAATAGGATCACAAGATACACCCCTTGCGGAGAATACGCTTTGCGTCTCACTCACACAGCACAATCACGCAATCACACAAAGAAGCCTCTTAGCACATCTCATTCATACCACAAGAATATCATTTAGAATGATAACCAATCAAACAAGTATTGTCTCTGACTGTGTTCTTCGTGAAGTGACTTGTACACTTTGTTTCAAACCCTTACACTTACACAAATACTTTCAACACAAAATACCTGGACATTTAAAAATAACACATACAATTATTAACACTCCAGTTAGTATCCCTCCAGCAGCCGAAAACATACCGTTTGTCTGCAGTTTCAGGAGATCTTTGCTCCTGCGGCGAGCAGCTGAGAGTGGAGTCCCCTCCGAGCAAAACACTCAGGGTGCACCTAGGGGCGTCCGCTCCGCAGCCAATCCCGCAGCCGAGCAAATCAGTAAGATTGTAAAGTAGGTATGTTTACTCAGTTCTGGGCAGCATGGGGTGGGTAACTTGCTTTGGTTATATCTAGTAAAGAGTTACATACACATGAACATTCCTATACATATGCATATCCCGGGGGACATTTGTCGTAACATTCGATTGTTTGACAGCTCAGCAAGCAAGCTTATTGAGAAATGTTATCCAGAAACATAATTATAACACCGATCTGGGGACGAATAGTCTTTTTTGCATTGCAAGATAAACCTCTCATAAAAAGAATGCTAGAGAGAAGCAGCACAGCCGCTGCTGCCTCCATGGTTACGTCAGACAGGCTGCAGGGTCCTGCTCTCCGCCCCTCTGCTATGTGCCGACTCGCCACACTGTGAGGGTCGGCTGCCGTTGCCCACTGACGCCTCTGGTCTCCCGTAGCAACTCGATCTCGGATGTCCCGCGTCGTACCGTGATTACTTTGTTTCCCGCGTTTTCCGCGGCTCCCCTTTTCCCGCATCCCACCGTGGGTCCTTTGTCCAAGTCAGTGCTTGGAGTTTCTCAATGTCTCTCAGGTGTTCCGGCTTCTGCCAGGTCTGTCTGTGTCTCTCGTATTCGGCCGTAGTGCCGCTCCGATGTTCAAATACTGTGTCAGGGTTTACAAAACACCCCTTAGCTACTCCGTAGGCTAACAGACCTGGCAATTCCTTCTGACAGTCTATTCCCTGTGTGCTCTGCTTTTATAAAAAGCATCTGAGCAAATAATACGCCGCTTGTCTTTCCATTTTACTTACGTCGGTACCGTTGCAGCCTTTGCAGACTTCGGCGGCGCGTTCCGGCGGGACCCACTATGGGCTCGTCCCGGGTGCGAGGACTCCCTATTGTCTGTCCTTTTCACCACCTGGGCTGCGTTGCAGGACCGGCTCCCCTTTTCCGTCAACTCCTGATTCCAGCTTACCCTAGCAGAGTCTCCGTCCAGCAGTGTCTCCTGTTCGGGCGCCATTTGTTGCAATCCCTTTTGTTGCAATTCCCAGATATTGACGGAAGGAAGACAAAGTCGCTCAATATGAGTGATCAGTGAACTTCAATTTATTGAACAATCTAGCCGTCTTTTATGTGATACTATATAATTAGCTCATACATATTGCAAAAACTAAGCTCATGATTGGTTATAGATACATCTTGTTTTTCTCAGTTGTTTTCTACATACCGTTAACTACATTTTTTCTCTATCAATGTTATTTCAGCACAACAAGTACAGCATAACCCTGCCCCTGATTGGTTACATCCACCTGTGTGCATAACTAGCCCCACACAAACTGTGTCTGATACTTGGCACGCTCCTTATCACCAAGCTGCTTCACTTTCCCATGCCCTATTTTGTCTAACCATTCCTCCACATGGAACACCCTCATCACTGTGCTGGTGCCTGCCAACAAACACCTGCAGATGCCCGTGGCCTTCTTCCTGGGGGAGAGTTGTCCTCCTTGCACAGCTCCAGCACCCTGCGCCAGATGCTGGCCAGCTTCCTGGCTGGGGACAGCACCCCCTTTGCTCACAGAGGTGGCAGCACTCTCAGCTGCACCTCCTGCATGACCGCAGTGCTTCCTGCTGGGGGCCACGTCCTACGGTCAGCCCTGGGCTGTATGCCATCCCTGTTCTCTGCAAGGCTCGAGAAGTGCAAGGTCTGACTCCAGAAGGCGGCTGTACCTGAACCAGGGGAATTTCTCTCATGTACAGGAATTCTTTCTCCTCCTCCCAGCCACAGTTCTGTGGCCCCTGTGTCATAGACACCTTCTGTGGTTTTGCCCCATTGCTGGAGCTGTCCTGCAGTGCCATGGTGATACTCATGGTCTTTGATTTCATAATCTACATTTTGGATCCAATCTTCCTCTTCCCTCTCATGCAGTTTTCAGGTGTGTGTGTGTCCTGTATTGGCAGGCCAAGGCCTTATCCACCTGCTCTTCTGTCCTCACGAGTGTCACTGTTTTCTATGGTACTGCCATCACTGTCTGTGAGAAGCCCAAATACAGCCCTCCTCAGAGATCTTAATGAAGCCCTTTCCTAAACCACCATCCTCCCAGTCACTCCTCAGGTTGCCTAGAGGTGGTGTGGGAAGGGTGAGAGAGGTGCTGGTGGAGCTGCAGACGTTGTTATAAGACCTCTCTCAAAGACCTTGGAAAGGCCAGATAAAGGAGAGACGTTGCTCAGGAGTTTGGAAACGCAGAGGTAAAAGGCATCTTCTACGAGAAGGCTAAACAGAAGGATGATGAAGCCTAACTAAGGATTGATGAAAATGCCAGCCTTAAACCTAGCTCTCTAACCAAACCTAAACTAAAAGCCTCAAAACTTGTCCTTATCCCAGACCTTGAGAAGGCACCTTGAGCAGAACACCAATCCCTCCCTCAATACCCTTGCCATTCCCTTAACCCTGGAGGGTGACCTCTAATCCCTAAACATTAACCCCCAAAGCCCTCCAGCGTGAACACAGCACATCTCATCCTCAACCCCACTCCAACCCATAACCTCAGCTGCTTGTCCCCTTGGGGCAGGGCAGGGACTGTGAGGTCCTGCAGCAGTCCCATGGCATTGGAAGAGGCATGTGAGGTGACAGGTATGTGATCAGATCAGAGGCCACAAGGAGGACCTGGCTGGAAATGCTGGGATGAGGTCAGGTGTGCCTCAGGATGTGCTGGGCCTGCAGGAGGCACATGGCTGGGAAGGAGGCTGGGAGGCCACTTCTGTCTGTGGAGCTGACGGACCAGCAGCAGGAATGTGGCACAGATAGGAACCATAAAGGGCAGAAGCATGCACATGGCATTGACGATGATGGTGAGGCACCTTCTGTTCTGGTCAGGTGAGAGACCACAGGAAGGCTGATGGCATGGGGGTCATGCTTGAGGTATAGCTAGTGAGACCATAGAATCAGAGAATGGCTCCTGTTGGAAGGGACCTTAAAGGTCACCTAGTTCAAACCCCACGGCCATAAGCAGGGATGCCCCCCACGAGATTAGGTTGCCCAGGGCCTCATCTAACCTGCTCCAGGGATGGGGCATCCCTAAGGTCTCTCAGCAACCTGTTCCAGTGCCTCACCTCCCTCTGAGTGAAGAGTTTCCTCCTAACCTCTAATCTAAATCTCCCCCCTTTTAACTTTAAACCATTCCCCCTTGTCCTATCATTATCTAATTGAACAAAGAGTCACTCTCCATCTTTTTTATAAGCCCCTTTTAATTACTGAAAGGCCACAAAGAGGTCACCCCGGAGCCTCCTTTTCTCCAGGCTGAATAGTCCCAGCTCTCTTAACCTTTCTTCATAGGAGACATGCTCCAGTCCCTTGATCATCTTTATGGCCCTCCTCTTGACCCATTCTAACAGATGCACATCCTTCTTGTGCTGGGGGTCCCAGTCCTGGATGCATCACTCCAAGTGGGGCCTCACAAGGGCAGAGTACAAGGAGTAGAAGTAGAAGTGACCTCCCTCTACCTGCTGGCCACTCCTCTGCTGATGCAGCCCAGGATGCAGTTGGCCTTCTGGGCTACAAGCGCAGAATGTACTGTCTCACTGTCGATCTCACTGTCTGTCATAGATAAAGATATTAAACAGCACCAGTCCCAGGACAGACCCCTGAGGTACAACACTTGTCACCAGCCTCCACTTGGACATAGAGCCATTGAGCACCACTCTCTGGGTGTGACCTTCAGGCCAACTCCTTATCCACTGAATGGTGCACCCATCAAATGCGTATCTCTCCAATTTGGAGACCAGGATGTCATGTGGGACAGTGTCAATGGTCTTACAGAAGTCCAAGTAGATGACATAGGTCGATCTTCTCTTGTTGTCTGATGTGATCACTCCATTGTAGAAAGCCAGCACATTGGTCAGGCATGATTTACCCTTTGGAGAAGCCATGCTGGCTGTCTGAGATCACCTCTTTGTCTTGCATGTGCCTTGACATCGATTCCAGGAGGATCTTTTCCATGATCTTTTCAGGCACAGGGGTGAGGCTCACCATTCGGTAGTTCCATAGGTTCTCATTTCTACCCTTTTTAAAAATGGGAGTGATGTTTCCTTTTTCCAGTCACCAGGGACTTCACCTGACTGCCAGGACTCTTCAAATATGGTGGAGAGAGGCTTGACGACTACATCAGCCAGCTCCCTCAGGACCCTGGGATGCATGTCACCAAGCCCCATAGACTTGTACTTGTGCTCAGTTTCTTCAGGTGGACTCAGACCTCCTCTATACTTAGAGCAGGAGGGACTTTGCCCCCCAGCCTCCATCGATGGGTTCAGGGAAGTGCAAGACTTGGGAAGCCTGACTGGCAGGGAAGACTGAGGCAAAGATGTTGTTGAGTCCCTCAGCCTTCTCCATGTCTGTCATTACCAGTTCACCTTTCTCATCCATCAGAAGGGGGTACAGTGTCCTTGGCCTTTCTTTTCTGAGCGATGTACAAATAGGATCTCTTCCTATTATTACTTGCATCCCTTGAGAAGATCAGTTCCATCCATGCCTTGGCTTTCCTTATCCCATCCCTGCACATCCGAAACTGAAACATGTGAGAGGGTCTGGGAAAAATAACCCTGGATCCACAGAAGCCATTTGGGAAACAAAGCATATGGGTAGGAAGCACAATTTTGTGGTGGTGCAGAGCTGATGGGCACATTGCGCAGGATGCACCTAAAGATCTTTGTGTCCTTTTCCCTCCTGACTACAATGTCACTTCCTTCTCAGGAAAGGAGGAGCCAACAGAGGTGAGACAGATACACTGAGATGGTAAATGTCATCAGAAAGCTGATCCCAGTAAGATATGGGGAGGTCAGGAGCAGCCTGGGCAAGAGACATGAGAGATTTTGGGGTGGGAAGAGGAGCATGGCCAGCAGAAATTAATGATTTCATAGAGGTAAGAGCATTCATGCAATGCCGATGCTGCAGTAACACTGACTTAAAACAGTCACATATGTCCCTTACCTTACTGGAAACACTGTTTTTAATCCCTAAACCTAAATGCTACTACAACACTCTGAAAGGAATCAATTTTCTCTCTTGATAACCGTAATCCCTTCACTTAACACTAACATTAAAATGCTCTATTTAACCCTAGACTCATTGGCAGACGTTAAAGACCCATAAACCACAGAGCTTGTCCATACCTGAACCACAGACGTGACAGCACAAACAGAACACCAAACACTCCCACTAAAACTTTGCTTAATCTCTAACCCAGAAAGTAAAAAGAGATACCGAGGGGACTAGAGAGAGCTAAACTCTACCTCAGGATCTCTTGGCCCATCAGGAGGAATGTGACTGTGGCAGTGACAGTGAGGTCACTTCTGTCTCTGCACTTGATAGGGCAGCAGCAGGAACGTGTCACGCAAAGGGACTGTGAGGTCACTTGTGTCTGGAGGTGGCAGGTCACCCTTGACTTCTCCTTGGGATCTGGACTTTTGGGCTGACATCTGGCAGTGGCCCTGCTAGGCCAGCAGAAGGCACCTGCTTGGCATGCTGACTGTGGGATCCCCTCTGCCTCCAGACCCAGGAGGACCCAGGCAGAAAGAAGGCCCCCATATGGGTTGTCCTGTCCCTTCTGCTTGAGTCCATGACTGGGCAGCAGCAGGCACAAGGCTTGGCTGTGTCTCCACAAGAAGCTGCAAGGCCAGCAGCAGGCCCCTGGCTTGGAAGATGCTGCTGAGGTGACTTGTGTCTCGTTGGCTGAGAGGCCGCAAGGAGCCTGCTGGGTTGGGATGCCTACTCCAAGAGGGGTTTCCACCCTGATGGAGCTTCCTTTGGTAGTAGGAAAGAGCAGAAGAGAAAAAACTGCCAAAAAGTGTGCATTGGAAGGATGGCACTGGCCATGAGGAGGAAGAAATGTCCAGGGGAACAACTGGTCTTGCTGCTAGTAACAGAGGCAAAGAAGGCATTAAGTGTCTCAGCCTTTACCTCATCCCTTTTCACCAGGTTTTCCCCCCAAAATCCAATAAAGGATTATGATTCTCCCTAATCCTCCTTCATTTAAAGTAGTTTTATTTTATTTTATTTTATTTTATTTTAGTTTAGTTTAGTTTAGTTTAGTTTAGTTTTTTGATTGTCTTTGACAGTAGTAGATGGATTGAGCTCCAGCTGGGCTTTGGCCCTTCTAATTTTGACCTGCACAGCCCCAGAACATTCAGGACACAGCTCCAGACAAACTGACAGCATGCATGAGAAGAAAGCACAGCAAATGTGGAACCTGACAGCCTTCCATCCCCTACCTTCTGTGACTGTGCTGCAATTCCATTCAAATGGTTACTCCTGAATTATCCAAATTTCCCTGCAACTCTTGCTGCTGCTGCTGTCTGCTCAGAGATAGCACAATCACAGGAAGGTTGAACTGTCTGCCTGCTGACATTAACAGCTGATAGAATGGAGCATCACTGTGGGTGAACCTTGAGAATCTGCAGGATTTTGACTTCAGAAAACTTTTGACTTTTACATGAAGAAGAGCCCAGTCCTGTACCAGAGGAAGAGAAACCCCACACATCAGGGCAGACTGGGACCTTGCTGAGTGAGCAGTGCCCAGGAGGAGGAGGCCCAGGGCACCACGAGGGATGCCATATGAGCAGTGGTGCCTCCTCACCAGGAACCAGGCCAGCTTCCTACAGAGCTGCCTTACGAGGAGCATGGCCACCAAGAAGATGTGAGTTATCAGACTCAGATCAGATCCCCTGAGACACCACAGAGATAAGGGTCTGCAGCCAAAAAGGAAAGATGTGGAGGTCTCGGAGTCCCTAGGAAAGCCATGTATAGGCAGGGTAGAGGACTGTGACA